>CM041631.1:23897501-23936796 GCA_023333625.1 Bothriochloa decipiens | reverse complement strand
TACATTGCTAGAAGGTTCTTATTAATTGTTTCTTAATGCAAGCTTTTTCGCAAATTTTAAATGAGTCAGCTATCCTACTTATACAGCCTTGCATACTCCTTGGAGTCTTTATTTTAGTTTATGACGGGTAAGTCTAGCTGAGTACATCCTCGTACTCAGGGTTTTATTTCCCATGTTTTTGCAGATGGTGAGATGCTTTATGGTTATTGTCAGAACTGTTTCTATCCCGCCTTGGGAGATGACTAGACCTTGGGCGTGGTCACTCTTCTCGACTTGATGCTTTTGCTGGATGTGGACCAAGGACCTGGCACTGTATTTCAAATGTGTGTGTGTGGTATTTGAAGTTAAATCGCTTCCGCTTTTATTTGAATTTAAACTTGGTTTGTAATAACTCTATTTCGTACTCCGATGATGTTTTAAACTATGTGCGAACATGTGACTTGTGAATGGAATCGCTAAACTATTACGATCTTGGTCGTGCCAAAAAAGTTTGAAATCCTTCGAGATTTCATGGACTACCGGGTTTATTAGGTCTCAATCATATGATTTGCTGAATTGATGGCGGATTATGTGCTTGTGCTCTAATAAATTGGTCGGTTCTGTTACAACTCTTATCCCAACTAGTACCATATTGCAATGCACAGGCCCTCAACATATCCTCCAGAGTCTGGTTGATCCTTTTAGTCTGACCATCAGTCTGAGGGTAGTAAGCGGTACTACAATTCAACCTGGTTCCCAAAGAATCATGAACCTTCTGCCAAAACTTTGATGTGAATTAACTACCTCTGTCAGGGGCAATCTTCTCAGGAACCCCATGCAAACACGCTATCCTCTCCACACACAGCTCTGCTACTCTGGTCCCTGAACCAGTGGGCTTGACCGGCAAGAGGTGAGTTACCTTAGTTAACCGATCTATGATTACCCAGATTGAATCATAACCTTTCTGAGTACGAGGTAGACCCACTATAAATTCCATGCCTACTTCTTCCCATTTCTATTCAGGTATCTTCATTGGTTGTAGCAATTAAACCGGTCTTTGATGTTTGGCTTTCACACGCTGACATGTATCACACGTAGACACATACTTGACCACATCCTTCTTTATACCAATCCACCAATACTTCTCCTTCAGATCTAGATACATCTTTGTACTCCCGGAATGAATAGAGTAAGCTGACTTATGTGCCTCTCGCAGAATTGCCTGACGAATGGATTCCACCTCAGGCACACAGATCCTCTTGCCATACCATAAAGTACCCTCCTCATCAATGCGGAAACCAGGTGCCTTCCCTTCTGCTAACTTCTTCACTATATACTTTAGATCCTCATCTTCCAGCTGTCCCTTGCGAATCTCCTCCTCTAAGGTTGGTGTCACCTCTATCTCCATAGCATTAGTAACAAGAGTAAGATTCAAATGAGCAACCTCTGTACACAACTGATCAGATTTAGGTGTCGCCCGAAGCTCATTAGCATGCTTATTTATGCTAAGTGCATCAACCATGACATTTGCCTTCCCAGGATGGTAATACATATCAAAATCATAATCATTTAACAATTCCAACCAACGGCGTTGTCTCATGTTCAAGTCAGACTGGGTGAAAATGTACTTCAAGCTCTTGTAGTCAGTGAAGATATCAGTCTTATGCCAAATCAGATAGTGTCGCCAAATCTTCAGGGCATGAACCATAGCTGCTAGTTCTAGATCATGAGTAGGATAATTAAGCTCATGTTTCCTCAACTGCCTCAAAGCATAAGCAACAACTCTACCTTCTTGCATAAGAACACACCCCAATCCCAAACAATATGCATCATAGTAGATTGAGAACTTCTTGCTTAGGTCTGGCAATACCAACACTGGAGCGGTTGTCAATCTTTCCTTGAATTCTTCAAAACTGGCTTGACACTTATCGGACCACACAAATTTGACATTCTTCTTCAACAAAGCTGTTATGGGTTTAGCAAGCTTGGAGAATCCCTCAATGAACCTCCTGTAATAACCAGCCAACCCAAGAAAACTATGAATCTCACTGACATTTGTATGTGGCTTCCAATCCAACACATCTTTCACCTTGCTTGGATCAACTGCTATCCCACCATTAAAAACTACATGGCCAAGGAAAAAGACTTCCTCCAACCAGAATTCACACTTGCTCTTCTTAGCATAAAGTTTGTGCTCTCTAAGCTTCTACAAGACTAACCTCAGATGTTCTGCATGTTCTTCCTTGTTCTTTGAGAATACCAAGATATAATCAATGAACACCACCACAAACTTATCCGGATACTCCATGAATACCTTGTTTATTATCTATCCAAAGTAAACAGGTGCATTGATCAAACCAAAAGACATAACAGTGTACTCCTACAACCCATACCTGGTAGTGAAGGCTGTCTTTGGTATATTTGAATTCCAAATCTTCAACTGAGGATAACCAAAACGTAGGTCTATCTTAGAGAACACACCAGCACCTCTCAACTGGTCAAACAAGTCATCAATTCTAGATAATGGGTACTTGTTCTTAATGGTAACCTCATTCAAAGATTGATAATCCACACACGTTCGCTGAGTTTTCTCCTTCTTATCAACAAAGATCACCGAAACACCCCAAGGAGAAACACTAGGACGAATGAAACTCTGCTCCTCCAATAAACCCTTGACAGAATTTAGCATGTTAAAGATCTCTGGATCACTCTCACATACGTGGACAGGAACTCAACACAGCTCTCTTCAATTCTTCATGTAATGGCACCATTAGCTACATCATAACCTTGAAGAGAACTTCCTTCAATCAAAATTATTTGACAACCTTGGCCTACCAGCGAGGTCTTTTGAGTTATCAATGAACTGTAAATAAATCCCTCTTCACGCTCCTTTGTCATCAACGCCAACTTGTCTTGAGTGGAGTGTTGAACCCTTGAGCTTCAATGTAGATGATCCATCAAGTCACTATTCCAAAGCAAAGGACACTTGCACCTGGATAAGCTTCCAACCATGACTGCTCCTTCCAACTAAAATGCTGGAATGCATGAGCCTTCGTCTTGCAACTTATTCTTCTTTGTGACTACCCCCCTTAAGAAAAGTATCAACTAGGGGCACAAAAGGTGTAGCTTGCACCTTCTTTTGAGTGAGTTTACTTACCACAATGACCTTCTGATAACCAATAAGACTCATGTGCATAAACAAGAACAAGTGATCTAAAATCCCTCACAAGCAGAAAACAGCAGCACAGTAAAACTACTGTTCTGTTAATCCACTTAAGCCACACCTCACATGGTTGGAAAGCCTATAAAATCATCTAAAACTTTCATTCAAATCATTTTACTAGATTATGAGATTTAATTAGTCAAAACTAACAACGACAGAAACTGCTTCAGGTTTCGAACATCATATATACTTCACCTTGTGATTTTCATAACTCCAAAACCATAATAGCTATGATGGTGATGCTTGTGGCTAGAGAAAGATATCAAAGAATATTTTGTCCAAAATTGTTCCATGAATCTTGGTTGTAGAAGAACAGAGATATAATCCAAAGAAGGCAGGTTGCTCGGGAAGTCAAGATGCAGAAGGCAGAGGATAACCCGAAACCCAACTATCTATTCATTACTCCTTATACCTTAGGCCTATGAACTAAATGAAACTGTGGATAAACACCACAAGATCATTGCACTCAGTACGAAGATCCAAATCACACAAAAGCATAAGACAAGCATGCATCACACCAACGACACTATACGTACATGTGTCTAGCAATGGTGGGCATCCTAAGGAGTACATGGATTATAGATGATGAGAAGGCTAACATAAATTTGAACAAGGTGAGATCAGAAATCTTTAGTAAAACAACATAACCATCAATCAAAGAAATAAGAAATATTAGCTCTAAGGAAGCTATCAAGGATGAGATAACAAGACAAGGATGGGAAATAATCAATTCAAGGAGCCAAGGAGGTGGTAAAATAGTTTTATAGCAAAATATATTCTGCAAATCGACCAGTGCTAACTAGGCTTGCGTCCTACAGTCAGCATTGAGCTGATACCAACTTGTCACACCCGGTTTTAAGGACAAAACCAGATACACACCATTTGTGTCTCTGAAGACAAATCTCACAAATGGCTATAAATAGTATTAATTATAATACTTTAAATATAACATACATAATATATAAAAGATCACCTAATGAACAATCAGCGAAAGGACGACTTCAAATCTCTGGGTGTAGACTTCACTCCACTGGATCCAACTGACTGGTTGATCAAAAGCCTAAAACTTCTCCTGAGGTGTGGGGGGAATAGCAAGAGTGAGTCCATGTCGAACTCAACAAGTATAGCAATAGGGCAGTACCCATAAACTCATGATCAATGTAACATAAATAATATAAAGCAGAAAACGGTAAACCATGAACATGTTAGCAATCAAAAGTCATCATCTTAATATAAAGATTCCAAGGCCGCTCGTGTCCTTGAGCAAGGCTAGTATACCAGTTTATTAAACTCTGCGCAGAGGTGTACACTTTTACTGTGAGTCATGTTGCCTATATGCCCGGGTTAATTACTCCCAAAACTCTTCCAAGGAGAGCAGGCAGGGTACACTATGAAGCCTTTCAAAGGTTCGTCTAACATGTCAGGGCCGCTAGGTTTCTGTGCCCAACGAATGTAGTATCCCCCCTTCTGATGGCACACAACCGCAGCCTATACGCATGCAGACAGGGGTCCAACTACACCCAACCCAGAACACACCCCTCTTCCGACATTAAGAGAACCGCTAGCAAGCTAGAAAAGGTCCTCATACTGAGCTAAAGCCAGAGCCATATAGCCCTCACAGCTGTACTGTAAATCCCAGAGGTTCTATTATAGATAAATCCTCAAGTTGCTTAAAAGTCATTTTTTATCGTTTTATTGCTTAAACACTAATTGAGTCACAAGATCATAGCCACATAAATAAAACCCAAGCTATACTTGCCTTAAGACTTGCTTTACACCCCAAAGCAATGCTCTTAAGAAACATCATCCTTTATCTTCAATTCTGCATCTTCTGATCTTCAATTCCAATTGTACTTGTCGGTCCTCAGCTCCCGATCTTTAGCACTCATGAACTACTCTTCGTCTATTCGTAGCAAACAAGCAACACAAACAGATAAAACTAAGGACAAACATCAATCAAAAGAAACACTGAAGAGAGAGTGGTCTACACGGTAGAGCTCGTTACTATGATCACGAGAGCGCAAGGGTGACCAACAGAGGAGCTATCGTTGTGGTGGCACAACTAACGAGGTTGATCTAGGCTATTCGCATGTTGGAAAAAGACGTTGATCAGTCCTTATTCTAACCCATAAATAAGTCACATTTTGAAAAGCTTAAAACATGGTAAAGGTCACTACGATCGCGTAGTTTACGTCGATACGATTCCAAAAAGTATAAGTTTGCTAAAAACGGAGTTAAAACACGAAAGTTACGGCTAAAACAAGGTCAGGGGCATAACCGTAAATAAAAAGAACTAATTTTGTATTCAAAAATAATTTAAAAACTAAAATAAAACTCGGTTTGGACCTAAAACATAAATACCGATGACTTTGGGGTTCAAACTACAAAAACAGCAGTCTGATTTGAACTACGGTGGACCAAATCGTAATTACAGAAAGACTCAGGGTCTTTTCTGCAAAAATGCCTCGGCTGACCGGATTATTGACCAGATTGACCTGGTCAGCGCTTGGGTGGCGCACATGTGGCGTACGTGTGGCGTACACGTAGCTGCCACGTCGGCGGCCGAGGGGTCCGTTGACTCCCGGTTGACCGGTACGCCCGATCTAATCTGGGCCATCCAGATTGGATCAGGTGGCCAGGGTCGGCCGGCGGGGTCTGGTCGCCGGAGACAGCGGTAGGGACAGCGGCACTTCGCCAGAGTTCGCCAGAACGGCGCTCCGGGGCACGGCGGCTGGCGCGGGGAACACTGGAGTGACGAGCAGGGCTCCGTGGACTCGGCCGCAGGGTTAATGACGGCGAAAGACGGTGGTCCGCACGGTGGCGCCATGATCGGCGGCGAGGTCCTTGTCGGCGTGTGCAGGAAACGGCCTACGAGCCACGGAAGACATCGGGGAAGGGCGCAAGAGAGAGAGAAGCTCACCGCGAAGATGATGGTGGGATTCATGGTGGCGGCGGATGACCGGAGACGGCTAGACGCGGGCGGAGCGGAGCGACGGTGGTGGTGGCGCTACCTCGGTCAGGTTACTCCCGCGAAGGAGAGCGAGAGGGAGAACGGGGAGGAAACCAACGACTTCCACTCCTTCCCTCGAATCTCGTGGCGACGGCCTTGCAGGCGGGGACGCTACGGCGACGACGAATCGACGGCCGAGTCGCGAGCTCGGGGCGGCGGCTATGGTGGCGCAGCACGGGAAGCTAGGGTTAGGGTTCGGCTCGGGTTCGAGTGGCGGCGCGGCTCTACTAGGGTAGCGAGGGAGGGCGTGGCGCACGGGGCGAGCCTTTTATAGCTGGCAGCGAACCTCGGGTAGAGCGACCGAGCGGGATCGAGCGGCGGCGCAGCACTCCGTGCGATGCGGGAGAGAGGGAGGCGGCGAAGGCGCTGACGGGTGGGGCCGGACGGCGGGGCCCCCCTGTCGGTGACGCAAGGCGCGGACGCGGCACTGCGCTGCGCTGTTGGGCCGGCCCACTGGGCGGACGCGCGCGCAGGGCGAAGCAGGCAAGAGGAAAACAGGCCGCTGGAAAAAGGCCAGCGGGCCAAAGGAGAGAAGAAGAGAGGCAGGCCGAGTGGACTATTCGGGCCGAAATGGAAAGAAGAGTGAGGGAGGGAAAATAAAGCCTTTTCCTTTTATTTGAAACCTTTTACAAGTCCATTTTTAAAATATTTTAAAATTCCAATTTGAATTCAACAAAAACCTAGCATTATAGAATAAAATATGCAACAACATGAATACACAAACATGTTTCTTGACCTAGATTTGATTTTAATTTTATAAAAATAATTAGTTTGCCTATGTTAAATGTCCACCAAAAATAATAAATTAACTCAATTTGACTATTTTAAATTTTTTAAAAAAATTTAGGGTGTTACAGGGCGTTCCTGTGCTACGCACTACGTGGAGGAGCACACCCGGCATCGGGAGTGCATGAGGACTTTCGACCTCTGGGCATGGTGCGCCGACCCATCCAAGATCCCCAAGCGTGTTTGGCTCACCATTTCTGACCCAACATTCCACTGCCCCAGGTCCGTGTCCACCGTGACGAGCCAACGGGCACCAAGGACGGCCTCATGTACAAGGTGTTGCCACATGTGGAGGTGGTGGAGGATCTGTCCTTCCTCTCCAACGACGGAGCCCAGGACGGGCCTCCGAACCGCAAGCACAAGAGGTATTTCATCTGGTATTATGGTGTGGAGGACTCACAGGGCGAGGTCCGTGGGCACAGAGATGGCCGTGGCAGGGAGGAGCGCCGCAGGAAGGAGGACCATGACGATGATAAGGGTGGACGCCACAGGAGGCATCGGAGTGCCTATGCTTGGCCGCGCGTCGCCAGATGCCGCACAGGGACGGCCGACTGCTACAGCTCCAACATCAGGGCCTTCAACTCCAACTATGGCGGCTCCTACCGTTCAAGAAACCTCATGTGGGTGCCCAAGAGCACCAAGCAGCAGATGGCGTCTGCCAAGGTCGTCCCGGCTCCAGCAGCACCGAGTAAGCCCAAGAAACGTGTTTCCTTCGCTGACCCAGTTGCATTGGTCTATGGGGAGCCTACCCAGACCACATGTGAGAATCTACAGTCATCTCCTTACTCACCAGCAAAGTCCCCAACAAAGGGATTGTCCTCCACTGATCCTATTCTCCATGAGATTACAATCTGTTTTGGTTTGGGGGATGCAAGGGATAAAAAGCTGCTGATGGCCACAAAGGTGAAGGACATCAAGCTCGGGAGCCAGCTCAACATGGAAGCAGGGATTGATGGGAAGCTGATGGACGCGTGTGCTGGCATGACTGTAAGTCCTAACAACAGTCCTGTGCTTCAATTTCTGAAAACACATGAAACGTGCGTTCAGAACCTAGATAGAACTGTCAACAAACCATCTCAGGGGAATCTGCTTGCTTTTTGCTCTGATAAATGTACACCTCTGCCCTCTAGCGTTACCTTCACAAGCTTGACTGCAACAGAGGCCACTCTTGCGCCTCCCTCACCTCAATGCACGCCAAATGCCCTTTCTGCAGCATCTAGTGACCTGCATCAACCTTGTCCATCAATTAATGAGGTCGGCACTATGATACTGGTTACCCCCACCAAGTGTCAGCTAACACCACAAATCAACCTGCCAGTAGAACCGGATGATGAATCAGGTAGCCACTCAAAATCTATGTCAGTTGCACAGTCCACGTGCACTCCACCTAGAGCACTCAGTCTTTGCTTTGCAAATGAAGTGAATGCACAGCCAACAGAGGACGGGGAACATGTTGAAACCGCCCAGCCATCCATAGTTCCATCACCAAGTTTTCAAACTGAGGCAGTCTGCGACAGCCTAGATGCATCTTCTGATGCACCACACATAGCCTCACCCTTGCATTTGAACATTGATCCCCAACATCAGGATGACCCAGTGTCACTCTCGGTGGGTGCAACCATCGGGGAGGGCGTTAGCAATATTCAAATAGACCCTGTGGACACGTTTTTGCAGTCTATATCCATCCCAATGGATCAGCCAGTTTTACCATTCCCAGCCCCACCTAGCGAGTTCACTGCACAGGACGAATCAGAGACTAATGAAACACAACGCAGAAGCATTCGGCTAGCAAATAAGGCAAAGGCAAGGGTTGGTAAAGATACCATGCAAATTGCCCAGGAACTATTGTGTAAAAAATGGGGTGAAGTGACTGCTGAGGCTACATCACACACTGATGCTAACATTCCTACTGTTGACACCTTCTCACAGCACCTAGACAACCCGATCAACAAGATCGCGATGGACGCTCTGCAAGGCCTGGTGGAGCATGGCACCATGATGATCAAGAAGGGCGGGACGCCAAGAGCAAGGGAGCTGCTACACCGATGCTGGTCGCCTGAGGTTGGGGACTGGCATAATCAGTAGGGGCTGACTCAATGTTACCCCTACTTGTTGGCAGTCTGAATGGTGGTGGTGGTTTAGTGTCTTTCATCCAGTTTATCGTAACTGTATGAGCCCTGCATGGCCGTCAGAGGGAGATATGGCTATTGTATGGTCGAACTTTCAGTGTTTCAGTGTTCAGAGACTTAAGCAATTGGGCAGCACTCCTATGGGGGAGTCTGGGCTGGCCCGTGGGCTCGGTTGCCCGTGTATCTGTGTCATGGGGGAGACGGCGTGGTTGCCATCGACCCATGTTGTGCTTGGTTTGGTCAGGCGTGGTTGCTTTGGACCATACTCGGTTGGTGTGCTGGACCTGCAGGCTCGGTGGCCTCTTGTCCGTGGTTTGTATGGATATTTCATGCAGCCCAAGTGAATGTCAGTTGATGTTCGTGTCCTTATGGCACAACAACATTGTTCTATTTTGTGCTGGAACGTAAGAGGCCTCAACGAAGGAGCGAGAAGAGCAAGCGTGCGAAATATGATCGAGTCTTCGGGCGCTACAATTGTATGCCTACAGGAGACGAAAATTCAAACTTGGAACAGATCACTGTTATATGACACGCTGGGTTCAGGGATGGTCGATAATTTCACTTTCCTTCCGGCCGTTGGCATGGCAGGGGGCATTCTACTGGCGGCTTCTGAACGTTTTTTTCGTCTCGACCATATTCAAAGTACTGAACACACGGTCTCTACGAGAATCACCATGCTACAGGAAGACATCTCATGGTGTATCACGGGCGTTTATGGCCCACAGTCGGACCCTGATAAAATAGCCTTCATGCATGAGCTTGGTGGCATTAAGCAACATATGGACGCACGCTGGTTAGTTCTAGGGGATTTCAACTTGATTTACTGAATTCAAGATAAGAACAACCAAAAGATCGACATTCGGATGCTTAATAGGTTCAAAACAACAATCGACAACTTGCACATGATGCCCCTGGAAATGCATGGCCGACGTTTCACGTGGTGCAATGGGCAACAGGAACCAACAATGACTAAAATTGATCACGTCCTAGCATCAGTCGAATGGCTGGAGATATTCCCACGCACGGACCTACGAGCTCTCGCATCCATGGGCTCCGACCACTGCCCACTTTTCTTGCAAGGAGATACAACTTATGATTTTTACAGGGGCTTTCGGTTTGAGGCACACTGGTTAATATGCCCGGTTTCCTAGAGGTGGTCAAGGACACATGGGATCAACCAGTAAATACGCAGAACGCAATGCTCCGAATGCATGTCAAGTTACTTCGTGTGGCTAAGGCACTCAAGATCTGGAGGAGATCAATATTCAGTGAATGGAAGCTAAAGATGGCTCTGGTGCAGATTATCCTGCTGGAGTTAGAAAAAGCCCAAGAGAGGAGGACGCTAGCAGAAGATGAACTTCAGTTTAAAAAAATACTTGAAAGCAAAATCACTTGGGTTTGCTGCGATATAAAGGACAAGGGCAAGACAACACTCCAGGCTGACTTGGATAAGAAAACGGGATTCGAATACTCGCTTTTTCCATCTCCATGCCAATGCAAGAAGAAAGAAAGCCTACATTGCCAGACTCGCTACTGTCAATGGAACTGCGGTCTCTCAGGCAGACAAGATGAGGGTGGCGGTGGACTTCTTCACAACGGCTGTAGGGGAAGGGGTTGTGAGGACTCGGCGCCTAAATTGGGAGGAACTCGGTTATACTCACCATGATCTAGACGACCTGGACATGCCATTCACCAAAATGGAATTGAGCAATATTATCAAGGAATTACCATCGGAAAAAGCACCAGGACCGGATGGCTATATTGGGCTTTTCTATAAAAAAAAATGTTGGGACATAATCAAAGGGGACCTACTAGAGGCACTAATGGGCTTTTACAGTCACAAGACATCAAAGATGGGATTGTCCAATGAGGCTAATATTGTGTTACTACCAAAGAAAGCAGCCCTGGCGGCCATCACAGACTTCAGACCGATTAGCCTGATAAATATCGTGGTTAAAATAATCACAAAGCTTCTCGCGAACTGGCTGGCGCCACACATGAATGATCTTGTTTCACACGCATAAAATGCCTTCATTAAGCACCGATGCATCCACGACAATTTCCTGTATGTCCAGCGGGTGATCCAGTAACTCCATAAATCTAAACAACTGTCATTGTTCATCAAACTAGACATTTCCAAGGCTTTTGATTCAGTAGGATGGCAGTTCCTACTTGAGGTCTTACAGGCGCTAGGATTTAGCATGAAGTGGCGGGATTGGATCTCGAATCTACTCAGGTCTTCCTCCTCAAGAATCCTTCTTAATGGGACACCGAGTAGACGCATTCCACATGCACGAGGCCTTAGGCAGGGTGACCCGTTGTCACCACTCCTCTTCATCCTCGCCATTGACCCGTTACGAAGAATCATTGAACGAGCAGCGGAACTAGGATTACTTCAGCCGGTCCTCCCGAAGGCAGCGAACCTTAGATGTTCATTATATGCAGACGATGCTGCACTTTTTGCAAAACCATCCCCGACCGAGCTAGCAAGACTACAACGAATCCTACTTTTCTTTGGTGAGTGCTCCGGACTGAGGGTGAACATGTCCAAAACAGAAATCTTTCCTATCAGGTTGCTGCCTGATGAGGTACAGGCTCTCATCCAAAATTTTCCCGGAAAGATCAGTTCCTTCCCGGGAAAGTATTTAGGGTTGCCACTACACATTAGAAAATTGCGGAAGCTGGAGATTCAGCCATTGATTGATTGCATAGGCGCGAGACTGCCCGGATGGAAGGGGCGCCTGCTCTCTTCATCAGGAAGGGAAACACTGGTCAAAACGGTGTTGTCGGCAATTCCCATCTATCACCTGACGGTATTCCAAGCACAAAAGTGGATGATAAAACAGATAGACAAGATTCGTCGAAGTTTTCTGTGGAGAGGTGAAACTCCAGATAAGGTTTGTGGTGGACACTCGCTCCTGAATTGGCCAACAACCTGTTCACCTAAGAATAAGGGGGCCTGGGCATCCTTGATCTGGAACTGTTCACTAGAGCACTTCGATTGCGTTGGCTATGGTATAAGTGGCAACACCCAGAAAGGGCGTGGAGCCAACTCGAGTTACCATGTGACTCGGTTGATCGAGACCTTTTCAATGCCTCGACTGTAGTGACAGTGGACAATGGACGGAAGGTAAGTTTCTGGAACTCGAGTTGGCTGAATGAGGCAACAGCCAGGACGATCGCCCCCACCCTATACCACAAGTCTAAAAGGAAAAGGTTCACAGTCTATCAAGGGTTGCTAAACCGGAAGTGGATTGATTATATTTACCCACCGGCATCGGCACAGGAAGTAAGCGAGTTCATAGCGCTTTGGGAGGCTGTTCAGTCAATTGAGCTAGATGATTCAGTAGAAGATGTAATTAGATGGAAATGGACAGCGGATGGGGTATACTCGACAAAATGCGCCTACCTCGCACAATTCCAAGGAAGATTTACCCGGACCAAAATAACTCCGATTTGGAAAGCTCAGGCCGAAGCAAAATGTCATGTCTTTGCATGGACCCTTATGCACAAAAAAATCCTCATAGCTAACAACTTACTTAAACGAGGTTGGACAGAGGACACGGATTGCCGGTTATGCGGAGCTCAACTGGAAACACCGAAGCACTTAAGCAAAGACTGCCCGTATACCAAAGAAGTCTGGAGACTGATAAGACAGTGGATGCATCTGACGGAATTACAATCGGTAAGTGATTCTGGTTCTATTCAAAATTACTGGAGAAGATGTCAAAGTAAGGTACAGCAATCGGAAAGGATAAAACTCGACGGGATCTTTATATACTTTTGGTGGAATATCTGGAAGGAGAGAAACCAGAGGCAATTTCAGCATCAATCCCTTAATCCCTCCCAAGTAGCAAGCCTGTGTAAAGAAGACATCCTGCAATTCAGAAGAGCAAGTTGTCCTTTTGGTGTACATACAGATATCTAGGTGGTAACAGTGTTGTGGCTTTCGTTTTTTTCTCTTCGTTGTTGGTAGTTCTTTTTTCCGGTTGCTCCAAATAGGTAGAGGAGTTGTAAAGTTGCTGTAAATGGTTTTTTTCCCTTTTATTTTCATTTTCTATCGTATAATAAAAATACGACGAAGCTTTTATCGTCCTTTCAAGAAAAATATAAAATAGTATTTTTGAAAATCCAACACTCAAATTTTATCTTCTCATCTTCTACCTCTCCCCCTCTTCTTCTTCAAATCCAGTGGCCTAAGAAGAGGCTCAGATGAAGACAGGCTGGCCAGATGGTGGGGACAGCGGAAGGCGGCATTAAGGTTCTAGCGGAGGCGCCTGTGCCAAGTAATTGGGAGGGGCCGAGGAGTGGATAAAGAGGTTGCCGTGGGCGCGGTAGGGTCTCACCGGAGCTCTGTGGCCACATCTGCAGCAGCGAAGCTCCGGCGAGACGATAACGTGGACGGTGGAAAGGGGGCAGCGGCGGGGCGTCATGGGGAAGAAGATACAAAGAAAAAAAAAATCAGGTGTTCGGGCCTAAACCAAGGGGGAAAAAAGGCCACACCCTGCAGCATGCAGTCTTCCAGTCAAATTGCGCCACTAGGAGTGAACTAGGAGCCAACATGAGTCCCACACCGTGCGGCATGCGAACGGCGAACCTCCCGCATCGATTTTTTTTAATAAAGCAACCGTTGGCATGGCTCATGCATGCAATTCCTCCGTTAAATGACTAACAAAATAGAAATAATCTAGGTATAGGAGGATATATAAATATGTTAGATTGTTAGTCACCTGTGTGATTGCCTTAACATTGTCCCTGCTGAGCTGGAGGACCTCAAGAAGGTTAGTATCATCGGCTAGCTGCAGCAGCACGTCCAGCATATCCTTTGGCTCGAAGCTCCCCCCCTCGCGTCGCCGCCGTTCCTTGTGCACGTCCAGGACATGTTCCAGGAATCGATCGAAGTACTCGTCCACCATCTCCCTGAATTCAGCAGCCGTTATCACTGTCGCTGAGTCCCCCTCGCTGTCGCCTGCCGCCTCCTCCTGGCCGACGTACTTCTTGCCGAGAAATATGCGCGAGATCACGCCGAGCGTCAGCATCTGCAGGTAGTCCCTGAGCCGCACGGTGCGCCCGGACGCTTGGCGCAGTTGTCGCAGAAGCACGCGCACCTCCTCGTCGCGGATGTGCTCGAAGGACTCGAGCCGCTTGGCGCTGAAGAGCTCGGTGGCGCAGATCCTGCGCGCCTGGCGCAGTTACGGCCCGAAGGAGGACCACAGGATGTCGGAGCAGTCGTACGCGGCGTACTTGCCGACGGCGAACCTCGGCCGGTCGGAGAACGCCGCGTCGTGGGTCTTGAGGAAGAGCTTGGCGGTCTCGGCGGACGCGCCGACGACGACGGGCAAGGACCCGAACCGGAGCTGCATGAGCGGGCCGTAGCGTTTGGAGAGCTCGTTGATGGAGCGGTGGGGCAGCTCGCCTATGAGGTTAAGGTTGCCGATGATCGGCCATGGCTTGGGGCCCGGCGGGGTGTTGTAGGTCCGGCGGCGGCCGCGCAAACGGAAGGTCCTGAGGAAAAACGCAAAGCCAAGGACGGTGCCGAGGAACGCGGCCCATGTTGCTAGTTCCATCGAGTAGGTTTGCCTGGCCTGAACTGAGCTGAGCCGGTGGGTTGTGAGCTTTAGAAGGAGTGCCACCTGGGCTTGTCTCATCCGGTGCGAAAGAGCTGCTCCAACCTGTAGATACGAAGAAAACCTGCATTTCTACTGAGCGTGGCCGGTGCAGCTAGTAGGTACGCTGTGCGGAATAGGCGTGTATACATCTGCCCGACCAATGACCATCGTTCCTGGTCCTAGCTGCAAGTAGGTTCTCAGTCTCTTTCTCAATTATTATTATTACTTGTAAAAAAGAATTACTAAATCTCAGGTGTCTAACAATCTTACTAAATCAATTAAAACGTGTTGATTAACTACATGACTCTATCTGATTGATTGATTACTTTCATTTTATGCCATGGAGACCCAACCAAACTATAACCTTCGTGTTGATTAGTCCAAATCAAAAGTCTGCATCCACGTATGCTTCCATGTGTTACATATTTTAATAGAAAGTCCCCACACCGGTGATGCCTGCCCTGCGCCTGCCTAGGGGCAATTCCGACATCCGCGTGCTTTGGGTCCCAACAGAGGAGCAACTATTTTTGGTTTCGTCCATCTGCGGAGTTCTTTGAAAAAAACACTCATTACAACAATTGTTGCATTATAAGGCCTCAGTTGAACGGACAGAGCAAGTTCAAATTAACGTAGCATGAAACCTATTAGTGCAAAAGCTCCATGAAAAACAATAAAAGTCCAGAGACCACCTAATTAACACTAATGAGTAAAATCTCCTTCTGATCCCCATAGCATACCTTTCTACACTCCCCTTTCCCTTCTCTCTTTTAATGACCTCTGGCCCTCTAGGACACACTGTGTCATGCCCCGTCGATCCATGACTGATGACTCGCCGTGCCCACCAAGATCCTCTCGACACGCATTCGTGTGCAGTTGCTGGTCAGGTCACCTTTGTCGTCCCAGTATGCGGCCCGCCCACTGTGGGAGAGTGTGGAAGAAGGCTGTTGCGGCAACGCAAGAAGCCGCCACCATGACTTGGCATGGCTGACGTGGTCTGCACCTTGCGCCGCCGCGACTGGCTGCCATGCCTCGGGAGGGAAAAGAAATGAGGAATGATTTTTTTCACTGACACATAGATCCTGCATAAATAGAGGGGAGAGATTTTCTCAATTGCTATAGTCTCTCCTATAGCGTACGGTACAATTATGTTTTCTCCTAGTCTACTGGTTAGAGCATCTGATTAGCGCCTAGCAGATTTGGGTTTGACTTCCCGTGAGGACGAATTTAAATAGGTCTGTGTTATTTAAAAAATTAAAAAAAATAGGCATGAAGTTTCTATACTGACTTTGGTCTTATATGAACTTTTGATGGGAAGGAGAAAGTTGATCTGATGGGATGCGCGCTCTTAACACTACTCCATTTTGGGACGTCTACATAAAGTTTCCGTATTTGTTCGTACACGTATTATTTGTTTAGTCTCAACTACTACTTTTCTATGCTTTTGGATTTTATGTTAGCAATGATAGCATTTAGCAAGAGCGACAAAAATATAAGACGTTGTTCAAATAAAAAATATAGCACAGCACGAGAAACGGAGAGAGCTGCACAGACAACCGAGATAGTCAGGTACTGTAGCAGCGGTAACTCGGCAAACTGGAGGCCTGGCCCAGCCAAATGCGATTCGAGTTCAGCAAGCATACAGGCGGGCCGGAAGCTTGGGCTCGACGATGGCCTGGAGCGGGAACTTGCGCGGCGTGGACAGCCCAAAGACTTCCTCCATGCTCAGCTCCTCCTTCGTCATGCCATCCGGAAGCCTCCACGCAAACCCGTGCAGCAGGTTGACGAGGGTAAGCTGGATCACCTTCAGGCCGAGGCTGTAACCGGGGCACATCCGGCGGCCGGAACCGAACGGGAGCTGCTCGAAGTCCTGGCCCTTGACGTCGATCTTGCTCCCGACGAACCGCTCCGGCCGGAACTCCTCGGGCGCGTCCCACAGCGCGGGGTCACGGCTGATGGTCCACGCGTTGACGAGCACGCGGGTGCCCGCGGGGATGTCGTGTCCGTCCACGGACGTGTCCTCGCGGGACAAGCGCGGCGACAGCAGGGGCACGACCATGTGCAAGCGCATGGTCTCCTTGACGACGGCGTCCATGTATGGGAGGTGAGCGATGTCCTTCTCCGTGACCCAGCGGTCGCGGCTGATGACGCCGTCCAGCTCCTCGGTGGCCTTGGTGAAGACGCCGGGATTCTTCAGGAGCTCTGAGATGGCCCACTCGACGATCACCGCGGCGCTCTCTGTGCCCCCGGCGACGAGGTCCTGTGCCATCGATTCCAAAGCATGTAGCCACGCTTGTGCACTTTTGTTATGTTACGGATCAAGGGATCAGAATTAGGATTTTTCGGGTACAGAGACAATGAACCTGACTGAAGGCTTTAACGCTGTCTCGAGTGAGCTTGACGTCGAGGCTGGGATCGTCGGCGAGCTGAAGCAGCCTGTCGACCATGTCCTGCGGCACGAACGCGTCCCCCTCGCGCAGACGCCGCTCGTTGTGCTCCTCCACGACGTTCTCCATGAACCGGTTTAACATCCTGCCCACCCTCTTCATCCTCCTGACGTACCCCTGCAGGTCCATCCAAGACAGCCAAGGGATCCAGTCCCCGACGTTGAGCACGCCGTTGAGCAGGAACAGCTCGTCAAGCATACACCTGAACTCCTTCCACGTCATCACGGAGCTTCCGCCACTGGCGACCACCTCTCTGTCGACGCACTTCCTGCCCAGGACCATGCGGGCGATGATGTTCAGGCTCATCGTCGACAGGCACTCCTTGAGCGGCACGACCTGCCCTGCCGTTCCGTGCAGGGCGCGCAGCAGCGCGTGGACCTCCTCCCGGCGAACGTGCTCGAAGGACTCGAGCCGCCTCGCGCTGAAGAGCTCATCGGCGCAGATCTTGCGCGCTTGCCGCCAGTAGGCGCCGTACGGGCTCCAGGCGATGTTGGAGTAGTTGTAGGTGGTGTACCTGCCCGCCGCCATCTTGGGTCGGTCGATGAACGCCGAGTCGTGGGTCTTGAGGAAGAATTTGGCCATGTCCACGGACGACGCGATAACGACGGGGAAAGAGCCGAACTGCACGCGCATCAGCGGACCGTGGCGCTTGGACAGCGCGTCGAGGGAGCGGTGCGGGAGCGCGCCGAGGAGGTTGAAGTTGCCGATGATCGGCCACGGCTTGGGGCCCGGCAGGCTGTTGCACGGTCGTCGGCGCCTGCGTGCGTGGACGGAACCGAGGTACAGGACGGTGGTGAGCACCACGGCGAAAACGGACGCCCATGCTGATAGCTCCATGCGGAGAGGATGTTGTGACGGCCTGAGGTGATAACTTCAGCACCGTGGTTCATTAGATGAGACCACGCTTTGTTAGAGTTTGGAATGCAACTAATGCCAGCTTCTCGTGCTTGACGAGTTTCAGTTCTTTTCTAGAACGCGACTTCGTGTGTATTTCATTAACAAACTTGATGGCTTCAGCTGACATGAATATTTTTATGATAACGCAGAGTTGACCCGATTTCAATAAGTTCATGTACATTGAATTCAGTGCAAGTAGCTTCTTCTTGGATTAGGTGTCGAAGATTATCTAAGGCAAGTAGGCAACTAGTACTTCGCACCATTCTCATTGACAGCGCCAGCCCAAAGTCAGCTAAGCTGCCTCTGAAATATAGTACTTGCAACTGGACAGCTCGGCTCCTTAGTTTAAAATATGCATTGCAAGTCTTTATTTTAGGCAGCAGTCATTGCTTTATTAGAGTTTAGAGCGTGGATGAGGGATTGAGGTGGAGAAGGTTATTTATAGGGAACAAAACATCATAAATCGAAAGTTGACAGAAGGACATATATCCATTTTCCATCGCTATGGACGATGCCACACCACACGATTGCCCACAATCGCCGAGAGGCTAGGAAAGAAGCTGATTGGGACTTCGGGATAAATTGAGGACGGGGCCACGATCCATGAGCCATTGGGCCAGCAAAATGAGGGAACATGTGCTAGCATAGTGTTTGGGCTTAGTCAAGTGTTTAGGCTTAGAAATTATGTATTGCAGGCTTGCAGCTTTGTTTGGTGTCTGGGTGCCGCAGGGCCGACGTGCCTACCTAGCAGCGTACAAGCTTAGCTCGGGCGGCATGGCCTCCGGGTGTGGAGGCTGCCGGTCACGGTTCGAGTCTGCTCGACCGCTGGGAACAGTAGTTTCCTTTGCAAATTTCGTTGTCTTGGCACGGATACACCACAACTATCATATTTTTCAGCCGTGTTTCAGAACCTAGGTATAGGTGGTAGATCTAGTTTGCGCATTAGATTATGTGCGCGTCATGTATTGTGGTGTGCGTTAGTGCGTGAATGCACTAGATTGTGTGCGTGAGTGTCATATAGTATGGTGTGCGTTAGTGCGTGAACTCAGATACTACAACTTGTATGGTAAGGTTGAAACAATAAAGAAAAACTAGCAGCGTACGGGATCTTCAGGAAGCAATAATCTGGTTGTCTTGTTTACCACCGCAGATGTGATAGAATTTTGAAACTTAAAAGGCCATGATGATAACAAAACACACTTCAGAACATCTCATGAATACTATTCAAACAATAAGAATTACACCATGAATAATATTATAAACTTATTGATGTAGCATTTCTAAAATAGACCGTCGGGAATAAATAAAGCTAAAGAATCATACGGACATTCCATGGATACAACGTGAGCAAAAGCAAACAATTCAATATGGCTTTTTGAAGTTTCTATTTCTATATTTACTGACTTTTTGTGTGAAGTAGTGCTCTGTGTGGACTGGGGTTGAAAATGGATGGAAATGTTGGGAAAATTCCTATCTCGTATGAGTTTCTATATTTTTCGGCAGAAGCAGGATTTGCTAGGAAAAGTCAGAATACGTATGGAAACAAACAAATATGGACGGAGAGACAGAAAATTAAGTTACGATAATCAAATGATCTAATATTTTAAGTATGTATGCATAAAGTTACCTAATATTTCAAGTATGTATAAAGTCGTAGAACAATATACACGTATGATACTGAATTGATATTTACTTGTATGCCACGTGTGTTATAACACATAACATGAATAATAGTGATTACTAGATGTATTAACGTGTATACACAATACACGGTAGGAAGATCTCAGCCTGGGCACTTTTTAACAGAAAACCGTGGACCGAACCGAACCGGCTGAACAGAACCGAAATTCCAGTTTTTTGTTTCTCGGTTTCGGTAGGTTTCAGTTCCAGGTTACGGCAGCTTCGGTGTTCGATGTCGGCGTCGGTTTGCAAGCTATGAAAACCGAACACCCAATCAAACCGAAGTTCCATCAGTCCATAGCGACGCAACAGAAAAGTTCGCGAGGCTTCGCCTAAGGCCCAAGGCCCATAACGTGTACAACCAGGAGACCAGCAACTAAAGAAGCTAATCACGTGACTCTTCTGGAGTTCGGGTCATCCCCATCTCATTCGTCCTCTTCTCTTCTTGCTCGTTGTCTCCCTCCAATCTCGATTTGTGACCACAACAACTACGGAGCAGCAAATCGAGAGCGCGTAGGCATGCGAGCGACAGCAGCTTATCAGGCAAGCACGAGTAGCGCGTCTTGTGAGTTCATCGAATGGCAGCGGCGTAATACAACCGACCGGCGAGCGGCGGGGGCTTGATTCGATGGCGTTTTGTGGCTGTGGTGCTCGGTGCTCGGCGGCGGCGCGGGGTTGTGTCACAAGCTAGCTGTTGACGGTTTTTAACGTTGCTATCGAAGACAGACTAAAAGCCTATCCTTAGCAACAATACTAGAAACGTGTGTTGGCCTCTCTAACCACCATTACGTCAGAAGAGTAACTCTCGATTTTTAACGGCGTCAGCCAAGATATTACAATTCTGGTAATAATAGTTAGAAGTGCCAGATTGGCCTTCCTAACCATCATTACTTACGAGGATGCAATCCTGTAGCATGCCATCATGGGGTGCACAAGAATTACAGTCTTTAAGTAATGGTACTTAGGTATGCCAATCATGATAACTTATTAAGGAATAAGAATAATCTGCAAGCGCACAAACTATCATTGTAGCATTTCAACCCGTGAGTATTCAGTGATGTCGTATTTATAATTTCCCGTAGAAGGGCAAGATGAATGCATCTAGATTTGGTATAAACATGATCACTTATTGAGTGTAAAAGTAGGCATAGTATAAACAGGGGTAAAACAGGTTTATAAGACAGTGGACACAAATATTAGAGCCAACATCAAGGATAAAAGGTAAATAAAGAATAAAAGAATAAACTAAATGAGCAGGCATTGATCTTATACAGCTATGCAAAAAATAGCAAATAACATCTAACTAACATGACTAATATCAGGACTAAGTCTGGGATGATAGGAAGATCTCCGCAGCAGGTCTGCCAGCCGATAGAGACTTTACAAACTCCTACTCAATACCCGAACGTGGGGGAGTGCTTGGGATGGATAGGGCTATCACCACCTGCCCACCTACTCCTCTACCCGTGGGGTACCGACACATTCGCTGATCTCCGCATATTCGAGCACCATGCTCGTGTAATTGGAAACAGCTCCTAACCTTCTGGGACCCCAATCCTTCGGATTAACAGGCTAGGTTAAGGGCAACCATGACGGCACAACGAACCATTATCCCATCCTTAGTTCTTCCTCTATTCATATTAATTTGATGAACGATGAAGAACATTGATGAACATATCAAGAACATAACACATAGACTATATGCTAGTTC
Organism: Bothriochloa decipiens; assembly: GCA_023333625.1. Lineage (NCBI taxonomy): Eukaryota > Viridiplantae > Streptophyta > Magnoliopsida > Poales > Poaceae > Bothriochloa > Bothriochloa decipiens. The sequence goes on along the minus strand of CM041631.1, from coordinate 23,915,328 downwards.
ATATGTCATGATCATAAAATGAACAAGACTATACCCTAATTCATATGCATTGCTATATATATAAGATAAGAACTTGCTCATAGAGGAGAACTGAATTGTATCCATACCAAGACGTTCTTCCTTCCTCCAAGGAGACAAGCTCTCCTTGATAGCTTTGCCTTGCTCAAATACTAACACTATGCTAAAAAATACAAGTAGAAAATGTGAGGTGTATTGCTCCAAATTGTATTCAGCAGATATGGAAGGAGGTGAAACCGCCTTGAGGGAACCACCCTATGAACTGCCTGAGAAGACTGGGCCCGAGAGGGGCCACCAGGGGGGCGGCCAACCCTGGGGGCGGTCGGTCCCTTGGTGGGGCCATTTGGCCACCGCCTTCGCGTGGTCGGTCCCTTCCTGGGCTTGAACCTCTCCTGCGATTACAATTAGGCCCAGGTATGCACCGAAGGTGGGCTCCTTTGCAAATCTGGGTTGCGCATTTTCTGAATTCATCTTTTGCTTTTGTGCTTTCCAATTGATGTTGTGCATTTCTACTTGTTTCACCATAAAACCTGTAAAAACATGAACACTAGAGGTACAAGTGGAACTCTGTTAATAGCATAGGCATATGTGTTAAAGTATGATTGTCTCTCTTTTTAGGACTAAGTTGGTGGTTAGAATTGATCCATAAGGCCCGCCAACAAGACCCCCAAGCTTAACCTTTGCTCGTCCCTAGCAAATAGCTAAGTATGGTTGTTGATCAGGAGTTGCTACAATGCTGATATAATTCATAAGTGCTATGCCTATAACAAAGCATTCCTTTATAATTTAAATAAGTTGGCATTACTATCCACTCTTTACCTTGATTGCTCATGGGGCTTGTAGCTTCTCCAAGTTCTTGGGCGGTTGCAAGACAGAATGGTTATAACAGAATCACTAGTCATTCATTCTTTGATAGACCGTCTATCCAGAAGTTTTATGAGTTTTTACAAAATAAAACAAGTTCATCAAATGATTCTCTCAATCTCTCAATGTGCATGATTACCTCACCAAAGGCATTGTAGTGTTGCCTTTTATAACCTACTACTAAAGCTGTGAGTAGAGTTTTGGGGAGGTATAAAGGTGGGCATACTTACATCACCTGTATTGCTGAGTCAAAGACTGGACCATAAGGAGATACAAGTCATACGCCTTGATTGAGATGTGCAAGTGTGTGGAATATGAGGATGATGGAATCCTAACTCTAAATATTTTTTGGCACTCCGTGTATCATGACTCTCCTTTATTGGATGTAATTGGAACTTTTGGAGAGATATGGGCTTATAAAATCATCATCATCATTTTTTTGAATGGGTATTTGGACTTTTTCTTTCCCGTTTGTTTTCTCATGCCCCTTGCCAATTTTTTTAATAAAGCCCATATCTTTGACATATGAAGACTTCTGGATGGAGAGATGTCATGATGGCAAATGCAGGGAGTGATAGTTTTGCATAATAAATGCGCAACTCTTAGGGTATGAGTCGGCATTTTTATTTGGTAGAAACAGGGGGCGCAACTCTCAGGGTAAGAGTTGGCGTACTTTTGATGGATGGATGGGTGCATTTTGTGCACAACTCTCAGGGTAAGAGTCGGCTTTATTTGGGTGCATGTGAATCTCAATCATGGGCATATGACCATAATCTCACTAAGGTCTCAACAATTTGACCCAACTCAAAGTTCGATAAGCAACATATGACTATAGTTTTATAAATGTAAGTATATCAGATGGCCTTGGTGGGTATTCATAATCATTGAGGAACTTTTAATTTTTGAATTTTTTTGAAAAGAAAAACTCTGTATGTCAAGTTTCTCGTAGAACAAAGTCATAGCAAAATCTATATATACCATATCATCTCTTGCAACAACTTAGAAAAGGATCATGCGATTGCAACCCACAAGTTTTGAGTTTTCAGAATAAGACATTTCTAGCCAATAAACTTAAACCTTGAGGAAAACTAAGTTATAACTTAGGCACAAACGAATTATAGATAGAGCAACTTTTCATCATTTCAACAGAAGAGAAACCAACATATCTTAACACATATGGGAGTGGAATAAAGTTTATTTTATTTCTAAAATTTGAAAGTATAAAAATATAAGACACAAGATACCTGAGTGGGGCGCCCCCCCCAAGCTGGATTGTGGTGTGGGCCCATTCAAATTTATTTATATGTATATATATATTTTAGAGGATATAGAAACTTACCTTATTTCCATCATCATCTTTTTAGGACTCCCTTTTGTCATGGTGGATTTTATTCTGCAAAGATTAGTCCATAGAGATATTCCTAGTCTATGCTGGCACTTTGTTTCAAAGGTTTGTTCAACCTAGGTAAGTTAATAACCCAAGCACCATGCTTGCATTAAAAATTTATGAACATATGATGCCATGTACATCATATCTCCAAACTTTGTGTGGAAACATAGACTAAGGTGAGAAAATGTAAGCAACAAGAATCATGTGATGGATGAAAGCTAATTTATTAGGGGATATAGAAATTACTCAGGCATTTTTATTGAAGGTAAAGAAACTACTAAATTTATTTTATTGAAAGTAAATACTAATTAAGGATAGCTACCGATTTACCTTCGACAAGGGCTCACCTTTTTGAGTCCGTTGAGCAGGACTTTTCTCCTTTCATTGCTTGCTTGAAGATGGTACATCCATCTTGGGAGAAGTAGATGGCTGCACCTGCTTGGGCCTCCATACTTTTTGGTTGATCTTGGGCGGTGTGGCAGTATGTCCAGCTTTCTCCTTAGGTTTCCACACCGTCTTCTTCTGTGAAGGCTCAGGGATTTCTTCCCTCTTCTCTTGTATTTTCTTTTTAGGAGCTATTTTGTTTTTCTGCTCCTTGTTTATATTTCTTTTGGAGCCGCCTTTTCTTTTGGCACCGGCTTTTTCTTTGATTCTTTTGAGATTTTTGAAAGGATGTTCAGAAGTTGAGGCTGAATTTCTACCTCCTTAATGCCGTGGGGATTCGGCCCGTATCTGATGCGTATCATGTTACATTCTTCTTGACGGTGAGGACTGAACTCAAACTTCTCTTCTTGTCCATTGATATTGAAGCTGATTTCTCCAGCTCCAACATCAATTTGTGCTCCTGCCGTACTCAAGATGGTCTCCGTAGAATAAGTGGTGTTTCTTTGGTAAGTTCCATGTTGAGCACCACAAAATCAACTGGGACATAATACGCCCTGATTTTGACAGGGATATCTTGTGCAATTCCTGCTGGGTACCGAATTGAGGAGTCAGCCAATTGGAGTGTCATGTTGGTAGGCTCCAACTTTGTGAAATTCAGTCTGTCAAAGACTGATTTTGGCATGACGCTTATGCTTGCCCCAAGATCACATAAGGCGTGATTGAACTTCTGGGTACCAATAGAGCTTGTGATTGTGGGGCCGATCTTGCTTCTTCTCAGGTAGATGGTTGAGTATAGCTGCGCTACACTCTTTCGTCAGCTTGACAACCTCTATGGACGACAGTGGTCGCTTGTTGTTGATGATGTCCTTGATGTACTTGGCATATGAAGGTATGTGCAGGACATCCATCAGCAGGATGCTTATGTGCGTCTTCTCGACCATCTCCACGAAGCGAAGGAACTGCTCATCTTCGGCCTTCTTCTTTCTTCTTATTCTTGTGGGGAAAGGCAACATTGTGGTGTCCATATAGTTTTCTGGTGTCAGCTCATCTTCAGCAGATTCTTCCTGTGGCTCTGCTGACTCAACCGGCCCTTCCTCCTGCTGCCTTGACACTTTCCCTGTCTTATGGTTATGATGTGGTGGATCACGAGTGGTCTTACCCCCTCTCGTGGTCACCGAATTAACATTCTCAATAGAGCTATCATGATATTGAGCAGATTTAGCAGCAGAGGCAAGCTAAGCGATCTGAGATTCTATCTTTTTATTAAAACTTATTTGATCCTTAACAGATAAAGATAGATTATCAAGCTTAGCATTTATATTTTCAAACATTCTATCATTGAAAGAAAGCTTTTTCGTAAGGTTTTCATTTATTTTTGCTTGTCCTAAAACAAGATCTTTCAACGAAGGTTGATTGGAATTAAAATTCAAATTAAAAATTAGAAGAATTACCTTGGGGGCGGTTCTGGTTGTTCCACCCATTACCTGGTTGTTGATGTTGGCAAAACCCATTGTTAACGTAGGATGCTTCTTCCTGGGTTTCGGGACAACTGTTCCCTGAATGGCCAACATCTCCACAGACTTCACACGTCATGTGTGAGTCTATGGCTTGGACGGTGCTGGTAGTAGGATCAGTGGCACGACCCTCTAGCCTCTTCATTGGGAGGTCTATTTTTGTGGCAAGCAGATCCGTCTCCTTCGCAGTGTGCATGCCTTTTTGTGTTTTCCTTCCCTCTCCCCAGCTCTAATTAGCCACCTTCTTCTCAATTAGTGTCGTAGCATTCATGATGGTGAGGGAGAGGAATGTGCCTCTAGCAGCGGCATCTACGTGCCCCATTGACATGGCCGTGAGGCCCTCATAGAAGTTCTGAAGCATTAGCTAATCCTCCATCCCGTGATAGGGGCAAGCCCGGATGTACTCCTGGAGCCTTTCCCATGCTTCAGGGATGGACTCGGGTGAAGTTTGCTGGAAGTTTGATATTTCCCCTTATCGCATTTGTTTTGCTCATGGGGAAGAATTTTGTGAGGAACGCCGCAAAACACTTGTCCCACGTGTTAAAAACTTCCTTGCTTTGGTAGAACCATTGTTTCGCCTTCCCCATGAGGGAGAAGGGAAACAAGCGAAGCCTGATGCGACATCTTTGATGATAATTGTTTCGCATAACTCAAGGAAGTGTTGCAAGTGAGTGTTTGCGTCCTCACTTGGCAATGCACCATCGTGAGTAGGCCAGTGCAGAGCTCGAAGTTTCCATTCCCGACATTGACACCAAGCTCAACGGGCATGTTGGCAACAATGGGGGTAGAGTAGTCACAGAGTGACTTGGCCATGGTGGTAGTAGCGGATGGTGCAGAAGTGAACGATTCATCTGCCGACGGAGTAGCAGAAGAAGAAATGGTACGGGACTTTTTCTTCCTTAGAGTGACTCTGGATTGTCGATGAAATTGTCCGGCAGGTCAAAACCGCTCATACACTATCCTGTTTTTATTCCAATAAAAAGAAGAAGAAAACAGCAAAGTTACCCTGTTTAAACTATGGCTACCAATGCTTATTATGCGATCAATGTTTAAGCCAATGCTAGATGCCTGCATTTTATTTACTTTTGCCGTCCCCGACAATGGCGCCAGAAGTGCTTGTTGGCGTTTCTTAGCATCACTACTAAAGACAGACTAAGAGCCCATCCTTAGCAACAATACTAGAAACATGTGTTGGCCTCCCTAACCACCATTACGTCAGAAGAGTAACTCTCGGCCCTGTAAGTGCATTCACCTCCGAAGTGGGTTTTGGATAATTAATGACAATCAAATTAGGTACTAACAAGTTTATTCAAGTGAATTCACAGGTATTAGTCCATTGAAAGATTTGAATTATGATATTTGGTGATACAAGCACCCCTAAATTTTCTATGGATGAAAGGCGCTTCGACTCAATTGGATTATCCTTTTGTATTTAAAATTGAGTTATAGGAAATGCCGCACTATCAAGAGGGATGCAAATTAGACTAGCTAGATGAGGGTACAAGTGCTCATGTTGGTCTATTTTACGTGATTGAGATTCATTGTGCACACAAACACTTAGAATACTTTCTCAGCTGGTGCACCGAAAGTTCTGGTCCTGTTATCAGAAGTTCCGGTAGTAGCAAGCCCGCATGCAACCGCGTGCTAAAAATCGGTTCTGGCCTCTGACTGGAAGTTCTGGTGACCATCGAAAGTTCCGGTCACCTGGACCGGAAGTTCTGGTCAGCCATGTTAGCCTTCAGCGTGCGAGCGTGCATGTGCGAGTATTTGGTTTCGGCCTCCGGCCGGTAGTTCCGGTCGATACCGGAAGTTCCGGTGTGTTACACCGAAAGTTTCGGTCGGCCCAATCTGAGTGTTGACTTTCTCAAGCCCAACGATCGAATCTCGAATAGACCAAAAGTTTTGGTGGGTTCCACCAGAAGTTTCGATAGTTCATCTTAGCATCGAGTATATAATCTTTCTCACCCCTATTTCTGGCGGTTGCCCATTCATTCCACTACACCCAAGCTTTGCCAAATTCTAACTCGCCCACTCTCTCTCCCCCTTTGCTTCCAAGCTTCAATCCTCAATTGTTTTGAGCTAGGGACGTGAGATTTGAGATTGGGAGTATCGATTGTCAACTTGAGCACTTGTCTTCCTCGTCTTACCGGTTTGGTTTGCATTTGTTACTCTTGGGTTCTTGGAACCCTAGCCGGCTAGGCATTCTTTGTGGTTGTCCGTGTTGATTCATTTATGAGGGCACCCTGAAGTGTTTGTATTACCCCTGATTCTTAGTAGATATCTCAAGCTTTTGCTTGAGGGAGGAGACCTTCATGGTCGGACCTTCATGGTCACCTCAACAACGAGGACGTAGGAACTCCTGAGTGGAGATTGTCAAACCTCAATATAAATCATGTGTCTTACTGTGGAGGTAGCATCGACTACCCTTGTTCTTGTGTTCTTCATGTTCTTCCTCTCTACACCCAAAATTCATAGGTTGGAGGAGCCGATCTACAATTTGGTGAGGTGCCAAGCTCCGTGGAGTTCAACGTCATCACCAACAACATCTAGGAGGGTGTGGTAACAATCAAAATCAAAATCATAACTCATTTCACTCTGATTTCGTAGCTCAGTAGGGCACCAGAAGTTTTGGTAGGTTTACACCGAAAGTTCTGGTCCAGACCGAAACTTTCGATCCAAACCCACTGGAAGTTTCGGTTGGTATTTAACTTCCGCATTTCAAGTTTGTGAGTTTTAGGATTTTCAAACAGGCATATTCACCTCCCTCTAGGCCATTTAGGTCCTTTCAAGTGGTATCAGAGCCGTGGTCCCTTAGATCAACGCTTCACTGTGTGAGGAGTAACAATGGCCGCTTTGAGTGAAGAAGCAATAAAGGATCTAGCTGCTCAAATAACGGCACAGCTCATCGTGACGCTTCAAAAGCAACAAGAAGAACAAATGAACAAGATGCAAGAGATCATTAACAAGAAAGGTCAAGAAGGAACTAGTGGAAAGGAGAATGAAAGTGAGGGTGGAAACAAGACACTGAAAGGTTATACAAGAGTGAGCTATGACTATGGTGGCACAAGCAAGAACAACGCTCACATACCAATGGTCAACCCCGGCAAGCCACCTCCGTTTGATGGAGTAAAATACACCGATTGGGCTCATAGGATGAAGTTGCATCTTATAGCTGCAAGATGTTGGCAAGAAGTTGAAATTGGTATGAAGATTCTCGAAGATCCTAAAGCTTGGACACCCGAAGATGAGTCAGACTTTCATCTCAATGCTATGACGGGAACCTTGATTTTGCAATGTATCCCTCCAGAGGACAATAATAAGGTGAATGGTATGGTGAATGCAAAGCAAATTTGGGAAACCTTAAGAATATTATTTGAAGGTGAAAGAGTGTGAGGATAGGAAACATTGAGCTTCTACAAAACAAGATTAAGAACTTGTCCGTAATGCAAGGAGAAACAACTAAAACCATGTATGATAGATTCATGACCTTGGTCAATAGAGTTAGAGCTCTTGGATGTGATAGATGGGATGAACAAGCTCCAGCAGGAAAGCTATGTAGAATATATAGAGATAAGAATAACATCCTAGATTCGGTGATAATAGAAAGAGAAAATTACACCACTATGACAACACAAGATATGATTGCTAAGATTATGCATCATGAAGTTCTAGATGATGAGACCAAAGAAAGACTTAGCCAAAAGAGAAACATTGCCCTTGCGGCATCTCATGCAAGTGGGTCAAGTCATTGCAACAAAGGATGTTGTGAGCACAAGCATAATGATAGTGATGAAGAACTTGATGAACAACAAGCCCTCATGGTGAAAAATTATGCAAAGTTCTTGATCAAGAAGAAACAAAAGATGAGGAGTAGTGGTGGCACCAAGCAATATAAGAAGAGATTTTGCTATCATTGCTGTCTCACCGATCACTTTGCTGCGGATTGTCCTAACAAAGGCAAAGTATCAAGATACAACAAGGAAGGTGACAAGAAGTAAAAGAGCAAGAAGAAGGGTGAACCTCATATAGGTAAAGAATGGCAATCCGATGATGATAGTGATGAAGACAATGACAATGAAAAGAAGAGTGTTGCTGCAATTTCTATACATGAGACATCCTCTTCATCGACATCGTTCTTCACCAACACTTCTTCATCACCTAAGCTCTTCGCCGACCTCTCCGACGACGATGACGATGTCACTCCTACTTGCCTTATGGCAAAGGAGGAAAAGGTATCATCACAAACTCCCACACAACCTAATGATGAATGTGATGATGATGATGATGAACTTGATGAGAACATGCTATCAAAATCAGTAAGTGTTAGGTGATGAAATCACACACATATAAGCAAGGTGAAAAAAATATGCTGGTCACAATTGTATTTCATTCCTTCCCAATATTTACACCCCAGAGGGTATTTATAGATCCCCCTGGCTTCACTATCTTTAGGATCTTTACAACAGAAATCACAACAGCCCTTATTCAATCAACTAATATTCATCAGCGAAGTAGCACAATCTACTTCGCTGCTGTCTTCTCGACCTCTTCACTAACTTCAGTCTTTGACCAATTCTTAGACTTCGCAGGTCGCCTTGTTGATTCTCATTGGAAGCTGCCTCATCATCTTCGCTAAATGCCCAGAGTGTAGCAAAGCCATTTTCGCCAGACAACCTAAAACACGCAAGAATATAGAAGCGAAGTAGAAAATAATCATAGCGAAGTGTCCATGTTATCTTCGCCGGACGTGTTAGTATCTTAAATGTTTTGTAATGAAAAGTTTATCTCCAAAGTTTGAAATGGATGTTTGTGTGTCAAAGTTGTTCCCCAACAGCAGCCCCTCGCGGGCGAAGGCCTACTCCAATGGTCTGAATCCCGCGAAGTTTTTGTGAAACTTTGCCTAACAAACGTTGTCCAAACTTTAGAGTTGGCCTGTTTGAATTTTGAATCCTATGACTAGTTTTGACCGGTTGACCAAGCTTTGCCTATAAATAGCGAGGCCCCCCTAAGGCCATCATTTTCAGAAGAAGGGAAACTCTGCCGAAATTTTTCTTGAACCCTAAAGTTTGAGATAGCTTTTTTAGACACTTTGCTGTTGTATTCACCTGGTCTTGGATCTTTGATCGAAGTTTGTGTAACACCTTCAGCAAGGTTTGCTCCTTTAACTTTTATGTTTTCACTATTTTGTCATATGTTTTCACGATTTTGTCAAATAGTGTTCCTGATTTTGATTTTCACAGATGTCTTCGTGGGACTTACAAGATTAAGTTCAATCTCAAGAAAGCTCGAAGGTTGATGATATTGTAGATTCTGAAGAAGACAATATCAAAGATATTGATGCGTCTATAGAAGACTTGGTTTTGGATGAAGAGGGTTTCACCTTGACTTTTGGTAAGACTTTGTTTGAGAAAAGTCACCTTGATAAGCTGGTCCATTTGAAAATTATGGAACGTGATCAAGCAAGAGTACCTGATCCATTAGAAACTAATCCGAAGCCATATCCTGATGAGTGCATTGTCTACAAGGATCTGTTTACTGCTGGTCTTTGATTTCCTTGCCAAGATTTTGTTACAAATGTGTTGAAGGACTTCAACATCCAGATGCATCACTTGACACCATATGGTATAGTTAGGCTAGCGCAGTTTGTTTGGGCTGTGAAATCTCAGGAGGCTAATCCTGATATTGCTGCCTTTTCTGAGCTTTTTGAGATACATACTCAATTCAATGATTTCATGCTTGATGGTCGAGTGATCACTAAGTACTTCGCTTGCTCTAGTTTCAAGTCGGCTCGTAATGCTGTTCAAATTTCTCCAGTGACACAAAACAAGTGCTGAAAGGGTGAGTGGTCAAGGTACTGGTATTATCATAAGGTTCCTATGGTTGAAGAGAGAGATCCTGTTACTAAGAAGATGGTAAAAAGATATCCATTGGCTGCTTGGATGGAGATTGAGAAGTATAAGCTATCTCCATCTTTTCCTTCTTTTATGATCTCGAAAACTGCAGTGAAAGTTTACAAGTCTGCTGCTTCGCTTCAATGTAAGAGGGATCTTGTTGAAGAATATGCTGCTGCCAGAATTTGGCCATTGAAGAAAGGATGGTCTATTCAACGATTTCACTTGAAGATGGTCCGGGGAATCAATTACAAGTTTTCGAACAACGATTTTCATCGTCCTTGGAATTTTTCCACTGATGAAGACTCTGTGAAGTCTATTGAAGGTCGGGCAGAAGATCTGCTTGGAAAATATGTGCTTAGTGAGAAAAATAAAATTGTTAAAATTATTGGTGATGATTATAAATATTTGAACAGAGTATTTGAAGTTGCACAAGTTGAGTATGGTGAATGACCTCCTCCTGCTTATCGTCGTGAGAAGAAGCAAGGCCAGAAGAAGGGGACTGCTAAAGGTACTAAGTGCAAGGCTGGTCCTAGCAAGGCTATTGCTAAGAAATTAAAGAAGAATCAAAGTCCTTCATATTTGCTGGATTTGGATGATCTCGAAGCTGTTCTTGAGCAAAGTTAAGATACAGAGGGTAATGTGGCTGTCGGTTCTGGTGACGCTGGAAATGATGATGCTGGTGATTTAAAGAAGGCTGATGATGTAGTTGTAACACCTCTAGTGTTATATTAACTAAAATATGCCATGTCATCATATGCATTGCAAAGCATTCATGTTTAAGTCAACCTTAATGTGCATCAACTAAAATGAGTTTACATTTCATAGGTTGATGTGTTTCTGTAATGTTTTGCCACATGAAATCATAAAATCTAATTTCGAATGTCATCTCAAATACTTAGTTTATATTCTATGTACTTGAGGTGTAAACCATGTTTACACTAGTGTCAAGCATAGTGTATAAATCTAAGTCCAACCCTTAAAAATGATTTCCAAATTTGAAGTTGAATTTGGATTTCAAAGCTTATTCCCAAGTTTTGCAATTCAAATCTAAATTCAAATTAGAAAGCTATAAAAAATGTTTTCAAAAGTCAACTTAGTCAACCAAGAGTGTCATTGGGTCATTGACCTAAAAATGTCCTTGGTTGATGTTTGTAATCACTAATAACCAACCAATTAATTTAGAAACCAAATCGAGTTTGAGTTCGGTTTCAAAAACCCTTTATTTCAAAACCTGGTTTTATCCCCTTTTCTATATTTCAAAATCTATAAGAAATTTGGGGATACTCTAAAAAGATAGTTTGTAGATCTTAACAAGATCTACAAAGTTGGTATTTAAAGTTTTTCAAGTTTGCAAAAGGAATTTCAAATGAATTTGAAAATACAGTTTTCCAGCATTTGTCCCCTTTTGATTTTAAAACCATAATTCAAAAATTATGCATAATTTGAGAAAGACTTTGTATATGAAAAATATTTGGTTTGACAATTTCATATTTTTGGAGATTTTCAAGTTTTATTGAAAAATTAAAAGTAATTTCAAATATTTGTTTCTAGGGTTTTATTCCCCTTTTGATTTTGAATTCATATTTCAAAATCTAGACAGAATTTGAAAATGCCAGTTAAATGAAAAGTGTAGCTCTTGAGAAATCATGCAAATGATATTTTGTGATATTTTCAAGTTCCTATATAAATTTTGGAGTAATTTATTATTTTTGATGAATGACATTTCTATAATTATCAAGAACAGTATCGAAACCTATGAACGGCCGCCATTGCCGGCTTCTCAAGCCGCGCCGCCGTCCACCTTCGCCCTACCACGGCCGCCAGCCTGCCTCACGCTCGAAGCATCCTTGCCATGTGTCGCTTTTCTTTTCCTCGAGCCCTGGCTATAAGTAGAAGCGTCGTGGCCGACTTCTTCTTCTCCGCTCTGCCGCCGTCGACGTCGTCCTCGTCCGCCGCCGAAATTCGCTGACACCAAGTGCGCCCCACCTCCATTTTTCCTCTCCTTTAGATCCGCCTCTCCCTTGCACTTCTTCTGAGCTAGCTCGTGCTCGCTTTCCCCGCCCGAGCTGCCCACGTGCCGTCGTCTTCCTCGCGGCCGATCGCCGAGCCGCCGCGAGCTTTCTCGCTGTCCACCGCCGCCCAGGTTGAAAACATATTTCCATTTACCCTCCTATCATGTCCTCCATCTTCTCCTACTGCTCATGCACACCGTGTTTCGCTCTCTGTGCACAGGACACGCTGTGACGCCGTTCTTGCCACCAGAGCGCCGCCGCCGCCATCAGCGCCGCCGTCCGCAACTCGACTCAGCCACTCCGAGCCTTCATCTTCGAGTGCACCATAACCGTGGTGAGTTCCTACATCTGTTGGTGCCTTCAATTTCTTCTATGCCACGCCGTAATCGTCGGTCACCGTAGCTCGCCGTCCGCGCGACCTTGCCAGCGCCGCCACGCGCGCGTAGCCATCTGAGCTAGAGGCCAGGGATAGCTTCATTTTCTGTCCTACCGTGTTTGCGTTGTTGTCCTGCACATATCCGTGCATTCGCCGTCGCCAGAAATAGCTCCGGTGAGCTTGGCCGCCGTGCCCGAGCTCCGCCGTGCCGCCATGGCCATCGGCGAGCCTGTTGCCCCTGCTCCACCGCTTCATTAGCTAGCTAATCTTGTTCGCGATGTCGAGCTGAGCACGTAGGACCAAACCCCGTCGTCGGAGACCTCGCCGCCGGCGAGATAGCCGCCGGTCAAGCGCCGTCGCCGTCGGGTCAACACGGGGAGAGAAAAAGGATTTTCTTTTTCTTTTTCTAGAAAATGATTTAAATGCTATTTTATTTGAAAAATAATAGTAATTCATGTATAGCTCCAAAAATTCTAAAAATTTTTATGTTGGTTCTTTATGATGTCCTCTATTTAGGAAAAATATGAAATGCCAAATTTGAGTATTTTTGCATAAGTTAAAATTAGCTCTTTTAATTAAAAAATGCATTTTCTATGATTTTTAATAAATAAAATAGTTGGCCTTTATTTCTGAAATTTATTTTGCCATCTAATTAGACCAAGAGATTTTTAAAATAAAATTTGGAGCTCAATTAGACAACTTTAATTTTATACCTTTATTTTATGCCTTTAAATAATTAATTAATCCCTTTTAATTAAGTTTAATCATTATAGGATTTGTTTGACTTTGGGATTGATTGATGACCTTGGGTCATTAACCCTAATGACCTATGGTACTTTAATTAATTGTTTGCGCTTAACTTAACCGTATCATTAGGGTTTAATCAATGTTATTTTATGTGTATAATGAACTTCTTTAATAACGTAGTTAACCCTAATGAACTTAGTAAGTAAGTTTTGGTTGGCTTGCAACTTTATCGTGAAGGAAAGTTGTACTTAAGTCCTTAATCTGGTCATGCATCCATCGAGCATCATGTTTACTATTCCATCATGTTGAAGCATATCATTTATCATATAGTTTCCGTTAACGGAGGATTTAACGTTATCGCACCAGATTCCAAGGAAGAGCAGACTCAGGAGTTGGGAGTTGATCCAGAGCTCGAGACCGTCTACCCCGAATACCAAGGCAAGCCCCGGATGCATTCAAACCCTTTCTTGTTTTTATGAAAGTTTTATCTCTTCAGTTATGAAATATTGCATTAAATAATAGGAGTTGAGTGAAAACCTACCAATTGCATTACCTGTCTTATTTCATTATTCCTTGTTACCTATTTTTGGAAAATGCATAGTAATGCTTAGCCCTGCTTAATAAGTTAGGTTATCAAAAAGTAAAAGAATGAAAAAGATGAGTATGGCTTTGCCTGTTGGAATTATGATGATAGTTAATAAATCGAGTCTGGACGGGTAACTTGCATTGGGAAAGGAGTCCCTTTGTAGTGTTTCCGTCTGTTGATGCCCTAGGTCCCGTGTCGATGGTGAACTGGTGATATCGGGAAGTTAGAAAATCCACATGCATGAATTGTTATACAGTGGGCCAGAGTCCCCACGTATATCATGGAGTGATTTATATAGTGGGCCAGAGTCCCCACATATGTCATAGTGTGGTATACCATGGGCTTAAGTTCCCATATATATCGGTACACTGGGTCGAAGTGCTCACGTGTATCATGTGGTGATATATGGCTGCGGTTGTTATCCCGGTATATCTGTGATCTGGTATGCATCAGAGTTAAAGTCTCCGGTATCCCAGTGATCTAGGTCCCAGCTGGGTATAAAAATGGATTCGAATCGCCGTTGCTTCTTGGAGAAGAAGACTCGATCGTTGTTCATCATCGTAGTAACAACTTAAATGATGTTTAAGGTTAAGAATGAAGTTGGTTGGTAATATCAAGCTAGAGCAAGACAACTTTACTTTTTGTCAAAGCTTTTCTACAAAAATCCTTAACTCTGCAAGCCTTACCTTGTCCCTCTAGCCTGCATTTCCTAAGTCTTCACCCCTCTTTTTCGTCGGGTCAGTCTTGTTGAGTACTTTTGTACTCAGGGTTTGTTGAACCCTTGTTGCAGGTGAGTCCCATGGGCAGGAGTGCTTCGCATCCTGCTGCATGACAGTCATTGCGGAGAGTGACGATGAGTAGGATGTCTGGCTCTTGGGCAGAGCACACCGATTGGGTTTTGTAAATAAGTTATCTATTTCTATTCCACTACTACTAGGGTTTGTAATATTTAAACTTATGGTTTGTAAGATTTGAAGTTAAAAGATTTGTAAACTTATGTTATTGTAACTCTTCCGCTATTTACTCTGATGTATATTATTTGCATAAAATTGTTGTAATACTGCATTGTCTCTTTGTAATGATTGATCCTGCTCGAAGAATCATGAATGATTTGGGATTTATCCGACAGACCTTTTAAGTCCTATGGAACACATTCATGGTTATTAGGAGTCTGCTAGACAATAATCATGCGTGTGGGCCATATGGTTTAGGAGGTTCTGCCATAGTTGTTCTTATTGAGGATGAGGTGAGAGAAATTGTTATGACATTTTCTTCTGATGCCTTGACTTCTTTTTTGCTTACTCCGCTGGCTGATGGATTGCAGGATTTACAAGGTTGTAGTTTGCCTACTGGGGAGAATGTTGTTGTTTCTGAGAAAGAAAATTTAGAGGGAGAACTCTTGTCAAAAATACTCATAGAGTTTCTGATCCTACTTGGCCAAAGCTTGACGCTGGGGCTCCTGTTGTTGGCCTTCATGAAGAAAATGTCGACGCTAGGAAAACAACTTCGGTTGAGAACCCAGCTATGGTTGAGGTTGGCGAAGTGGGTGTTCAGAATGTGTTAAAGAAAACTAGTGGCTCTAGAGTTTACTCTCTTAATCTTGAAGATAGTGATGAGGAAGTGTTTGATGATGTGATCAATGATGATCGTTTGGCACGCTTGTCCAGCTCTACTATTCATGTTGAGAGTGAAAAAAGTGTTGAGTGTAATTTGGGTGAGCGCGTCTCTACTGGTAGGTATTTTGGCTTCGCATTTTCCTTTTGACTTGAATTGTTTTCTTTCACTAACTATTTGGTTTTATTTTTGCAGAGACTATTTTTCCTCATGCACCATCTTCTCCTCAGAAAATATTGACTTGAGCAAATTTAATATTCAAGATCCTGCTACGCCTGTTGTCCCTGCTACTAGTGAAGGCAAAGTTTCTGATGCTTTGAAGCGTGGGTTATCAGTTTGTTAGAAGAAGAGTTTAGGTCTTGATTGTTTCAAGTTTATAGGCATTGGGGTTGATAAACTTCGGATGATGCCTCGCACTTCTGAGGTTCAATTAGCAAAGTATATAGATGAGGCCTTCACTGTCCCTGATGCAGAACTTGAAATATCTAAGTAACCCTTGCTCGAAGTTGCTGATGCTGGGCTATCAATGATGCACAAAGGTTCTCTCCTGATGAGAGATTCACAGACTAGGTTGGAAGAAAAAGAGAAAAACTTTTCCCTTCGTGAGCATAATTATCAGGTTGAGATTCAAAATTTGAAAGAGCAACTTGCAGGGAAAGAAAAAGAAAGAGCTGATGCCATGGATTCCCATAATAACTTAGAGACTAGATTGATTAGTACTCTTGCTATTGTTGAGAAGAAGGAGAATGAGATGAAGAAGATTGTCACTGAAAATGAAAAGTGTATGCGACGTGTTGAGAAAAAAATTGCAGGAGCAGGACAAGTCCTTCTTCAACAATTGCAATCAAATTTGGGAACTTTGTTTTGAATGTTATGAAAAGTTTGGAGCTCGCCCTGAGGAAAAATGTTGGGAGCTTGGTGATCGTGATAGTTTCTTCAGTTGTCTTTATCGTCAATACGAAGATTTATCCCGAATTACTGAGACCACAGTTGATATTGGGGTATATTACTCTGCTCGTGCTTTGTTTCATTTCATGAAACAAAGTCAAGATCCTTTGTTTGCACAGCTTTGTGATGCCAACTACAAGTTTCCTTCTGTGAATGAACTTACCAATGTGATGAAGGCTACACAAATATTGTGCAACAAGTATCTAGAGGAGTATTGGAGATCAGGTGGTCGGGCTCATTATTTTGATAAGGCTAGGGAAAAATTGCAGAGGGTAAGTTTTATACTTAACCAAATGTGTTTTTTAAATGTGTTCCATATCTAACTTTTCCTTCTTGTTTGTTAGCAAATTACAAAGGAGGCGGAGGATGCTCGAAAGGAGGCGGAGGAGACTGCAAGGAGGGAGGCCAGTGCTAGAGGTCAAGGAGGCAGCCATCCTTAGGTTCTAGTTGTTTTTTTTATGAGATGAGAGGGTTTTAAGATACAATGGTTCTCAGTTATTGTCTTTGTAAAATGTATACTTGGAAGTTGTTAGACTATTTGTCCATCCTGCACAGGTTCCTCATGCTGAGCCTGTGCAGGATGTCGAAGATGTTATCCCGTTGCTAATGTGTAAAGATAACTTTGTTTTTGAGCCTAGCTAGTTCTATGATTTTCGTACGAAGTATGGTGGTTGTGATGTCGATGATTTTATTGCTCGTAAGTTTTGCTCTTGTTATTTTAAACTTGAACTTTTTTGGTGATTCTATCTTACAAATCTTTTATAGATGTGAATAAACGATACCGTAGTATCAGGCCTCCCAATTGTCGAGTTTTTGATTTCACGGACTTTGCACAGGTAAAAATTTGACGTGTAATGTTTAATTTTTTGGTTGGACTTCTGTTTTCTAACCTCTTCTTCTTATTGCCATCTAAGTCAAGTACTTCGTCGGTGAATGTTTTTGAGGACTATTTACACCGTGAAACGGACGAAATTATTAGCGAAGTTGTGAGCGACATACTTGGTGATGTTGCCGAAGTAGTTAGTTCTCAAGATGATTTATTTTTTAAACACACATTTTTGTAATTGGACAAGTTATATTTTAAACATCTTGTCGTATTACAAAGTTTGTGAATTTACCTTCGCTTGTGTGAATGAGTATTGAAAAAACAATTCACTTTTACTGTCCTCGTTTTTTTGGAAATCTTGCCTTTGGTTGTTTGTGCTTCGTCTTAGGAACTAGAAATATTTTTGTTTTAGAGAAACTTGTTCAAAAAATTTAGCAAATTTTGAAATGCCATCCCCTTCTTTTCGTGCGATGTGGGTGCGTACGCTTCGCTTAGAAACTTAAAATATTTTCACCTTGGTGAAATAAAGTCAAAAAATTTGCCTTAGCAAATTTTGAAACACAGTCCCTTCTTTTTCGTTCGAAGTGGACGCGTACGCTTCACTTAGAAGCTTGAAACATTTTCACCTTAGTGAAATAAAGTCAAAAAATTTGC
>CM041631.1:23876868-23897491 GCA_023333625.1 Bothriochloa decipiens | reverse complement strand
GCTTCGCTTAGAAGCTTGAAACATTTTCACCTTAGTGAAATAAAGTCGAAAAATTTGCCTTAGCAAATTTTGAAATGTCGTCCCTTCTTTTTCATTCGAAGTGGACACGTACGCTTCGCTTAGAAGCTTGAAACATTTTCACCTTAGTGAAATAAAGTCAAAAAATTTGCCTGGGACTTATTTGAGTTGGATAAGTTAGCATTTTTTAGATTTAAGAAAATGTTGATGCTAACTTAGTTTTGTAAAATTTGTGTCGATATGTGAGTATATGTTGGATATACTCTTCGGCATTTTGTACTTCAATGTAGAGGCATATCTTTGGGGTAACTACTTTCTCATTTATATTCCATGAGATTTACAAAGAGAATGCCTCGTTAAAAAACCACTCACCCTGCGAAGGGTTTTCCCTTCTTTATTTGTTCTTGTGATGATAAATGGTCCTTCCCATTTTTGTTAAAATTTTCGCACTGTATCTTCGTTTCGCTTCCTTTTTATCACGAAATCTCCTAGTGCTAACTCCCTTGGCTTGACTTTTTTGTTGTACCACTTCTTTGTTTCAAGTTGGTACTTCTTGATATTTTCAAGTGCTTCGAGCAAATCTTTGCTTGTTGCTTGGTCTTCTTCTGTGATCATTTGAATATTTGTTCTTGGACCTTCATATTTTATTTCTTTGGGAGTCATTGCTTCATCTCCATAAAGTAACTTGAATGGAGAAAAATCTATTGGCCTCGGTTTTAAAGTGTTGTGAGACCATATTACTCTTGGTAATTCGTTGACCCATTTTCCTTTTTTCAGGTCTGTTAAGCACTTTGAAATTCCAGTGCAAATTATCCCATTTGCTCTTTTGACTACTCCATTAGACTATGGGTGTCTTACTCATGCGAAGCAAATTTTGATTCCCATTGACTGACAATATTTCTTGAATTCTTCATTGTTAAATTGCGTTCCGTTATCTACTGTGATGTGTCTCGAGACTCCAAATCTGCATATGATGTTTTGCCTAGGAATTTTTTCATTGTATGAGAGAACATGTTGGTGATTGGTTTCGCCTCAATCCACTTGGTGCAATATTCAACTACAACTATTTCGTATTGGTATTGCCTTGAGCCAAAAGTAACTTTCCAACTATGTCGATTCCCCATCTTGCAAGTGGCCAAGTTGGTTCGATCGGTTGTAGGTTTGTTCCTGGTGCATTGACTTTGCTTCCTGCTATTTGACAATTATGACAAGTTCGAATGATTTCTTTGCTGTCACTCTGGGCAGTTGGCCAGAAAAACCCTTGCTTGAAGGCTTTCTCAACTATTGATCTAGCCCCAGCATGACATCCACAGTTTCCCTCATGTATTTCTTTCAACAAGTTTTTTCATCTTCTCTTGAGATGCACTTTAGTAGTGGTTGGCAAACTCCTTCCTTGTATAGTTCTTCGCTGATGATTTTGTAACTTTTGGTCTTTTGCTTCTTTCTTATTTCATCAACTTTGTTTTCTGGCTCGTAAAATCCTTTGAGGAATGTCATAATTAGAGCTCTCCAGTCTTCACTTTCTATGATGTGTACTTCTTTTGATTGTTCAACTTTTGTTTTTGTTGAGGCTTTGGTGATAGTTTGGAAGAATACTTCTGGTGGTAACTCTAACTTTTGGGCGGTGGATTTTACAATTTCATCTGCATCTGTGTTATCATTTCTTAAGATACTTTTCATTGTGAATCCAGCAAAGTGTTTTCTTGATCCCTCGATAGTTGGAGGTACTTTGCTAGCTCTGGATCTCTTGCTTTGTAATTTTTCTCTATATGCCCAGCCACAACTTGAGAATCTGTCTTGATTATTAGCTTTTGAATTCCCATTGCTCTTGCTTTATGAAATCCCAACAATAATACCTCATATTCTGCAATGTTGTTGGTGCATTGAAAGTCTAGTCTTGCTGCGTATTTGAGTTTGATTTCAGAAGGTGAGGTTATGATTGCTGCTGCTCCTACACTGGCGAAGCCCCAAGCACCATCACAATAGATTATCCATTATGGCTGCTCCATTCTTTCTTGATTGTACTTTGAAGGTGTCCAATCTACTACGAAGTCAGCCAACACTTGAGATTTGATTGTTGTTCTTTTCTTAAATTTGAGGACTTGATTTATTGGCACTCTTATTTTGTGTCCTTAGAAGTAGTGTTTCAACATTCTGGATGCCATAAGTACTGCATATGCGATTTTCTCGATTTCTGAATAGAAAATTTTTGATCCCGACAAAGCTTCGGATGTGAAGTATACTGGAACTTGTCTTGTTGAGTGCTCATTTTCTTCTTCTTGTATCAGTATTGCACTAACTGTACTTTTGTTTGCTGATACATACAGTAGCAAATCTGCCATTGGGTCAGGTGTTGCCAAAGTTGTAGGGTTAGATAGATGCTTTTTTATTTCTTCGAAAGCTTCTTGCTGTGCTAGACCCCAGCTGAATTTTTCCTGTCAGCTTTTAGATGTCCTTCATGTTTCTTGACACTTGCATATTTAGTATTACCTTCACCTTCTCCGGATTTGGGTCAATTCCTTTTGCAGATACGATGCACCCCAAAAATTTTCCTGTTTGAACTCCAAATGTGCATTTTTTGGGTTTAACTTTAGATTTGCTTTTCTGAGGTTTGAGAAGGATTCTTGTAAGTCTTCGACATGGTCTTCTCTTTTGTTTCTTTTGACTACCAAGTCATCAACATACACAAGAAAGTTTCTTGGTATTTGATCTTTGAGGACTGTGGATGTTATTTTGATGAAGGTTGTTCCTGCATTGCGAAGCCCCTCGGCCATTTTTTGGAAATAGTAAGTTCCAAATGGTGTAATGAAACTTGTGTATTATTCATCTTCTTTTTTACCCAAATTTGATGGTAGCCTGAATAGCAATTGAGGAAACTGAGCATTTCACTTCCTGCTGCTTGGTCTACTAGAGTATCTATTCTTGGTAGAGAGAAGTTGTCTTTTGGACATACCTTGTTGAGATCTGTGAAGTCTATACATATTCTCCACTTTTTGTTTTTCTTCTGCACTATGACTATGTTTGCGAGCCAAGTTGTGAATTATACTTCTCTTATGACTTTTGCATCTAGCAATCTCTGGACTTTAGCTTTCGCAGCTTGTGTTCTGTCTTCGAACAACTTTCTGAGTTTTTTCTTTTTTGGCCTAAAGTTTGGGTCAATGTTTAACTTATGTTCTATGACATCCCTGCTTACTCCTCCTAGGTATTGTGCAGACCAGGCAAAGATATCCTTGTTACTTCGCAAGACTTGGATTATCTTTTCTTCTTCTTCTTTTGATAAATTTGTGTCGATGATAACTTGTCTTTATGGCACCATTGGGTCGAGTGGTACTTTCTTTGTGTCTTTGCAAGGCTTCACTTTTTCTTGTGTCTTCGCGTTTTCAGTTTCAAGCTCATCATCATCTTCTTCTTCTTGTATGACATGGATATTTTTGAAAGTCGGGCTTGCATCTCTTTCTATGTTTCTTGCCTCTGTTTGATCGCCAAAGACTGTTATGATGTCATTGACTGCTGGCATCTTCATGCATAAGTATGGATAGCTTACTATGGCTTCAAAAGCATTTAAACTTCCCCTCCCAAAGATTGCGTTGTACTAGCTGTGCATTTTGACAACATCGAATGCTATTTGCTCTGTTCTCGCATTATTCACTATTCCGAATGAGACTGGCAAGACAATTCTGCCGATAGAGTTTATTTTCTTTCCGCCGAAGCCAACTAATGGGTGCTCGGCCCTTCTTAAGATTTTTCTATCAATTTGCATTGCATCTAGAGTTCTTGTGAATATGATATCTACTGAGCTGCCACCATCTATTAGAATTTTTGTTACTGCCCAACCTTCGATGTTTGCTTCTATGACCATTGTGTCCATATGAGGGTAATCTTTGAGTTTGAGATCTTGTTCTGAGAATGTGATTGGCATGTGGGACCATCTTGTTTTCTTGAATGGACCTTCAATTGCTATGGAGTTTACTCTTCTGAAATAATTTTTTCTTTCATTTCTTGTATCAAGCTCCATGCTCTTTCCTCCGAAGATTGTCATAATTCTGCCTTTGCTTGGGATGATTGCATTACCATTTCTTGTTGACGCTTCAGGCATGTTATTGTGTTGAATTTGGTAGTTGCTATTTGCTACTGAACTTTCAAGGTGAAAGCTTTGCTGCTGGCTTGGGCCCCATTGATTTTGTGGACATGCTGCTAGCGGTTGACAATTATAGATTAGCGGAGGTGGTGGTAGCATGTGCTGAGGGTAAGTTATTGACAGGTAACTTATTCTTTGGGGAGCTAGATGATTGATGACTTTCAGCTGCGAAGTTGCTCTATTTTCTTCTTGTATTTCTTCAATGCTTTTCTTTACTCTTGGGCACATCTTTGATGTGTGGCCAGACCCTTTGCCATGTATGATGCAGTATATTTCTTCGGGCCTCAAAATTTTCTTTTCAAAGTTTCTGGTTTGGTTGTTATAATTTGGTCTTTGTTGGAAGTTTTTCTTGTAATTTCTGTTGCTTTGGAAATTTCTTTGATTGCTTGAGCTTGAACCTTGGTTGTTGACTTTACTTGTGTTGTTGATATGGTTTATTCTCTGACATGTTTCTTTCTCCTTTTTCTTCTTCTATTCTTTTCCTGTAATCTTCGTCAGACTCGCAGTACTTTCTTATTTCTTTGTATAGTTTTTCAACTGTGGTTGGTCTTTCCCTTTTAAAGTGTGATGAGAGTTGGCCTGCTCGCAGTCCTTTGATTGCTGCTATGATGACAACTTCATCTGATATGTTTGGTATTTGAGCTTTTGCTTGTATAAATCTTTTGTAATATTGGCTCAACGGTTCTTTTGGTTGCTTCTTGATGTTGAAAAGATCATCGCTGGTGAGTTCAACTCTTTGTAGGCCTTGGAAATCTAGGAGCAAAGTTGTGCAAAGTTGATCCCAAGATTTGATTGACCTTGGTTTTAGTGAAGAGTACCAATGCTGCGCTGGTCCTCTTAATGCCATGATGAGCGACTTCACTAAGGTGTTCGCATCTCCCCCGTTTGATGCTACTGCTGCTTTAAAGCTCATAAGGAATTGTCTTGGGTCGGACATGCCATTGTTGGTTAGGATGATGTTGAATTTGAGACCTACTGGCCACTTCGCTAGCTAAATATCAATTGCCAAGGGCGACTCTGTATCAATTATTGCTATTTAACTTTACTTCTCATTGCTATTGGTGTTTTTGCTTGCTGAGTTTGTATCTTGAATCATGACTTCGCTCTTATTTTTTATTTCATCGTTGAGCTTTCTTAGTTCAGCCTCTGCTTCTGTGATTCTTTAATTTAGAGACTTTTCTCTTGTCTTCGCTCTTGCTTCCTCCAGCTGTGTTTTTTTGACGATGAGTTGATCTTTGAGTTCTTTGAGTCTTCTTTCTTCGTTCTGAGTTTCTTCTTCTTCTTGAACACGCTGGTTTCACTTTCTGTTGCATCTTCTATGATTAGGTCTTAAGTGGAGTTGCCATCGGTTAGAACTGTCTTTTTACTGGGTCTTCCCATTTTGGTGGACGTGAGTGTCTTCGATCATACAAATGGACGGTGCCAGCTGTTGGGTGATGAAATCACACACATATAAGTAAGGTGAAAACAATATGCTGGTCACAATTGTATTTCATTCCTTCCTAATATTTACACCTCAGGGGGTATTTATAGATCCCCTGGCTTCGCTACCTTTAGGAACTTTACAACATAAATCACAACATCCCTTATTTAATCAACTAATATTCATTAGCGAAGTAGCACAATCTACTTCGCTGCTGTCTTCTCGACCTCTTCACTAACTTCAGTCTTTAACCAATTCTTAGATTTCATAGGTCGCCTCGTTGATCCTTATGGGAAGCTGCCTCATTATCTTTGCTAAATGCCCAGAGTGTAGCGCAGCCACCTTCACCAGACAACCTAAAACACACAAGAATATACAAGCGAAGTAGAAAATAATCATAGCGAAGTGTCCATGTTATCTTCGCTAGACATGTTAGTATCTCAAATGTTTTGTAATGAAAAGTTTATCTCCAAAGTTTGGAATGGATGTTTGTGTGTCAAAGTTATTCCCCAACAGCAAGCTATATGGAAAGGAAGCTGCCTCTAAAATCTTAAAATTGGTGTACACCATAGAGGAGCATGAGACATGCTTGGAGTCGTAAAGTGAAATGCTCCTAATGGAAAGGGAGAAGAACCAAGGGCTAGAAGCATGTATCACCAAGGAAAAGGAGAAGGTTGAGAAGTTAAGTGTAGAATTGTCTTTGGCCAAGGACTTACTTGAGCGCTTGACTAAGGAACATTCCTCACTTAATGACTCTTTGGCTAGTCTAAAGAATAATCATAGTGTAGCTCAAGAAAGCCTTACAAGCTTGACAAATAAATATCATGAGCTTGAGATAAACTATGACACTCTTTGGAAGAGCACTTCTACTTCTTCTAAGGACTCTAAATGTTCAACTAGTAAAGGATGTGAATGCATATGCTACTAACCTTGTTGAGCTAGAGAAGAAAGAAAAGGAGATTCTTAGGTTGAAGACAATTGTGGAGATTGATTGCAAAAGCAAGGATAAGCAACCAACCACAATTTATATGGCATCAAGACATCCACTCATCAAGGATGGTCTAGGATACAATAGGTATGATGGTAAGACCAATGGAAGAAGCATGGTAAATGGTGTGCCTTGCATAAAGTTCAACAAGAGCGTGCCTCTTGTTGATCTCATCAACAAGGTGAATAATGTTGAGGTTTCTCCTAACTCTTACTCCGACAACAAGAACATCAAGAAGAAGGAAGTGAAAGTTCCCAAGCAACAAGTGCCTATCTCAAGGAACAACTTTTGTGATTATTTGTGTTATTAGGATAAGGATGGTAAAATTGTTGTAAAACATGTGGGTGCTCTCAAGAAGAGACAAATCTTGAGGAGTGTTTGGGTGCCCAAATCTATGTGTCTAACCCCCTAAGACCCAAGTCAAATTGGGTACCTAAAATAAAGGCTTAATTTTATTTTGTAGGTCTATTCCTCTAGTGGACCTTGTTGGGTGCTAGATAGTGGATGTACCAATCATATGACTGGAGCGAAAAAAATGTTTGACTCCTTTCAACAAAATGAAGGCATGGGTGAAAGAATCACTTTTGGTGATAATAGTAAAGGAGAGATTCTTGGTTTGGGTAAAATTGCTATATTAAATGATAATTCAATTTCAATTGTATTACTTGTGTATTCGTTGGGATACAACTTGTTATCCGTTTCACAACTTTGTGAGATGGGTTACAATTCTCTTTACGAATAAGGGTGTGGAAGTCTCTAGAAGGGTGGATTCCTCTATTGTCTTTACGGGTCAACTGAAGGGCAAGCTCTATCTAGTTGACTTCATAGCTAGTAGAGTGGGGTTCGAGACTTGTTTAGTGGCAAAATCTAGCATGGGTTGGTTGTGGCATCGCCGACTAGCCCATGTTTGGATGAGGAAATTGACCAATCTTCAAAGAGGTGAACACATTCTTGGACTAACAAATGTTTCTTTTGAGAAAGATAGGATTTGTAGTGCATGTCAAGCGGGGAAACAAGTTGGAGTCAAACATCTTACAAAGAACGTCGTGTCAACCTCAAGACCACTTGAGTTACTACACATGGATCTATTCGGACCCAATGCTTACATAAGCATTGGAGGTAACAAATATGGTTTTATAATTGTTGATGATTATTCTCGCTTTACTTGGGTGTTCTTTTTAAAAGATAAGAGTGAAACCCAAGAAATCTTCAAGAAGTTTGCAAGAAGAGCTCAAAATGAGTTTGATGTGAAGATAAAGAGAGTGAGAAGTGACAACAGGACGGAGTTCAGGAACACCAACATTGACAATTTCCTTAATGAAGAAGGGATCAAGCATGAGTTTTTGGTTCCCTACACTCCCCAACAGAATGGGGTTGTGGAGAGGAAGAATCGAACACTCATAGAGGCCGCAAGAACAATGTTGGATGAGTACAAGACTCCGGAGAAGGATTATTGGGCGAAGGCGGTCAATACGGCATGTCATGCAATCAACCGCCTATATGTCCACAAGATTAGAAACAAAACCGCCTATGAGTTACTCACCGATAAAAAGCCTAAGGTTGATTACTTTAGAGTTTTTGGATGCAAGTGTTTCATACTTAGAAAGAAATCCAAAAGCTCTAAGTTTGAACCGAAGGTTGATGAAGGTTTCCTTCTTGGTTATGGTACTAACAAACATAGATATCGTGTTTCCAATAAGACCACCGGTCTTACTAAAATAACGGTAGACGTAACTTTTGCTGAATCTGACGGCTCTCAAAAGGAGCAAGTCAATATGGACACTGTAGGTAAAGAGGAGCCTTCTCATAAAGTAATAAAGAAGCTTGCAACCGGTGAAGTAAAACCCGTTGAACAAGATGATGATGATGATGCATAAGTACAAGTCCATTATGACCCACATATGCATCATGGGTCAACCAATGCACATGGTGATGCATCCGCATCAAGAGGTGGTCATGACTCAAGAGAACAAGCAAATCAAGATCCACCATAAGTGGAAGAAAGCAACCAAGATGATGATCAAGGGGGAGGCCTTGATGGAACTTCCCAAATCAACCAAGACTTTGACAGTGAAGATGATGGCCCAATTCAAAGAAGGACGACAGTACCTCACCCAAGAGTTCGCCAATCCATTGAACGGGACCATCTCGTTGATAATGTGATAGGAAGCATACGAAGAGGAGTGATGACTCGTTTTTGTTTAGCATCTTTTTGTGAGCATTACTCTTTTATTTCTTATATGTTACCTCTTAGGGTGGAGGAAACCTTGAAAGATGAGGATTGGGTGATGGCTATGCAAGAGGAAAACTTCACCCGGAATGAAGTATGGTCCTTGGTGGAAAGACCCAAGCAAAATGTGATAGGTACCAAGTGGGTCTTCCACAACAAAGACAATGAGTATGGCGCGGTCACAAGGAACAAAGCTTGGTTGGTTGCACAAGGTTACACCCAAATTAAAGGTTTGGATTTTAGGGAAACTTATGCACCGGTAGCTAGGCTTGAATCTATTCCTATATTACTTGCCTTTGCTGCTCACCATGATTTCAAATTATTTTAAATGGACGTGAAAAGTGCATTCCTCAATGGCCCTCTCTCCGAAGTGGTGTATGTTGAACAACCACCGGGTTTTGAAGATCCACATCATCCCGACCATGTCTACAAGCTTCACAAGGCGCTCTATGGGCTCAAACAAGCCCCTAGAGCTTGGTATGATTGTCTCAAGGACTTCCTACTCAAACAAGGGTTTGAGATAGGAAAGTCCGACCCTACTTTATTTACTCGCAAAGTTAATGGTGATATTTTTATTTGCCAAATATATGTCGATGATATAATATTTGGTAGTACTAATAATGAACTTTGTGAGCAATTTAGTAGGACTATGACCAAGAGGTTTGAGATGTCCATGATGGGGGAGTTGACCTTCTTCCTCGGTTTTCAAATCAAGCAACTCAAGGAAGAAACATTCATTTTCCAAACTAAGTATACCAATGATATGTTGAAGAAGTTTGGCACGGACAAGGCCAAACCCATCAATACACCAATGCCAACTATGGGACATCTTGATCTTGACCAATATGGTAAAGCCATTGATCAAAAGGTATATCGCTTCATGATTGGCTCTTTGCTTTATCTTTGTGCATCTAGGCCTGATATTATGCTTAGTGTGTGCATGTGTGCAAGATTTCAATCTAATCCGAAAGAATGTCATCTCATGGCCGTTAAGAGAATTTTTCGGTATTTGGCGCTCACACCTAATCTTGGCATATGGTATCCTAAGGGCTCATCTTTCACTCTACTTGGTTATTCCGATTTGGATTATGCCGGTTGCAAAATAGAGAGAAAGAGTACATCAAGGACTTGCCAATTTCTTGGTAGGTCTTTGGTGTCTTGGAGTTCCAAGAAACAAAACTCCATTGCCCTATCCACCGCTGAAGCTGAGTATGTGGCGGCCGACGCTTGTTGTGCCCAACTACTTTGGATGAAGCAAACTTTGAGAGACTTTGGTTACAACCTATCCAAGATTCCACTCTTATGTGACAATGAGGGTGCAATATTGCTAGTCAATAACCCCATTAACCATTCCGTACAAAGCACATAGACATCCATCATCATTTTCTTAGAGATCACCAAGCCAAAGGAGATATCGCCGTTCAACATGTAAGAACCGACAAATAATTAGCCAATATCTTCACAAAGCCTCTAGATGAGTCAAGATTTTGTGCTTTGAGGCATGAGCTCAATATCGTTGATTCTCGTAATGTGGAATGACATCTTGCACATCTTGATTGATTTAATATATTGCATAAAATTAATTACCAAAACATTATGTGCAAAATTACAAAATCTATTTTTTCACCTCAATTATGTGTCCATTGCTTTGTCATGATTGTCTAAAATCTAGACACATTTTGAGTTGGCTCGAGTTTATCATATGATTCACCATTTTTAGAACTATTATTTCTGATGGTAATGGCCAAAAGTTCTGGTCATTGTTCGTCGTGCGCGTCCGCGTGTCAGCATTTTGTTCCGGTCGTTGGGCGAAACTTCCACCTTTATCGGAAGTTCCGGTCAGCCGGACCGAAAGTTTCGACTGTTGCCTGGATCATCCTTTATTTCAAGCCTCTGCCTAACTTCACGTAGATCTGACCGGACCGGAACCTCCGGTTGGACTCACCGGAAGTTCTGGTCAAACTCTTTGCCACGGTAAACAGGGGCCGTGTGGTAAAAAAACTAATCTTATCCATTCACTTCTTCCACCTGCCTCTCCTCTCTGTACGTTTCGAAATTCCTATATGGAGTGGGATGCTATGCATGGGGTCTCTACTGGTGATGCTTCTCAGTCTGTCAATGTTGGCCAAGAGCACTAATTTTCTGCACCAGGGGGTGGTGATGGACAGGAGGGCTTTGCAGGATAGGAACAGGACTTTTCTATTCACGAGGGCGTTTCTCCACTTGGTCATGCTTCCTATGCCCTTTCTTTTCCTGCAGGCTACTCCTTTCAGGACACTGATCAGGGTGGCTCCTAAGGTGGTTTCTTTGATGAGGCTGATGAGATCACTCGGACTTCTACCTCTGTTCCTCCCAATCAGGCTGGCACTTCTTCTTCTGTGCCATATGGCAGGAGCCGGTACTCCTACCCCGTTGACCCCGAGTATGACTATGATGCTTTTTTAGTGTCCTTGCTACTATCCTTGGAGCTTCACCGTGCCTATCCTTTTTGGCATTTGATGCCAAAGGGGGAGTGTTAGGCTTTATTATGATGTAATAGGATAGCTATTTATTGATTTGTAATAACTTTATCTCCATGGTGAACTATGTGGTGAACTATGAACTATGGGTGGGTTGGATGATTGTAGGCTAAATACTTATGCTTATTTAATATATCATGATGTGATGGCCTATATTTGATATTGTGATGATGATTATTGTTTTTAGAATGGTTATTTAAATTTTTAAGTATGTGTCTTTCTTGCATAACCGTTCATATTCTTTTTATTTTCTCTATGTGATATATCTTGTCATAAGCATCATGGATTATTATTGTCACACACACTTTTAGGCACCCCACGGATTTTAGAATTTAGGGGGGAGCTTGCTCTAAATGTATCTAATCTTGATTTTAGTCAAGATTTGAAATTTAAAATACTATGCATACATTTAGGGAGAGCTCTCCATAAAATTTAAAATTCAAAAGCTTTAATTCTATTAATTTATTGTAAGCCTAAGTTGGTTGTCATCAATTACCAAAAAGGGAGAGTTTGTAAGTGCATTCGCCTCTAAAGTGGGTTTTGGATAATTAATGATAATCAAATTAGGGATTAACAAGTTTATTCAAGTGAATTCAAAGGTGTTAGTCTATTGAAAGATTTGAATGATGATATTTGGTGATACAAGCACCCCTAAATTTTCTATGGATGAAAGGCGCTTTGACTCAATTGGATTATCCTTTTGTATTTAAAATTGAGTTATAGGAAACGCCGCACTATCAAGAGGGATGCAAATTAGACTAGCTAGATGAGGGTACAAGTGCTCATGTTCGTCTATTTAACGCGATTGAGAGACACCGTGAACACACACACTTAGAATGCTTTCTCAGCTGGTGCACCGAAAGTTCTGGTCCTGTGACTAGAAGTTCCGGTAGTAGCAAGCCCGCGTGCAACCGCGTGCTAGAAATTGGTTCTGGCCTCTGACTGGAAGTTCTGGTGTCCACCAGAAGTTTCGGTCACCTGGACTGGAAGTTTCGGTCAGCCATGTCAACCTTCATCGCGCGAGCATGCGCGTGCGAGTATTTGGTTTCGGCCTCCGGCCGGTAGTTGCAGTCGGTACCGGAAGTTCAGGTGTGTTACACCAGAAGTTCTGGTCGGCCCAATCGGAGTGTTGACTTTCTCAAGCCCAATGGTCGGATCTTGAATAGACCGGAAGTTCTGCTGGGTTCCACTAGAAGTTTTGATAGTTCATCTAAGCATCGAGTATATAATCTTTCTCACCCCCATTTCTGGCGGTTGCCCATTCATTCCACTGCGCCCAAGCTTTGCCAAATTCTCCTATGAGCTGAACTCGCCTACTCTCTCTCCCCCTTTGCTTCCAAGCTTCAATCCTTGATTGTTTTGAGCTAGGGACATGAGATTTGAGATTAGGAATATCGATTGTCAACTTGAGCACCTGTCTTCTTGTCTTGCCGGTTTGGTTTGTATTTGTTACTCTTGGGTTCTTGGAACCCTAGCCGGCTAGGCGTTCTTTGTGGTTGCCCGTGTTGATTTATTTGTGAGGGCAGCCCGAAGTGTTTGTATTACCCCTGATTCTTAGTGGATATCTCAAGATTTTGCTTGAGGGAGGAGACCTTCGTGGTCGGACCTTCGTGGTCACCTCAACAATGAGGACGTAGGAACTCCTAAGTGGAGATTGCCAAACCTTGGTATAAATCATGTGTCTTCCTATGGAGGTAGCATCGACTACCTTTGTTCTTGTGTTCTTCGTGTTCTTCCTCTCTACACCCAAAATTCATAGGTTGGAGGAGCCGATCTACAATTTGGTGAGGTGCCAAGCTCCGTGGAGTTCAACATCATCACCAACAACATCTAGGAGGGTGTGGTAACGATCAAAATCGAAATCACAACTCATTTCACTCTGATTTCGTAGCTCAGTAGGGCACCGGAAGTACTGGTCGGTTTGCACCAGAATTTTTGGTCCAGACCGAAAGTTCCAATCCAAACCCACCGGAAGTTTTGGTTGGTATTTAACTTCCGCATTTCGAGTTTGTGAGTTTCAGGATTTTCAAACAAGCCAATTCACCCTCCTCTAGGACATTTAGGTCCTTCCAGGCCCTTAACAATGCCAGCCAAGGTATTGCAATTCTAGTAATAACAATTAGAAGTGCCAGATTGGCCTTCCTAACCATCATTACTTACGAGGATGCAATCCTATAGCATGGCGCCATGGGGTGCACAAGAATTATAATCCTTAAGTAATGGTACTTAGGTATGCCAATTGTGATAGCTCAGTAAGGAATAAGAATAAATCTGCAAGCGCACAGAACTATCATTGTAGCATTTCAACCCTTGAGTATTCAGGGGTGTCGTATTTATAATTTCCCATAGGAGGGCAGGATGAATGCATCTAGCTTTGGTATAAACATGATCACTTATTGAGTGCAAAGGTAGGCATAGTATAAACAGGGGTAAAACGGGTTCATAAGATAGTGGACACACACATTGGAGCCAACCTCAAGGATAAAAGGTAAATAAAGAATAAAAGAATAAACTAAATGAGCAGGCGTTGATCTTATACAGCTATGCAAAGAATAACAAATAACATATAACTAACATGACTAGTATCAAGACTAAGTCTAGGATGATAGGGAGATCCCCGCAGCTGTTCTGCCAGTCGATAGAGACTTTACAAACTCCTACTCAATACTCGAACATGGGGGAGTGCTTGGGATGGACAGGGCTATCACCACCTGTCCACCTACCCCTCTACCCGTGGGGTAGTGACATATCCGTTGATCTCCGCATACCCAAGCACCATGCTCGTGTAATTGGAAACAACTCCTAACCTCCTGGGATCCCAACCCTTCAGATTAACAGGCTAGGTTAAGAGCAACCATGACAGCACAATGAACCATTATCCCATCCTTAGTTCTTCCTCTATTCATATTAATTTGATGGACGATGAAGAACATTGATGAACATATCAAGAACATAACGCATAGACTATATGTTAGTTCATATGTCATGATCATAATATGAACAAGACTATACTCTACTTCATATGCATTGCTATATATAAGATAAGAACTTGCTCATAGAGAAGAACTAAATTGTATTCATACCAAGATGTTCTTCCTTCCTCCAAGGAGACAACCTCTCCTTGATAGCTTTGCCTTGCTCAAATACTAACACTATGCTAAAGAATACAAGTAGGAAATGTGAGGTGTATTGCTCCAAATGTTGGTATGTGTGGAGGATGGAGGAGAACCCTCTCTTTATAGCCCAAGTAGGACGGTGTCATGCCTGAAAATTTGCATGGTTTCCAATTAGTCAAATTGATTTATTTATGCAATTGTTGATGCATTCATGCTGCTACATAGGTTTTGGTTGACATGTGTGAACTTGTTGTCTAACTTTTGCTTCCTAGTGGGCACTGGCCAACCCCAGCCTCTACTGGCCAAGTGTGGCCAGCCATAGCCTCATCTGGCCCATTTTGGCCGGTTCCAGCCAGCCACGGCCGACCCTGGCGGCCACGGCTAGCCAGCTCTGGCCACCGGTGGCCACAGGCCAGGCAGGCCGCCACAGCCGCGCGCCAGGCCGCAAGTCAGCCAGCCCAGCCACAAGCGGCTCGGCCCAGCGTCGGCCTGCTCCCTCGCTTAGTGGGCCGCTCGGGTACACAACCCAAGGTTCCCCTACGACTATAAAGGGGATTGCCCAAGTGCGCCGCGCCCCCCTTCGCTGCCCTAGCGCACCGCCGCCACCCTAACCGTAGCGCCTTCACTCGTCGGAACCCTAGCGGCCGTGGTCGTCGAGTTCGCCGTCGGACGTCTCCCCGCCACCGTTTGTCGTAGAGGTGAGCACGCGTCGAGTTCCGTGGGAACGCAAGGGTCACGTAAATGCTCTCCGTGGCCGCTCTCACTTCCTCCGTGCGTCGTCATAGGAGCACCAGTCGCCGCCTATGGCGCCGTTGTCGCCCGATCCTGCTTCCGGCCGTCCGCCGCCGCCACGGACCCCACCTTCAGGACCGTGAGGTCGCACCACGCCTCCCCGTCCCCTCCGCGTAGGTCGTCGTGCCCCGTAGGCCCCGCGCCGCCGCTCGCCGGCGAGCCACCGCTGCCGGCAGCTTTCTTCCGGTCGGCCGTCCCCGCTTGGTCCACGGTGGACCAGTGGACCAAGCCCATGACCGCGGTCCATGGCCGGTCCACGGACCCGGCCGCTCCCGTGCCGCCGCGTGGCGTCAGCGCTGTCAACGTCCGGCCGCCACCAGCATTTTTGCACAAAAGTCCCTGTCTTTTTCTTTAATTATGACTTAGTCCTTTGTAGTTCAAAAATATTTAGTTTTCAACCCTATTTTCTGCAGATTAGACCCTAGTATTGTTTAGGCCATAACTTTCACGTTTTAACTCTGTTTTTGGCAAACTTATACTTTTTAGAATCGTCTCGACGAGTAGAACAGTTCTATGATTGTTTTCTGCTGTTATCATGTTTGGTGTACTGTTCTAATACTAGCTCCTTGTTTGCTTTGTGGATGTATGCTCGATTGGCTTGCATGGTGTGGATTGTTATGTTAATCAAGTTCAGACGGTGAGGGATTCATTGAAAATCAAGGACCTTCTAAGGATCAGCAGGAGTATTTTGAGAACCAAGGCAAGTATAGCTAAGGACCATCCTTGTTACCTATTCACTATAAACACTAAAATCATATGCATGTGTCTCTTTACTATCCTATTAGGATTACTTAGCTTTGAACACTTTTACCTTGTTAACCTTAGGATATATGCATTTGGGTAGTATGTTGTTAGTGCAAATCTTTAACCATGATCATGTACGCTGGAGTAATAAATAAGTGATAACCATATAAGATGAATGTAATCCTTTAGCAAAAGCTAAAACTTTTCGTACAACTATGAGGGCTACATGGCTCTGGTTTTAGCTTAGTATGAGGACCTTTTCTAGTTAGTTAGGGGTGCCGAGTTGGGTATAGGACAACCTCTGTCCTTATGAGTATAGCCAGGAAGGATTGTGCCATATTGGAAGGGGGTTCCTACATCTGATGATCTGATAGTCCTAATTAGTTAGATGAACCTTTGAAAGGCTTCATAGTGAACCCTGCCGGTCTTCCTTGGTAGTGGGCTAAGAGGCTGATCAGATCGGGCGAAAGGGTAAATCACGGCTCACAGTGAAAGTGTACACCTCTGATCAGAGTTTAAATCAATATATTATCTGTGCCCACGGTTACGGGTGGCCTGGAAAACTGATGGAATCTCTTATGTTCATTTAATGGTTTATGTGCAGTTCATTTATTCAGTTATATCTTGTGATCATGTGGTTATAGGGATGTTACTACCTTGTTGATGCTAATTGCTAAACTTATTTTATAAATAAAAGCTAAATGCAGTTAACCATGTCAGCTATTTGTGCCTCATGAACCCTTGGTTATACTTGCTGAGTATGGTTGTGTACTTACGTTTGCTTTACTTTCAATTTTAAAAAATCCCGGATGGGTAACAGATCACGACTGGAATGAGGACTATCGTAATGAGTATTAGGCTTGATGTTCACCAGTCGACTTCGTCCCTGTGGTTGAAGCTTTCGCGAGTGTGCTAGTTATTTTATATTTATTGGACTTCTATATTTGAGATTATGTAATGGATATCTATTCTCTATGTAATAAATATTGAGATGGTATTGTTTATCGATTTGTTGACTTATGTGTGTGACTTCCAGGGATGCACATAAGGCTTTTATATATCTCATTTTATCCTTAAAATTGGGGTGTGATAGACGGTTCGGGCGTCAGCAGATATGGAAGGAGGTGAAACCGCCTTGAGGGAACCGCCCTACGAACCGTCTGAGAAGACTGGGCCCAGGAGGGGCCACCAGGGGGGCGACCGACCCCGAGGCTGTCGGTCCCCTGGTGGGGCCATCTGGCCACCGTCTTCGCGTGGTCGGTCCCTTTCTGGGCCTGGATCTCTCCTGCGGTTACGATCAAACCGAGGTATGCACCGAAGGTAGACTCCTTTGCAAATCTTGGTTGCGCATTTTCTGAATTCGTCTTTTTCTTTTACGCTTTCCAATTGATGTTGTGCATTTTCACTTATTTCACCATAAAACCTCAAAAAACATGAACACTAGAGGTACAAGTGGAACTCTATTAATAACATAGACATATGTGTTAAAGTATAATTGTCTCTCTTTTTAGACCTAAGTTGGCGGTTAGAATTGATCCATAAAGACAGCCAACACTACCACAACTAAGGATGAAAACGGAAACGAAAATCCCCGACCGAATCGCTTCAATTTCTACATTTTACCCGATCATTTTCAGTTTTTTTGGAATAATTCGAATACGGTACGAAATTCGGAAGAGAAATTCGAAAACGGGCCGGAATTCGATATGGGCTTATTGCGACCATTTTCTATATTTCTACATTATATTCGAAATTCCCCGTATTTAAAATTCGGAAGGAACCGAATTTGGCCTAATACTCCAAAACTCCTTGCCTCCTTTGTTCCCAGCCGGCCCAGCCCAGTAACTCATACCCCTCCACTCCACCCTAGGGCGACGTCCCGTACTCCTGTTCAGGTAAAAATCCCCTCCAGCGCCGCCAGCCCCACGGACGAGACGGACGGCGGGACGGGTGACTCCACCGCCGGCCACAATCCACCGCCAGCCACACCAGT
Organism: Bothriochloa decipiens; assembly: GCA_023333625.1. Lineage (NCBI taxonomy): Eukaryota > Viridiplantae > Streptophyta > Magnoliopsida > Poales > Poaceae > Bothriochloa > Bothriochloa decipiens. Next base: position 23,879,530 of record CM041631.1, on the reverse strand, counting down.
ACACCACCGCCGACCACAGTCCCCAGTCCCCAGTCACCACTCACCACTCCCTGTCTCCCCATCCCCACTCTCCACCCACCAGCGCCATCATCAAGACCTCCAGGGAGGCAGGGACTCCGGCTTCAGGCTCCAGCCACGACTCGACACCATGAGGTAGCACCGCGCCACTGCCATCCCGGCCGTCCATGGCGCCCGCTGGTGCTTCTGCTCCTGGAACCAAGGGTGCTGGCAAGGGGGGCAAGCCCAAGACGAAGAGTGTGCGTCGCCTTCTAGATCCGTCGCCCGTACCGGCAGCGGGAGCAACGACGTCTCCAATAGCAGGTTCGTCTCCTGGGGGACTAGGTGGAGATTCGATCTCTCGGGTCCAGTTCGCAATACTAATTTCGATTCGTTGCTTGCCATGGCAAGAGGATACGATGGCAGTAGCAAGTGTATTTGACGCAAAGTTCTGGCTGGTCGTGGATAGGACAGGCTGCGCATGATTAGTTTCGATCCACGCCCACTGCCACCTTTTGCGGAGATTAATCTCTCTTTTTACTTACCCAATCGCTCGGATAGGACAGGATGCATCCTTTTCAACTTTACTTTGCTTGTGCACTGCTACATGGAAGTCTCACCATTCAGGATACTGCTGTACTATTCTAGTCTAAGTACAGATTTCTTGGCAATTGGCACTGTGCTCTTGTATCTTTTATTGTGGTTTTGGTCAGAGATTGCAGTACTGAATTTCTATATGATAGGTATTGTTTTATGGTCCACATTGTATTAGTGTTAGGTAGGAAGTTAACATTTATTTTTCCAGACAAACAAGTTAGCTGTAGTAGTGCAGTATGGTAGCTAAACGTGTATGCATATTTATTGGACTAAATCTCCTCTTCTTATCTCATCATCAGATGGATAGTAGTGGCTTCTAGTTGACAACTCAGCATGCATTCCTCATGTGGTTATTGGCACCACATCTTTTGTGCATAATAACTTAGGGCATGTACAGGGCCGGAGCCGAAACTGGGGCTATAGCCTCTGGTTGTCAGCTGCTTTCATCTCACCAAGTGCCATCACCTGGAGGCTAGGAAGAACTGCAGATTCCTCAAGCCCTCCTCCAATGTCCTACCAGACTGCACTCTGCATGCTCCTAGTCCTTTTGGTTGAGATACACTATGCACGTAGTGGATCCTAGCAAGGTTTATATCCAGATACTTGGTTGTCATATATTTGCTTGAGGACCTAGGTTTCTATGCTTATTCTGCTAATTTCAATTGATTTTCTGTCAGTGCTTTTTTTCTTGATGTGCCATGCATGGCATTGGGCCATTGGCTGTTAGGCACCATCTGTTATCATCAGCACCACCATGCTTTCCCTATATTGTGCCCTCCTGGCACCTTGATACACTTCACAGGATCTTGACATTAACTCTGTGCTCTTGTGCCTCTGAGGCCCAACTCACCCGCCCACACCTCAAATTTTACCTCATGCAAGAAACAGATGGACTAGCTATCTTTGGAATGCTACTCGGCCTACCCCCAATGTCTTCTGCCTGAGGGTCATGCATCTGTGAGCACTCAGGCTGAGTTCCAACAAAATAGACACAACATTCCACTAAGCGCCTGCCACACAATAGCATTAGGCATGGCTTTAGAGGGTTCTAGGCTTTCAGCTAGTTCATTGCAATGCATTGAAGCATTGATGTAGATGGTTAAATATAAGGATATAATGGAAATGAATTTTGCATAAACAAATACAGTGCTCGTATTGCCAAGCAGCTGAGATCACCTTTTGATTCCGAATCCTCTCCTGCTCATTGAAAGCAAGTTCCTGCAGTATCAAGTATATTAGAAGCACTTCATGAGAGCCTAAATGAGCCTGAATAATGATCTTCAATATTTGTAGTGCACTGAAATGCAGGTGAATATAAATAAATGTAGCATCTGCATTTACTTCTTCTGAAACCAAACAATGTATAGCTATTTTAAGATTTACTTCTTCTGAAACCAAACAATGTATAGCACTATTTGGGATCTTTTTCCTTGATTATTTGGCTACTTTATATTTTTTATCTAATTTAGCAATGTTTCACTTGGCTGTTGGTAGGATCAGGAAGTAGAAGGCCTTCTCAAAGCGTGGCATCTAGTGGAACATGTGAAAGTCCAGCTACAGCAGCATCAGTGCAAGGTTCAGTGGCAGCATCAGTGGCACCATCAGTTGACAGTGGTGCACCACCAACGACATCTCCATCTACTCAAGTGTCAATTGATGTCGACAATGATGATCAAGAGGATGACGATCCAGAGCAGGCTCGCCTTTCTGGCAAGAGGTATAAGAAATGCACATCATGGGTCTGGCAACATTTCACCAAGAAAAAAGATTATGTAGAGGTGGAAGGAAACCTAGTTGAGGAGTTGTGGGGGCACTGCAATTTCTCTAGGTGTGACACGAAATACAGAGCTGAGGGCACCAATGGGACAACGTCATTCAAGCACCATTTGAAAACAAGACACAGTATTGTGAAGGGACAACAACAGCTCACAGTTGGTAAGCACCCTGGTTCTGAAATTGCTCATGTTCAGCCTTACAAATATGACCAAGAAGCTAGCTTGAAGAAATTAAACTTGGCAATGACCATGCATGAATATCCCTTCAATATAGTTGAGCATGAGTATCTTGC
>CM041631.1:23618180-23861868 GCA_023333625.1 Bothriochloa decipiens | reverse complement strand
TAGTTGTAGGTGGTGTACTTGCCGGCGGCCGTCTTTGGGCGGTCCGTGAACACCACGTCGTGGGTCTTGAGGAAGAACTTGGCCATGTCCACCGACGAGCCGACCACCACGGGGAACGATCCGAACTGGAGCTGCATCAGCGGGCCGTACTTCCTGGACAGCTCGTGGATGGAGCGGTGCGGGAGCGCACCTATCAGGTTGAGGTTGCCGATGATCGGCCACGGTTTGGGGCCGGGCGGAAGGTTGTACACGCGGCGGCCGCGGTGGCCGAGGATGGCCTTCAGAAGCATCACGGTGGCGAGCACCACGCCGAGGTAGGACGCCCATGTCGGAAGCTCCATTGGTACAGTCGAGCAGCTAGAGAGGATTGTTCGAGTGAGTTGAGCTGGTGGCCTGGTGAGGTGGTGCCGGAACGTGCCTTCACCGTGCCTTCTTATAGGAGCGCAGCGATGTCACCAACCGCGTGTGGAAGCTGCTGTGTGGGAAAGGACAGGGAAATTGGAGACGACTTCACCGGAACAACACTTGACGAGGGAACGACGACGACGACGCTGGTCATCGGGGAACCACTTGCAGAAAATAATACAATTAAGTACGTACTACAAGTTAGCACACACGTGGATGGTTTGTTGTGCCATTACTACTCACTTCGTTTGTTCGGATTCGGCTGATCATAATTAACTTTTGCATTTCACGACTGAGTAGGGTGAAGGAAAAATTTCTAACAATACTGCAATTGACAGTCTCGATTTGTGTCTTCTATACTTCAGTTGCCTGGCGTATAATTTTAGTCAAAGTTTAAACTTTTTGACCCCTTATAAAATATGAGAATTGCTTTTTTGTTTTTGCAGGCAGAGGTGGTACCCGACCATGTGGATATCTTTTATCACGTATCTCCTATATATAAGGTATTAGAAAAAAATATTTTCATTTCTATTTTAGGTAGACTTTCATAATAGGTATGCAATTAGATCTAACCTGCATGTATCGTGTAAATTGTGAGCATCGTGTTGAAACTAACCTTGTAAGGTACGTGGCATTATGAAGAGCTGATCATTGTGACGTGTCGTTGAATGGTAGTATAATATTCTAACATGAAAAGAAGGAGGCACTGGAGTCCAATTTTTGTATTGATAAATTTTTGTTTGGAGTCCAATTGGATGTGTCTGCACAGACAGATAAGTAAGGAGGAGGCACTGGGTGCTTGCATCACGACCGTGAGACACGGTCCGTGGTGCTGGGATATTTTGCTTCACTACTAATTATTGGTCATGGGTTTCGTTGTAATCAAAAATATTTTCATTGTACTTGCTTTATGCATTTGATCTCGAGGAGTTAAGTTTTTCAACATACGTGCGTACAGTATGTGCAATCGAAATTTACATCTAACGACAAGACACCTTCGCTCGAAATTGCGTTCTACTCCTAAGTCACTAGTCGCACTGACTCTGTAGCAAGTCAAGTCCTAAAGGGGCCCGGAGCAGGTAACACGCTCAGATCTAAAATGGATGTGTCTAGTTCCCGCGAATTTCGAATGAAAATATCACATTATGTCATCTCAGCGCACTATAGCATTTCGTTTGTATTTGATAAAAATTGTCCAAACTTTGCGTAACTAGACTCAAAATGTTCGTCTCGTAAAGTACAACAAAACTGTATAATTAGTTTTTGATTTTATCTACATTTAGTACTCCATGTATGTGCCGGCATTTTGATGTGACGGGTGATAGGAATTCTGCATAGTGAATTTTAAGGTGATTTTGGGGAAGTTTCTCGTAAAGTCTGATGCAATTCAATTCAATCGGCAAGTTTCAGCATCCGTTGTCAGATGATGGTTGCATGATTCAGGGATTCAGGGATATATGAATTTACTTGTCGGGTCGGCTTGGGCTTTGCGACCTTTTTTTTTCGCGACCGTGCTTCAATTGATGTAGTTTTTTACATATAATTGCGAGCGAAATTGCTAGAACATGACAGAGAAACACCTACTACTACTGCCACTGCGACGGGTGATGGGACTTGACGACGGACCAAGTCTTCCACATTTGAAACGGATGACTGACCATGGACCGAGACCGACCAAAGAGCGCTTATGTGGAGCATGCTTTCGCGAGGATGTGTTTGCTACTTGATAAGTTGATACACGCGGTTGTCGCCCCTGGTGCTGTTTTGTTTATTCTTAGACTAACTTTAGCAGCTAACTAAACCTACTTAACTATCTATTTTTGTCAGCTATCTAAATCCTCTTCATCTCTACCTATTTCTGTTGGCCCAACACACCAAGTCAGCTAAATTTTCTCTCTCCTTGCTCTTCACTCTCCACGTTGGCACTCGTCGGCGGTCCTTCCCTGCTCCCGCCGCCACGCGGCCGCCCCTACTCCCTGCTGGCGTGCGACCACCCTGCTCCCCGTCGGTATAGGCCGCCCATCCTCCTCGCTGACGCGAATTGTCGGTCGCTCCTACTCGTCGGCGCGCCCCGCCAGCCCCTACCCACCGTTGGTGGGCGGCCGCCCCTCCTCTCGGCCTGCGCGCGGCCACCCCTCCTCCCAGCCAGTGCGCGGCCACCCCTGTGCCCCGTCTGCGCGCCCAACGATGAGTTTCTCCTCCATGGCGGCTACGGGATGCCAGCCTGGTCCCTTTCCCAAGCCAGGCGAGGCCTCTCCTCCCCCAGCCCCGGCGTGGCCTCCACCTCTGCCCGATGCACCTCCTCCGCGCGGGCCAACGTGACGGTGGTCGTGCCTTCTGCCCCCGCGATACTGTGTCGATGCGACCCAACTGCATCGATAGGGAGAAGAAACTCAAAGTGGATGACATGTGGGACCTATCTTACACAGTACAACTCAAACGTCCAGAAAGTTGAGCGGAAGTCCGGCTAGCACTACATTTAGCTTTCAAAATTAAATTTGAAGCTTTGGAGAAAAACAGTAGTTCAATAAGGTCTCTAATAAAGCCCTTAAATTTGAGATGCTCCTCGAATCTCCCGTTCCTAGGGCTTTTTCTCGAGACCTCAAATAACAGTTTCATTCATTTTCTGTGTGCACTTGCCGCTATATATGGCCATGCAGCCCGTGGGCCGCGGCACGGCACGAGGCACGGCCTTTTGGCCTGGCCCGAGGCATGGCCCGGCACGGCAGCCACCGTGCCCGTGCCGGCACGGCCCGAGGGAGCAGGCCGTGCCTAGGACGTCGCCCTGGCACGCGTCACGGCACGGGCACAGCCCGCTAAAATGGATGGCCCGGTGACGGCCCGACCCCTACCCCTACTAACCTACCTGGCAGCCTGCTAACAAACTCCACTCAGCCCAAGTGCCAACCGGCCCATCCCCCATTCCATCCCCTTACCCCAGACCACATAGCTCGCCAGCTCCTGGCCGCCGCACTCGCGCCATCGCGTCGCGCAGCAGCTCCTCACGCTACCCTCGCGCGGCGCCGCCGCACCTCCCCGACTCCCCGCGCCGCTCCGCCGCTCCTCCCCGCGCCGCTCCACCGCTCCTCCCTGTGCTGCTCCGCTGCTCCTCCGCTCGTCCGCGTCATCGTCGTCAGGAGGCACCGGCGTGCCGGCGGCTCCTCTCCTCTGCGTGCTCGCCGAGCGGGAGGCGCTAGGGGCTCTCCTCTACAGCGACGTCGGCGGCCACCTCCTCCACGACGCCCCGAGCTCCGCCCCCAGCTCCACCTGGAGCTCGCGGTCGCAGCGGCGAGGCGCACGACGGCGTCGTGACCCTCCGCCTCGGCCTTCTCCCCCTCTCTGCTTCTCTGCTGGCCTCTGTGGGCCGCGGGGCGGCACGGTCTGTTATGCTTCGCCGTGCTCAACGGGCGACCCAACACAGCAAACCGGCCCACAGGCCGTGCCTTGGGCCGTAAGCCAGGCATAGGCACGACAAAGGCACGGCCCGCCAGGCACGATGGCCCGTGGAGGCACGACGCCGTGTCGGCCCGACACGGCCCGTGGCCATCTATACTTGCCGCCTGCCTCCCGTCCGCGTCTCATGCACGTCACATTTCTTCCTTCGCTCGCACATAGAGCCTATGCCTGGGGGCAAAATCATCCTTTCCGTTTCAATACATACATGCCCATTCTTACTGTAGTGTCATTTTAGGTGTAAAAAATTCAAGTGTGGTCATATAAGGAAATTTTGGCGTTTGGATGCTAGATTAGGAACATCAAGGTTTTTTTGTGTTAAATAAGGAATTTTATTTTCGTCTTACTCTATAGGGGCTTACTTGATAGAGCTTCTATTGGTATAGATTATTTGTGGAAGCTAATTATCTAACTGGAAATATTTTCTATAATTTTTTTGGATAAATTGTATGCATATAATGTTTTCTTCGTGGAGTGATTTTTTTTTATCCTTCCACAGGCTCTACGGCCCTTGGTTCACTAATTGATGCTGAGCCAAATCGCGAGCACTTAGGTTCTTTACAAACTCCGAGGGAGGATCAGTCCAGAAATGGTATTGACCCGGGTCCCAACTCATACCCAAACTAGCAAGATCGTGAGCAAACGAATTACACACCCTAGGAATTTTACAAATGCTAAAAACATTGAAGTTTTCTTCAGCTAGCTCCTTGATCTCCTTGAACAATCCCCCTCCCACCGCAAGATCAAAAGATTCAGAGACAATAGCTTCCCTGAGATCAGCCGAGTCTGTCTCTACCCTCACCGACGATATGCCAAAGTGGATAGCAGCCTCCAGAGCTTGCTTGCATGCCATAGTCTCCGAGATCAGTGTATCATGCACCAGCCCCAGATGTCCAGCGCCTGCAACTACAACTGAGCCTTCATGATCACGTATAGTGAAACCCCATGCCCCCTCCTTCTTTTCAGCTACGAAACTCCCATCAATATTGATCTTGAGAAACCCTTCAGGCGGCGGCGACCAGCTAGGCTTCACCTCCATCGGCCTCGCCATATGACCCTGTTGGAGAATATCTTGTACCATTGACACCACTGCTGTTATCGTGGCATGGCTGGTAGGCATCAGTTCACCCGCGTTCACCTAATTTCTGACAGACCACCAGTACCATAGCAGCACACAGACCATGAGGCATAGGTCCTCCCTCAGTTTCATTACCTCGGACACAAAACTCTCAGCAGAGGTGGACAGAAGGAACTGAAGCCTGTAGGGCTCCAAACCCAGTTTCCTCCAGCAATTACGCATCTCCTTGCACTTCAAAAAGCAGTGAGCTCCATCTTCGTCAAACCTGGAACACACTGGGCAACGGGTATCTAGATCCACCTTTTTGCTCTTGATGTTCAACTTGAAATGCCATATTTTCTTCCAAGCCCCCTTGTTCACAAAATCATCGTTTCTCATTAAAAAACGGTTTAGCAGACATGCTCCTAGATTCATTCTGCCGAAGTTCTTCCCGACGTGGTATAACATTGGTTTTTTTTCTTTTTTTCATCGGATGGACGAGTGGAAGTGGGCGAGTAGAATCCAGGATCCATCTCAGGAGGGAAATAGAGGCATTCAGTTGTGCAAGAGGCCTCGGGACAACAGCAGCGGGCCGTTCAACAAAGCACACCATGTCTTAAATTAAGTCCTACAGCTAAGCCCATCTCGATTTCGGCCTACAAAACTCTCGCTCGCCCGTTTGGCCCAATACCTAATTTTCTCCTGTCGCTAGGCCTCCTCCAATCCCAAAAAATCTCCCTTTGCACAGCCCAGATTTTGAAAGTCCAAAACAATAAGCAAACGGCGACGCAGAGGAGTGCGATGTCTCGCACGGTAGACGGTAAGGTGCGTCGGTGAATCGGTGCAGCACAAAGCGGTCAACTACTCGTATAAACGGACCCGAGCGCTTGATCCGCCGTTCCGTGCTGCTACAGATCGCAGCGCGCTGGCGCTGCGGGCGGGCGTTGTAGGGGATTCACGTGCCACGAGCGCACGACGCGCGGGCGCGGCAACATCTGCAGCTAGCTAGGGTCGCCGGGTCGGCCAGGGCCAGGCGTTCTGCTGCTGCCGCCGCCGCCCCAAGCAGGCAAAGGCTTCACTGGCGAATGCTTCATCGCACGACCGGCCAAACCTCGTATACCCGTCTCGGGGGCAGGCCAGGTCCAGCGGATCGAGCATGACTCGTGATGAAGCAGAGGAGAGATCTGCCGCCGCCGCCCTAGGCCAAGCAAGGTGAAAGCTGCCTCAACTGCCTCAACTGATGGAGTAGCTTTGGTGAAAGCTGCCTCAACTGAGTGCTGAGGCCTGCACTGCTCCGCGGGGGCTCACTGGGGTAAGGTTACGGTAAGCTTTCCCTCGCTCGATCTAGGTAGGATACTTATACTCTCTGAGTCCCAGAATACTCGACGTTCTGGGGTCGGACACGACTACCAAGGGCCCTGGTAAAAGACCTGCATGCCCCTATGGAGCGCTAGTCGTCTTGTCCCGTCCTCATCCGAACCGGACGCAAAAGAAATTGTTTTTTTGGACGCGAGAGCAGACCGGCCAACTAGTACATCGCCGCCGCCGTTGCGCCGATGGCGGACTCCGGCCCGCCGCTCGAAGACGGCCTCCGCCGCCTCCGCGGCGAGCACGACGAGAAGAAGAAGCTCGCCGTCACCGGTGGAAGCCCTCCGGCTGCGGCTCCTCCGACGCGGCGAACACGACGAGATCCAGCGGCCTCGTTGGAGACGACGGGCGGCGGAGGAGGAGGAGGCGATGGGCGTCGAAGAGAGGGGGCGCCGCCGCACCTCCCCGCTGCGCTGGCGAGCATGCTGGAGCTCCGCCCAGATCGACACCCACTCCGCAGCTGCCGCCGTCGCCTCCGTCTCCAACCTCGATGGCGTGCTTTAGGCTAACATCGTGGCCGCCGCTCAGCTCCCGCCATGCCCGATGGGGAGGAGATGAAAGACGGGGAGATGGGGAGGCGGAGGAGATGGAGACGGGGATGAAGCCGATGGAGACGAACAGGCCGATGTCGGAGCACAGGGCCGGAGGCCGGTGGGCGGCGGGCGCCCTCTCTCCAGCAGCTCGCGGCCCGGTGGCAGCCGGCGTCCGTGTGAGCTCGCGGTCCTGCAGCGGCTGGCGTCCGCTATTATGGGCTGCGGTGGTCGGAGCTGGAGATGGGGAGGCGGCCGGAGACGAAGATGCAAATGGACTGGCTTCCTCCGTTCGTGAGGGGACGATAAGCCTCTGTTTTTTTAACTTTTTTATTCGTGGAAGTGGCGGACAGGCTGCTGAGACGGATGGACGGGTGTTGTACTCCGTACACGTTATAGGCTGGGACCACGCTAAAACGACTTGTATTCTGAAACCTGTCGCTCTATTTTGAGACGGAGGGAGCAGGTAGGATGTCATAACTTATACACTACTCTCCGTCTCTTGATCACAGTCACAACTATAGTAGCCTACCTGGTACCAGTCGGACGCATCGTCTGATCTCTGATCATCGCAAGGGAAATCTGCTGAATGAGTAACTACTTGTCGTGTGTTTCTTAATCCGGATAATAATATAAGAAGAATATAAGGGTTTATTCTGGTTCGGGTAAAGAAGGTCCTACGTCTAGCGGAAGAAGAGATGTTATATTATCTTGCACCGAAGTGTCTGTACAGGGAAGATACAAACGAGTGTGCACGAGAAGAAGTGGGGAACAAGGCCTGAGACTAGGAGCGTTAGCCTGCCTTATGTGTGTGGTCTGACCGAGCGAGTCCGGATGATTTTCCCTCCTTTCCTCTATCCCAGCGCCCCCTTTTATAGGCCATGGAGAGGCATGGGTGTAAAAGAAGCCCTAATAGTGTTGTAAGGGGTGATGCTGATCATGTCGTAGGTACTATAGGTACGTGCGCCAAAGCGAGGTCGAGCCCTGTAGTGGCGTGCCTCATGATGAGATTCGCCCTTCTGAGTTGTCACGGCGAGGTCGGTGATTGACCTGTCCTGATGATGGCGCTGACACGCCTCAGGGATGCGGTGAAAGGCGTGTGTTTCTGCGACGGACGTACGACCTGCTGCAGATGGCGTGCGGGAGTGGTCAGATCGCTGATCGAGACCGCCGAAAGCCGAGTCGAGGGGTGGTCGAGCGAGCCGAGGCCAAGTGGATAAGGATGAATTTCGGGAAATATGGTACGGATGTTGACTTCTGCGTCTCGAGGGGGCGGCTGATGGGGCACAGTGTTTAGTACGAAGGAATAGTGGTCTGTACGAGACGACACTTCTCCGGGGATGGGTGGTAAAAGGTAGACTAGACTTCTACACTTGCCCATCATTACGGGGATTGGTAGGAGTAGGTGAGACGCTTTAATTGCCCCGAGCGCCGTACAGGAAGTAGGTGGGCCGAGGGGTGCGCTACTCGACGGAGGTCGTCCGCCCGGGCGGACTTCCGTCACTCGAGAAGGGGTCGTCCGCTCAGGCGGACTGCCGTCACTCGAGGGCCCCCGTCGAGTGATATGAATACAGGCCAGTTCGTCCTGTTCGTGGACCAGCTCAGTACCACTCGACGGTCCGGTGTTTGGCTTTTATCTTTTGCTTAGGAACGACGGTGGGTCTTTCGAGGGATATATATACCAATTGGCCTTGAATTATTTCTCCTGAAAATTAGGATACCCTCGTCCAGATACCCGACATGCTTCGTCCTCGTTCCAGCAGGATTTTTCCGTCTATCTTTCCGTGTTCTGGATTCGCAAGAACGACTCCTATTCTGCACTCGATCTGCACCAGTAGTAGGCACTCGCCATTGGCCCGGTCGAGAAGGCATCGCGTTGCGGTTGCAGCCGCGGCCGCGGCCACAGGGAGGCCCATCCTGTACGTATCCGCCGCGGATATCGTGAGGGGGCAGAGGGGCCGCAGGGGGAACAAGCGCTGCCGCGTCGTCGCGCGCGCTCGCCAGACTTCTGGTCCTGCTGCTCGCACAGCCTGCTGCCAGCGGCCAGCCGCTGAGTGGCGCACGTCAGCGGGCCGTTTTCGCCCGTGCATGCGCGTGCGAGTCGGGCCCCGCGCCCGAACGCTCTTGTCCGCGTCGGCGGTCCCATGGCGCCAGCGCGCTGCGAGTGGGGTCGCTGTCGGTCGGCCTAGCCGGCCGCCAGAGGTGGACGTTACGGCGCATCACAGGACCACCGTGCAGACATTGCTGGCGGCCTCTTCTGTATTGTACGAGTAAGCTGCGCGAGCCGTTGGGTCCTGAGAAGATGCCACTCTGTGACTCTGTGAGCCCACTGAATGCGGCAAGCTCACGGTTCTTCCACCGTTCCGTTCCGTGGCTCGCCGCAGGGAGCCAGGACTCCTCGTCGGCTGCCCGGTGCCAGCGGCGACACCTACTACTGCTACTGTGTTGCACCGCGCAGCGCAGGGTCACAGCCGGCAGCCCGCAGCCCGCAGCCCGCAGCCCTGCGAGTCCCTGCAAGTCTGCAACGGAGGTTGAAGCGCGCCGCCCCAGGCGCATTGAAATTTCGCCCGTTTTTCCTTTTTTTTTATTTTTGATGAAAAACCGAGCAGTGGCGGTGACGATCGTAAATCGGGCTCCGAGCGATGTTGTTTCCTACGGGCCACTCCAAAGAAATGGAGTCAGTGGGCCCTAGAGCCCGACGTGCGCGTGGGCCATGGAGGAGACATTCCGTACGGCCAGCGGTACGGGCGCTGCTGACACCCGGGCTCGCGAGGCCCCGTGCTGCTCTGCTTTCTTCTCGTTGCCAGGTCAGTGGGGAGAACTCCGTACCACCCTGACGTGGGCACCATCGCACTCATCGTGTTGGGTGCTGCGGGGGGCGGGCCCTTAGGCTATTCGCACTGGGTACTGGATGTCCAACGCTACGGTACCCTGGAGTGCGGTTTTACCATGAAAACAGCTACAGCGGGGTACTGGTGCCGCACGCTATCATCGTGTGCGAGCTCCCATCCGCCGACTGCCGCGTTTCGTACGGACGACATGATAAGCCAACCGCTGGCCCGCATCGCAACCACCACGAGGAGAGAGAGAGGGGGGGCGTAGCATGGACCGGCGTTTGGAGCTCCGGCCGCCGCCGGAGGTAGCAGGGAGGCGGAGATGAGTGCGGGCGCTCGCCATGGCCTCGCGGCGGAGAAAAAGGCGTGGCGGCGGCGCATCTCGAGGCGGATGCGCTCCTCCGTCGGCTCATCTCTAGGCTCGGCGACGCAGGCTCATCCGCGGCGGACATGGAGCAGGGGCCACGGCGGACATGGAGCAGGGGCGTCGCGATGGGGGCAGGGATGGAGATGGGGGCAGGGGCGCCAACGGAGAGGTATCCTCCGCTGCCGCGCCGCCCGCGCGAGGTCCGCCGCCGTGCCACCCGTCCGCCACCTAGCTCCGCGACTACCTAGGCTCCGAGCTCCGGCTCCCGCCTGAGCTCCGCTCACCGCAGCGTCGGTGTCCGCGCGAGGCCGCGTCGGCCATGCCGCCCGCGCCTGTCGAGGCCGGGACGCCGGTCCTGGAGCGGCGGGCGGACGTCGTCCCTGCTGCGCGGAGCTCCGGCACCGGCGAGTGCCCTTGCCGGGGAGGCGCCCGCGGGAGCCTGCCGCGCACCCGCCCTCACCCGCCGGCAAGCAGAAGGAAGAGGAGGAGCTTGGCCCTCCACCATGGCTGGAGCTCGAGTGCGTCCATGAGAGAGAGGAGGAGCATGCGGTGTCTGGATAGAGGAGAGAGAAGAGGGAGGGGAGAGAATGGGGGAGGGTGTCCGGTGGGGAAAAAGTAAAAAAAAAACTGACATGTGGGTCCCACGTGATATAGAGTGGCCTCCACAGTACATAGAGTTTGGTACTGGAGTATGGATGGGTGCGGAAGAAACTGATATAGAGGAGAGAATTTTGTTGACTAGTACGGAATATTTCTTTTAGAGTTGGGATTTAGAGTTCTATGAGTGCAGATAGTCTTAACGACTGAGTACTGTAGTAGATGTGTCAATGTGCATTACGAAGTTTAGGCAAATGTAATCGAGGATCAGAAGATTGTAAACTCCATCTTTTGAAACTCAGGACCATCTTTTCTTTGTGTCACTGACTAAGGGCTTGTCTAGATATCCTTGTACTGTTTCTCTCAATCCATACTTGATATGAGCAAAAAAAAAAAAGGAAGCCTATGTGATCTGGTGTTCAACTTCAATCAAGAGATACTAACTTCAGTTAGGTACTTACTCCGTGCGTTGCTTTACTAACTTCTCTAGGTTGTTTGGAATGCAGGAATTTTTTTTTATGTTTGTGTGTTTTTCCAACGAAATTTCTATATGATTTCTATGATATTTCTAGTGATTCCTATGAAATTTTTGATAACTTCTATGAAATTCATGTCTTCCAATTGTTCCAAAAAAAAAATCTCAGCAATCTAAACAGTTCTACAGATGAGGTATTCAAGGGGTGCTCAACAAACAATGGGTGGAAGCTTTCATTCTTGTAGGGTAGTCTGTCCCAAAAGGCTTTAGAGACTTTATAATAGAGACCATGCTGAAGCTAAAAGACCAAAATGTCCTTCAAAAAATTGAGACCAAAATGTGAACTATAACAGAGTTTCGGAGAGAAATAACCTCTCCATGTTAAAACAAGAAGAGGTACTTTTATCGGTTGTGGTCTCCAGCATAATAACGTTGATATAATGTCTTGTATATGACTCACAACCATAGTCACAAAAACGGTTGCATAATGATCAATTCGTGGTAAAGGGGTCAAGGAACTTGGTATTTTTTGTTAAGAGAAAAACTTTTTCACTTAGGACACGAGATTGTTACCGCTTTTTCGGGATGAGAAACCATGACCTTTTTGGGACAGAGGAAGTAATTATTTGCTCGAGATAATAAAACTTTGGATATTATAATGTGTGCCTCTTTATAAGAAGAAATGGTATTCTCGTTTGGATATTATAATGTGTGCCTCTTTTGTAAAAGGAAATGGTATTCTCGTTCCTGCCACCTGCCGTCAGTGTCATACGATTACTCCTCTTGTCTCAAAAAAACATGGCAATTTTGAGTTTGAAGTGGAATTAACAGGGATGCAAAGTTAGTCACGTGCCTTCGTCTTTTTATGCTTCAGAAGCCAAGCAGGTGGGTGAAGCCACTTCTCCTTTCTCCCTATCAACTTAACTACATCTTTTTCTAGACATCATTTGAATGCTAGGATTACATGTTTTTAAGTACTGAGAGAGTACGTGGGCTGTTGCATTGCATCAGGTAGGGTCCTCGTCCTTGCTTCTCTGCTGCCCTGCCGGATGATACGAGTGACCCATCCAGGCCTGTTTTAGTTCATCTGAAATCCTCTGAGAAGAGTGGAGTTCGTGAACAGATTCCTCGCCGCGGTCGGTGCTCGGCATGATTTCACCGACGCGCATCCGCATCATGGTTTTTGCACCGTTGAGCTCATGAGCCCCGGAAACCCCACGCCAACCACCGGACCCATCCCGGCGAGAACGAACGAACGCTCTTGGGCTCCGGCAACGGCACAGGCCGAAACGCCGTCCGTGATCCGTCGTCCCACCACGGCGTCCCCCCCAGCTTAAACCCCGAGCCCTGTGGGCCTGGAGCCCACCTAGCAGTCAAACAAGGCCCACCCATTAAACCCCAACAGCGTCCTTCCCATTAAACCCCACTCTCCTCCTCTCCCGTTTCTCTCTCTCAACCCCACGCCACGCCTCCCCCCTCCCTGCCATTAGCCCGCGCAGCCATCCTCCACTCCCCTTCGCGCCCGCTCAGTATATGGGGACGTCCTGCGCCTCGCTTCCTCATCCAGTCCTCCCACTCCCACCACCTCCTCTGCTTCCTCTCATCTCATCCTGCTTCCCGTCGCGCGCGCGCGAACACGAGCGTGTCCGCGCCGTCACTCCCGCCTCATACGTGCGATAGCGATACCATCCCCCACCGCCGCAGCCCGCTGTCCCCTGCTCATCGCCGCCCGGGATTTATACCACCACCAGCCGCCGCACCCGCCTCAACATTCCGCTTCTCTAGTGTAGTCCCGAACACCGGCCGGGACTAGCTCGTTAGGCGGGCGGGTGTGGGAGGTACCAGTACTCTATCCGGCCAGTACATGTGAGGCCGGTCCATGGGGGAGGAGGTGGCGGCGGTGGTGCTGGAGCCGCCGCGGCCCAAGTCGCCGCCGAGGTACCCGGACCTGTGCGGCCGCCGCCGGCTGCAGCTGGAGCTGCAGATCCTCAACCGCGAGATCGGCTTCCTCAAGGTGAGGCATCTATCGCCGGCAGTACCGTTCCTTTTTTGTCTCTTCCAGTTCCACCCTCGGTCGGCGGCCATGCGCTCTCGCGTCGACTCCCCCTTTGACTTGCCCCAATTAAAAACCTTCAAAAAAAAAAATCACCACCAGCACAGCACCAGTAGGATCCGATTCGTCGCGCGATATCGTTTTCTAAGAAACAAGTGCAGCGTGTAGAAGGGGCCAGTAGCAGTACCAGTACGAGCGTGTGGGGGACGGGAGATGCAGTAGTTTAATGGGCGGGTTCGTGCTAAATCTGATCGTTGGAGCACGCCACGCCATTTATTTCGTCTTCGCTTTTTGGGACGAGAGCCTAATGCGGAGGCCGGAGAGTAGGGGAGGGCGGCGGATCGCGGCAGCGCGGTTAAACCCGAGGCGCGACAGGCTTGCCCAGTTGCCCTCTTGGGGCGTGCCGCGGCTGTACCTCTCGGGCCGTGCGGGAGAAGAGGGGGGACGACGGGACGGGGGCACGGCATGGGCAGTGCCGCAGTGGCCAGTGGCCAGTGGCACTGGCGTGCCGTGTCAGCGCTGCGCGTGGAGCAGCGGGTGGGCGTGTCCCCCAGTTCTTGCTTCGCGTACACGCACACGGCATGGCTCGTCAGGCATCATCATGAGGGTTCGTGCAGAGAGCAGCTTGGCAGGCAAAGGTGCGGCGCACGGCGTGCCGTACCGTACCGTACTGTGCATGTACTACTGGTGCTTATGGGCCGGGCTGCCACAGTTTTGGGGCTTTCCATGCTCTGGAGTCTGTGGACTAGATTTTGTGTTTCTTTTTTTTTTAATCAAGGGAAACGGGTGTCTTTTTGACAACGTGCTCTGCTTTAAGGAGCAGATTTGCGATGCTGTCCAGGTGATTAAAGCACTTCTTTACTGGTCATGTGTGCTTTGGTCTTCTTTTTATCTCTTGCTTGCAACTTCAGTTGTTTTGCTTTCCAAGCTCAGCAAGCAGGAGTCTCATTATTAGTCAATTAGTTCTCTCATCGTGTTTGAGACTAGAATCCACCTTTTTGAAATCGGTCTGTCGGATGTCTCGGGTTCATGTAGGCCCTATTTGGTTCGTGCCATCACCACGCAACAGTTCATCGTGTTGCAAGTGTGCCATGCTAGCATGCTGCTGTGGTGTTCAATTAGCGCCGCAGCTTAGGCATGTCACAGAGATGCCACAACCAGCTATAGGATGTCCTAAGAACTGGAGGTAGTTGAAGGTGACCAGTCGCTTCGCAAAAAAGAAAGAAAGAAGGTGACCAGTCAGTGAATGCCATGAATCTATGTGGTGGAGACTGTGACACGGCAGGGAGGATGAGAGAAGGCAGCTGATCTGGCTAGTTTGTGTTGCTGATGGTAAATTAGAGAAGGGAGCCGGAGAGAAGGGAATGAAGAGAGAGGCCGAGAGATGGATTTAGGTCCTCTCTGTACAAAAGAAAACATGTTTGCCAGAGAACATGTGTGCATGTACGAGGTGGTAAGCAAACGGTTATTTTACTTATGCTCAGCAATGCTCATAAACCAAACGGTTGCCAGAGAAGTTTGCCAAGCTTTTGGCAGCTCATATGGCTGAGATCCAAATGGTTTCCTGATCAAATTTGCGACACTGTGACTAAGTTTAACCAACCAAATGGTTATATTTGGCCACAATTTTGGTGTGCCACAAGTTTGGCTTATGCTTAAGCTTAGTTATGGCAACCTGAGGCTAACAGGCTAGTCAAGGAAGAGAATTGGGAGTGCCGAGTGAAAGTGAGGTGATGTTTGTCTAGTGGTTTGATGGTTTCAGTTTTTGCCCCCACATAACTTATTTTTTCCACAGAACATTTTTAGTTAAACTGTCCTCATTCTTGTATGAAAATGTCCTACACGACGAGTCTACACATCAGATATTGTGGGTTTGAGGCAAATAACAAATAGCTATGCATAATTCCAATTGTTTGGTGCTCGTTTCATATTATTTCTCATTGGTAATCAGCCGTTGGCAACTGTGCTTCCTTGGGTACCACTTTCACGATTTTTTTTTTAATTTAAACTACTTCCAAGAGTAGCATGCAGAGTAAGAGCTGCGTTTATTTGACAGCAATCTGATTTTGCAGGACGAGCTACAATCACTTGAAGGAGTTCCACCAGTTTCTAGAAGTTGTAAAGAGTATGCATTGTTGCCCTTCTTGCAGTGCATATTACTATTTCCTTGGCTTATGTTGCAAATGTCATGTTTAGGATGAAATCCTGGTTTCATGTCAAATGACATTGATTTTTCATTTTATTTTATTTTGCCCTAATTTTCACCTTTCTGTTTCTTATATCCTGCCACAGAAAAATGTAATTGTACTTTAACCCAATTCTGTATCATTATGGTCTATGGAGGCTATTGTTTCTATATACTTAGTACTCGCCAAATAACCCCACCGAGATCACAGTGTTCGGTACATGGCTCCAAGTTTTAAATGTCCACTTTCTTTTAGCTTGTGGCTCAATTAGTGACCCATTCCAGCATTTTTCTTCCTACTTCCGGGAGGCCTCAAGTACTAACTGATAATATTTTGGTTACCATATTTACTACATTTGGTCAAAATACTCAAAATTAATCATTGTTAATCAAAATTTACTTAATGCTTATTTAGCTCTCCAAGTCCTGAATTCATCACTTGTATTGAAATTTGTCCCTTTCCCAATGGAATATGCATCTGTATATGCAGTTGGGAAGGTTATTAAATTATTGCTTACTGAATTATTTCATAGTGCATTGTTATGGTAATTCTCTGGTTCTTTGGGGCAAAACTTCAGCTATGTTGCATAGTTTTCATCACTCTTTGAAGCGACATTCTGTTTATATTTTCTCTAATGTTCTCTCATTTGAAACCTTCCAGGGTAAATGAGTTTGTTGGTACAAAACAAGACCCACTACTACCGATGTATGACCTATAGACTTGATGTTATAATTACTTTGAAACATCTACAACGCTATTATGGAATAACTTCCTTTGATTTTTCAGAAAGAAGAAGACGCACAGATCATGCCGTCTTTTTTGGTGGATCAGGTGTGCATTCCATTACTTATTCTTGCTAGTAACTGTATGGCTGGTGCATCAAAATCTTGATAATATTTCATTTTGGTTTCACCTAAAAAAATCTATACACTAGATGAATCAGCAAAATTGTTAATTACTCTTGCACCTCAATGACCAAATTTGAACTCTGTTGGTCCAGAAGTGGCAAATCTGCTGGTTTTCTTGGAAAACTGATACCAGGAATCCCCTCTCCCCCCCCCCCCCCCCCCCCCCCCCCTTCCGATGTTTCAGTCTCATTTTCTTGGTGTTGGTGTTGTTTTCATGTTCATGGAAGGTATCATAGTTGCTTTGGCTACATTACAGGTGATTAGTAAAACTTGTCCCTCAACGCTAAGTAACCTGCCCTACATGTCACCAATTCACCATCAAACATGGTTTCCTTTTTATGGAAGAAGTATATTTAACTAGATCTAGGTAATAGGTGAAATATATTTATGAGTGGAACGTTAAGTCCTTTTTTTTAATTGTGTGGAACACGTGTTAATTGGTAGGACACCAGCACCTGTCTGCTTTGGTGCTGTCCGTGCCTTAAACTATCGTCCTTTCCCCTGTTCAGGCCCAGCAAATATACTGTATAACGTGTAGACATATACATGGTAAATGATAAACGAGTATTATTCATTTCCTTGGATTTCTTTTTTCCTTTTCTGGTTTCAAAAACCGATGGCTGTGCTTGAAGGACCGTAGCAAGGCCCCTAACTAAAACAATGTCACACTGAAGCAAAATGGTTGTCATTTTTGTTATATAGAAACAGTGGGTCTGCATAGTATAGTAGAGAATTTCTCTTGGACTAGAAAAACAAACTGAGCCGTTGTGGGGTTACTCTTACTGAAATTTGTGGCATAGTGCTTGGTGGCACATAACTTGTCATTTTCTTAACTCATTGTTAAATGTGATTTCAAGTAAGACCATAAATATTTCTACCGTGATCTGAATCTAATACAATTATATTTTCTTCTATGTATATGAGATTATAGTTAGATTTGTTGCTCTCATTCGTATTATGAAATGCATATTTGTACATGTTCATGTTGAATTTCTGCAATTTTGATATTACTATTTTTCCCTCCATGCAGATCAAAATTGTGCATATGCGCGTCATGGTTCTGCTGCTCCTGCCAGTGCTTACCCAACTGCAAAAGACCATGCTGCTTGGATTGCTCCTGCTGCTCGTGCGCAGATCTGTCATGCTGCAAGCCCAGCTGCAAATCATGCAACAAGACCTGCTTTGGGCCCAACAGCTGTTCATATTGTGACAAATCATGCTGCAAGCCAGATTGCCCATCCTGTAGTTCGAGCTGCAGCTCGTGCTGCAATCTGTCGTGTTGCAAACCGAACTGTAGCTCGTGCTGCACCTGCAATCCATCATGCTGTAAACCAAACTGCAACTCGTGCTGCAGACCAGACTGTAGCTCGTGCTGCAATCCGTCATGCTGCAAACCGAACTGCAGCTGCTTCAAGACCCTCTCGTGCTTCAAATCCCAGTGCAGCCCAAACTGCTGCACTTGCAGCCTCCCGAGCTGCTCCGGTTGCAACCCCTGCAGCAGCTGCAAGCAATGCTGCTCATGCCCCACCGACTGCTGCAACTCTAAGCCAAGCTGCGGCTGTTTCAGCGCGGAATGCTGCTCGTGGTCCTGCCCTCGGTGCTCAAGCTGCTTCAGTTGCTTCGGTTGCTTGAAGTCCTTCAAGAGCTCCAACCTGTTCGGATGTTGCTCCTGCAAGCAGTGCTTCAAGTGCCAGTCCTCGTGCTGCAAGGGGGCGCCGTCCTGCTGCAAGTGCCAGTCGTCGTGCTGTGAGGGCGAAGATGGCAGCAGCAGCTGCTGCCGGAGGCCATGCTGCAGTGTTCCAAAGCCGGCTTGCCCTGGGTGCTCGTGCGGGTGCGTCTGGTCCTGCAGGAAGTGTACAGAAGGGTGTCGATGTTCTGGGTGCCGCAATCCGTGCTGTGCCACTGGATGCTTGTGTTGATGTTGAACTAGACGTTTTCTTTGGTTGTGTATTTTTTTTCGTGCGTGTGCCATTTAGATGGCCGTGGTTTCGTTCGTGCTCTGATATATGGTGTTGGCGTCCTAGGTCTGTAAAGAAATCCCATATCACCAGAAGAAATTGAAGCGTCAATAGTCATCAACTACTATGCCTTTTGACCTTCACGACCTGGTATATAGTCATCACTCTTGGAGTCTCCTAGGATTTAGTGAATGTCCTTTTGGCCACTTCAATCTGCATAGTCATATCACTTATTTATATTTAGTTTTTTTTTCATTTGAGGAATTGACTTAAGAGTTGCGTCAAAACCAAACAATATAAATCTGATCCCCCAAATTTCATTAGATGATGCAGATTGAAGTGGCCACTTATGTGTTGAGTGGCATGCAAATTTCAGCGCCTTTTTTTTTTCAAAACTCAAAACTTCATAAATCATTCCCCCAAATTATAAAGTTTCAAACAGATTTCCAGATTTACTATGACATGAACTCGAATTAAGTATAACAAATCTGCCGAAAAAAAAGGAGTATGATAAGTCAGATGTACCATGATGAGGAAACAACGGTTAAGGCCTCGCCTGCGCGGTGTGGCGCTGCACGCCAGAGAAGAGGAGGTCGGGTCCCGGAGTGGCGTCTTGCGTCGAGTTGCGTCACAACTATGCGAGCGAGATGCGACTGATTATATTATATCAACAAAAAGAACAAAGAACATGCCAGTGGAATCCGGATACGTTGATCAAAGTACCTACTGCCAGCTGAAAGCTTGTGGCTGATGGCGAGGGAAGGGACAGAATCGAGCAGGCAGTCAGATAAACTTTTGCCAGGTTTCACAGCTCCCCCATTCTGCCATGGATAATCACAGTGCACCAACCTCAAATAAGAATTCATGTTTGTTCTGCATTTGGAAGCCTCTTCCAGGCTACCATCAACAAGCAACACTGCAACAGCTGTGTCTGTGTGCATAGCTTCCACTGCATACTTGTTGCAGAAGGAAGTTTCACAGCTAGCTAGCCAAAGTCAAGAGATATTTCAAAAAATTCCGGAAACTTGTGGGAAAAAGTTCATCCAATAACAAAAAAATTCATACACGGTCTATACCAGAATCCTGTTTCAACTCTAACCTGGATTGTAACCTCTTGGAGGAATCCGGAGAAGAAGTATGAAGGTTCAGAAAGAGGCACTCGTGCGCGAACAACATGATACACAAACAGTATAAGTTTCACCAGAACTGCAATTTTACCCAAAATAGAATATTCGAGCAGAAAGACCAGAGACAGAAGAATGAGGTTAAACTTGGATATAAAGGCCAATAGCAATTAAAAAGTATACGGTACCACAGGAAATGTTATAAGGTCGTGGGAAAAACATAGTGATCTCAACAGTCACGAGAATTTGTTTAGAAAATTCAAATTAAACAAGTCAGGATACAGGATAGTAAGCAAAGATGGGGAAACATTTCCAGTCTAAGCAGAACTATCAGAGAAAACAAAAGTAGCAACAATTTTAGGATACCAGTTATATGAGTTCCAGATGTGGCAAATTATTCTAATAAGCGGGAAAAGGGTGATAATAGATTTGTTCAACTAAACCATATAAGCCATCAGAACCATATATTTCAATTAGAAAGGACCAGCCAGAGCTCATAGACCAAAGCAGCAAACATTCAATATTCATGTCCTTCCTGCCAAATCCTTTTCTTCTAATGCTGAGAATATCATCTAACTCCTGATACAATAAATTGACATTTTGTACAAAAATATGGTATAACAACATGATGAACTAGCTCATAATTCTGTATTCAATTCTGACTCTGTTTTCCAATTGTTTCCAAGAATATTGTGCTGGATCATGTATGACATCATATGATGATTACCAGTGACCAAATGAAATCTTGTTGAGAAACATTATTCTTACTTTGCCAAACACACAGCACAATATGAACTCCCCAGCATGAACAGCACAAGAAGATCTCAAGATGGTAGCACTCTGCATCTCCTGGATGTACAATTAGTAAAAGTAAAGTTCCAAAACATCCTATTGCATTGAGGAGTTTCTGCAAGTGTCAAGAAATATTGATGTGGATCTTTTTCTTGGTTTTCTTTGAACGGGAGTGCTCTGTTGCTAGCTCTGATTTCGCGCAAACATGTAAAAAAGTCTTCAAGAAAGTTCAAATGTAACTTTCAGCTGAATGTACAGATTAATTTAGTTGATATACTGGATAACATTTACTTTTATTTAGAAGGATGGTTTGCTGCTCAATTTTCAGTGGTGGTACTAATCAAATGGAGTACCAGACTACCAGTATTTGATGATCGAATAGCATTGTTTAATAACTTGATTTCTAGTGCTGCAAAGGTATCCCCTTTTCTGAATTTGAGACCCATCAGAAAGACATGCTGTGAATAAGTAATGTACATGTATCAATGTAGTAGTGAGCAATTGCTTTTTTTTATAAACAGTGAGCAATTGTTTTAAGTGCACAGACAGTGTACCTCTTAGCGTGCTCAGTAAATCAGATATGAATACCATGGAAACAGGGCATAATCTTCTGGCCTCAATCTTCAGATAAACATTATGTTAATTGATGGTTGCGCCAAATGAAAGCAGTTATTTCAATTTCATAAACACTGGTAAGCACTCCTGCACACTGATTTTACCAGAGAACATTGCCTGTTTGTCATAAATTAGTTCCAAAGAAATTTTGGGGTCCATCAGGTATCCCCTGTTCATATAACACGTGCAAGCTGAAAACAGGACGATTCAAATAATGCACACACAGAAGAAAGCCTTTATTTCATTTATTTATACCTTTTTGATACTTCTTCTACATTTTCCTCGTTCTCTCTCTCTCTCTTCTTTGTATTTTCTCGACAAACACTCTGTTACATCAGTCCAACCTACAACTGTACTAGTATATATATAAATACCGTATATATATATATCCAAAGTGCACAATAGACGTACCCAGTGCCGTAGGCTCCCGCACTACGGGGTCTAAGGAAGGAAAAATAGTCAGCAGTCATCCCTGCACAAATATGTAGAGGCTGGGGCTTGAACCCTGAACCTCTTAGTCACAGACGGTGAAACTCTACCGCTTACACCAGGGTCGCCCTTCCAAAGTGCACAATACACAAGGTAAATAAAATCACAACATATCAAGTCTAATGACCGCTGACATGACAACCCACCCATGCTAATTCAACTGCCGGCTGGAGGGTACTCGTACCGATACGTGAATCCGCCAGCGGCGACGAGGCAGGCCGCGAACCCGGCGGCGATCCAACCGATCCTCTCCCACTGGAGCATCGCGGCGGCGATATTGCAGTGGGAATCGAGGAATTCGGGGGAGGAGTTGGGTTTGGATTTGAGCGAGATTGCAGTGGACGCAGAGCAGCAGCGCCTTGGAGGAGAGGAGCAGGGGAGGAAGAGAGGAGGAGCGAGGCGAGAAGAGGAGGAGCAGGCAGCTTTAGAAATTTGGACTCGGGGGCGTGACGGTGACGCGACAGGCGACGGGCGCGAGGGAGCGGAAGCGCGCGACCCGCCGAGTGCCGACTAGCATTGCAGAGGATGTTTGTTCGGGGGGTCCGTCACGTATTGACGTGGCTAACGGGCTTCCGACGCCAGACTCGACGGAAGCGAACCGAGCAGGCGGGCGGGGTGAGGGAGTGCGGCCGTGGCCACGCATGGGGACGACTGGGGACCGTGTCTCTGCCACATAGACCCCACGGCCATGAGGGCGGTGCCGTTCCATTTTCTGGCCTGAGAAAAGCGAGCGCAGACCAGCAAGTCTATAAGGGCAGAAAGCCGCGATGCCACGTGTAACGCAGACAGTTGCAATTTATGGTCAAATCGAAGGTTTGAATTGCTAGGATAGGATACCGTCATAGCAAGCTAGCGACGAACCGTTCGTGGCATTTGCATTTCGGGGCTCCGAGGACCGGCTAATTGCGACGCTATATCTATATTTTCGATCCAAAAGCATTTTCAAGAGATTATTTATATTCTTTCAATAAATTCTATAAATAGAATTTTTAATTGGAACTAGCCTCCAACAGTTGCTCTAAATGGTTATCTAAATATAGTAATCTTTTTATTTTACACTTTTTCTAATCTTCTGTAAAATTAGCCTCGTCTCTCTTGCGACGGCTGGTCTATTCGACACACTTTATAATCTGTGCTAAAGCATGTTAAAATCTACTTTTTATGGTTTGTACCAACACACATATTTTATTTGTGCTTGTTTTTTCATAGAAAAAAAGTCTCTTGTGATCTGTGATAAAACATATTCAAATCTATTATCAAATCATATAATAGATTTGACCCTTGGATGATGATCCAAGGGCCCTGGAAGTATTGCGAATGAAACGTAGAAACTCCCTTTATATTAAATGTTTTACTACCTAAAATAAAAAAGATAAGAATAACTGTCTAGAGTGACACGAGATATAAAAAGATGTTAGAGAATGAAAAGATATATAAAACCAGATAAATACAACCAGGGGATCCAAGTTGGGCCTAACTATTTTCAGGTAATCAGATCTGTGGAAATTAGGCGGTGTTTTTTGGTGGAATCATTTAGGAGGGGGTACTTATCCATGGTTGTGAAATTGTAATGTTGCTTTTATTTGGTATAATTATCAAATCGAAAAATTGAATCTGAGATTGACACAATAAGGATCTCTGGATCTGTGCAGTTTCCCTGTTTGTTGATTATCTTCAGCACCTCACTAAGTACCGATCATGCTGATAATTTCATAACTAATCACATCTGTCAGAAGAAATCATGCTTGTAACCAGGTTATTGTTGTCTCTATCACATTCAGGGTATAACAGTACAAACAATATACATTACTCCATTTGCTATGTAGTGTGTTACTGAAAGTTCTGTAAAGGTTCCATTTAAACAAAAGGGTGATTTTATATTATCTCTTGACTGTTTTCTTAAATGCCATTTCTGTATCCAAAATGCCGAATATACTAACTGTACATTCATTTGAAAAGTTTTTATAAAGATTCATACTCCAGTTCCTAATTATATTGTATATTCTCCTTAACATACTCAAATTTTTTTGAAGAATTTGTTGGCTCCTATTCGTTGAAAAAAAGAAGAAGATTCTTAAAAGAACTGGTTTGCATTCCATGTTTTTCCTTAATGCAATAACAAGGTATAAAATTTGCTTTAATTGATCGCACTTTAAGCAAACGCAAGCTGCTACTCCATGTATATGGCCTAAAGCAACTATTCTTTCATGGTGTTGATTGATTCAGAGAATGCTGGGGAACTCATGTTATGCCCTGCACTTACTGTTTAGCAAAGTAAGAAAGTTCTGCAAAGAGACACATTCGACACATTGGTGATTGATCATATAATATCACACACAGCACAAGTTATACACTGCCTTTGTCCAGCAGAGTATGTTGTTTGTATTTTTTAAAATTAGGGTGTTTTTGTAGTTTGTAAACAAATGGTAACCAATGCTTAGCGTAATTGACTAGACTCTACAGAATTATGCACTTGATTGAGGCTTTGGCCATTCTATTTTTATAGTATGAACAGATGGAGGCTTTGGCCATTCTATTTTTATAGTATCAATTTGCGGTAGTCTCAGTTGGATCTATATGTCATTCTCTGGATTGGTAATTTAGGATGACCAGATGAGGGTGGGGGAAACTGGGAAAGATTTGACAGAAGGAATATAAAGTATCGATATTACTGCTTTGTTTATGACACTCTGGTGTTTCTCTTATTGGATTTTATAAGTTTTAATGACACACAATTCAGCTATACTAGAAAGCTATGAATCCTTTGTTTTTGCAGAATAGTATACTGCATTTGGCACTCATATCACTAGAATCTAAAACAGTGCTGCTTTGTTTCCTGTATTGTGTAAGAGCCCTGTGCTTTGATTATTTTCAGCTGTATTTTTTTGTTTATTTTCTTCTTTTCTTTTTATCTTTCAAATTCTCTTGGGTATTGTGATCTCACAATTTCTCTTTTGTAACTTGCAGAATCTTCCTTGAGTTGTTATGCGTTTTAGTTTTTATTAGTAATTTGCTATGGCCTGTATATCGTCGCGGGACACTAATACCCCTGAATAATATACCTTAGCAGTGCAGAATTTTCAAGTCTAGTAACTTCATTTGGTTATGCATCGGCCAGTATGTATTATTCTGGACAGAATCCAGTTAAGTGCAGGACTTTATTCTTTTGAATGTAATGTCACATACACCAGTGACTATCTGAAGTTTCATGCTTCTTTCCCACGTTTCTCCAATAGGTTACAGTGTGGAGGAGAAATAGAAGTCTCCGGTAAAGATACTTTGTGTAATAGTGCTATCTATTGCATGATAGTATGAGCGTTATATATGTGTTGGAACTTGGGATATGAAGACATTTAACTTATTTGTGCGAGCTCTTCTATTCTGAGTGCAGAAGCTCTTTCTAAATATAATTGACCTAATCAAAAAGACCCATATAATATTTTTGACAGAACTATGGGGTGTAAGAGGTACCTTGTGCACACCTGGACAATAAACCTTGTAACTCTGGCGGTGGACCTAACTATGAAGGGACCTTGTGAGTATCTTGCAGTTTTAATTACAGGAAGCGCCAACTGCTATATGGATGAAGTACTTTACCTGCAACAGAAAAGGCGAACAGGGCTTCAGGCTAAAAGGCTACACACAACTATGGGGTTTAAGAGGTACCTTGTGCTAAGTCTGTCTGTATGTAGCTTTCATTCATTCTTACAGGGCATAATATATCACTGATGAATGCATGATTCTGTCCATTGACATTTCAGTTACCTCATGTATATTCCTGTGAATTTATGTGTCATCAGGTTTCCAGTTGAAGCTTACTATCTGCAAAGCTGCTATTATAATCTTTGATTTGACCTTTTGGTTGTCTGCAGTATGCCTCGTGACCGAGCGTCCCTGGGCATATTTAGATGCAAAGTTGCAAACCTTGATTTTGGTGGTGGAAGCGGAACTACATGGTAGCACTTCGTGAGTAACTTGTGGAAGATCTAATTTCACTGGAAAGCTCTTTTCAACTTACAGGTTTCTGAATTATACTAGAAATCATCATGGCTTCTGCTGCATCCGTTACAGGAGGATCAAGCTGCCGGAGGGGATCCATCACCCCATCACCTAGAGCTTCATCGCCCAGCTCGTACCGCTCGTAAAGGCCGCTTTGGCGAACAAGGTAAGCAGATTAGCCACTAGTACTGCATTTGATTTGATTCTCCAGATTCTTGCATCCGAAGCATCTGATTTGGTCTGATTCCAATTGGTGGTTGTGATTCTGCAGAACGCCATAGCTCTTGCTCAGCCTGTAGCTGCATGCGCCGTTATGAAGCCTGCTAAGAACATCCCTCACCCTGAGCAGGCTCCCAAGGAGAACAGGAAGTCATCAGAGGGTGCCGCCAAAGACCCCGAGGGGAACAGGAAGCCATTGGAGGGTGCCACTGGCAGCAGCCACTCTGTGCAGAACAATGGGAGGAAGAAGCTCGTGTGCACGTTTTCAACCGTCCTTTCTGCACGTTCTAAGGTTCAGCACTTGTTCTTCTCTTGCACCCACCACTTGTTTTGCTCTTGCATCATTGCTGATCTATTGCTTTGCTCTCGTCGATGTCAGGCTGCCTGTGGCCTTATCGAGAACCCAAAGGCGCTCATTGAGGACATTGACAAGTTCGATGTCGACAACCAGCTTTCTTTGGTGGATTACATAAAGGACATCTACACATTCGACAAGCCCGCCGAGGTAACTGCGAACCAACTATCAAGCTTGTTCTGAATCTGTCTTCACCATACACCATCTTTGCGTTTTGCAGCATGAGAGCTGTCGCATTGACTACATGGGCAACTAGCCTGAGATCACCCCACAATGCGTGTCATCCTCACGGACTGGCCCATCGAGTCTCACCAAAGATTCCACCTCGTGCCAGAAACGCTCTACCTCACCATATACATTGTAGACTGGTACCTGTCGCTGCAGCCCATGCTGACGAGGGAGCTCCAGCTTGTTGGCGCACCAGCCGCTGATCGCCTGCAAATACGAGATGAAATTTGGCACCGTAGGTAAGGCCAAATCTCCATTCATGTCTTGCCGTTTATCCGGGATGCTCGAAACCATTTTTTTCGCAAGTAAAGTACTTCATCCACATAGCAGTTGGCGCATTCGACAGGCGCCAGATTCTTGTCGCGGAGAAGGCTATTCTGAACAGCATGGATTCGAACCTTACTGTCCCCACTCCGTACCACTTCCTTCTGCGGTTCGCGAAGGCTGCCGGTAGTGCTGATGAACAGGTAAAGAAAGAGCTGCTCCGGTTGCCCTCTGTTGTATTGTATCACATCGTGTGTGTTCTGTTCCTGTTTTGTTCTGACTGCTGCTGACACTTCTGCTCACATGGGTGCAGTTTCAGCATATGGTACATTTCTTCGGAGAGCTCGCACTGATGGACTACGGTGTGGTAACGACGTATCCTCCTTTGACGGTTTCTGCTTGTGCTGTGTATGCTGCTCGCCTCACGTTGAGGAAGAGTCCTCTCTGGACAGAAACCTTCAAGCATCACTCTGGCCTCCACAAGCAGCAGCTTATGTAAGTGCTCTCCCCCTCCCCTGCTGCACTCCGTGAGTCCTTTTCTGATACTTGATTGTTTGTTGTCGATCTGAACTCTCGAGCGACATGGATGCACCGGTGCTCACAAAGCTTTTTGTACGATGATCATCAGGGAAGGCACGAGGATATTGGTCAGTTCCCATGCTGCTGCTCCTGATGTGAAGCTGACGACCGTCTACCAGAAGTATGCCACAGAGCAGTTTGGGCGTGTAGCTCTACACCCACCAGCCCACGAGCGGCAGCTTATGTAAGTGCTCTCCTCCCCTGCTGCACTCCATGAATCCTTTTCTGAAACTTGATTGTTTACTGTCCATCTGAACTCTCAAGTGGCATAGATGCACCGGTGCTCATAAAAGCCTTTTTACAATGATCATCAGGGAAGGCGCCCATGCAGCTGCTCCTGATGCGAAGCTGAAGACCATCTACCAGAAGTATGCCACAGAGCGGTTTGGGCGTGTAGCTCTGCACCCACCGACCCACCGCCCATGAGCGGCAGCTTATGTCAGTGATCTCCTCCTCCCCAGCTGCACTCCATAAATCCTTTCTGAAACTTGATTGTTTGTTGTGGATCTGAACTCTCGAGTGACATGGATGCACCGGTGCTCACAAAACTTTTTGTAGAATGGTCATCAGGGAAGGCGCAAGGATATTGGTCCGCTGCCACACAACTTCTTTCTGTCTAGAGATTTTGTACTAGACCCTTTGGAGGCAGCTTTTGTTTTCTCAGGTGAGTTATGATTGCCCCAGTGATCTAGCATTTTTATTTTCTGATGCAACATCTGTTCTATGCAGGTAGTTATTACTTATTATCTGACTCCATCAGCATCATTTAATGTGTCAGTTGCCAAAGGTTGGCTAGTCCAGTTGGTCTAGCTTTCCTGAGGCACCCTTGAGGTCCGGGGTTTGATTCCTGAGTAAGGCGAATTTCTGTCTCAAGGTTAAAAAAATTCCCTCACTGGTCCCATGGGCCAAAGCACTTGGAAGGACGACCCGCTCCGGCGTTTCCCAGGCTACGGTGTCCCGGCTTACGGGCAACGGTGTCCCGGCCTGCAGTCCGGCCCAGGTAACGGTTCCCACGAGCGTCAGTCCCCAGTGTCTGGGTTCAACTGAGATCTTCTATCTTAGTGAAATACCATGGGGGCGGTCTTACCCCACCTGGCCGAGTTTTTTTATTTAATGTGTCAGTTCTTTCACCCTTGTGATTTTATAGTTCTTAAAATAGCAAACCTAAAACTGAAAAAAAATACAAGAAGCATAGGGGTGCCATTTAACCAGTTTTGCTTGTATATAACATCTTTAGCTAAAGATCTTGCAAATCCAAAAATTACAGCCTTGAATAGGAAAAATATATCCTGGTTACTGTTTTGAATATACTTGCTAGTGTTACAAGATAAGCAATATGAGACATCTAATTTATTTAGGGAGCCTCTGCTATTTTGATTAGCAAAAACCTTTTTTATTCATTTTGTTAAGTTATTGTCTTTGCCAAGATGAGTGTTCAAAATTGAAAGCCTGCAGAATACTTTATTGGCAGAATTTTACAGTTGAACAGGTAGCCTGCGCACACCTGGAGTCCTGAACAATAAACATGAAACATCTAACTCACAAGTTCTCTTCTAATAAAAACAATAGCGAAGCTTTTGCTGTCCTTTAAAAAAATCACAAGTTCTCTTAATATTTTCTTGTCAGTACTTGTTTTTTTCCCTACCTTATCATGCATGTTATAGGGAGAAAAAAATAGGTAGCCTGCACACAGCTGGATGTCCTGAATTTGCATTGGTGGAACTGGGCAAAGTGATGTCACTGCTGTTGTTCAGATAATGAGATTCCAGTTCTCTTGTTTGTTCACGTAGCCTGTGAAACTTCTCTTGCCAGGTTTGCAGTCGATGCGTGCTATCGTCACTGCTGCTGATGTAACCGAGTTGTGTTTGCCAGGTGAGTTGTGTTTGCCCCCTTGCTTACATAGGGAAAGTGTGTCAAGTCCAGCTTGCTATTGTTAACCGAGTCATCAACCTATCCTTATCTAGTGTCAGTTTCACTTTACATCATTTTCCTTGTTCTTTTTTTTTTTTGGTCATTTCACCTATAAATCCTTGGTAGGTTACCAAATGAAAACAAAACGTGCAAAATGCAAGAAGCATTTTGGGCGATCATTTTACCAAACGATTTCCTTGTACACGTGCAAACGTGTGTGTAGTCCAGCTTGTTATTGTTAACTGACGTTGTCTTTTATTTAGTGCCAGTTTCAGTTTACATCATGTTCCTTCTTCCATTCTGTCATTTCATTATAAGGTTATAAATTTGTAGTTCCAAATATCTAACTGAAAAACAAAACATGCAGAATGCAAGAAACATTTTAGATTTTACATGACCATTTTACCAAACTTTTTCCCTTTTATACAGCGTCTTTGTTCAAGTGCAACAAACCTTGCTAATCCGAACCGGACTTTTCATCACACTATTTTTGCATACCTGTATCACCTAACACCTAACATCTATCTACCATCTCTATCAAGAAGAAAAGAGAATCACAATCTCAAGACTAAACCAAGCCAAAGTGACACTGTGTCACATCTCTAGTATGTACACGCACACACCCTGTTTTAAATCCTACGTATATATGTACTCGCTACTTTCCGCTCCTGCTTTTAAGCCCCTCTCTCGCTGTGGTAGCTGGACGCCCGCCGCTGCCTCCGGAGCGCGGCGGTGTAATCGCCGCCGCCGACCATCCCTTCCCGGCTGTGCAGCACAATGCCGCCGCCGTGGATCGACGAGTTGGGGTACTTCTGGCGGTGCCTGTCCTGGTGGCTCTGGTGCGTCGGCTTCTCCTCCACCTCCACCTTGACTCCAACCACCTTGTCCTCCTCTACGCTGATGGTGAACACGAACGGGCCGGCCGGGAAGAAGTCGTCCATGCCAAGCACGGGCTCCAGGGCCTTGACGACCTCCCGCATCGTGGGCCTGGACTTGGGGTTCTGGCTGAGGCACTTGTAGGCCACGACGGCGGCCACCTCCGCGCCCCTGCACGAGTACTGGCACTCCAGGGCCGGGTCCATGACCTTGTACAGCCTGTCGGGGTGCTTGAGATACGGCCTGGCCCAGTCCACCAGGCTCTGCTCCCGCGGCCGCCGCGAGCGGTCCACCGACTGACGGCCCGTGAGCAGCTCCAGCAGCACCACGCCGAAGCTGTACACGTCGCTCTTGGCGGTCAGGTGGCCCGTCAGGATGTACTCGGGCGCCGCGTAGCCGTGGGTCCCCATGACACGTGTCGTCACGTGCGTCTCGTCGCCCTGCGGCCCGTCCTTGGCCAGACCAAAGTCGGACAGCTTGGTGTTGTAGTCCTGTAATAAACAGTTTGGTTGAAAAATTAGACAACAGTACTTGTACAATGCATCGTGACATTAGTGGTCTACTAGTAAGAACTGTTCACGTTTAAATGTTTAATCGTCCGTGGGGATACTTGTATGGGATAGGCTGACAGTGATGGTTAGGATGTTTTGGTTCGGTGGATGATATGAATTAGGATAGATAACCGTGGATTTCTTAAGTTTGGCGTGTGCCAAGAATCTTCCAAGTTCCAATCAGGTCAAAGCTGCCCATGACGTGTCATGCCAGCAAGGTGTGTGTAGTTCAGAAACGTGTGGCGCTGCAGGATACTACCGAATGGCCACTTGGGTGACTCGCATGGTCAAAAGGCTCCAAAATAATATTGAAAACATTTCAGCGGGTAAATTTTACCCATGCTATGGTGGGGCCTGGGCCCCAGTCTTGTCGTTTCCCCTCCGTTGAGCACAACAAGTGTTTTTACGGTCACCAGAGTGACGTGTGTCAACATATCCTCTTTGCAAGTGAGCTTGCATTTCGGAACCTC
Organism: Bothriochloa decipiens; assembly: GCA_023333625.1. NCBI lineage: Eukaryota > Viridiplantae > Streptophyta > Magnoliopsida > Poales > Poaceae > Bothriochloa > Bothriochloa decipiens. The sequence continues at coordinate 23,831,205 of CM041631.1, read as the reverse complement.
GTGTCCTTTGTGTGCAAGTGCCTAGTGCTGGGACGGAAAGTGCTTGCCTGACGCAAGTAGAAAGAGAAACTATTTGCTTGAAGTGAACTCTATACTGTCTGAGGGGAACTGGGAGTTTTGCTTACCGAGTCGAGCAGGATGTTGGAGGCCTTGAAGTCGCGGTAGATCACCGGCGGGTCGGCGTCGTGGAGGAAGGCGAGGCCCTTGGCCGCGCCAACGGCGATCTTCATCCTCGTCATCCATGGGAGGGCGCCGTTGATACCTGCAGCGACAAGGACGTTTAACGTGAGTTTATTTTCCTTTCCCGGCATTGACCAAGTGTTGTAAGCATAAGACCCGGCAGCATATACAGCAGCAGATCTTATTAAAAAAAAAAACATTTTGCTCCTGCAGAAGGCACATTACAGCTCACCTAGTCCTAGACTTTCAACAAATGGGACAGAAACTGGAGGCTGGGGACAAAAGTTTCAAATTGACAAATTTTCTTTGCTTGTTGGGCTCAAAAAAACGACCGAATTAGCACCCGAGGCGACCAAATTAAAGCAGAAAAAGGAGCTCACTTTTGAAGAGGTGGTTCTCAAGGCTCCCGAAGCTCATGAACTCGTACACCAGCATCCGGTGCTCCGCCTCGTAGCAGTAGCCGATGAGCTCCACCAGGTTCTTGTGCCTCAGTTGCCCAAGGAAGAACACCTCAGCCTGCGAGAAGAGAACAGTCCCAAATTCGATCAGCGTCCTGATCCGATCGATCGATCGAGCTGTTGCATTTGCCAAGAACACTACTCTGCTCGGTGCTCACCAGCCACTCCTTGTGCCCCTGCGTGCCGCCTTCCAGGTCGAGGTACTTGATGGCGACGTCCTGCGCGCGGAGGCCCGGGCGGAGGGCCTCGCCGACGGCGCCCCTGTAGACCGGGCCGAACCCGCCGCAGCCGAGATAGTTGGCGCGGGAGAAGCCGGCCGTGGCCGCGCGGAGCTCGGCGTACGTGAAGGCGTGCAGGTTGGACCCGGACAGGGTCAGCGACAGGTCCTCGGGCGAGAGCATCTCCGACGAGCTGAGGCTCGTGAACGACATCCGCGACGACGACGACAACCGCGGGCTGTCCTTGCCGCCCCGCCGCGTGATCCTCCGCTGGCGCCGCGGCGTCGAGCCGTCGTCGTTGTCGTGGACCGCCGCGCTGCCGCCCGCGCCGCAGCACAGGTAACTCCTCCAAGACTGAGAGCCGGCGGCCATGTCAGTCGGTCGAAGTGCGTGCGCGCGTTCGAGTGTTCGGGTCGAGCCGCGTGTGCAGAGGAGGAGCTCAGGGGGTACTGAGTGGAAGAAGGGGGCTGGAGGAGGGAGGTCCGGGAAAGAGGGGGAGAGGCTTGATTGAGGAGAAGCGCAGGGTGGGCAGGCCTTTTATAAGCGCGCGCGAGCTCACGGCCGGGAGACGGCGATGGCATCGCGCACCCAACCCGGTGCGCAGCCGCACGGATGGCCCTGAAGCCGGATCCCCTCCCCGCGCCCTGTGGTTGCGGCTACTAATGAAACGCAGAAACAGAGCAGCGCGGCAAAACCAAAACCGCGGGTGATGTGACGGACGGCCGCAAACAGGGGACAACTGGGCGTTACGCTGCATGGTGGTAGCCGGGTGGGGTCTGCGGCGCACGGCGTCACAGGCTCACCGCTCGCTGGTCCACTCCCACCAGCCTCCCAAGGCCGAAACGGAAACACAGCAACCGGTCGAGTCTGACTGTGCCTGGTGTGCAGCGTCACACCTACGATTTCTACGAATAGTTTAGCGAGTCCATCATCCGTAGTCCAAAGGATCAGGTTACGTACTGCCGCTGACGGCTGGCGCTAGTTATCAGTGTAGTAGTTATACGGCGCTTTCGTTCGTTGACAGCCAGCCGTGGATTTGTGTGCTCGTCTGGGGCAAGCAGTTTGCGGCTCTGTAAGTTGAAACGTCCAGTAAAAAGACAAAACAGGTTCGCAGGCGATGCTTTGCAACTTGTGTGGAAGGTGAAGTAAAATATGCTGCAAGGGATATGGCCTATATATCCAGCTGGGGTTGGGGCGTGTAACGAGATTGGGCGTCGCCGCCGTTGTTTTGCCGGCCGGGTCGTGCCATGGGGGTGATGGCCAAGTGTTAACGTCACAACACAACAGTGGGTACAAGTTAGTAAGTCACGTCAATCATTGTTCCTCATCGCCGGTACTACGATGATGGAGTACTGGTCCAAACGCTAAATAAAGAACACGAGCTAGATTAGGGGCTAGTTCGTGTGCCGCCTAATCCTAGTACCAACTTGCCTGGCTGCGGCCGTGGAATGAGATTCCTGCATATCGATCGATCTTTACCTGGATCTCCGTGTGCTCGAACAAGGGAACCGCTACCGGAAAGTCTATCTGTGGCTGGCAACTCTGACGTCGTCACGTGCTGTATTGTATTTACCCTACTACTATTCCCCTACTACGTCTACATGTGTTTGCAAAACGGTGTCTTTTTCTGCTTATTGGGGTCTCTCGGTCCCTGTCCGAGCAAAAGGCACGAGAAAAATTATCCTATCCTAAATTCCTGATTCCTTGCCACAGCCTAGATAGGTGCATGTTTTTTAGATGGAACGCAAGCTAAGGTAGAGACATTGCAATATGCCAGTATCTGAACGATCCTACAGGCGAGATCTATCTTCAGCTTATAGAATTGGGGGAGGATAATATTCTGTCCGCTGCTGCCGAGACAGCAGAATGATGAGGCCAACAGGCCAACACTTGATAGTTGAGCCTGCGAGAAGCTTAAGCTCTGGTGTTTCGTATTTTTCAACACATGTTCGCAGGATTAGGAGCGGCCACCGGCCGTAGCCTGACACGTTTGCAGTTGCAGGGAGTCGAGGATCTGGGACTCGATTATTCTTACCCGCGCCAACGCCTTGTGGTGCAGGGAGTCGATGATCCCCTGTCATGAAACTTCGCCGACGAAAATGTCAGGAAAAGGAACAGGAGCCACGAACATTTTTCGTGCTCGGGTGAGGAAAGAAACGTCCCGGTGTTGAGATTGATTATTATGATTTGTTACTCGGGGCTGGGAACGCGCCAGGTGGCCAGACGATGTTTTTACTCCACCTTGTTCTCTGCCTCCAGTAGTTCCAGGATCTTCGTCCATGCTTTTTTTCTCCTTCCAAAGAAGAAGGTTAACGACGGCCGTATGCGTGAGTTTTTGGATTCTGGACGATGGTTTAATATTCTTTTTTGAAAGGAAGGAATTTAATATTCTCATGAATGTCTGGCAGGCAGGGTGTTGCATTCTTGACAACAGTGATGCATTCTTTTAAGTATCAGGTAAAAATAAAAGTTACAGGCTTTTGACAAAATTTATCGGTCTAGTTACTATATGTGAGACTAGTGGCGCATTGCGTGGAAATTCTTCACATCTTGTATACGAGTTATAGGCGCGCGCGTGATTTGAAAATTGCGCATAAGGCGAAGGATCCAGAAGGAAAACAGCGGAAACGAAATGAAATCGCTCACAGTCATGATGGCACGATCATTACCTTCTCTGTCAAACTTTAGTCCCGTGTTCACGGAAAAACTTTGCACGGTTAGAAATTTAGAACCTCTTGATTGAATCGTCCGCCCGAAGATTTATAGCCTCTGTCTTCTAGAACTAAGTGCGACGGCAAGATCGAACATGATGGTGCGGCATGATGAGTCTCTAAAGGCATCGGCATCAAGGGAAATGAGTCTAGGACGTACGATGGGGCACCTGTCACCGGACGATCTATATAATTTATTATGAGGGAGAAAAAAAAAAGAGAGCTCTTGAATCATCCCCTGCTAATCCCATCCCCTGGTGAAACGGAGCCGCCGACCACGAATCCGGCTAGGCGATCAGGTGACGGCGACGACCTGAGAGCACCACACGACACACGTACGCCGGCCGACCGCTTCAACAACCTATCCACCCGCGTGTCCACGTCCACCGCACCAGGCAGAGCAGAGCCTCTGCCCCTGCAGCTGCCGTCGACCGCGTGCGTGCGTCCTAGGACGGCCCAGGCCAGTCGGCCAGTGCTCGGACGCCACGTCCACCCAGCGCCGCTGCGCGCAACGCAACCACCGAGCGCACACGCATGGCACGACGAAGCAACGGAGCACCCGCCCGCCGTCGCCCGGCCCCGGTGCGGGACAGGGCAACCCAGCGACACCGCCGATCCATGCGCCGAGGGAGTCAACTCGAAAGCCGAATCCATCCACGCTACGTGCGTCTGCGTCCTAGCACTGGAGGGGCGCGGCGTCGTCGGTTCCCCCGTCGCTGCCACGCCCGATACGTGGCCGACCGCGCCGGCCCAGCGCGGCGAGATCCGCTTTGAGGCGTGAGGCGCACCACGTGTTGGCTCCGCTTTCCGCCGTTGGCTCAAATTTGACCACCCACCACCGCCGGTGGCCCTTACCCTGCCCCAGGCAGTCCCCGACACGAACCAGCACCGCGCGCCGACGGGCAAAGGCGCAGGGGCCGCCGCACCCCCACGCGTTTTTGCCACTTTTCGGCCGGGGGAACGTGGGTCGTCCAGGCGAAGCGGACAGGCCCAGCGGAAAAACGTTCGCCGCGATGTGACACGGCCCCGCCCCGCCGTCGTTGTCGAGCGCACACGACGACGGGTCGTTCGTTCGTTTCTCCTGGGCTCGCGATCGCAAGGTGGGTGGCGGAGAACGCTGCCGCCTGCCGCCGCCGGTGACGGTGACGGAGTGGTCTGAGGCGTTCGAGAACGTACAAGTGTGGCTGGCTGTTCGGAGACGGAAACACGTACGAGTACGTGCGGCTGCGGCCTTGCTGGTCATCCGATCTTACGGCGTGCACGTGCCTGATGTTACTGCCTACGGAGCACTAGGGCCTCTGATCTAAGGCAGTAAGGCTAATGTACATCACTTTCTATCATCGCCCCAAGTCCGCCGCCAGCCATCAAGCTTAACCGCGGGTGTTTTGTCCGGCCGGGAAAAGGTTCCGTGGCCTCTGGCCATACCGTGCGCGCGCGCGGTAGTCGAGACCGTTACGAATCGCCAAAATCCATCTCGGTAGCGTTACGTGCGTGACGAAACCTTTCCCGGACTGGCAGCGCGGCACAGTGGCATCTGCCTTGGCAAAGTGACCGGTGTCCGGTGCTGGCCGGAGCCGTCAGATGGGGTTCAACGCCGCGCCGGAAATATCTCTGGATCTTTTTATTTGTTTGACAAAGAACCATTCTATGGAAATATGTCTGCATCGGGTGGCCAGCGTGGGAGATCCATCTCCGTCGCGCGTCAAACTTTGGGCGTTTTTGAGTGAGGAATTAGAAACTGAAAAGGGTGCCGCAGATTTTCATGAGTTGTTGGAGCAACCCCGGATCCCGGCCGGCAGGAGCTTGTGAAATGGCGGCGTCAGCAATTCATCAGGCTTGAAAAGGATTATACAGATGATCGATCGGGCGAAGCACCAGAGTATTCACGTCATGCGTTCGTAGCAACTAAATAATAACTGATTCACTGCTAACAGTTAGCTGCTAAAATATAGTCATAGCTCTGTTTGGATACTCGGCTAACAAATTAGCTATGTTTTACCTACTACACAGCTAACAATTAGATATTAATTGGTTTTCTCTAGCTGAGTGGATCGGAACAGAGTCTTACTGCTACATATTTTTTAGCTGCACTAGACTGAGAGATATGAGAAACCAAAATGATTCTTTTTTTTTTTTTGTTCAAGTTGTAAAAAAATGATTTCTCAAAACATAACCAGATGAAAAGATGCATAGGCCTAGACCCTGAAATATACATGCATCCTGTATTTCAGAAATTGAAGATCCTTTAATGCCATGCGTCAACCAATCTTTATTATGTACCCTTTTTTATTGAACGAACTTTGAACGGACTCATGTCGATATACATTGTACATAGCCTTTTTAGCTACTGATAAGCTGACTAATGATTTCTTCCTCTCCTCTTGCATTTTCTTTTTTGTAAAAAAGAGGGTTGACTTAAAACTTCTGAAACATACATTATACCCATAAAATCAATCTGAATCGGTCTAGTTGGTACCCAAAAAAATCCTTTACGGCCATTCTTTTTTCTGAAGACATATGGATGAAGCGAAACAATTCATATATAGACTCTCGCTGACCCTGTTCAGAATCAGTCGGTTACAGGAGTAGTCCCGGTTTTGATTAGTTCTTCTGCACATTGTTGAATATAATTGGTGGTTTTAAGCGAAACAATTCTTCTGCATCTTATGTCGACCGACCAGCTGGATGGCTTGCTTGACTGACATTGTGGATAAACAGATATTTGTACCAGCAACCAGTTACTTCCGCTGACGTACGTGTAAAATTTTTTGCATTGTAAAACTTCTGACGTGTACATGTTGACTTCGACTAGAAAAAACCATGAAGTTATTCCACACACAAACACAAATTCGATATTGGGTCATCTGGTGTGCGCATAGTGTGTTCTTGCATCCATCGTCCTGAAGTCAGTAACACGTAAGAGTACCGATGGTTTTTTTTTTTTTTATTTGTGATGAACTGGGGCCTGGCAACTAGCAGAGGTTTCTAGCTCGATAAGATAAACAAGTTACGTTACTGTCCCGTAATGTTGCACGGAGATGACCTGTGAGAGGAGGCCAGGAATAGACCGGCAAAAATCGACCTGCAGGCTGACGCTAATGCATAAATCACGCTGCCGTAAACTCGTCATCAGTTTCATACTCTCTCACGTACCCTTGTATATGTGGTACTGCCATCTGTTCTTGAAAGAGCTATACCAGATTGTTTCTTTGCTTCGCGAAAACCCGGATAAGCATTTTTTGATGGGAACAAAGATACCGTGAGGCAGGAAAAGAACGAATGATCATGGATGTAACTTTTCTCTTTCCATTCGAACTTGTGGTCGTCAGGGAACAGTTATTGTTCTTTCTTTTCTGGGACAAGATCATCATTTCTGAAGAACAGTGTTCACCAATCTTCAGCCATCTTTCCGCCGAAACCCGAACAGTAACTATGATCTATTGATCTGTGATAACTCAAATTCTATCGCATGCCCGTGATGCAAGCAGTACTTGTGGCTACTTCTGAAAAAAAAAAAAAAACCAAGGACAGCAGTACTTGTGGCTACTTCTGAAAAAAAATCGAGGACTCGAGTTACACAAAAAGATCAAGCTTATAGATAGAAAGTTGCTCTAACTTGTGGCTGCACGACGGGAGATAGTTTAAGCAGATCAGCGTCAGCCGCAAGCACGCAACACAACGGTGACCCGAGCTCCGTTTTGTAAACTGCCAACTGGGCAGGTGGATGAGTGGAGAGTCAGACCAAATTGCCCAAGAAAAACCCCGGCTGGCGCGAATGAAATTCGTCAGTTTCTTAAGCAGTTTCGCCACGCGAACTACATGCGTGCGCCGCCGTTGGTTATGTTGTGTGAGCGGCTGGGGCAGTGACACCATGCTGAGTTAACCCCCGAGTCATCGTGCAGGAGCACGGGAGTTGGACGATGATGTTTTACTGTCCTGCTTTGACAGGGAATGAGATCATAGGTTGCTTCCTGTGTTTCTTGTTCTTGCGTTCTGTGGTTTCTTTTCTCGTGGGGAGCTGGAAGGTGAAGCCGATTATAGGAAGATTAAGCGTCTAAGTCAGAACTAATAATTAAGGCTCCTCTGACGAATTCTATGCAAAGCAAGGTCGTACGATTCTTTTATGAGAAGATTTTGTGACTGCTGACCCGGTGATCCGGCCTGATCAATATGAGGTAAGTGTGCTTGCTGAACAATCGCTTCGTGAACTGCAATCTGAAGAAGTGCTACGTGAGTTCTGAGGACAGAATGACGCCAACCTCATTTGATACAATCCAAAAATGAGAAATTTTACTATACACTTGGAATAAATGAGAGCCCTCCATTTCGTTAGATCTACATATAGCAGGAATCAGATGACAGAAATTTAAGCTGTGGACTGAAACCAACGAATATATGGACCCGGAACTAGTTTGTAAGTAAAGGCGAAGGGTATAACAGTATCTTTACATCTCCGATACCGCTTCTTTTCAATCAGAAAATGAACTTCTCATCGCACACGAACAGAAGCAGCTGCTTCTCACAGCCCCGCACCTTCCTCCATCTCATACTCATAGTCATAGCACACAAGGGCTCACAAGCGCACGAGCTCTGGCCTAGCTCCGGTGGCAGCTGCTCCAGGCCTCGAGCTCAGACGACGGCGCGTGCGCATCCGAGGTGATCGACGGCGGCTGCTGCTCCAGCTTGAGTCGTCGACGAGCATGGAGGCTGCGAGGCTGGCGGCATGGAGAGCAGCCATATCTCGCGAGCCGCCACGGATGGAGCAGTTCTCGATCTGGAAATCTGGAATTGGGTTAGCGATAGGGAGTTGGAGATTAAGCGCACATGTACTAAACTGCCCTTAACTGAAATTAATTATTTTTCGTAATTAATACTTGCGGTAATTATTTTCCACGGGAGGAACCGGTGGTTCCTCCCAAGCACGGTAACAAATCTCTCCAAAAATCATCTAAGTAGAACTGTATTGATGTCCTGTGGTCAATGTTTTCTGATAAACATTTCGCAAAAAAAAAAAGTTTTCTGATAAACATGAACTGGACTAGTTGTCTTGTGGTGTCAGTGTCTTCTGATAGAAAATGATTAGTTAATTGTTATTGTTCGGGGAAAATATCTTCTGATAGGCTACTACGGAGCCGTATGAGCCTGGTGAGGTGACAACGATTGGAACTTCAAGTCTACCACATGGCATATAAAAGAGGGGTGTTCCAGAAGTTCATGAAATTGATGGCTCACTGCCTTGCCTTGTTCGAAAAGGGGTTCGAGAAGTTCATGGAATTGATGGCTCGTTACCTTGCCTTGTTCGAAACTGGGATTGAGCTAGTACATCAACAGGCTGTGGACCAGTAGATCTTCTCTGTTCTTTTCCTTCATATATCACCTTCAAGAGCTGTATCAGGATCAAAGCATTGCATCTGCCCGTATGCTAGCTGACGACGACCGCCGGCGAGAAAGACAAATGTGGCACATGCAAATCGCAAGCCGCGACCGTAACTGGTGAGTTCTTTTTTATAAGTATCATTAGTTTGAATGTTTTGATATGTGATCTATCTGGTTTTATTGCAGCTTTACCTGTTTTAAACACATTGCTGTGAACTTTCTTGCGTTTCCCATGCGAGCTCATGGCTTCATGCTGGCTAGCTGTTAGTTGGCCCCTTTGCATTGTTTCTCTTCTCCATGTCTGACGAAAATGGAATTCCAAAGAGAACTGTTTTAGAATGATCGAGCGTTAGAAGTTCCTGCAATTCTTGCGAAAAATTCTGGCTGTAGCAACAAGAATGATCGACATTCCATCCTCGTCAGACATGGTGAATGTCTCTTCCTTTTCTTTTTGTATAAATTTGTGTTGAAGCTCAAAATTTGCATATTTTGTAGATAATTGCCCAATGGGGTAACTTGAAAGGGATCAACATATTTATTTGGTTCTTGCTCAAAGGGTTCATTTTAACAAGAGATCATTTACTAAAGAACTAGCTAGTTGTTTTTCATCTTATTTATAAATAAAATATACTATGAGCTAGCTATGCTACTGTTAGAGCTGTGCCCTAAGAAAAATACCGAATTTGTATAATGAAATGGGCCCTACAAGGTAGAATGCTCACTCTTTATGATTGTTTTTTTTTTCTGAATGGTAAATGACGCATTCGTATGTTAGAGACGGTGAGATTTTCATGAGGGCATCTCCAACAAGGCGATTTGCGCTAGCTATTTGAGTGCTACACAATTTAACGTGGAGGAGGGAGAGGGTTAGAAAATGAAAATCTAGTGATTGTTTCAGCGCAAGTCTCCCACGGATTTCGAACAATCTACTGTCTCTGTTGTCCCAGGCCCATTCACCTTTCTGATTAGTGCGTTTAGATTTCTGTTTTTCTATTCTTTCTCAGTTGCTACGGCAGCCGGCGAAATATATGGCCAGTCCCGCTTGGGCTGCCTCAGGAATTAGTGTCTTCTAATAAACATGGTGTTTAGTTGGTGGCGTATTTTTGTGTTACTCTTTGAGAGCAAGCTATTTTTCAATCTGAGAGTGGTTTTGTAACAGTGAACAGATCCTATTTGGATCCCTAAATTTTTAGGCTTCAAGCGTGCGGTTTAAAGTAATGTCTAAACTTTGGCCAACGTTACGAAAGGCTATTAGCTATTAGACCACACAAGTGAGCTGTTTACTGTCTTTCTAAAAGCCAAACAAGATAGAAATTTCACTAATTTATGCAGCGGCCAAACGTGGTAACTTGAACAAGCGAACTACAGGATTAGACCTGGTGTCTTTTTTTTTTTTGAGAGGAGATTAGATCTGATCTTGTGGCATTTAGCTAGGGCCCGTAACATATTATTTTCGCAACTGTCCGATTATATATAACATCACGATCAGACGTTTTAGGCCCATTAAACCCAACAGAGTGCGGTAGCTCCCTCGACAGAAACACCGGCCACGTCGTTGTAATTTTTTTTACCATTGGATTCTCAGATCGATGACTACAATTGTTCTCACCAGATTCTACAGGAACCGGCTTCTAACCGAATCGGTTTCTGCTTACCTCCTTGCAGCTTCTCGTGCACTCTAGAGCAGACAATGTAGACCCAACTTTCGGCTTCTTTAAAAAAAGACAAAAACTCCTTATCCTCCTCCTCGTATCCCCGACCCCGACCCCGACCTCCCGCGTCGGGGCGGCCGTGTGGGCGCAGCCCCGGTGGTGCTGGTGTGGCCCGAGTGGCGCGGCGACGGTGTCCAGGCCGCTGCGAGCCGCCGTGGGCGCGGCCCCGGTGGCACGCCGGTGCAGCCCGGGCGGCACGGCGGCGGTGGCGGCCGGGCGGCGCACGCGGGTGGCGCCACGCGGCCACGCAGGTGGCTCCCTCCCTTTTCCCTCGGTCCTTGAGTTCGTCGTCGTCTTAGTGTGGGTAAATGACCTTGTCTCTTTGCCTTAGGGTTAGGAGATTAACTGATATTTGGGGATTTTGATTTCTAGAGTTCTAGTTTGGGGAAGAACATTGGCCTTCCTACAGTGCTCCATCTTCTCTCTGCAGATGCATGTTACAGCCCCTCTCTGAATGTGAACGGAGCAGCCAAGGTGAGAGGGAACGTGCAAAGTAAAAAGAGGAATTTTTGCTTTTTTCACTAATTCGAAGGTCCTGTATTAGATCTATAGTTGATACTTTTTTCAATAATTTTTCCTGTTTTTGTCTCCCTCATTGCCAGAGGTCTCCCAATTTTCAGCGTTGGTTTTCCACATACCACGTAATTAGTCTGATGTCTTCTATTTGTCTTGTGCGCTGTAGCTATAGCCAAACCATGAAATTGACCGCTTCTCAGTTTTGTTTGTGCTGACCATGTTGTGCACTAACTATGTAGTTTCCTGCTGCAGTAAAGATGATGTGTTGACTTTGGCAGTGGATCAAGAGGAGATGGTCGAGTGGAAATAGTCGACAGGGTTGTCTGGTCAGTACTGCATTTTTCTCTTAGTGCACTGCATGTTCGACCATCATGCGTGGATTTAGGTTACTGAAGTGTTATTCCTACTAATTGTTTTTTTGGATATATTATATAATTAGGCAAGTGGAGTTCTACATACAATTCAAAAAAGTACATGTGGGCATGGTTGTGGCCAGGCTCTCGCTGCATGATGTGTTGCTCTACAAAGCTCTAGCAAAGGATAATGCCTGCACTTTGGTGTTCAGTCAAACCTGTTTAGGTTTTGGCTTTGCCTCTTGGCATCTCCAATAATTTTCATATGTACAATAATATTTGCTACACATGTTTGGGGTCAATTACGAAATAGAAAAATTTGTTTGGTTAGTATCAATATGCAATTTTTACCTGTAGGTGATCAGCATGCTTTTGATTTCATCAGCTTTGTAGAGTACCACTAATGCATAATTACTGGAATAGCCATTTTCATGCAACTTTTTGTTTGCCACAAGATATTTTCCGGTACCTGCTTCTAACAACTACACATGTGCCTATGCATTCTTAATGGTTACTGTTGCTATTGGATTGTTCCTCAAAGGTGTTTTGCCTGCTAACACTTTCCTTTCTTAATTTCTAGCTGGTAAATGGTGCCCTATGGAGTACTAGATTGAGGCAATAAAACCGTACAACTCCAGGTTATTTTTTAAATACTCTATTGGTATATAAATGTACGGTTGTTTTCTACAAAATGTTGTAGATCACCTTCTTATACAGTTAACACTTTCCCTGGACGGTACTAATGATTGCTTGCTTCTTGCTGAATGTTGTGCAGGACAATGAGCCACTTCATTAGAATATACCGTCATGATTTATGTTCCAGAATGATACATGGCTTATTGTTTTATTGTGTCACTTCATTTCCTACTTAATCTTAGAATTTTCTTGGTGCTCTCGACATTACCTGAATATTATGTGTTTATATTTCTTTTTTATAGTTACACATGTTTAGATTTCTTTCACCTTGATGGAGTAATACATCATATATACATTGATGCTGCATGTAACTGTACGCCTGGAACATGGGCTGAGGAGAAGCAGTTGAAGCTAGGAAAATCAGCTGCGTTGCGCGATAAACTGTAAGAAGAGGGTTGAAATTGAGCTTTCCTGGTGCAGGTTACTTCCTACCGAGTTTCAAAATGATGAATTGTCACTCAATCTTATCACCTGCGCTGCATTTGGTTTATGCAGTTATTGCATCTCATATGTGCGTGCTTTCTTGTGATCCTGATGGTGGTTCAATCATGCTGCATTCATGGTGCTTGAACCCATCGTGTAAGTTAACTTTGCCATATATTTATTTTAGTCCATGGGGGCATGCATGAGCCACTAGGCACGATTTGTACTTTCAGCAACTGTTCTCTGTGTATTACTGATATTGTTAGCATTCACAGATATTTACATGATGTTCCATGAAGTGAACATTATATTCTTAATTTCTTTAGAACACATATCATACCATTTGTATTTTTCTCGGGCGCGCCAAGGTGCGCGCAACCGATACTAGTAGGGTTACATGTTTGGCTCAGGTTCTGTGCTGTTGAAACCCAGTTCGTACTTGGCTGGGCTGGGCCACGGGCTACCTGATGAAATCGAACTGGGCTCTAAGCAAATCGCAGTACAACTAACAATTTTTTTCAACAAAAAAAATGTTGATGGTCCACTCTAGCATACGAACATCCAAACCGAACTATCTCCCTCAACTCTTAAACCGTTATAAAATTATGTCTCTGGTTCTCTGCCCTAGTTGGATTTGGTCTTCTTTTAAAAAAAAAGGTAAAAAACTGATAAATGGTTGGAGTATAGTATTGCCAAAGACAGGAATAAAGATTCCTTTTTCTTAAAAAAATAGTATTGCCAAAGATAGAGCATTTTGCGTTTATTGTTTTCTCTTTAAACAGCCTAGAGCTGAAATTATGTTGTTGATGTTTTCACGGTTATTTGGTTATGGATGGAAGGGCGGCTTGAATTGATTGATGCCTATTCTAATAATGCTCTAGATCAAAGTCATTCTAGAAGGGCTTGTGAGTACTTTAAAAATACAAAGCAGTGTGAGGCATTATCCTAGTTTTGCTTGTTGTCATGGGAGTAATTGGTTGAACAATAGGATGATCTGTTATGTGGAGCTAGATGTCTTTGCAAGCATAAAAAAATGACGACATTTTTATACCATTTCCAAGAATTGAAGTCTCGAGGTGAAAAAGTTACCATAATCTCAAACTAGAGCAAGTAGTATGTTGCATCGAAACATTCCTACCATTTTATATTGTGGATTTAAACAAGGAAATTTAGATGTCACATAAACTTATCTTTCTGAAAGTAGTTTTGTTATCTACTATTGGTAATTAAATTCAGTGCGAGTGGTATACGCACTTTGAGAACTGACCTTGGACGTGAAAATAGAAGAGGTCCGCTACTGTCGTTAGAGATGGTTTTTTTTTCACAGAATCATCTCTTGAAAAAAAAGGGTAAACAATTATTTCTGTAATAGTCCATGCTTACGTCCGTCCGTGATAGAGCCACCCCCGCCTTTCCTACAATATAGCTTCTGCAAACTCTCGTAGCATCAGCGAGCAGTGACCGTGACCAATCTTGGGCGTGAGTGGTAGAGAAAACAACACCTGGCCCATGGGGCCAGGTATTATTTTTAGGTACATTTTTCCTCTCGAGAGAAAAAAATGTCAAACACAGCTCTCCAAACTAATGGCACGAGATGGCGACACTTGGATGGTGACCTTGTAACCCCCAAAAGGTACATACAGATACAGTTGTCATCAGTAACAAAAATATCTTTTGCATGGCTACGGAATACTACACCGTATAGCGCTGGGTAACTCACTAACTCGGCGATTACCGTCCACGTGTTCTCCTTGGACGTCCGGTCGCAGGGTGCAAAACTTGTAGACATGAACCAAAGACAATCCACTAATCCCCCTTAACATCCAACTGACGTGTTCTTATATAGAATATTCCTTCCCGTTCTTTTTTCAGAACAATGCCGTGTACGGTGTATCGAGCGAGTACTCTGACTCAAAGTATCTCACATCCAGCCTAAAACTGCTCTGTTCATGACACATCTTGCAACGGATGAACAAAATTATGCTATATATTAAGTACTAATGTACTATCTATACTAGTAGGATACTAAAAAAAGAGCCACGAATAGGTTCTCAAACTCCCTTTTTTCCCACATATTTTTGGGACGCCATAGATTTCTATGCTGTCAAGGTCATGAGCAGGACGCCATAGATCTTGTACACTTGTAGTGTCCGAGACGTTGCTGCATCGCCGTCGTCTTCCTTGTGTCCATCCGCTCCATTCATTCAATCTGGCGACGCCATCCGCAGCACCAAAAATATCTCCCCCATGCCTTGGAAATTGGAATAGATTCTCTAGATTCACTGCTTCGTCATCATGTCCGCTTCCTTCTCGACTGGCCCAATCAGCGTCTCCTTCTAAGTCACAAGAAAAAAAAATCAGCATCTCCTTCTCCGAGCTCAATCATGCTATCCCCTCCAAGCGTCACCAATGGCGTCACCACCGTTGGTTTTTTTGTTCACCGCTTGTTGCGGGCTGTGTTTAGTTACCCAGAAATTATTCTAAAATTTACTATATAGAATTTCTATCATCCGTCATATTAAAATGTCGGTACATGTATGGAGTACTAAATATAGATAAAATCAAAAACTAATTGCACGGTTTTGTTGTACTTTACGAAACGAATATTTTGAGTCTAGTTACTCAAAGTTTGAACAATTTTTACCAAATACAAATGAAATACTACAGTATGCTGAGGTGACACGAGGTGACACTTCCTTTCAAAATTCGCGGAAACTAAACACAGCCGTACAAATTTTGCTCAGCAAGTGCAAATGGAAGACGGATCCAGATACCAGAAATGCACCAGTCATGCAAACAGAATCCTAGAGTTTTTTTTTTTTTTGACAAATAACAACTTCATTAAAGGCAGCAAAACGCTGCCAAGAGTGATACACCGTTCAAGTCTATCACTTGTAAAACTTGTGACAGGGGGAAATTCATTTCATGGTGCATATGAGAACATGTAAATTCTAAACAAGTGCTCACAGAGGCAACTTGGAAAGCTTGGCGGGCAAGAGAATCATCTTCTGTGTTTAAAAGTCTTTATTGATTTTGAAAATCCTGATCCTGTGGTGCTTATATGGTTGGAGAAGACCTGAATATATTGCTTGATTCGCCAATTAGGAGGATTGGAATGGTCTTCTTAATTGAAGAAGTGAGCCAATTGCTCACTGTCATTTAGAAACCTGGTGCCTTCAATCCTAGAGTTTGGCTTCGTTTGAAACTTGCAGGTGGTTCTCAATTTTTTTTATAGAAAATCGAACTTGTTTCCGACGATTTTTTTTGGCGGTAATATGTGTACATGTATTTATCCTAGATTTAAGTTAGACGATCAAACGCCTGAGTCATTAATAAAAGCAAGCATCGAAAGTATTTTTAAGTAAATTTGATCGCCAATTGCTTATTTCGATATCGGCACAAACTAGCGGATAGTAAGATGCTCAGAAAAAAAAAGACTAGACAAATTTTACCAAACAAAAGAATATTGAGATTTCGGCATAAAATAGCGAATATAATAACATTGACAAATTTCAAAAAGAAAAAAAATTAGTGAGGGGCCCAACGCAGTATATAGCGGCCGGAGTGCCGGACATCCCATTCTCGCCTCACACTCCTCGTCAGACCCAGTAAAATATTGCCGGCCTCGCCGTCGAGATGGCCCAACGCCGCCTGCTCGTCCTCGCCGTCGCCGCCGTCCTCGCCCTCGCGGCCACCGCCGCCGCGGACACCTCCGCCTTCGCGGACTCCAACCCGATCCGCTCCGTCACCGACCGCGCGGCCTCCGCGCTCGAGTCCACCGTCTTCGGCGCGCTCGGCCGCACCCGCGACGCGCTCCGCTTCGCACGCTTCGCCGTCAGGTGAGCACCGGCCACCCGGTTACTTAATCCAGCGACCGGCGGTCCAAACCCTGCCTTCCCGTTTCTGTTCTCCCACCCTGATGGCCTCACGATTTGGGTCGCCGCCGACGCCGGCGCGCGATATGATGCAGGTATGGCAAGAGCTACGAGAGCGCGGCGGAGGTCCACAAGCGGTTCCGGATCTTCTCCGAGAGCCTCCAGCAGGTCCGCTCCACCAACCGGAAAGGCCTCTCCTACCGCCTCGGCATCAACCGTATGACCTTGATCTTCTCAGTCGTCGCCCCAACATGCAACATGCTCTTCCGCGCGCGCGTCCCGGATTGACATATGTCTGTGTCTGTTTGTGTGGCTGGTGTACAGGCTTCTCCGACATGAGCTGGGAGGAGTTCCGCGCGACCCGGCTAGGTGCGGCGCAAAACTGCTCCGCAACGCTCTCCGGCAACCACCGGATGCGCGCCGCCGCCGCCGTCGCGCTGCCGGAGAAGGTGAGTTACCAAAGCTGCTCATCGATCGTCACAGATAATCAATAGTACTCTGTCTTGTACAATTGTGGGCAACGTAACGTTTTGACTCCCAAACGCGAGTAGGTTGCTGCCACGTTGGTACTGTGATTTCATTTTTAACAGCATCAGTCACATGAGACAGGAGGTCTGTTTTTTTTTGTTTCGTTTTGTTTTTCATTTTTTGCGAAATGAGACAGGAGGTCTGTGACAGGTTCAGTTTATTTAGGCTTTACTGTACAGGGGAGTTTCTGCCTTCTGGTATGCAGCTTGTGTGTGGCTGCAGTATTTTCTCATTGTTTTCATGCTTTGTGGTCTCTAGCTTAGTAGCTTTTGCCTATTTGCAAAGCCGGCTCCACCATCACAAGCAATGTTGTTCAGCCACTTTCTTCCTTGGCCCCAGCACATGATGCAGTTACTGCTCAGATGACCCCTCTTTCTATGCAGTATCAGTGGAACTTCCCACAACTGGTTTATGTTTCCAACAAAACTGCAGAACTGTTTAGTGGTTAATTAACTAATTGGTGCCTCATTCGTAACTATATTTTTTAAAGATTAGTACAATGGTTCTGACATACATCGTACGTGTCAAGTAATGGTTCTTGCGGTTTAGCACGGCACTGTCGTGTTAGTAGTTCTCATCCATATGAGGTGGTTATGAACTGAACAATTCCAACTAGTCTTGGATAGTTGAATGCGATATTTTTTTTTTGGATTTTATGCTGTGAAATGTGTATGTGATGTTGTTCCAGCTACTGCAGAAAGACTGGAGGGAGGATGGAATCGTGAGCCCAGTGAAAAACCAGGGCCACTGTGGATCATGCTGGACCTTCAGGTAACTACTGAAACATCAGCATCCTCTTTCCCGTTCACTCATTTCTTATATATATCACTCTTAGAGAATACTGGATGCAGCGTATGTCATTACTGGTTTACCACCTTTTTCCCTAATTGTACTAAAAAGTAATAATATATGGGAATCATGTCAATGATGGTTGTGTTTGGTGTATGCTTACTTTACCAGTAAAAAGTGCATATGTTATCCGACAGGTAGTACGGATTGGACTGTATTCAAATTGCTTGCATGGGCTTCATGGCCTTTAAATCAATCATGGTCTTGAAAGTAATCAGAGGGGACACTTTTCAAACCATGCTGGTATATAATTTAAAACTACTTTAGGTGGGTCCAGGATATGTTCTGTTTTGTCTAAAAAAATCATAAATATCTGTTGGTGAAGCTGATTTTTGCTAGCAAGAGTAGCAGTTGAGATCTTTGATCCCAGAAGAAACTTTTTTGAATGAAAGAGATTTTTAAATTTTCAGTGAGTGATAATAATTTATTGCACTCCTGAGACATGCAAGCGATTAAATAATTGGATCACGTTCAGATCTGTCCCAGTTAGTTGACCTAAACTACTGCACTCGTGAGACATGCAAACAATTAAATAATTGGATCACGATCTACCAAAGCAACCTTAGCTCTTGGGCTCTGCTTTGCATTCAAATCTGTCCCAGTTGACCTAAGATCATTTTCTGGAGTTGTTCATGTTTCCTGCCAACTAAATTTACTTTCAAATAATAGTTGCCATTTCATGTTAATGCATTATGAAACTTTATATGCACACAAGCTAATATGTCGCATGCCATACATTACTATCCAATAGAGTAAAATGCAAAGCTCTGTGGAAAAGTTATCCTCATGAATTAGAAAATCAATTAAAATGTAAAGCAATGCAAGTCTAATTTATTCATAGTGAAAAGTTAGCTTTCAAACATGTTTGTGCCTATAATATCCTTTTGGGCCTAAAAAAATTCAAAATGCAAATCTTTTTTTTACGAGGTAGACCCTGCTTTTATATAAAGCAAAATCAGAGAAGAAAATTTGATTCATAGATAGAGAAACAAAGTCTTTCTAGAGTTAAGAAGCTAAATAATATTCTTAATTGTCAAAGCATTTACTTCCTTTATTCATGTCAATATATATCACAACAAATTCAGGCTGCAGGGCTAGATGAGTAACATAAAGTTTTATTGCTAGATGAATAACATAAAGTTTTATTCAGACAGTTTACAATTACATCTAGTTTGGATTTTGTTGATTTAATGTGGTCGGTATTTCCCCTCTGCTATTCCTAAATCAGTGAATCTGAGTAAATATCACTTTTGTCATTGGATTCACCATTATCCAGTTTCAAACTGTAGGCTGTAGGCAATGATAGAACTGAGATCAGATAGAAACGAAATTGGGCAACAGCTTTGTAACGAAAAGGAAATGATCGTAAGAAAGTGTTAGTTAGCACTTATGCATCAATTCTGAAGTAGTGCCCTTTTCTATTATCAGATATGCCTCACAAACTAAGAGGTTAAGGACTTAAATTAATATTTCAGGGAGATACCACAGTTTATCTTGGTAGATTTTGGTGACATTAGATGGTCATGTTGCAGGACTTCTTAAGAAGTTAAGGATTTGAATATTCATACTCAAAATACCTTTTTAGTAGCCAGTTTATAGATGTTCTTATATTTCCTTTTACATGTTCTTTTCACTGTTCTCTTATCTGCTATGCATAGAAATGACCATCATAGCATGTACTGATAGTAGGAAAAGGGGATCGTGCAGACAAAATAATTAAATTCCTTTGATGCTTATTATGGCAGCACTACTGGTGCACTTGAGGCTGCATATACCCAAGCAACTGGCAAGCCTATCTCTCTTTCTGAGCAACAGCTTGTTGACTGCGGTAGACCATTCAACAATTTCGGATGTAACGGAGGCCTTCCATCGCAAGCCTTTGAATACATCAAATACAATGGTGGCCTTGACACTGAGGAATCTTACCCATACAAAGGTGTTAATGGAATTTGCGACTTCAAGGCTGAGAATGTTGGAGTCAAGGTTTTGGACTCGGTTAACATCACCCTGGTGAGGAGAACCTCATAGTAAATTTTAGCAGTGTTATCTACATTTAACTACTCTGAGTTAATAGTTTATACTATTTCTGTTGTGGTGGTTAGGGTGCTGAGGATGAACTGAAGGATGCTGTTGCTCTGGTTCGTCCAGTTAGTGTTGCCTTTGAGGTGATCAATGGTTTCAGGCAGTACAAGAGCGGAGTTTACACTAGCGACCACTGTGGAACTTCTCCAATGGTTAGTTACAGTAGCCTTGTGTCATCAACCTACAATTTATCTATGGTTTGCTTATGTAGAGTTTCTCTATGAATTGCTCCTATCCTATAATGCTAGGACTTCTTTTTTTTTGAGGAAAAAAATTGAGGCGAAATGCTAGGACTTCTTGTTATCTGAAATTCTAAATTCTTTTGCATTACTAGGATGTGAACCACGCTGTTCTGGCTGTTGGCTATGGTGTTGAAAATGGTGTCCCCTACTGGCTCATCAAGAACTCGTGGGGCGCCGACTGGGGTGATGAGGGTTACTTCAAGATGGAAATGGGCAAGAACATGTGCGGTGAGTATTCCATACTTTTCCTTGCTGTATATACAAAAGAACAAGAAGAGATCTCAGGATATGGTGTACTAGCACTAGTAACACGATACTGACTGGGACTCTCAATGATGCAGGTGTTGCTACGTGTGCATCCTACCCTATTGTTGCATGAGGCCCTTACGAATTGCTACATACTAGTCTGTTTGGCATCAATAATGCATGTTTAGCCTGAGAACGGAAACTCTGCTGTGAATAGAAACTCGTGAAAGGAAGGAATTAGCCCCTGCTTGTATGTCTCCCCCGTATGGCTGTGTGGGTAGATTTGTCAGTTGGGGTTCCAAATTACTCATACGTGTGTATGGCATTTTATATTCATGAAACAAAATACCCATTAATCATGATGGTGCAGCTTGAGACATTTTATTATATATAATATAATGTACCATATGCAGATTATACATTACTATGTAGTGTTCTCATGTTCATGTCTCTGAGTTATCTTTAGTTGGCTTAGGGAGTGATTAGATGTCCAGCTATCTCCTACTCCTAGCGCTGCGTGTGCGGCATGCTTGTCCTCTGGCTCCTCGTTCCGCCTCGTGTGCCATCCGTTGATGATCGGAGGCTCAAGAACATTGAACACAGATCTTGTTTTCATTTTAAACTTCTCTTCTTGCGGGGAGGGGGGCGGCGGGCATGGCGGTGGTCGGCGCTGGCACGGCGACGGCGGCGAGATGGCGGCGAGCGTGCGGCCGTGGGTGCGAACTGAGACGTGTTGGCGGCGGCCCGCGCGTGGAGCCGTTGGTGGGCGGCGTTGCTCGTTGCCTAGGGCGCGCTGGCGGCGGTGGGTGCGGCTTCGACGGCGGCAGCAGCTCCAGCCGCCGATTCCGGCGCGCTGGCGGCCAGATCCGGCCTCCCACAGGCCGGATCCGGCTCTCGTGCGTGGTGATGGGTGGTGGCGCGGCGGTTCGACGGCGGCGGCGCGATGAAGACCGGCTGCTCTTCCAGCAGTGGGGAGTGGCCGCGATTGGAGCTCGTCTCCACCGGCAGCGGCTCCCTGCCCCCCTCTACCCCTGCTGGGTTGCCACTGCCGGCAGTGGCTGGTTGTTGCGGTCGGCAGCTGTCAGTGGCCGGTTTATGGGGTGGGGGGGCTCAGTGGAGGTGGAGCGACTTTTTCGGCAGCGCCATGGTGGCATGGCCGGCTGTGATTTTGACAGGGCGGCGGTGCCGTGGCGGTACTGTTGGCTGTGCCAGGTTCGGTGGTGGACGCTCCTCTTCGTTGGGGATCACCAGCAGGGCGTCGCGGGCCTGCTGCCCTTTCAGGTGTGGGGGGCTGCGGAGGGGCTCCCTCCTCCTCTGCTCATCCCCCGTCTCCTCTTCATGTTGGTCGTTTCATGGCGGTGGCCGGGGTTGTGTCGGCGTTGGGGGGTGGTCTTTATCTACGCCGTCCCTCCCCCATGCCTCCGACCACCGTCGTGGGGTGGTCGTTTTGAGGGCGGAGGCCTTGGCGTCCACGGGGGTCCAAGGCGCTGTTCCAGATCCGGCACATTCAGAGGGTGGCGGCGCCTGCGACGGGAGCTCGGCTGTTTGCGGTGGTCGATGGCGACTACGGCAGCGGCGGGTGGTCGTTCTCGGTGGCGGAAGGCTAGGGTTCGGCAGGTGGTCTAGCGGGGTGTTGGCGCAGCTTTACGGCTGCTCGCGTGGCCGGCGCGTCGACCCCGGCGAGGCATCTTCTGGGCGGTCGGCAGCGACGTTTTGGTGGCTGGCGGGGATCCGTCATCTCGACTGACGTCTGTGTTGGGGTTCTTTGGGCAAAAGCCTGGCGACGGCGACACTTCGTGTCGTTCCCCTGTTGAGGGCGTCGCGTCCCCCGCACACTCCATGGGTGAGAACCTTGTCCTGCTGTGGACGGACGACGGCGGCGCTTGGGTGTCATAACCTTCTTGAAGGCGTTGTTGTGGAGATGGACTCGGTTGGGATGTCTCGGGCAGTGCTAGTTCATCGTTTCTGTCGTTGAGTGCGTGGTTGGTGCCTGTGGTGGAGTAGGCTTTTCTTGTTTTTAGTTCCTTTGTTTTCAGTTGTTTTTCCTAGTTTTTAGTTGCTTGTTACCCAGCAGTGGAGCTCCCAGTGGTTTAAAGTGAAGGCTCGTGTCGACGACCCAATCCGACCGAATTCTAGTGGTTAGAGGCTTGTGTCATAGCCCCAGTCTGACCAAGCGTGGAGCTGAGTCGAGTTGAGTTGGCGCTTATGGCGAGAGTTGAGTTGACTTGGTACCTAGGTGTGCAGTTGGAGTAAGGTACCCTCCACACTTGTATATGTGGTTTTCGCCCAGTTTCCACTTAAAAGATGGGCGGGACGCTTGCTTTTCTTTTTCTTTATTCGTCTAATAGAAATCACGGCAAAGCTTTTGCCGTCCTTCTGAAAAAAAAAAACTTCTCTTCTTTTCAGTTCTGTAGAAGTGCTATAGCAACTAGTTGGTAGATCTGATCTGACCCCGCTCGATGCATTGTGTGGATTTGGCTATAATTTTTTTATCCGTACTTTGAAGAAATAGACTGACCGATTTTGATCTAGTCTACTATAAGCCCAGATGCGTTGTTCGGATTTTAAGTGCTTCAAAGATTTTCCATGGGTATGCCATGACATTAGTGTCTGACCTAAATAGCTCTTGTACACGAGTGCAATCCTTCCATAGATTCATCGTGGTTTTATTTTTTTTCATTACAATTGAAAAAATTAGTCGCAACACTAGTTGAATTGTACATTACTATATCATTCTGCACATATTCTATATCTGTTGGAGTCTTTATATCTCTCTTTCTTTTAAATCTTTTGATAGGTCTAAACCATTACAATCATATACAGGTTTAATATATAGTACTTCCTCCATCCTAAATTATAAGTCGTTTGATTTTTTATCCTAAGTATTACCGCTCGTCTTATTTAAAAAATTTGTACAAATATAGTCAAATTTAAAACATTTGTGAAGAGAGATTTGATTAATAAAGCAAGCTACAACAAAAGAAATGGTAATTTGAACAAATTTTAAATAAGACAAGCGGCCAAACTTTGTGTCTAAAAAGTCAAATGACTTATAATTTGGGATGGAGGAAGTAATTCCTAGTTATATAAAGTGAAAGAAAATAATTTTTATTTTAGCTTACTAGTATAATGCTCGTGCTAACGCTATGGTTTTATCTTGAAGATGCTTATGAAAATAATAAATATTTTATTTTGAATAGTTTAACTTTTACGCAATTGTATTGAGCATGTATACAATTCGAGAACATATAGCCATGCAAATCAAATAACCAAAAGGCATATATGCTATTTTTTTAAGCATCACTAAGATATATTTGTGATTCACCTTATTAAAATATGAACAGTAGCATTTTTTCAGCATTAGTAGTCACGTCTATAACGAAGCATTACCATACTACTTTTTTTTAATAGTGGTATATATTTCTTTTTATAAACCAGTATCACACTATTCAAACAGAGCCTTCATGTCATGCATCTCAGATCCAAGCACAATTAAAAATTATAATTGTATATATCACACAATTTTAAAAACTGAGCCTTCAATGCCCGTGCATGCTAATGGGCTAAACTGGTGGGAAATAGAACTATCTTGCATCTTGATGCAGAGTCATCATTTTCCCTTCCTCCTCACATCCTTCATGGCATCGTTGATCCTTCTTTTGCTAAATCCAGTAGCTCGTCATCAGCAACGCTTCATTGCTGCACCCACTCCCAGAACCACTGTTAGACTATTGTAATTGTAATTATAGATGGTAGGCAGCCCTTGATTTGTGGCATGCACTATGACTGTGTGGATGGCTCATACGCCATCCCAGTCTCTATATGTAATTGCGTACATTTATGGAATACAATCAATTCAGTTATTCGCATTTGAGTTTGCCATGACAGACATGGGTCAGCTACGTCACTTTCTGGGTATTTCTATGACACGCTCTGCAGATGGTATGTTTCTTTGTCAGCGGCAGTATAGTCAGGACATTTTGGAGCGTGCTGGGATGAGTGCGTGCAAGCCATGCAGCACGCCTGTTGATCTACACTCCAAACTATCTGCTAATGGACCACCTATTGCTGATGCTACATAGTATCGCAGCCTAGCTGGCGCTTTGCAGTACCTGACTTTCACCCGACCAGACATTGCTTTTATAGTTGAACAGATATGCCTTTATATGCATGATCCTCGGGAACCGCACCTCGCTGCTCTCAAGCGGATCCTACGTTACTTGCAGGGTACACTGTCACTTGGACTGACCATGGGCCGATCTTCGCCTACGAATCTTGTCATTTACACGGATGCAGACTGGGCTGGCTGTCTTGACACTAGCCAGTCGACCTCTGGCTATGTAGTATTCCTCGGGGATAACTTGGTGTCCTGGTCCTCCAAGCGTTAGCATACGATCTCCAGATCGAGTGCTGAAGTTGAATATCGTGCAGTGGCGAATGGTGTCGCTGAAGCTACTTGGCTACGTCAGCTACTTCTTGAGCTTCGCCACCCCCCTCGTCGTGCTACCTTGGTCTATTACGACAATATTAGTGTTGTATATCTCTCCGGTAACCCTGTGCAGCATCAGCAGACGAAGCATATTGAAATTGATCTCCACTTTGTTTGAGAGAAGGTCGCCCTCGGCCACGTACGGGTTCTACATGTTCCTATGACATCGCACTACGCCGACATCTTCACCAAGGGCCTTCCTGCCTCATTATTTCAGGAGTTTCGATCCAGCCTGAATGTTAGCGATGCTCTCGATTAGACCGCGGGAGAGTGTTAGACTCTTGTAATTATAGATGGTAGGCAGCCCTTGATTTGTGGCATGCACCATGACTGTGTGGATGGCTCATACGTCACCCCAGTCTCTATATGTAATTGTGTACATTCATGGAATACAATCAATTCAGTTATTCCCACTTTCAACCACTCGTCATCGGCAGCGCTAAAAATGGTTCCAAATGCAAGGAGCCAACTTGAAATTAGGTACAGTTTGGTTGAAAGAAAGGAAACAATATAAGATGTTTCAAAATTGGAGTTGTTAAATCAACGAATAAGAAAAGGCACTATCTGGTCAAAACCATTTCAGTCATAAGGTTACACTTTTGTTACCTTTAAGTCACAACCTCGTCCTATTTCAGCCCAAAACTGAAAAGAATGATACATGGAAAAATTCATCCTTGATCTAAATGTTTGACATATCTTAGAATAAATAAAAGTTCAACATGGAAACCGGTGTTTTTTGTCTCCCTGATTAGGAGGTGTGGGTTAGTTTGAACTTTGCGCGGTGGGTCTCAGTGATTAGGGGGTGTGAGTTAGTTTGAGTTTGCACTGTGGGGTAGAGGGTAAATTTGAGTGCTTCAAACATTTTAGAAGAATGTAATTATAGTAAAGATACACCTTCCGTCTAAAAAAAATGTCGTTTTACCTAATGAATAAGTGTTTATCTAGATTTACAGCTACAACGGTATTTGTTGGGACTTGGAGAGTAGTTGGTAATTTATTGATACATACTAATTTATTATTTGGACGTAATATATCGGTACACAACTTTTTATTTGGACGTTTCTCAAACACAAGAAAATTAATTACCATTTTTCTATAAAATTTAATTTTCCATTTAATATTTATATTTTATATAGACTAACTATTTTGGTATTTTACTCCGTATATTCATTGGAAATCAAACTCTTTAGTTTTATAGTTTTATTTTAATCTTGATATTATTAGACTCTATTCTTTTTTAGAATTAGTTTTGTGTATTATTATTATTATTATTATTATTATTATTATTATTATTATTATTATTATTATTATTATACTATCGTTTGCTTTACTTGATAAAAAAAACAATGAGGAATGCGAACTAACTACGATGGTGAATTTTTGCGTTGAGTTGTAAAATTGACAAGTTCGCACATATGAATAGCATTACTGAACTATTTTGGTATGTATGTATTTATTTATTTACGTGTGTCCACCTAATGAGCATTACGAGTGACCAAATTTTGCATCCCACTGTGTAAACGCGTCACACGTAGCAGCAAGCCAGGAACGAACGCGTGTGTCTCTTCGTCTCGGCTGTTCGATGGGCTCTCATTGCTAAGGTGCCTTTTCGCGTCTGAACCGTGAACCAACGCATCTTTTCATTGCAATTTTGTCCCCCACTAAACGACTCCAGTGTCGCCCTATATATACGACAATCCCTCCATCCCCATTCCATTCTGCGCTGCTTCATTTCTTCGTCTTGGCACCGCAGTTGCAGCCCCAACCTCGACGACGCCGGCGCCGACGAACTCTGTGACTGTGAGCTTCTTTCACTTTTCTTCTTTCTATTTTTTTTTTTTGACAACATCTTTCTAATTTCTTTAAAGTCCCAAGAACTTCTCTTGCTCTGAAACTAGATTCTGCCAATCAAGTTCTTGAAACATTCGCTCATCCACATTCAGTCAGTTTTCATATAAATAAATTCCATTCATTTGAATACCATTTATTTAAATTTAAATACTGATGATGAAATGTTGGTTGGTTTATTCGTGCTTCGTCTGATTAATCTGTGTCACAAATTCTCGATGACCATGCCTGACTGACATGCGTAGGTGGAATCGTGAATAGCAATTGCGGCAGTTTGGTCGCCCAGTTCGCTAGGCTGTCGATCCCCGGGGCTTGCGGCGTAAGCCAGAGCCACCGCCTTACGTTGGCGCCGACTTAACTTCAATTAACCTATTGCGTAACTGTAGCTTCCTTGGCGGGAACGGCACCTAATTAACGAGACGGCAGGAGATCTACAAAAGCCTATTCGGCTTGGCATCCATCCCAGATTCGCATTACCACCTTGCTGCTAATCGCTTCGTTGTTGATTTGTTCGTCAGTGAGAGAGAGTGTGTGGGTCTCTTTCACCTGGGGCGTCAAATTTCAAAAGGTCCAAACCGACTCTGTTTTCTTGGAAACATTTGATTGGCTCTCCACCGCCTGAATGCGACAGCCACCTCTTGATCTCCCTCTGCCTTGCCGGCGAAGAAACACAGCTGTGACCGCGACTACTTAAGCGGAAGCCATTCACGCCGCAGGCCCCAATTAGCAATAACTTATTGCTTGCGCCGCAATTAGACCTTTCGTTCTTGATCTTGATTGGAGGATTTCGTCGAGTTCTTTGTCCATTCTTGTTTGAGTTTTGCAGCAACGACTCAATTTAGGTCGTTACTTGTTTCATCATATTTTTCCCTAAAATGTTCTGACGAACATCACAAATAACCGATAGCAAGAGAACTCTCTTGATGACCCAATTAGGTGTTTTAATCCAGAGCAACATGAACATAACAATCTGTACGAAATTGACGTTCTTTTGATTGTACCATTCTCTGTTCCTGGCAGGGACTGCTGACCTCCTGATTTCAATCTGCCAGTTATTGCCGGCGCCAAGATCAGTTACCAGTATGATCATGTCAAGAAACCTGTGGCCCGTGCTGCTGATTTTGACCTGCTTCTTGGTATGTCCTGTGAGGATCCGTGGATTTTCATGGAACATCTTCTCCTCCTCGTCTGCGCCCAAGGGCGGCGAACGTGCCCCGGTGATGGAGCTGGACGGCGCGGTGGCCGACTTCGCCCTGGACGGAGCCAACGACCCTAGAGGGCTCAAGCTGCTAGAGAACGCGCGGAACAAGCTCGCTGGGCCCAGGAACTGCTGGCAGGAGGCTTACCGGAAGTTGTTCGCCAGCTGCGGCGAGATCATGGCGGACAAGGAGAAGCAGTCGCGCCTGGCGTGGCACCTTAGCAGCTGCTTCCAGGAGGACTCAGGCCGACCGTCCTTCCCGTCCTGCGCGGAGGGCTCCGAGATGGTGAATTGCCGCACGCGGCTCAGCGAATCCGAAGGCAAGGTCTTCCTCGAGTTCTTCTTGGAGACCAACACCCTGTGCCACCAATTGCAGTAAGTTTATTTTTCTTTCGTGGCATTCAATTGGAGATGTTATATTTCTTGTACTGAACATTTTTTAAAGAAATTTCTGAACTGAAGTTGACGCTTTTTTTTTGTTGTTGTTGCCTTTGTTTGATTTATTCGTTGTTCAGGGCCGAAGCTTTCAAGCACAACACTGAGAGGCTCGTCAATGACCTCACAAGGACATCCAAGTCTGCTGAGGAGAAGCTCGAGGTGATCGAGGAGAGGTCAGATCAGATCATCAAAGAGTCTGGTGAAGTGAAAGACACACTATCATCCATCGGAATACAAGCCGACAAGCTGCTAGAGACGTCAAAGCACGTCGATGAACAGATCAAAGATGTGCTGAATCACTCAAAGTCCATCGTTGAGCGGTCCAAGGAGATCGCTACCACTCAGGAAGCATTGAGTAAAGGACAATCAGAGATGAGCGAGAAAATTGAGGCTGGTATGGTGCGCGTTGAGGAATCATATCAAAGACTAGAAAATGGGATGGATAAGATAAAAGAAGAGACTGGATCTGTGCAAAGAGAAATTAGAAGTGTTGGAGAGTCAGTATCTTCAAAAATGGAAAATTTGCAAAGCACTGCAGATGACATTGGAAGTGCTGTTGGCAAGTCCTTGGAGAACCAAAAGCATCTACTAAATGGACAGGACCAGGCCATGGATGGACTCAATAAGCTCCACAGCTTGCAAGCAAAAGCTCTCGAAGAAAGCAGGTATTATTACATTCATAGTCCGTCATTTTGTATTGTTCTTGAATAATGACAAATCCTTGCTACATATATATAGCAAAGGAAAGATACTGACAAATCCTTGCTACACATATATAGCAAAGGAAAGATACTGACTAAGTTATCAATGGCAGGGAAAAAATTCAGAAACTTGCGCAGTTTGGCCAGCGTCAGCAGGAAGAGCTACTGTCCAGGCAGGAAGAAATCCGGCAAGCTCATGAGCATCTCATCCTAAATTCTCGCTCCATACTGGAAGCGCAGGTTCGTTCATATATCTCATCTGATTTTTAAAATATGACTAACTTTACATGTTCGCTTATATTTACTGAACTTTTTCATATGCACAGGAGGAGTTCAGAGCAAAGCAGGCTAACATTTTTGCTGCTCTGGACAAGCTGTACATTCTGCACAATGCCATTCTGGCCGAGTCTCGCTTCATCAAGGCCTTCTTCTTCTATTGCTGCATTGTGTTCCTCATCTATATGCTCACCAGCGCAAAGCAAACGTTCAACATCAGGGGCCAGCTATATTTTGGTATGATTTCACTACATAAATTGAAGACTTATCATCAATTAAATTTGTATGCCATTTAGCTAACATTTTACCCCGGCAGGCTTGTGCATTACGCTTATGCTGGAGATTGGGTTGATCAAAATCGGTGCCTACGACTTCGACAAGCAGTTCTGGGTCATGTCCAAGGTGTTCTCGGTCAGAATGTTGTTCCTCGGCGCCGCCACTGTTCAGATCCTGCACTCCATATTCACCTACAGGTAGGTGATAAACAAAGGCGTCTGTTGCACAATCACACAATGCACATACACACGGGCCTTCACTGCAATTTTAACTTGTGTTCATCTTTCAGGGACTACGAGATGCTGAACCACGGGCTGCTCCAGACGCTGGTCGAGAAGGTCCGGACGCTGGAGGAAAACGCCGGCGGGAGGGCGGTGTCCTACGGCTCGGAGTCGGAGGAGGAGAGCCTGAGAGATTACTCGTGGGTCTTCGACGAGCTAGCAGACGAGGTGGACAGCAAGATGGACCCAACATACATCCTGCCGCCCGAGCGGTCGCCTCTGACTGGAAGGCGCAACCAAGTCGTCGTGGCTGAGGAGATCGGCGAGAACTCCACCACAACCTCGGTCTCCCGGAAGTACAACCTGCGGCCACGGAAATAGGGACAACGCTCTAGTTTTGTTTCTTTTAGTTCGGGAGAGCTATTTTGAGTGTCACATGAGACGTTGACGAAACTTTTATTTACACGATGTTCTAGCACATTTTGATGAAGCTACGACTGTGAAATAAAATTACTCTACAGAAATTTTGTATGATGTTTAGCATTTTGCAATTTCTTGCTTCTATCCGAGGAGCTTCAGTGAAGCTTTTTTTTTTTTGAAGCAATGCAAAAATTCCATTACTGATCAACAGAGCCTCTAGGAAATGAGGCACCTCATCCCACACAATGGAATCTGGGAACCACCAGAGTTTCTGCTCTTATAAGCTGGGAGAGTATCAGCAATTTTTTACACGTTCTAGAGCGCACACATTCTAGGAGCTTAACTCTAGAAACAGGAAGGAATTCGAGTTCAGTGATAATTCCTCACTGGGCCGACAGCCAGTACTCATCGCCTTCAGTCGCTGTCTTCAGCATGGACACCCAATTCTTGCCGCATGATCCTGTCGCTCTATCAAAGTTTTCATTTGTATTTCACTTTTGAAAGTGCCCCTTTGGGGTTTGGACCAGTGCTGTCTCAGACGAAAATCCGGCAAGAGACAAGGTCCCATATTCCTCTGGCCTCCTTGCATTTGAGAGAGGGCCGCCATCCTCGTCCAGCCTGCACATATACAGCAAGAAGTGTCTATTCGCATCCCACGCCGTTTTAGAACTTTACTCGCTGCGAGAAAAGGAAGATGCGTTTTACTGCCTTTTTTTTTTTGAGAATCAGATGCGTTATTACTGCTTGCTTTTTCTTTTCATATTAGGAGAAGAAAGGAAAAAATATGACCAAGAAAGGCCCGGACCAACATCTTTCTATGTGGGAACTGGATTTGATCAAAGCCCAGCTTGTTGGAATGGCCGAAAACTGGTAAGCTCGCCGAACGAAGGGGCGGCCCATCAGTTGAAGCCGAGTTTCATTAATCTGGGCCTGTTTGTGTCGAGCTTTTGTTTTTTTTGTTTTTTTTTTCCCACTGGAGCGGTCTAGTGAGTACTGACAGAATCCATCAGTCCCATGTTAAAAAAAAAAACATCAACCCCGTCAAAAAAAAAAAAGAGTTGCTAGCGCTCGGACGCCCTGTGCATAAGACGCCCGGCCCGCCTCCCGTGTATGTCTAACGTCGTGCGTGCAGCCCATCCTTCCCCGTGTTAATCCTACCCACAGCCCCCGCCTTGTCTAGATTCTGTCCGAAAACCAGGAAAAGCGTAGCATGAAACCTACAGAGACACTTCCTTTGCTCCTCCCGTCGTGCGTACCTCGGTCCCGGCGTTGCACCGCGTCATGTCTACTCTCCTATAGTGCAAGACAAAAAATAAAATACATATATAGAAACAACAGAAAAACAACGTCCGAATTAGACTAAAAACAATATAGAAACAACTGAAAAACAAACATCCGAAACAAATTAAAATACAATATAGAAACAGCAAAAGGAACAACATCCGAAACAAATAGAAATAACAGAAAAACAATATCAAAAATAAAACTAAAATACATATAGAAACAACAGAAAAATAGCATCAAAAATAAAACTCAAGTACACATAGAAACAACAGAAAAATAGCATCAGAAACAAAACTGAAATACATATAAAAACAATAGAAAAATAGCATCTCAAACAACCTGAAATACATTATAAAACAATAGAAAAACAACATCCAAAACAAACTAAAATACATTATAAAATTAACTAAAACACATACCACAACAATTCAAGAGCAGTACTATGACATAAGATTAAAGCAATAGAAACAAGCTGTAACATCTAAACCAGTACTACTGAACCCATGGGATCGAAGCAACTGAAGCATGGGGATGAAAACAATTGAAACATACCGCAATAATTTAAGAGCGGTATTGCGACATGAGATTGAAGCAGCGGAAATAAAGTAGCAACATCTCAAGCGTACAACTGAACCTATGTGATCAAAGCAAGTGAAGCATGAGGATAAAACTAATTGAAACAAAGATCTCCAAAGAAGCAAAGAGGATGAGAAAGAGGGCTTAGATCCACATCCAGAGGAGGACCACGACTCAAATCCGAATCCCTCCCATGACCTACCTCGCGTGAAGCTGTCGACGTTGTCCTCAAGCACGGGTGTAACGCCTCAGAATTCAAACGGCTCAGATTCACTCTGCACGTTGAGCAAACCACACCTACCACAATCTCACTTAAGTTTTCACCTCGCTTCGCTTAAAAAGATTAACCCGAGAATGGTGGGATAGACTCTAGAAGCCTTATATGTTGGTCTATCCCACCCTCAACAATCAAGGTGGAACTAAACTCTCCACAACATCTCATAACAACCACATGGGCCACCATAGACCAAACTGACCGGGTGTGACATGTCACCCCTCTCAAAAAACTCGAGGTCCTCATCGAGCCTAACATACCCACAACCGGACAAACGTGACCAGGAACATTCCCCTCTTGACACATGCAACCGTACACACAGTGCCAGCACATGTGCCACGCCATGCACTCCACAGAGCCTACACGCGTAGAAACCCCATGTCCAGCCCCTGGCCCACACGCGCCTGTGGCCACGAAGGTCGGCTCTAATACCATTTGTAACGCCCAGAGTCCAAACAGCTCAGATTCACTCTGCACGCTGAGCAAACCACATCTACCACCATCCCACTTAAGCTTTCGTTCTCGCTTCGCTTAAAAAGATTAAGCCAAAAATGATGGATTAAACTCTAAAAGCCTTATATATTGATCTATCTCATCTTCAACAACCAAGATAAGGCTAAACTCTCTGCAACGTCTCGTAACAACCAGTCCTATAGGCCAAACGGGCCAAGTGTGACAACGGGCATGAGGTTACGGCAGCTCCGTGCGCCGGATGCCGGGCTGTCGGACGGAGGCACAGCCCAGCGACATGGTCGGGTGGAGGAGCACGGGCAGCTACATGCGCTGCTGCGGGAAGGAGGGAGGATGGGAGCTGCCGACAGCGGTAGAGAGGCACAACGAGCAGGGCGTGCCATGGGCGTTGCGGGGGATGGCCCCTCCTCGGCGAGCCGCCGCGGCCTCCCTCGCTCGAGCCACGCGGGCGCGCTGCTCTGCCACGCCGGAGCAACCTCGCCGCCGTGCTTGCGGAGGAGGAGGAGCACGGGATCGAGTAGATGGAGGGGCGCCACTTCCCTCGAGGGCGCACGCGGAAGAAGCGGCGACGTGACAGGAGCAGCGACGCGCAAGCAGGCGGCTGGAACAGCGGCGCGCGGCGAGCAGCACGGCGTTGGACTGCAGCAGGAGGAGAGGGATGAAGCAGGCAGAGCGGACGAGGCGGCGGCGGGCAGCACGGAGATGGACTGAGGAAGGGGATGGAGTCGAGGAAGCCGACGGAGCGGGCGAGGCAGAGGAACGGATAAGAACCAGAGAGTGGACGAGCGGGTGGCGGTAGGCGGTCGAGTGCCGCGCGGGCACGCGTCGCGCGGCGTGGTCGGTCGAGTCGAAGACCGCCAAGTCCGTCCTATATTTAGTACGTACAGGTGTTGCGTGAGGAATCTGGGCCGGCCGTGCTTGAAGCCCAGCATCATCGGCGTTAGAAACGTAGGACGTACTAACCATAGCATTACCGAAAAAAAAGACCAGAGTCCATCAGCGATAATTCGGTAGTACTATACGTCTGTGCCATCGTAATCGAGTACACTCGTAACCAGAAACAAAATTACGGCTGCAGTTGCCAACTAAAAAGTTCAACCAAAACTGGTCAAAAAAGTAGATCCACACCACACAGAGACACACTGCAAGCTAAACTGAAGAAGAACTGAGCCATCACACACGACTCCCCGTCGTACGCCGGTATTTCCCACACGTTTTCCCCGTAGACCACCCTCACGTACTACGCATACGTGCACGTCTTGCGTAGCTGGCGCGAGACGAGACGAGACGAGACGGCACGGCACGGGCAGCTGTTCCTGTTCAGCAGCCGCCACCTCGCGCCTGGTCCCCTGGCCACGTGGCGCCGCCCGGCGTGGAGCGCGCGCAACGCGTGTCCTAGCGGAGGGGCGAGCCCTCGAGCGCGGGAGGGCAACGTCTGCGCACGCACCGTGGGGTGGGTATGTGCGTGCAAACAGTCTCGTACTTTGCCCTCCGCAAACGGAAAGAACCCGTTTGCTTCCTCCGTTGAACCTCCTCCAGGTTTGAGCTAAAAAAAAACATAGTACATGATAAGCTATATGGGTCTTATCTATACATGTACAGTAGCGTTTTTATATAGTTTATTGAATTTATAATAGTTTGACTTTGACTAAATTTATATTTACCCTTTCTAGAGCAAATGAAGCACTAATATTCTTTGTATTGAGATTTAGGTCTACCTCACCTCCTTGTCACTTGTCAGAGAAAAGATCTTGCAGGAACATCCTATTCACACGTCCCACAGCAATATCCACCAACAATTATTGATTAGCATAGCGTAATTAAAAGCCGTGGTTTGTGATGATTGGGATCGGTAGGTGGCAATCATTCGTTATTTGACTTTCTGTTTTTTTCAGATAAAGAAATTAATACTCTAAAATGGACAAACAGGACAACTTTTTTTTTTTCAAAAAAGAGAGGCAAATATAATTGAGGTGATGTGTGAAACAGAGCTCAATACCTACATGATGGAGAATTTTGCCGGCCGAATCTCCAGGCCTTCTGCAACTGCCTATTGGAGGTTTCCGGAGTGCAGGAACAGCGGATTTGAAAAGAAAATGGCCGCCACGCCACTCCACACTATCCTGGTTTTGCTAGAGCTGCTAGTGGAGTAGCTGTAGCAGCAGCACCTTCTAGAAAGTCTTTTATTCTAATTCGCTTTTGCCTTGCTTTTATCGGTACGATAATGGCGTATTGGCATCACATCGAGTGTCATCATTAGCCGTGGCCAGGGGACCTGAATGAATAAAGACGAAGGTTTTGGATAGGGCAAACTACATTTTTTTAACAAAAGACATGTCTCGGTTTGTCCAATGACTTTAGGCGTAAAGCTGTCACACAGTAACACCACCACGGATGTCATTACCCAATTCGTTTGGATAAAAAGAGCCGTTTAGCCGGCTGGGCGTCTAGCTGACAAACCTACTAGCACCTTGCAATTTCACCACCGGTAAGATGTCCGTTCTTTGTCCGGACAAAATATATACTATGCTAATTTTTGTTTGGCCGAAAATTACTATACTTACTTGAATCTTAATCGCTAGTGCTGACAGAACCAGCAAACTAGTTAACGGCCAAAACTGCGGCACAACGATAGAAGATTCCTGAGGAGGAGGGGCAGTTTCGGCATAACTGAAGCCAGCCGCCTTCCTATAATTAGCGAGAGAGGGTCCCAGTTTCTTTCTCTCCGCGCACACGCAGTAACAGACGGGACGCAACCCAGTTTTAGCACGCGAGGAGAAGAGCTTTCCCCATTTCCATTTCCCTGCTCTCTCCCTCTCCTCTCGCTCTCCCCACCAAATCCCCCTCCTCGATCGCGCGCGGCCGAGCTCATTTCCGGCGTTGAATTCGTGTGCTCTGAAGCTTTGATTCTTCCCGATTTCAGCCGTTTGCGCCGCCGAATCAGTACACTTCGTTTTGCCCGATTCAATTCGCCGACTCCGCCTCACTGAGATCAACAAATCTTCTTGGCACCGGATTCTGGTTTCGGCGCGGAATTCAGTTCCAACTCCTAACCGTCAGCAGATTCGTTTGTGTATAGCTTTATTAAGCGGCGGCTTTCAGTTCGTCGAGCGCGTCAGAGGCAGCGTCCCCGATTCCGGTGATGTCGTTGCCCGCGATTTCCCTGTACACCAGCCCGCCGGGCGCGGTCTACTCTTCGGAGTTTGACCCGACGTCCCGTGGCTCGCCGCCGTGCACCACCACCGCGGCGCCCCCGCCGCCGGCCGCATCGCACCGCTTGCCCTCCGGCGGCGGCCTTTCTTGCCTCTTCTCCTCGCCGGCGGCTGCGGCCGCGCCACCCCGCGGCCCGGCTCACGACGGCCTCGGCGGCGCGCTGTGGCACGACAGATCCGACGACCTCAGCGTCGCGGGCGGGTACTCCTCCTCCTACTCGCACCCCCACTCGTCTTCGCCGCTCAAGCGGCGGGACCTGCACCACCACCACAGCCCAGTGTCGGTGTTCCAGGGGCCGTCCTCCTCGTCGCCGTCCCGGAGCCCGCCGGCTGCCTGGCTCGCCGCCCGCGACCGCGACCGCCTCTTCGCTGGCTTCGTGCGCAACGCGCTCGGTTCCTGCGTTGACTACGCGCCGCCCACCAGCCCGCGCCCGGAGCTCGGCGCCGGCGAGCTCGCGTTCGAGCTCGACGAGAACCTCGCGGCGGCTGGCCCTGCCTGCGAGCCGTACGCCCGGGAGATGCTCGCCGGTGCCCAGGATCGCCACCGCATCTTCCACGAGGAGGTGGTTGTGAAGGCCTTCTTGGAGGCCGAGAAGGCTCACCGTGGCCAGGTAAAAAACACAAATTTCAATCTTTAGCTGAATTGTCCGTTCCTGAATAGTCTGTGCATTAGTTACTGATGAATTTTGTCTCATGCCTTTGTTCTGTGATTAGACGCGGGCGAGTGGTGATCCATACTTGCAACATTGTGTGGAGACTGCTGTGCTACTTGCCAAGATCGGTGCGAATGCAACAGTTGTCTCGGCTGGGCTTCTACATGACACCATTGATGATTCATTCATTGACTATGACCACATCTTCCATATGTTTGGTGCTGGGGTTGCCGATCTCGTGGAAGGGGTATGTGTTCCTTTTCCCTTGGATCTTGATAAGTTGTTGCTATTAGAAAATATATAAAGTTGTTGGCTGAATCAATTGCAATTATTTGATCCAATTATGTCAATGGTGATGTGCTCCTTTCATTGTACTTGTATTATCTTATAAGCGTCTAAAGAAAAATTATTCATTTGGATCAACCCAATGTGTGACTTTTGCGACATATTTGAGTTGTTTAGCTGACAATTGTAGCACATTGTTTAGTCTCTTTCTTAATATAATAGTTCTTTATTTCTTTCCACAATCACAACTTGCAATATATTTTGTCAATTTGTTCTCGGTTGCCTGCATTCTTCTATTTGACATGTCTATTTTAAAATTTCACTTTTATGTGTTGTTATTCATCATGATTCTAAAGTTGTTCCATTCTCTTGATATAGCTCCGTTGTACTTATGGTTTTTGCTTGACCTGTTCAGGTTTCCAAGTTGAGCCACCTTAGCAAACTTGCTCGTGATAACAACACAGCAAGCAGAACGGTTGAAGCAGATCGCTTGCATACGATGCTTCTTGCCATGGCAGATGCACGTGCTGTTCTAATAAAGCTTGCTGATCGCCTGCATAACATGAAGACCCTAGAAGCTTTGCCTTTGGTCAAACAACAAAGATTCGCTAAGGAGACAATGGAGATTTTTGTGCCTTTAGCTAACCGACTCGGGATTGCTAGCTGGAAAGACCAGCTGGAGAATCTTTGTTTCAAGTATTTGAATCCGGAAGAGCACAAGGAGTTGTCATCCAAACTTACAGAATCCTTTGATGAAGAGCTAATTACATCTGCTGTGGATAAACTGGATAAAGGACTGAGGGATGCTGGTGTCTCATACCACAATCTCTCTGGGAGGCACAAGAGCCTATACAGTATTCATTCCAAGATGCTAAAGTATGTCATAACAATCCTTTTCACAATGATCTGTAATAAAGCATTCTTTTATGAATCTCTGCTAACTCAATTTGGTAAAATCATCAGGAAGAACTTGACAATGGAGGAGATCCATGATATACATGGCCTGCGTCTTGTGGTTGACACCAAAGAAGATTGTTACAAAGCCCTTTATGTTGTTCATAGATTGTGGCCTCGGGTTACTGGTCGATTCAAGGATTACATATCACGTCCAAAATTAAATGGGTAAGTGACGATGCAATTCAGTACACCCATTCAATGCTCCTGCAAGGCCTTGCACTTATTTGCTTACTGTATGTAGGTATCGATCACTGCATACTGTTGTCATGAGTGAAGGCGTCCACCCATTCGAAGTTCAGATCCGCACAAAGGAGATGCATCTTCAGGCCGAGTATGGATTCGCTGCACACTGGAGGTACAAGGAAGGCACTTGCAGGCACTCATTCGTGCTCCAAATGGTGGAATGGGCAAGGTGGGTCCTTACATGGCAATGCAAAGCGATGAACAAAGAACTAGAACGGGCTGCCTCCCTAGGCAATGACGATGCTGCGAAGCCACCATGCCCGTTTCCCTTGCATTCAGAGGAGTGCCCTTACTCGTATACTCGCCAATGCAACCACGAGGGACCACTATTTGTCATCCTCCTGGAGCATGACAAGGTTAGCCCAGTTCCGATTAATTACATGCATGGCTCATTGCATGGTTTATGTTAGATTCAGTTATCTGATATAAAGATTTTTGGTGTCATTTCAGATGTCTGTCCAAGAATTCCCAGCAAACTCAACAGTGATGGATCTCATGGACCGGGTCGGCGCCAACAGCTCAAGATGGAGCCCCTACAGCATTCCCATGAATGAAGATCTGCGGCCGAGGGTGAACCACGAGCCCATAAGCGACCCAAACCGGAAGCTCAGCATGGGGGACGTGGTGGAGCTGACGCCGGCCCTGCCTCGCAAGTCCCTCAGTGGATACCGGGAGGAGATCCAGCGAATGTACGACCGTGGCGGCTTTGCGCTCTCAACCAGGGGTGGTGGCTCGAGACGCTGCTGACAGTATGTTAACCTTTGTAGATTACCATTCAATTCGTTGTAAATATATAGCACGTAGGTTTTGCAGCCGGGTGGGTTCTGAAATCTGTTGTTGGCCTGGGTGCGTGTTGTGTTGCACCCTGTCCTGAGCCCCAGAGGTTGCCAATGTGTAAAATTAGAACGCTGTAAGCTGTTCAAGTTCGTTTCAGCTTCTCCCAGAGATTTTTGGAGAAGAGAGCTGTAGTAGCTGCATCTGCAATTCTGCATCACCTGTTTTTGGAGAAGAGAGCTGTTGTAGCTGCATCTGCAATTCTGCATCACCTGCTGTCCTTGTTGGATGATTAAGTACATCTTTCTTGTGATGCGATGCTACGCCAAATGGGCGGTTGTTTGAGCGAAGCCGTGACGTTAGGCTTGCCTGGTGGTGTCACCACTCACCACGCCGTCCAGGCACGGGCTGTGTGGACCAAGAACCTTAGCGGTGTCCGCTTTAGGTGAGGTGAGTTTCTGAAGAATCTTCTAGTCTTGGGGAGGACGGAAGAACGAAGAAGGTAGGATCCTCCGTATGATTGGGATCTCTCGCTTTTGGCGGTCCAAGTGCCTGAATCTCCGGCCGCTGTTCGCGTGGTTTGTGTCCGTCGGCCGCCAACGATTGGTGGCGGCAGGCCGGCGGCAGCGACGTCGTCCTGGTGGTCCAGCATTGAACCGGGGACGGTAATGGCGCCGCTCGCGCTGTTCCTCACGGCTCTGCCAAATCCTACCGGCAGCGTGGACTAGTGACACATGACGTCGTGGGTTCTGCTCCCGCCGTTCTAAATTATAAGTTATTTTAACTTTTTTATTTATGTATTTTACTGCTGTATTATGCATCCGTTTTAAATTATAGTTTATTTTATTTTTTTTATACATTTGCTATATATCTAGACATATTATATATCTAGGTATATAAAAAATACATGAATCATAAAAGTCAAAATGAACTACAAATTAGAACGGATGGAGTATATATATAGACATATTATTATGTCTAGATACATCGCAAAACGTATAAAAAAAGATTGGAAAGGAGGGACTACTAATGACAGTTACGCTAGTTTATGTGGCGTTAGTGCGGAGCAGTGACGAAGCTAGAGTAAACTAGAGGGGGGTGCGCTTACCTTGTAGATTTTTAAACTTGATCTGCAACCATAGTGAAAATTTGATCCTATTCACTAGTATTCAAATGTTTCATGGGTGCATTGACATCCACAACAGTGTACCTAGCTTCGCCACTGGTGCGGAGTAATGTCAGTCCATCACTAACTGAACA
Organism: Bothriochloa decipiens; assembly: GCA_023333625.1. Classification (NCBI taxonomy): domain Eukaryota; kingdom Viridiplantae; phylum Streptophyta; class Magnoliopsida; order Poales; family Poaceae; genus Bothriochloa; species Bothriochloa decipiens. Next base: position 23,790,884 of record CM041631.1, on the reverse strand, counting down.
TCAAGCACTCCATCAGCGATTCAATATCACTAAACTTATTATGACCTTGGTGTGATTCGATTCCTCTGGATCTTCTCGACGGTACAAGTCAGCCGATAAGAACGGAAGCAGTCAGCCGGTTGCCGTTGCTGGCAACAGGCTACAGTTGAAGCATGAACGTCTACTCGTAGCTTCTACGCTCGCCTACGTCTCCTCCAAACTCCACGTGGGGGTGCAGGGAACGGGCACAAGGCGCGATCACGAACTCGGCGCGCCATCGTGGCCTCGTTCGTCGGCCCGCTGGGGCGACGTGGACGTCGACCCGACGCCGACGGGGAGGGAGGGAGGTGGCGCCGAAAGGGATTTGCGCGGGTTCGTCGCGTGCCCCGGTCGAGGGAAAATTCGTGGGAAAACACACAAAGCCGCTAGCGCGCGCGACGCTGCCCGCAGCGGGTGGACCGGCCGCCAAGTGGCAGGTGCCAAGCTAGCCGTCTCGATCGCTGTTGCGCTTTGCGTCCGAAACATGTCCGACGGAAGGTGTCGTACACCTTCCTACACGGTGCAGATTGCAGAATGCTAGAACTAGAATCGTACATGGAAGTTTTGAAGCTAGGTCAGCGGCCACTTCACAACATATTGTACTTGTACTACTTTCCTGGCAATGTGCAGGGTAGGACGCTGAACCTACCACTTTTGAACTCAAAACTGTGTCGTAGTGTCTTCAAGATGTCATATCAGAGAACAAAAAGGCAGGTACAAGTCTGAAATGGAGGCATCCTGACCGGCTCACCCAATATCTTAATTCAAGTACTTTTTCTAGAGCAAACAAAAGAAAATTTGGAAGAAATATAGTTCCACGCAGGTTGCGACAAGTGAAACAAGGAACTAGAGATTGAAATGATATCAATTTTTTTTAAGGAATGAAATGATGTCAGCTGGGCTTTGAGAGTCAGGATATGTGGTATCGGACATTTGCTGGGCCGAAAGGCCAGTCATCCAGCGCTTTATCCAAACATGTTTCTCAATCTTTTATTTTATTTTTTCCTTTTCTATAGCACGTGTGTTTCTATGAAAATCTTACATTTTTCTTATTCATGCATTTATCTTTCTTGCGTTCAAAAAATAGCTCCGACAAATACTCACCATTGCCATTAGCAACAGAAATACTCTCTATTCGTCACCTAGGTCCTATTTAGATCACTTATGAATTACTAGAATCTAGATTGCCAATGAAATTATAATAATCTAGATTATGGATTAGATAACCTGGTTTGTTTGGATTTCTAGATTATATAGGTGCTGGATTCTAGAATTTGGTTCTTGGAGAACCTATAATGGTCTGACATTGCTATTATCATATTTTTTGAGCAAATTTTATTATAAAACTTATAACATTAAATTTTATTATTATAATTTTTAGAATTAAATGTTATTTTTTTAAGAATTACACAGTATAACACAGACACCCACAATATGCACGTATACTTACCCCTATGACACACGTATACAAACTCTACCCCTATGAGCCCCTTCAAAGGATTTAAACACCCTGCAGATCTGGACACCTACAACACGTACGCACACTAACTCTTATGAAGACATGTATGTAAAACCTACCCCTATGAGCACCTTTGAGGGACTGGGCACCTATCTAGAAATTTCTGTAGTCACCACTAGCATCTCGTTGTTGACAGAAACGTCGTTTGCCACTTAATGCATAACAGCGGTAAATCCTTAAAAAATCCCAGAAAAAAGTGCGAGCATTAGGATTTGAATCTTGGTGGATAGCGTCCCACTGGACCGTCCTACCATTGGACTACAATCCAATTTACATATGTTAATATTATATAAGATAACTAATAAATACCTTGCGCGTTGCATGTGAATTGAATAACATGAAGATTTATAAAGTTGATGAAAAGTGAAGTATTATGATAGAATTATATATTGTACACATGTAGCACTAGAATGAGAAATGATCAAACATAAATTACTAAAAACAAAGATAAACAGAGGAATACAGAGGATATTTATTACCATGCTTAAATTAATGGTAGTGGAATTATGGATGAAGATGATGTGACTGTAGGCCTGTAAGATGACATGGCTTGACCATATCATAGAAAAATAGGTAATGTGCATTACTTTTATATACGAGTTTAAGATACGAGGACTATTTAATTGAATTTGAGCTAAATGGGCTCTACACCCTGCCGGAACTAAGCTGGTTCAGTAGACCCAGCCCCCCGAAGGACCCTTTAGAGTATTTTAGGCTGAGCCACGGGAATGTGCAATGGTCCACAAAACTAATCAAGCCTGGGCCGGGCGGAGCCCAGTCCTTGGAACTGGAATTGGCCGATATTTGATCCTCCCCAAAACCCCCCACCCGAGCGGAGAGGGAGAAGTGGAGATCCCCCTTCCACCTCGCTCTCCTGAATCCTGAACCGCTCCACCTCGTGCTCGTCCCATCTCTTGCATCTGGCCGCGACGCCGGCGACTTCGAGGTGAACCCTATCTGCTATGCCCTCTCTCTGCTCTCCCTCTCAGATTTGTTTCTTATGGTTCTACGAAATTCTGTAATCAGACCCGCCAGATGCGGATATTCAGATCTGAGATTTAGTAGTAGCATCTTATTTTTCAATTTTCTATATCATTAGGAAGTTCTACATTTACTGTCTGCAACTTAAACCTAATGGCATGATACCGTAGCGTTGCTCACTTTTCTATAACATTAAGAAGTTTCCACATTTATTGTCTGCAACCTAAACCCTAATGGCATGATACCGTAGCATCTTATTTTCCACTTCCTATAACCTAATGGCGTGATACCGTAGTGTTGCTCAAAGGTAGCTAGTAAGAATTTTTTTTTTGTCTTATTGGCACTACTGCGTTACAAGTTTTTGCCAATTTCAGTTGTAGACACGGAATCTAGTTGTATTTGTTCTGTACGACTCCACCACTTCCTGTTTTTCAAGGAAACACGAATGGAAATTTATATTTTGCTTATATATTTTTTTCTATACCAGGCAGGAAGGAGCCTACCCTAAGGTATACAGATTTGGGCGACCCAGTCCTAGTTTCAGCACATTTGTTAGATGCCTCCCAACAAGATTGAAACCGGGCACCAGGACGTGGTGCACGATGTTGCCATGGATTACTACGGGAAGCGCATCGCGACGTCCTCCTCGGACAACACCATAAAGATAGTCGGTGTCAGTGGCACCTCACACCAGCAGCTGGCCACCTTGAGCGGGCACCAGGGGCCAGTGTGGCAGGTTGCGTGGGCTCACCCAAAGTTTGGCTCCATGCTTGCGTCCTGCGGCTATGATGGCCGTGTGATCATATGGAAGGAAGGGGGCAGGCCTGACGAGTGGGTTCAGGCTCATACATTCACCGAGCACAAGTCATCCGTCAACTCCATTGCTTGGGCACCTCATGAGCTTGGGCTATGCTTGGCATGCGGTTCTTCTGATGGGAACATTTCAGTGTTCACTGCACGTGCTGATGGAGTTTGGGACACCACTCACATTGATCAGGCGCATCCAGTGGGGGTGACTTCAGTGTCTTGGGCTCCAGCAATGGCCCCTGGTGCTCTGATTGCTGCTGGACCTTCCGGTCAGTTTGAGTATGTCCAGAAACTTGCATCTGGTGGCTGTGACAACACTGTTAAAGTATGGAAGCTGCAGAATGGAAATTGGAGGATGGATTGCTTCCCTGCACTTCAGATGCACAAGGACTGGGTGAGGGACGTGGCCTGGGCTCCAAACCTTGGCCTTCCAAAGTCTACCATTGCTAGTGCATCTCAGGATGGAACTGTTGTGATCTGGACTGAGGCGAAGGAGGGTGAGCAATGGGTAGGCAGGATTTTGCACGACTTCAAAACCCCTGTGTGGAGGTTGTCATGGTCGCTTACTGGGAATATTCTGGCTGCTTCTGATGGTAATAACAATGTGACCTTGTGGAAGGAAGCTGTTGATGGTGAGTGGCAGCAAGTGACGACTGTTGAACCATAAGTGTTTGGATTGCTTGGTGTTGCCATAGTATTGGAATTATTGATCATTTTCTATTTTGTTTTATGATGTTCATAGTTGGAAAGATATTGCGCTTCACTAATGTCAGAGTTGGATATTGTGCTTCACTAACATCAGAGTTGTTTCTTCCTTTCCTCCCTTTCTTTATATGTACCGTATGCTACTGTATGTCTCTGTTAACCCGTACCTTGCCTGGCAAACATGACTGATATGATAAGCATGATCTGTTACTGGAATGGAATCGGAAATTCAGTTCATTTTTGCAGTGAATTTTGAGAATGAAACAGCATGGCTTGTGACGTGCACCGTGTTTATGTCTTGTGTAACACCAGATCCCAACCATGCTAAGCTAGCAGATTTCTTGTTACTTTTGCTAGAAAGAATGCAGGTAAGAACTGAATTTTGCTTACGCCAGGACATGCTCATTCATATCGGGTATTAGAGTTGATACAATACAAGTACATCAGTGACAGGGAATACATTATTAATTATACAAGTACATCAGTTCCATCTAGTTGAGGAAATCATGTTGATTACCACAGTTATTTTCTGGGTTTGTGCTTGTGCCCGATATCTTTTTTTTTTTTGAAATAATAGTGTCCGATATCTTAGTGCAGATTTATGATCTGTTCTGCTTGCGATGTAAGCGATAGTTCTTTTCATATTTTGACCATATGCCGAGGACTGTTTCCTCCATTAGTCGTGTATGTCCACGTCGGGACCATAGTTTTATTTTATATATGTAGACTGTAAAATGGCAACTAGAAATTGCCTATTGGCCTGCAATCAAAACTTTCACCAAGGAACTGAGAAAAGTGAAGAACATTTTCGTGAAAAAAAAGACAAGTGAAGAACACGAACTGAGATGTGGTCATCTGGATGCTCGAAAGCGGCACTGACAACTGACGAACCAAAATGAAAAGGACAGCAGCCGCATCCGCTACCAAACAGACCAACAACAGCGGCTCAGGCGCTCAGCCATAGCCAAACCTTTCTGTGACCCGGCGCGCGAACATGGCGTCGTCACCGTCCCCGCGCCCCACGGCCAGGCTCCGGAGGCCTCCGGCCTCCCCCGCGTCATGCTCCTTTTCTGCTGTCTCCCGGCGCGGCCTCTTCTCGCTTCCCAGCGCCTCTAGGGTTCTCTCTGTCTCCTCCGGGCAGCAACGGCCGCTGGCGTCGACCTTCGCTGGAAGGCCGCGCCTGCTGAGGGCTGCGCGGAGCTCCGGAGACCCAGGAGAGGTGGTATATTCTGCTTTCTCTCAGCGAGGGTTTACGGATCTTGTTTTTGGTTGCCTTGATTTGGGGACATTGCTCGCAAACTCTTACCTGAATTTCCCGATGAACTGAAGAACATACGTGCTGTGCGTTTGTATCTGTGTCTAGGATAGGTTGATTGGCTCGATTCGATGTGGCGAGTCCATTCTATGCTCAGGCTGTTGGTATTGATGCGGCGAACGTATAGGTTGAATCTTTTGTGGGATGCAGATTTGGACAGTACGGTCTCCCCTGTTTGTCAGTTCAGGAATTGGCAGCTGATTCTTTTAGGTCCAGACAGCATAAGCACATATGGTCCAGACAGCTGATTGACCAGTATGGCCTATATTTTATACCTGCGCTCATGTAGTGTGAACAGGTAGGGATAATTAACATTGTGCTACTAAAAATGTGGTAGCTGCCGTAGCGTCAACTTCGACTGTTTCTTTATGTAATATCGGCCTAGAGATTCCCTGTTAGGAAGGTCCAACTACGGCTGTGTTGACCGCTGGCCCTCTCACAAGCACGTTGTATGTTTGTCAAACTCCTCTTATTAATGCAATGATACGCAAATGTTTTGCATATTGAAAAAAATAGTTGTGTGGACTTACTAATAATATGGGCGTGCATGTAGTGAAGCTATAAATGGGTTTTGCAGTGTGACGGGAGTTCATTCACCCTGGTGCTTCCTTGATTGCCAAGGATCATTCTATGTAGTGAAAAGCATGTTGCGATATGACACTAACCAAATATTTGCAGGCACATCTAAAATGTGTGTTTCTTTTGTTCTTTATACATTTATGGCACTCATGGTAAAAAGAAAGTTCATGGAGTACGTGCTTGTGTTTGTGTAAACTTTTATGCGAGTTTAATAAACTGTAAACCATCTCACTTGTAAGAGCTTAATTAACAATTAAAAACAACTTGACGATAAGATATTGGCCTTAGTACATCTGAGTGATGTTATCTCAAACTTAACTTCTCTGCATTTTGTGGCTAGATCAATGTGGTTAGTGGTGAAGGAACTGAGCAGACACCTGAAGGCTCCACTGGTATGGTTGTTCTGAGACGTGATACCTTTCTTCATCAGTTTGTATTTCTTTATAGATCAGATTTGATCTTTCCTTTTGGTTCTGCACAGGTCCAACAAAAGATGGAAAAGAGACGGCCAAAAGTTTCTCAACTAAAGAGTATTCACTAACTGTAAACCCAAACACCAATGATGATAAATCTGCCATATCCTATCTAAGATGTCATGGTATATTTAATAAGGTCATAAATGTCGAAGCTTATTTTTACATTGGAAATTTTGTTGAGTGGAAGTAGATCTTGCACTTGAAGAGGCAGATGACCTTACAGAAGTCAATCCTCTTGGAATTATTAATTCATCAGGTTTGAAATAAATATTAACGATGGTTTTGTCAACTTATTATATTGAAATAAAGTTGGCTGAGAGAGCTATTGCCTAGATGGAAGGTTGGAATTAAGATCAAAGTTTGAAGAAAATAAGAATTATTGGTTAATAACCACTCTGTATGGATCTAGATCTATCTTGTTTATACTGACTGCTAGGAAATTTGCAAGCGATTCTCATGAATAGTTACACTTGACCTTGGAATTACTTTAGCTTTGCCTTTTCATTCCCATACTACAAGTGACATTATTGATCATATATTTCTACAACTGCCAGGTTGCTAGAAAAACTAAAGAGATATGGTGTTGCTGGGGTTCTGTCATATGGACTACTTAACACTGTCTACTATGTGACTGCATTTTTATTAGTCTGGTAAGAAATGTATGTATCTCCGAAATCTTAGACTTAATGCTACCTTGTCTGTAGTATTTGTTTACAGAAGAAACACTTTTATTTATAACCTCAAACTGTAAAATTGTTAGTGCTTTGATAATGATAAACAGGCTGCTGGATTCACTTAAGCAGCTGTTCTGTTCAGGTGGTGAAGTTCCACTAAACAAAACAATTGAACAAGCATTACGAACATTTAGATGGATATGTATATTACAATGATGCCAAAGGGTGCTTGGCCTAGCGGTTGAGACATTTGAGCGGCACTCCACAGGTCCTGAGTTTGAATCCCCGTGGGAGCGAATTTCAGGCTGTGATTAAAAAAATCCCCTCATCGGCCCTGTGTGCCAAAGCACTGGTTTAGAACCGGCCCAGGTCGGCCTGAGGACCGTGTATGGCCTAGGTAGGAGTCTCACGGGTTACGGGTCCCAGTGTTAGGGCAGGGCCAGGGTTCGGGGGTTTTCTCGGCCTGCGTGAGAAGACCTTTCTTCTTACTTTAATGCCCGGGGGGGGCGCGGCTTGCCCCCTTGCAGGTTGAGTTTTTTTTTTTATATTACAATGATGTGCTTTTCAGGTTTTATTTTGCGCCTGCTCCTGGTAAGATGGGTTATGGTGCAGCTGTTGAGAGGTAATGTTTGTAAGTTATTTCTTCTTTTTGCACATTAACTGTTTATACTGAAACATCTTTTTATGTACTAGAGCAGATTCGTTAAACTAATGGCAATGGTCTGGGCTGGCAGTCAAGTTACTAAGATTTTTCGAGCTGGAGGGTGAGTCAAATACCTAAGTACCCAGTACCCAACCTATAAACTCATTTGCTAGTTTGTTATTTGTTTCTCTTATCAGCATAGGAAGTCTAGCTAGAAACAATTTTTATTTTGCTGGTACGTTGAGGAACATCCTGAAGTATATAGTATTTCAAAAAATTGTGGATTACCAACACAAATCCATTGGTTTCAATTCTGAAAAGTTAGCATTGTCTGTTATGGTGCTGGCAGGGCCCTTGCTCTGGCTCCTTTTGTTGAGAGAGGGCTGAGATGGTTCACAGTCAAGTTCAACTTCAAGTCAGAAGGGAAGGTAAAGTACTAAAGCATGGTTTGTTTTTCCTAATGGGTATCTGTTCATATTTGAGCCAGAGTGGGTATAAATCTTCTTATTTGTCTTTACTCATGCTACTATGCAGGCCTTTGCGGTGATTGTAGGGTTGTGCTTTGCAGTTGCTGCTCTCATGTTCTTTGGATTAACAATACTTTGGGCATAGGGCATCTGCTTTCTGACGCATAGTTAGGAATCATGAAGAGATACTACAATCAGTGACACAGTGATCACACTACTAAAAAACCTCACATAATATGTCAGTGTGCTTGTTCATAGCCTGCATGAGTATGTATCTTCATGGTTAGTGATCGCAAACATCTTGAGTATACATATCCCTCTGTAAGGTACTGTTGGACCATATGCAGTCATGAGAAATTTTGCAAAACGAAACATGTTTGCTAGTGGAATTTTTCCATCCAAGCTTTGAGATCTGCTAGGAGTAGCTTGTAATCGTAGATCTTGAGCTAATCCAAAGATCGATTTCGAGCTCCACTTGATCTCCTCCCCAAATATGAAGTTTCTCTTTTTCTGTGATTTTTTTTATATTTTTTTGGGGGGTTTTCGTTCATCGGATTTGGCTGCAATTTGTGTGAATTTCTTAGGGAAAATTGGTGATAGGACATAAGTAAACAAGCCTACGGTAATTCCCTAGCAAATACCTCACTTGAGCACCACAAGTTCTGATTTCCCCCAAATTTCCCCATTTTCTTAGGGTTTCGCGAATTTCTGAAACCCGTGGTAAATCTTGAGTCGTTTTGTTGGATCTCATGGCCTCATGGGGATGCACTCTCTTGGATGAGGTGAGGATGCTGTACAAATTTCCTTGAAATCTTTGTTGATTTGAATGTCCTTTGGAAAATTCTGCTCTGTTTGTTCTGTAGCAGTCTGTCACATACTGCTATTTCCGGTTTGCAAAGGTTCCTTTCGTTTTTCTGCTTCTTCAACAACCTTGCTATTTGCTTCTCTATGCAGCTATTCATATTGTCTGTGTCAGAAGCAGCTTGCTATGTTCCTCACTGTTGTATTTCAGCAGTAGTTCCATGTTGAACCCGTGATGCTGTTTCTCTGTGAACTCAATCCTGCTGATCAAGAGGAGCTCCAGAATACAAATCAATTGTTGCTCAGCTGCATTGGTTTTTAGCCCTTCAGTTCACTTTATGAAACAGCAGCATAGCAGCTTCCTTTCCGTTTTCGTTTTGCTTGCTACTGTGCATCTGTTCCCTCCAGGAGGATATTTTCTCAGCAACTGATTTCAGCAGGCAACAGCAACTGGAGCACAACAGCTGACCGTCAACTAACAATCACATTCAGACTAGGTGCAGCATCGTGTTCCTATTTAATTCAGTACCCAATCATTAAGGCTTCCTTCCTGCATTCAATCGGCTGATATCTAGTTCTTTCAGCTGTCAAATGGTTCAGCTAGTTTCTGAATTTTACAGTTCACCAGCATATTCATTAAGGCTTTTTATCTTGTTTATGTTTTGCTTCTGCGGTGTTCTAAGCAAGTCCTAATTACTCCTAGGATCAACATGTCGCGAGTTGCCGTGTGTGACTTTGATAATTAGAAGAGAGTGTGTTGAGTTAAAAACCGAATACATGTCAACTTCTATTGAAGATTTTTATCGGCTCCCATTCACTCAGGTCGCCGTCCTTAATTATTCGTTTGCATTTACATACTACTCTACTCTGTTCATGGAACCTCGTCGAGGCAGCAAGGCATGCGTTGGCCTGGCTTGCTGGCTGCCGTCGCGCTGGCCGCTGGCGGCGAGCACGGCGTGACTGTCCCGGTGCAGTGTGCCGGCAACCGCGTGCCGCAATGTCTGCCTCGCAGTCGCAGCTAAAACTCTGACTTCGTCTAACGCGGGAAGCGGATCGCACGATGGATTTGCGCGCGGTCGTACCAGCTCACAATTTTTTGTGGCGGCTGCACATTCTCTCCCAATGTTTTTTTATAGGTGAAAAAGTAATACATTGTATCCCGATGGCGACTCGTGACCCTCGTGAGAATTTAAAAAGGGTCTTTCGTTTACACTTGGTAGAAAAAGTGAATAAAGAAAGGCCTCGCCAAACAATAGTAGTTAGTTTTTGGCCATCTTCTGCCGATGGGACGTCCGAGGTTGGCCGGGAGGACGTCGTTTTCTCTGCGGCTTGCCATTACAGGAACTGGTAGCGAGGAGGAGGTGAGGGCGGCACCGTGGAATAATTCCTCCCGATCTCTTCCTCCCATCGGTGGTGTTTTGACTGTTTTTCCTCCAGTGCCAACGATGCGGTCGACTATGCTTGTACAGGAGTCGACGCATCTGGCTAATCTGTCATCTTCGAGAGGCGATGATGCTGGCGCGCTTCGTCATGGGTGTAGAGATGGCTGACGTCGTAGCGAACGGTGGGCAGGTGGATCGAGCTCGATTTTCTTTCGGCGCCAGTCGACGACGAGCTCTGGTCCAAGACGTGGGGTGCTTGGGGTGCCTCCTTGGCCGACATTTTTTCAACGACGTAATTGTCTCGGCCTTGACATTGGGCGACTACTGCGGCTCGCTAACACCTTCGTGCTATGGAGCTCCTCCAGGCCTAGACGGCAACGGGTTCTTCAGGTGCCGGAGCTGAAAGGGCAGAGGGTCTAGGATCTGGTTGTAATTCTTTTTTTTCTTGAGGCCCTTTCTACAATGTTAAGTGGGATAACTGTTCGTATTTATATGGATCTGTATACGTTTCCTTAAATATAATATAGTTACGTTTCTTAAGAAAAAGGTATTGGCGGATTATCGATTAGTCACGGTTCACGAGTTGGGATCCACTCTTGGCGAACTGATCCACGTGACGCGATCGTCTCTCTTGCACGTCAGCTAGTAAAGTAAAAACGGCTCCAAATCTGGGCGCTTGTCTCATGCAGCGGTTTCAGTGCGCTACGGCTACTCGCCAATAATAATAAGAAACAACGGTTACATTTACATGGCGGCGCAGCTGAGCTGATCTTTTCCTTTGTCCGGAGTCCGGACAAACAGTTGGGCCAGTTGCTACTGGTTGCTGCCTTTGGTCGACAAGAGAAAGCTGGGAAATGCCGAAATGAAAATCTCGTGCGACGCGACGGCGGCCCCAGACCGGCGTGCAGTTCCATGTCCACCACCTCGTGAGATGAGGAGATCTCAGTAACGAAAAGGAAATGGAAATTTCTCAAATTTCTGCATGCGCCGCCGACGCGTCCAAATGGCAAGGCCGTAATTGCAGCGTCACGTCTGACCGTTTCCTTGTGCGTCTCCCTCCCTCCCGTCCCGGCTTTCCACTACGCGGGTTCCCCCGTCCCTCCTCGCTCCTCCCAGTCGACCAGTCCTCCTCACTTCCCCACCGAGCTCCATTAATGGCGCCTCCCCTAATTTTGCCATAAGTGCCGAGACCACGTGGGTTCCGGGAAGGAAAGAAAAGCTACTAGCTGCCACTTCAAGGGTTGGCCTAGGAGCCCGGTCCGCACCCACATGGGGTACCAGCCCATGCACGGCAACGGCGGGACAGCCGGTGCTGGGACATCAGGCTCCTGCTCCGGCTCCAGCGGCGGCGGCGGAGACCACCTGCACCACCACCACCAGCGCCTGCACAGCCCGCGCATGGCCGGCGGCGGCGGGGGCTCCATGACGCGGCGGGCCAGCTCGTTCAAGCGCGGCGCGGGCGGCGAGATCGAGCTCCAGATCGGCTCCCCGCGCTCGCCGAGGTGCTGCGACGGGCTGGGCAGCCCGCCCTCGGACGCCGCGGAGCCCTTCGGTACCGGCCTCCTCCACCACCATCACCACCAGAGCCAGCAGAACGAGCGCCTCCGGTTCCGGCTCTTCAAGCCGCCGGTCTCCAGCGGCGGCGGCAGCGCGGTCGGGCTCGGGCTCGGGCTCGGACTGGGGATCCGGGAGAGGAGGAAGCTCGGGAACATGCTGTTCCTCGCCTTCTGCGGCGTGTGCGTGCTCCTCAGCGTCGCCAAGATCTTGGCGGGCGGCTGGTTCGCCCTCCCTCGCAATGACAAAGACGCTGATTTGAAGGTAAATGATTAGGAATTTGTTTTCTGCAATGCTAACTGTTAGTCCTGATCAACAGCTCCAGGCGTGAGAGAGTCACTTAAATGTCTTATCCGAACTTGTCGTGATCTCAGCCTACTATCCAGTTACTTGCAATCTCGGTGATCTCGTTACAGAATGCATCACGATCTTCTGAATTCATTTCTCATATTCCACTTTTCATAGAATTTATGGTCCTTGGCATTCCCAATTGTAGCAATGCATTTTGCTAGCCTAGTAACTTCCAACTGTAATTTGACTTGGTGAGATTGGAACCGCAACGGTTTAACAAATATCTGATGGGACCTGCATTCTGTTTTGGTTCTCTTAGGTTGGATACTATATAAAGAGACTGGCCTAGCAAAAATAATATGGTTTTGGATCTGTTAGAAAATATCGGATACTGGTCAGACGCTTCTAAACAGATTCCAACTCGGATACGATCACAAAATATCCTTACCATTTGCATCTGTTATGGCTAAAGTTATACATAAAGATTGTTTGGTCTCGGCAGAGAACATGCTTGTAGCATGACTGCATGAAGACAAGTCCTCCAGTTGTGAGGCTACCAACCATGGCTCAAACCCTGGTTAGTACAAAAAGGCCCCTTGCTGTGTTCCCCAAAAGCATGAGTACTTATGGCAACCCTGTCCCCGTACCGGTAAGAGCATGCTTTCAGGTGCCTTTTCTCGAGTCTTGACCTTTGAAGCAATGCCTTCAGGGTGTCTTTGCCCCTTGGTTGAAGTTTTTTAGCATTGTTTCAGCATTTCGTGAAGTTTAATTTTTTTATAGATAATCCAAAAGTTGTGTATGATCTAGATAATGAATTTAAGAATCAGAAGGTTTAGTACTATTATAACGCAAATTGACTGCATTTGTACATATTTGTAGGATCTCTCTGTCTCCTTTTCTGGTGACAAAGTGCATCAAGTTGATCAGCACTTCTTATACACGGGAGGTAAAGAGAGTGACAGGAATTTGATGACTGTGGAATCTAGCATCGGTGGAAGAGAAGACAGTGTGGCTGAGGCTAGTAGTATATCTCTTCCTAGACCTATCCTTTCGTTGGAAATGATTTGCGGAAGTTAACTTTCTTTCTTTTTGTTGGTGCTTCATGTAGGCCTCTGATGTCTGGTCTCAGCCAAGCAGTACAAATTTCAGACAATGCATTATTTCAAACTCTCATAGAAGTAAGTTAGTTTGTATGTCAGTAATATATCTAGCCTTTCTTGTGGCCTTTCTTAATATAATTTAGTCTCTTATTCTTAATTTTGTAGAGCAAGATTCTCATACGAACGGTTACATTATCATAAACGCAAATGGAGGTTTGAATCAGATGAGATTTGGGGTACGACTACTATTGCATAGATCAGTTTTAGGTTACTATATGTATTTGATGACTGATATCTGATGACACTGTTCTTCACATTGTAGATATGTGATATGGTTGCTGTTGCTAAGATCCTTAAGGCTACTCTGGTTCTTCCTTCACTCGATCATACATCCTACTGGGCAGATGAAAGGTTGGGGTCTTTCAGTGGCAAACTTCTTATCACTAAATCTCAAATCCACTATAGACTTGTCAATCAATGCAATCATTGCACTCATTCTCGGTTCTTCATTTCACTAGTGAATTTAAGGATCTTTTCAACTGGAGGCACTTCATTGAGTCACTGAAAGAAGACATTGATATTGTTGAAACACTTCCCCCTGAATACAGTGACATTGAACCTTTGGCTAAAGCTCCGATATCTTGGTCAAAGGTTGAAGCCTGAAACTCAATATCTGTGAACAGTTTATATTGAGATATGATGAAAGCACTCACTCAGTATTTTATTCTGGACAGGTGCATTATTACAGAGATGAAATCCTCCCCCTTCTGAAGAAGCACAAAGTCATTTACTTTACACATACAGATTCTCGCCTTGCTAACAATGGCCTTCCTAGTTATATTCAGAAATTAAGATGCCGAGTTAACTACAGATCTTTGAAGTATTCTCATAAAATTGAAGATCTTGGTAATACCCTAGTTTCAAGGATGCGTCAGGATGGAAGCCCATATCTTGCTCTCCATCTAAGGCAAGATCCTTTATCTAAGGATGCTTCTGTCTGCATATTTTTATTGTTATTCTTGTGCCTGATTAGTGCAGTCAGTTATTTTATTTCTTAATTCTGAATCTCCATTTAGCTGTTGTTTTATATTTCTAACAATATGAGGATTGAAATCTTTAGGGTTTAGGGTTTAGGATTTAGGGTGCCAAATATCCAAAGTTTGTTTAGCTAGTCTAGCGAAGCAGAAATTTTACTTGAAAACCTTAAGTAACTATAGTAATACATCTTATTACTGAACTCTCTAACTGCACCTTCTAGCACATTAAGATAAATCATGTATTAACATATTGTAGTAATCTTGCACAAAGTAAGCTGCAAATACGTTTCAGGCTTTGCTCATTCGATTAATCTGTGTCAGTTTTGATGTCTTTCAGGTATGAGAAGGACATGCTAGCTTTTACTGGTTGCAGCCACAACTTGACATCAGAAGAAGAGGAGGAACTGCGTAAAATGCGTTATGACGTCAGTCACTGGAAAGAGAAAGAAATCAATGCTACTGAGAGAAGAAGCCTTGGTGGCTGTCCTTTGACACCAAGGGAAACTTCACTTTTACTCCAAGGATTGGGTTTCACTCGAAGCACCAGAATTTACTTGGTTGCTGGTGAAGCTTTTGGCAATGGAAGCATGAATGCTCTGAAGGATGATTTTCCCAATATTTATTCTCATTCTACACTGGCAACAAAAGAGGAACTTGTACCCTTCAAAAACCATCAGAATATGCTCGCTGGTCTTGATTACATCGTGGCTCTTCAGAGTGATGTCTTTATTTACACTTACGATGGAAATATGGCAAAGGCTGTACAAGGCCATCGTGGTTTTGAGAACTTCAGAAAGACTATTAACCCAGATAGGTAATACATTAAACTGTTAGATGGGTAACTTGTTATGGTCAATTTCATTTTGCGCCGAATGAACATGCAGACATGTGATTTCTGTTGTAGACATGTGGCCATCCACTTGTTTCCTTCTTTTTCTTCTGAACATCTGATTCTTTGTCCTGCAGGATGAGTTTTGTAAACCTTGTAGATGAATTTGATGAAGGAAGAGTGCCTTGGGATATATTCAGCTCAGAAGTGAAAAGTTTACACAAAGATAGAATAGGCGCTCCATATTTTAGGGAGCCTGGAGAATTCCCAAAGCTAGAAGAGTCTTTCTTTGCGAATCCCATGCCTGGCTGTATATGTGAGAAACATAGTGAAGAATGAAGATGCAGGAGTGCTGATGGTTCTTAACCTGCGCCTCTTAAGTCAGAAAATATAGGATTCTACTGCCTGCCAGATGTTACTTACACCGTTATTGAGTCAGGATCAGTGGATTCGCTCCAATGAATACAGCATTGCTGGGACATTTAATTTCAACTTCAGTCCTTACTGGAGTTCACAGTATGGATAATGGAGTTCTGCAATGGGCATGACTGTTAGTCAGTTTTCACACGACTACTGTATGTAGTATCTAAGTGGCTATGCCTTTGATGAGGCTATGACATTTGCTGCAATTGGTACATAGAAGGTACATACACGGGAGGACATTAATGCCGAGGGCTTATAATTTTCCACAGCTTCTTTAGTACTTGATTATTTGTAACTAGACATTGGTCTGCAGAATTGCACAAATAGATTTGCAAATACAATGGTATATACACTTCCAGTGCTAGTCATTCAGAATGTAGCTACAAATTGTGATTGTGCATACAGCACTAGTTTATATATTCGAGTCTCAAGAAAACAGTTCGAACTTGTGCAAAATGTGTTAGGTCATAGCATCCATATATCTGAATAAATTACATGACCTGGCCTTGCATCTCCCACTCTGCCGTCTTAACTTGGCCGCTTCCGGACCCGAATTGATTTGGTAGTATGTCGGGTGTAGCCCGGGTGCTCTCTCTCTTCATGGTTTAATGCCCACTCATCTCAATTTGAGTTGGCGTGACTCGGCTAGACCCGGCTTGTGATTGGTGTCATGGTGTGATAGAGATAATGGTTCCCCAGAATTACTAGTTACCCATTATATCAATGCCGCCTGGAGAACTCGGTGGGCTTGCCTTGCCAGCTTTCAAGACTGGATTTCAGTTTCAGTATCTGATGAAATTATACAGGCTGCCTCAAGTTCCTGCAGTGACCGCACATGGGCTAGTATGGCGCTCAACTAAGCAAAAGGATAACAATACCTCACCTACTCAGGCCAAGTCCGTAACAGTATAGTACTACAATAGCATAGAAGTATCTCGAATCTATACAAAACAGCAGTTTGAGCGTGATAACCTTATCACGTTGCCAATATCACATCAATTCGTTCTGCATAAAATAAAAAGTAGGAAAATTCATTGAACAAGCTACTTTCTGCATCTCACATTTGAAATCTTGACGTCCACACTAATTCAAGACAAATGAAAAAAGGAGCACCGTCTCATTCAAGTGAACAATTCTACTACTGAACAGGAGACGCCATCCATCTAATGATTTTCAGCTTCACCTGCATGATCAAAGGACGGTTTAATTGTACATCATCCCAGCAACATAAAGCATGCATGAAATAAAACTACAGATTGCCAATGCATTTCTGCACAGTGAGTAGCATCCAGAATTTGGATGCATTATGCTAAGTATGAATCCTTGAATCTGATTTCCCTTGCACCATTGGGCTTTAATGAAATGTTTTATCCACAGATTGGATATAGAAATATAGAAACAAAGCACACAAAATGGTCTCTTGTCCTCCCAATATTATTCCTGTTCCTCACACCACCAATCAGATCGAACCCACTCTTAGAAAGCAGGCCGTGATGGAAAGTCAATATAACCAATCTAATATGAAAGCGAGCAATTGGTGAGCATTCAGATAAAAGAAGACTTGAAGAGAAAACAAATTATTAGTTTGAATTTTGCCTCCCTATGTTGAATGTATACACAATGAAAAGGATTATATTGATTATCAAAGCAAAGTGAAGGAATAATTAGAGCTCAATCAGTCAAGTTTCCGACAAAAAAGGAAAATAGCTGTGACCATTTCAGCAAGAATATCTTATCTTGCATTGCAACCATGGTCTGGTTATTCATGGAGGCACAAAAAACATCAATATCTTATCTTGCATTGCAACCATGGTCCGGTTATTCATGGAGGCACAAAAAACTTCAGCACAAGTCTGTTCTTAAATTATTATTCACATTTCTTCAGCAGAAAACTCTTGGGTTAACTAATCACTCTTGCTTGTACTATAGTCAAAAGTATATAATGTGAGCACTGCTTACTTTCAGAAAACAAAATATGAGACACAGAATTCCATTTGGTTCAAACAAAACACATAATATGGAATTGTGCAAAGTAAAATGAAGTTCCTAATTTCTTACCTTTATACAGAACCTGAGCTTGAGCGGAAGCTTTTCCACATGTTACTAGCTCATGCAGTGGATCCACATGAGACACTGAGCAATCAGGATAATGACTGATGGATAATGTACGAAGAAGCCCAGCTTTGGAAAGAATGAGCTTCATAAAAGATATTTCATTTGGAAGCCAATTGATACCAGTCATCTCCAGAATTTGAAGATTGGCACACATCTGCCCACTGTGCGTTTAGGAACTCTTCATTTACCTCAATTTTCTGCACTTCGCCATTGTAGATCTTAATAAATGGATGTAGAAAAGGGTGGTTAGTTGAAAGTAGCAAGCCAAGCATCTAAGTTCAAACAATGTAGATAAGAATATCTGAAAGGTAGTATTCAGCATTACCTTCATTTTAAGTTTTTCAAGATTCGGCATACTCTTTAGTAAGCAAAACACTGACAAAATGGGGGCAGTTCACAGAATTCCATGAATAATTTCATGCTCTTCAAGTTGTCAAAGGTGCATGGAAGGGTCTCCAGTATGTTAACCCCATTAACCTGGAAAAAGGAAAGGAAAGAGAATAATATCAGAACACTGAAGCTGGAATACAGGACAACAATCATAAATCATAGATGAGTTTCACTTATTTTACAGGAAGTGGGCACAGGCCATTGAAGATAAGCAGTAATGGTACAATCAAACATGGTTTTTGTTTGAAAGAAATCTTTCAAATTGTTTAATTTCTTAGGCTACTTTATTACACCTAAAGAACAATATGACTGGGCCACAGCCCACACATGTAAACAGAGGCAAACCCATTTTTAAAGAATATATGATTGATTTATAAGTTTTCTAAAGGTTCACTATGCTTCAACAACCATAAATATAAGTTTAAGTAGCAACACAGAAGGGACTAAAATGCAGTAGCTCCAAAGTCCTCAATTAGACTACAGATGAAATAATAGTGAACTAGTGATACCAATAAAATATGCATATTTTCCTTGAAATATGGGTGGAAAACCATTTCCCATTTCCAGGAATAGTACATCAACCTCGAGCATCCACAAAAGTAATAGTACAACTAAGTGACTAACACAAGCAACACAACTAGGCACTAAACCACTAACTTCTTGCGAATATGCCCAGCCCTTATGAGGTGTAACGCCTCATTACTGCCCAATCATTTCCCATTGTCAGGTAGTATAAGGCATTTTAGTCAGCTTCTATTTCAATCCTGCTAAACTAGAGATTTGGAAGAGATAAAATCAATACTTGGGAAGAACATCATGTACCGCTGCATAAAACATGTAGACACAAAGCTTCCTAACTTGAACGAGCCCCGCAAGAAATTTGGCAAAACCTCGGTTACCAACATACTCCCACAAATCGATGACAGCAGACTGCAGGCATGGCAGCTCTGCAAAATTCCAGCCATAATCGATATTTGAGCAAATTGTTATGTGGCGAAGTTTGGGTGCCCGGATCTCCCATTCAATAAACTTGTCCCCACCGATGTGGACTTCAGATAGTATCAGCCTCTCGAGAAATGGGGATGCCTCAATGATCTCCTCCAGTTGGAACTCCCCGTTCTGCTGGAAATCCACATTGATAAGGGTTAGCACTTTAAGGACCGGGAAGCCCTCGAAGTCCAGGGGTAGCGGCGGTATGTGACAGGTAGAGAGGACGACGGAGATGAGGCTGCGCAAAGAGAAGACGGTGGAATGAAGGGAGAAGATGAAGTCGCAGGACCGCGGAGCACTGTGTTAGAGATCCTCGACGCCGCCGCGGCGGGATAGCAAGAGGAGCCAGTCATCTAGACGGCGGGCCGAGAGCTCGTCGAGGGACAGGCGGAAGCGCCGGACGCGGCCGGAGCAGCGGAGGAGGACGCATTCGACGGTCCGGAGCGCCTTCTTGCCGGAGTAGATGCAGATGTCGATGGAGGGGAGCGTCTCCCAGCGGCGGCGCCAGGCGCGGCAGAGTGCGGAGGTGCGTACGGCGTCGCGGAGGTCGAGGCGGGCGAGGACCTCGTCGAGGATCTCCTGGGGCAGGGAGAGCAGGGCGTCCACCGCACCCATCGGCATGGCCGAGGAATCAGGAATCCGGCGCTTCTTGCGAGGGCGGCGCGGAGCCATTTCGTCGGCAATATGCGGCGCCGCCGTTCGGCGTGGAGGATTTGGGCTCTGGGGCTTGGTGGACCTGGTAGAGGTTGGTTTCGCTTTTGGCGGGTAACGAGCGCGGGTTATGTAGCACCGTGGCGGGACGCCGGGACCAAATGGCGCGAAACAAAAGAAAAAAAAATATATCAGTATATATGTGCTCGTAACACTTGTCCAGCTAAATCCGAATGTTAAAAAAAAAAAGTCTCACTTGGTTTGAGATTCACTTTCTGACATTGATATCTTTCTAAGAGTATTTTTTTCAACTCCACTCTTAAGTTTGCCAATCACAACTCCAATAAGTCTGCTCTAGATTTTTTTTTAAAAAAAAAACAAAGTGGAACCCTAGCTTATGCTTTTTGTGGAGTTTCCTATGGGTACCTCAAAAACAAGCCTTTCTTATCCTTTGAGAAAATTGAAATTTACTTCCATGGGAAGTGGGCTTCGTTCAAATACAATCAAAGGTGTGAGCTTCTTTTGTCTGCCCTTATGAAGTAACGAGTCACAACTCTACACACACTAAAATATGACTCCTTTCGTCTCAAAATAAGTGTCATTCTCACTTCTCGATAAACTACTGTCAGCAATTATATATTAAAATATATAAATATTTATGCTAAGTAATTAGTGTCATCTTTTCGTCTAGTTTTTTAATAAAATTATTTAAAGATATAAATATTACACGTATTTACTATGAATCAAGTCAAACTTGTGGCACGAAAATTCAAAATGATACTTATTTTAGGATGGAGGCAGTATTTCACTATTTTAGCCCTCTTTAATTAGTTTTATCCAAAATTATTTTATCTTTCCTCCCGCGTTCTTTTTATGCTCGTTTGTCTTTGAATTCCTCGCTACTTGCGACTTGTGTTCTATTCATTGATCATTTATACTGAGCCTCAACAAGCCTCTCGTACATTATCATTCTCGTCCCTTCAAACTTAATAGCACACATATCTAGTACTCGTCGATAATTTCTACCCCTGTAATGTATCTCAGTTAACTATATGCTCCTATGGCTATTCTGCATTGCCACCAATGCTACCTGAAGCACTAAAGCCATTAAGCTTAGCTTAGGCTCCACATCGAGCCTAGCCAAAACGAACGAATGTAGCAACCCTACATGTATGTTCCTTGAATTGTTTTGTTTCCTATTTAGTTCCACAAAACTAGGATCCATATTGGTTGGCTAGCGAGGATGGATAAATATCCCCAAACAGTAATGAAGAGAATTAAGCAAAGCTACGATTGTGTAGTTCGGCTTGTTCTCGGCGCCCTTATGGCGCCCACTCATCACGGAGGTTCAAGCCCCGGCCAACGGTTGCACTCCACCACGCCCTCCGTAGCCTCCACGGGGTCAGCTATCCTATTAGAAACTATGATTATTTTTGGAGCGGATTTGGCTTCAACTTGTAGAGAAAGAAATCGATGAAAGTCATTACATTTCTTTTTTAAAAAACACTAATATCTCACAAGGATGATTGTGAACTGTACTACTTGAGCTTGGTTGGAAATGCTCTTGCGTAAGGCTTGAGCAAGATTGACAGTTTGAAGGGAAAGAACAAATAACATAGGTGGTCATGGAGACGAAGCTACAACCACTGCTACTCGACTAGGGTTCAGCGTTAAGAATTCATCTGTTTGCTATCCAGTTTACAGACTCAGCCAGCCAGACACCAACCCAAACACATGACACGGTGATTAGTTTAATGCAGTCTGAATACTCTTTAACATCTGAAAATCAAAGCTAAGCCCACTTAGGTGTTGGAAAAAGTATATTATTGAAGAAAGGTCATCGGATGATAGATCAATGTCGCCTGGAGAAGTCTGTGAGCCTTGGCTGCCCGCTTCAAGACTGGCTTTCAGCTTCAGTTGTCTGATGAAATTGCATAGGCTGCCCTTCAGAGTTCCTGGTATGGCGCTCAACTAAGCAAGAGGATAACCATACCCCGCCTACTCAGGCCAAGTCTGTAACAGTACAATACTACAATAGCATAGAACTGTCTCGAATCTCACACAAAAGAGCAGGGAGCGTGACAAACTTATCACATTGCCAATAGCATATCAATTTGTTCTGAATAAAATACAAAACGAGAAGTCATTGGACAAACTACTTTTTTGCATCTTTCACATCTGAAATTCTGACGTCCAAAATCTAATTCAGGCAAAAAAAAAAAAGTCTCATTCAAGTGAACCAATTTTACGCAATTCTACTAACTCAAGAGAAGAGTAGAAGATCTTTCTAGCTGCACCTGCATGAGCAAAGACAAACGGTTTAACCGTACACCATCATAGCAACATACAGCAGACAGATAAAAAATACAGATTGACAATGCATTTCTGCACACTGATTAGTATCCAGCAGCAATTTAGATGCATTCTGTTAAGTATGAATCCCTGAATCTAATTACCCTTTCATCGTTGGGCTCCTTTAATGAAATATTTTATCCAATATGGAAAGAAAGCACACAAAATGTTCCCTTAAAACTCGGCTGGTGGGAGAAAGACCGCCCCCACGGTTTTCACATAAGAAGAAACTTCTCAGTTCCCCGAACGATAAAACCCTCAAACCCTGGCCCCGCTCGGACACTGGGAAAAAGTCACCGTGGGGACCGTCACCTGGGCCGGTCCACAGGCCGGGACGACGTTGCCCGTAGGCCGGGTCTCCGTAGCCCAGGTTACCGTTGCCACAGGCCGGAAACGGGTCGTTACCACAAGTGCTTTGGCACACGGGGCCAGCGAGGAGATTTTTTTTTACCTCCAGCCTGAAATTCGCTCCCACGGGGAGTCGAACCCAGGACCTGGAGGGTGTCTCCGGAGTGCTAGACCAACTGAACTAGCATCCTTTGGCACAAATGTTCCCTTGTCCTCCCAATATTATTCTTATTTCTCATACCATTATTCAGATCCAACCCACTGCAATATTGAAAGTAAACATAACCTAATCTAATATGAAAGCGAGAAATTGGTAAGCAATCAGATAAAAGTATTTTGAGAAAAAAATACATATATATACACATAGTCTGGATTCTGCCTCCCCATGTTGAATGTATACACCATGAGAAGGATTATATTGAAGCAGAGTGAAGGAATAAACAGAGGCACAATTGGTCAATTTTCAGACAAAAAAGGAAAATAGATGTGACCATTTTGCCAAGAATATCTTAACTTGCATTGCGACCATGGCTACTATCAACTTATTATTCACATTTCTTCAGCAGAAAGCTTTTGGGTTAACCAATCATTCTTGCTCATACTATAGTCAAAAGCATGTAATGTGAGCACTGCTAACTTTTCAGAAAATGAAATATTGTGTTTGCTGCTAAGTGCTAGCGATCTAGGTATTGTGAGTGTCACATCTTTGTATGAAATGCTATTCTTCTTAATTGAGCAGCAGAGCTCCTGCCTTTACGTTCAGAAAAAAGAAAGGAAAGAAATTATGAGACATAGAAATCCATTTGGTTCAAACAAAACACAAAATATGGAGTTGTGCATACTAAAATGAAGTTCCTAATTTCTTACCTTTAAACAGAACTTGAGCTTGAGATGAAGCTTTTCCACATGTTACTAGCTCATGCAGTGGATCCACATGAGATACTGAGCAATACTCATCAGGGCTGATGCATAACGTACGAAGAAGCCTAGCTTTAGAAAGAAAAAGCTTCATAAAAGTTATTTCATTTTGAAGCCAATTGACACCAGTCATCTCCAGAATTTCAAGATTGGCACACATGCCATCTGCCCACTGTGCATTTAGGAACTCTCCATTTAGGAACTCTCCATTTAGCTCAATTTCCTGCACTTGGTCATAGTAGATCTTCACAATTGGATGTAGAAAAGGGTAGTTAGTAGAAAGCAGCAAGCCAACCATCTAAGTTCAAACAATGTAGGTAAGAATATCTGAAAGGTAGTATTCAGCATTACATTCAATTTAGGTTCTTCAAGATTCGGCATACTCTTTAGTAAGCAAAACACTGACAAAATGGAGGGCAGGTCACAGAAGTCCATGAACAATTCCAGGCTCTTCAAGTTGTCAAAGGTGCATGGAAGGGTCTCCAGTATCTTAATCCCATTTACCTGGAAAAAGAAAAGGACAACAATCAGAAATCATGGATGAGTTTCACTTATTTTCTACAAAGTGGGGACAGGCCACTGAAGTGAAGCAGTAATGGATACAATCAAACATGGTTTCTGTTTAAAAAAAAAAAATCTTTCATACTGTTTAATTTTTTAGGCCACTTTTATTACACCTAAAGAACAACATGACTGGGCCACAGGCCACACGTGCAAAAAGAGTGCAGCCCTTTTCAAAAGAATTATGATTGATTTATAATTTTTTCTAAAGGTTCACTACACTTCAACAACCATAAATATAAGTTTAAGTAGCAAAACAGAAGGGACTAAAATGCATTAGCTCAAAAGACAAAAGTCCTAAATTAGACTACAGCTGAAACAATAGTGAATTAGTGATGCCAATAAAACAAGCATAATTTTTCTTCAAACATTGGTGAAAAAACATTTCCCATTTCCAAGGAATAGTACATCAACCTCAAGTATACACAAAAGTAATAGTACAACTAAGTGATTAACTCGTTTCAAAAAAAAACAAAGTGATTAACACAAGCAACACAATTAGGCACTACGACGCTAACTTCTTATGAATATGCCCAGTCCTTATGACTTATGCGGAGTAACGTCTCAGTACCTTCCAATCATTTCCCATTGTCAGGTAGTATAAGGCATTTTAGTCTGCTTCTATTTCGACCCTGCCAAACTAGAGATTTGGAAGAGATAAAATGAAAACTTGGGAAGAACGTATACCGGGATGTAGAGACGAAGCTTCCTAACTTGAGCGAGCCCAGCAAGAAATTTGGCGAAGTCTCGGTGACCAACATACTCCCACAAATTGATGACAGCAGAGTGCAGGCATGGCAGCTCTGCAAAATTCCAGCCATAATCGACATTTGAGCAGATTGTTATGTGACGAAGATTGGGCGCTCGGTTCTCCCATTCAATTAAGTCGTCTCCATCTCTATCGATGTGGACTTCATACAGTATCAGCTTCTCGAGCAATGGGGATGTCTCAATGATCTCCTCCAGTTGGTACTCCCCGTTCTCCTGGAAATCCACTTTGACAAGGCTTAGCACTTTAAGGACCGGAAATCCCTCGAAGTCCGGCGGTAGCGGAGGTATGAGGCAGCCGAAGAGGTCGACGGAGATGAGGCGGCGCCAAGAGAAGACGGTGGAATGAAGGGAGAAGAACTCGTAGACATTCGGAGCAGGCCTGAGGAACAGATCCTCGACGCCGCCGCGGCGGGATAGGACGAGGAGCCAGTCGTCCAGGCGGCGGGCGGAGAGCTCGTTGAGGGAGATGTGGAAGCACCAGACGCCGCCGGTGTAGCGGGAGAAGACGCAGTCGACGGTCCCGAGCGCCTGCTTGCCAGAAGGGATGGAGATGTCGATGGAGGGGAGCGTCTCCCAGCGGCGGCGACAGGCGCGGCAGAGTGCGGAGGTGCGGACGGCGTCGCGGAGATCGAGGCGGGCGAGGACCTCGTCGAGGATCTCCGGGAGCAGGGAGAGCAGGGCGTCGGCGTCCACCGCACCCACCGGCGGCATGGCTGTGGAATCCGGAATCCGGCGCTTCTTGGCGCGGAGCTGTTCCATGAGCAGTGTGCGGTGCCGCCAGCCTTTGGGTGTGCAGGGGGCTTTGTGGACTGACTGGTGGTGGTGGAGATAGGTTTCGGTTTTCGCGGGGTCATGAATCACCGTGGCGGGATGCCGGGATAAAATGACGCGAAACAAAAAGTTCTTGTATCTGGCGCGAAACAAAATGGCGGGATGATCCGGTGGAGACTTAAGTGACTATTTGACTCTTGGTGGATCATCTAAGTGTAGCTTACTCTTCGATAAACTTGGCCAATTATCCGTGGTACACCAATGTGATTCTGTGATACACCAACATAGCATATGACGGCGAATTTTCGGTATATTCAAAGCAGCCGTGTTGCAGGTATTAGCCATGTCAACATCGCGTCCATGGGTCATCAAGTGATGTCTGCGTCTAGATGTATATGTATTTTTTTTCTAAATGTTTAGACATAACATATATCTAAATGCATAGCAAAATATATATGTACCCATAATTGTTCAAATTTGTGATGTTATTCATCAATGAAGTCTACGTTTTTACAATTCTAATCTAACCAGTAAAGCTTTTACAACTTTTATGTATGCGACTCTATTATAATCTTACCTAAAATAAAGTTTGTACATATTCTACGTATATGATTATGTGATTACAATCTTACGTAAAGATCTCCAATCCAATTTAGAATCTACGATTTTGACAACCTTGACAATCTTGTATGTACCTTACTAAAAGCCAAAACAACTTGCAACTTGGATGTAATGTAGAGCAGTAAATTTGTCAGATTGTATGTGCACCATTTCGAGCACAAAAGAGTGCTTTCAAAGGCTGCTGGCTCAGCCTGCACCCCACCACGGACGCAGAATGTGACCCCAATTTGCCAATTACCAATAGAGGGCGTCTTAAAAGAACATGTGGGGGAAAACCATTTGCATTTCATTACACTACATACATCCAGGCAGAATCAACCTAAGACGTTATAGAGTGGCTTCCAGAATCTCTCTCTAGAGCTAACCCCTTACTACTGGTACAGTGGCAGTCATGAGCTGCTGCAAGCAAGTTGCATATTGAACTGCAGTATGTTGAAAAGAATATTGATCTGAAAGACCATAATCTGAAAAGTTTGAGTCCACATGAATGAATTGACCAGGTAATGACTTCTTCGCAACTGTTTCCTGCCATATGTCAAAGAAGTCCTCCATGACTGCCTTGGATTTTTCAATGGAAGATAGGGGACAATACTCTACCTGCATAGAGGGTAAGAATAAACTCAAAAAAGATTGCAGGTAAATTTGAGCACCATTAATAAAAGTAAGTTTGCATGGTAGGCACAAGTTCAAATAACATGTTGAACTTTTCAACTATTGCTTTTTGTTCAGTTTTTTCTACTATTAGCATTAGCAGAGAAGATACTGAACATGCTTTCAGACTGCAGTCATAGTAGCGAAGTACGTGAACAGTAAGCTCACAAGTTTTACAAGGAAAGACACTAAAGACTGGTATTATGCCAACCAAAGTTTATCAAGCTAACAATCAGTTAGTGATTCAGTTTATACTACTAAATTTATAATGAGTAGATCTCAGAGTCAAACTTTCAAAGAAAAGAACCAGGTCATAGGGTACCATATCATCAGTAAAGGATGCTCTGTAGGATTACTGGTTTAGACTAGCATACTTTTAAACAGTATTTTACCAAATCTAAATCTGAAGTTATTACTTTATATCATTTCGTTTGTATTTTTTGATATTTAGTAAGAAAAGGCAAAGAACCAGTCACATGACTCACATCAGTACAAGAGAAACTCAAAAGAAGAATGAATGATACCTCCATCATGATTCCTCTCAGTGCTTCAGAATTATTAGGAACACATTTTCCTATCCTCAGGCAGAAATCACCCAGTTGATACTGAAGCCCCTGAAAAATATTCAAGCACATGAAACAATTGAAGTTGTATACAAGATTATGACAGAAAAGTGATGAGGTTAACATAGAAAAACAGAAAGCAAATCAAAATTTACAAGAACCCAACTAGTTGAGTATCGGAGCAAAAATATACACCTTTGACAACCCAATATTTTAATTTCAGGTGATTTTGAGATCTTGTGAAAACTCTTGGCTATCGCAGTGCGGGAGCCTACGGCTTTGGGTACGCCATTAGTTGAGCCCATCCATATTCATATGCTTGTTGGTGAGGGTAGAAAATTATTTACCCATTAGAAATGGGTTTCATATGGGTATACCCACTAGTAACGAATGATGCAAGGAGTACTCCAACTCCAAGCACCACTTCCCTATTGCTTGATAATTACCCAGTGGTTTGGGAAAATGAGTATGGACTATGGACGAAATTGGGGAGGGTGAGGTCTGTTGGAAATGGGTAGAAAACTATTTAACCATTTTACAAATGGGTATACCCACTAGTACCCAAGGAGACCCCAACTCCAAGCACCCCTCACTATTGCTTGATCATTATCCCGTGGGTTTGGGCAAATGTGTATGGAGGAGTTTGTGGAGGGTAAGATATGGACAATGATGATCTGGATTTGGGTGTGGGCAAGTATGGGTGTGCCCAAACCCTCTTCACTGACAGGTATACTAACGCATATGTGCCACTTGCTGCTTGCGCTTATCAATTACCACCCTGGTTAGTTCTTCTGTTCCACTCAACACCTGTTGTGGCTTTCCTCGTTTAGTTATCAGAAAATCCTAGCCAGGAAATTTGACACTATATAATATATGAAGCAAGCATCAGACTGAATCCAATTTTAACAGATCGTTTTGCTTAGCAGAAGGGAAGACAAAATGAGTAAACCTAGAGTTGAGTTTAATTGACAGTTTCAGATCGATAACAAACACATTTGCTTGCTATCCTTGAACCAAAGCAAAACAAGACTTCTAAGCGCAAAACCCTAAATACAGGGGTCGAATCTGAAACCAGAGGGAGCAAGAGGTGACCTCAAAGTTGAGGGCGACGCGGATTCTGTAGGACTGGAGCTTCTCCATGACCTGGGGGAACGCCGCATCGGCCTGGAGGACGAAGCGCTGAGCGCGGACGATGGAGAAGTAGAGCCCCGGGCGCTCGTTGAGCGCGACGCCGAGGAGCTCCCTAGGCAGGTCGGGGTGCTGCTGCTGCCCCGCGGGGCCGGCCCCCGAGCCGTCCCGGGTCATGGCGCGGTAGAAGAAGATGGAGGTCTTCCACTTCCCGTCCTTGGAGCCGCCGAGGGACTCCGCGCAGCCACACGCCTCCGCGAGGATCTGGCTGTTGAGCGTCGCCCGGGGGCTCGGGTGCCAGTGCATCAACCTGCGCGCCGAAAACCGCGGGTTTGAGGCAGAGCGGGAGGGGAGAGAGGAAAGGTCGCGAGGTGAGGGTACGGTACCACTTGACGGGGGGCATGGCGTCGGCTCGGAGGGGCGCCGGCGTCGGCGTCGGCAACGACGAGGGCCAAAGGTTGGTTTTTCTTTTTTTGAGAAACACCAAGGTTGAAGGCCTGAACCTGTTGCAGGTACTTGGGCCGCCTGGCTGTGTGAGGGAGAAAGCGCTGGTACGAGCCATAGCCCATAGCCCACTGCTTTAGGCTGCACCAGTAATTATTTTCAACCAAAGCCCAAAGGGTTTTGGACCCAAACGAAGAATTGGAAAAGCTCCCTTGTACATTTGTGAATTTCTAATCTAAAACCTTAAAAAGGGTAATTTTCAATGAACTCCAATAGTCACTCTGATCAATTACAGTCTGTTAAAAGCTAGGGGGAGATGGATTGTCGTATTGTTACGATATGAGTACAATTAGTAAAAGCTACTTGTTGCTTTCTAAGCTACTTGTTACTTTAAATATTTAGATTTATCTTAAGTCCAACTTTTCTTACTTGACTAATTGTATACAAAATACATCATCATCAGCGATATCAATTTACTTAGCTTACAACAGGTGCACACAATGTAGTGGATTCATAAATGGTACGTTACAAGGTAACATTAAAATAACAAAGCGAGCTTATTAATAGTCGCTAAAGAGTTTTTAAGCTAATATCATTCTTTCTATTTTCAATCGCTAATGGTGATGGAGCTGACAAGGCGTGACAGTGCAACATTCTACGTAGGACGAGGGACAAAGTTGAGGTAAAAATAAAAGTGTGAGCGCTGAAATGTAGTTTGACTGCAGTTCATGGATAAATTAAGCCCAGAATATAAAGTTTGAGCACTGAAATAACTATTTTGATTTGATAGCCCTAGGATAAAATTGAGCCAAAAAGCAAAGTTTAAGAAATAAAACTGCCATTTTAAAAGATTGGCAATGAAAGTTTTTTTTGAAGAAAATTGGCAATGAAAGTGAGGATTGAACAATAATTCAGAGAGTAGAATGGCTATTCCACGAACAAATAACATACGACTAAAATTTGATGACCTAAGAAATAGTACAGGTGAGGTGATCGAAATGGACCATCCAAACATGCTGCGAGAATAACGGAAAATCGCTAGCGTGACACTGAGTAACCGCGCGCTCGAAGTTTCGAGCCTTTGACTGACGAGGCACTGTGAGTGGTAATGATGCAGCAGCATCGATCAGGATAAAACCATGGTGCCGCACCCTCTTTTCGTACGCGAAAACGTTAACCGGCACCCGGCCGGAACCAGCTCACCACCACCATGGTCAATGGGAACATGCACTGCGTGGCTGATGGCTGCGCCATAACGCCAACGACCAACCAATCCAAGCGAGGTGGTTAATGTCGACGCCCGACGAGTCTGTAAAGTTTGGGTTAACGAGTTGTTGTTCCGTGTTACATAGACGGAAAAACAGTCTTTCCAATGGTGTCATTTACATCACGTGTTGATACCGACTGCCAAATACTTTGCCGACTGCCAAATACTTTGCCGACTGTTTTTTGTCGACACTCGGCAAAGAGCTGCCTTTGCCGAGAGCCATAGTGGGCAGTCGGCAAAGCCGGCTTTGCCGAGTGCCTGGATTTGCCGACTGCTAGGCACAAGGCAAAGCCTTGGCTTTGCCGAGTGCCAGGCAGTCGGCAAAGCCTAACACTCGGCAAAGGCTGCCAGTCCTGGACGGCATCCACGCCGTCACCTTTGCCGACTGCCACGTCGTCAGCAGTCGGCAAAGATTTTTTTTTTGATTTTGAATCCCAGTTTTTTCTGTTGCCTTACTACAGTAAATACATTCTAAATTCCAAGTTTGGGGTAATTTTAATTTATTTTGCTATATTTCGTTAATTTTTTCTTTTTCTTTGATTTTTTTCGGCAACTCCAGATTTGAACTGCAGGTACATGAAATATTGGAATCCGGTGATTCAAAAAATGATATTCATGATGTTTGGAGCATGTTGAGGCCGTATGCAGGGCCTCGCGTGAAATTTCGACCGTATTGGTATCGAAACACGCCGAGTCACGCGCGTGAAAAGTGTTTTTAAATTTTATAAAATACAATCGGAGTCCAAAAATGACGAAAGTTGACGACATGTCTTGCCATCGCATGTGGAGGCTGTGGTAAAATTTTGAGAAAGTTTCGAGCAAGTGGTGACGTCGGATGCCTAAAACCCAGGCATCTCCACATGTGATCAATTATGATCACATGTGGAGATGTTTGGGTTTTAGACATCTGACGTCGCAACTTGCTCCAAATATTCTTAAATTTTTATCATAGCCTCTACATGCGATAACATGACACCTTGACAAGTTTCGTAATTTTCGGATTTCGTTTGAATTTTATATAATTAAAAAACATTTCTAGCGCACCTGGATGTTCGTGTTTTGTGGACAAGGCGTCCAAAATTTTGGGTGAGTTTATGGACATGGCCTCAAAATACACTCTCCAACATGAATATCATTTTTAAATGGCTACGTTTCATTATTTTATGCACCTGCAGTTCAAATTTACTTTTTCGAGAAAAATATAACGAAACAAAATTAATTCAAGAAATATAGCAAAATAATATTAAAAGGTCTCAAATTCGAACATGTGCATGAATACAATACACTTGGGCTACAGAAAAAGTTTAAAGTCAAAATTAAAAAAAAATAAAAACTTTGCCGAGTGCCATAACTGGCACTCGGCAAAGAGGCTCTTTACCGAGTGTCACGATGGACACTCGGCAAAGATGTCCTTTGCCGAGTGCCAGTTGTGGCACTCGGCAAAGGAGCATTGGATTAAATGCCTGAGGCCCATCTCTCCAACCCTATATCCTCCTCCTCAGACACTCACCCGCGCGCCTCCCCCCCGACCGCCGCCGCCCCCGCCCCCCAACCGCCGCCGCCCCGCCGCCGCCCCCTGTCCCCTCCCCGACCACCGCCCCCCCGCGCCGACCGCCGCCCCCCACCCCGCCCCAACCGCCGCCGCCCCGCCGCCGCCCCCTGTCCCCTCCTCGACCGCCGCCCCCCCGCGCCGACCGCCGCCGTCGCCGTCCCCCACCCCGTCCCCGGCGCCACTACCCTCCACCGCCGCCATTCCCCACCCCGCCCCCGGCGCCACCGCCTCCACCCCGCGCCGCCGTCCTCCACGCCGTCGTCCTCCTCTTCTGTCGTTGGCCGGCCATTACGCCATCTCCCCTCAGCAAGTAAGCTGCCTCGTTTCTTTCTTAAGCTAGTATTTTAATCGGCGATGGAGTCTATATATGTTCATCTGATTCTGATTAGTAGTATAGGAGTAAGCTCCAATGCGACAAGTCCCCTAAAAACAGAGCATTTTCTTGAAGACAGATATTACTTTTTCTCCTGAAAAAAATCTTGAAATATATATGGATACAAACTACGAGTCTACAATGCCATCCGGCTTTTGCATCTGAAAAACTTACCCTGCAAAAATTATTTGCTTTTTATAACGTAAATATTAGTCACTGCACATGAAGGCATTTTCCTCACAAGTCACAACTCGTCATGCTCCCGTTGTTGTTGCTGGCTCTAGTTAGAGGGAAATGGTTGTGGTTTCTGTGTTAGTTTCATTAGAGGGAACTGCTGCGGTTTGCTAGTTTCTGTGTTAGTTTCACACCTTGAGTTCTATAAACAAGCACAAGTTGCAGTTAGATTGTCAAAACATATGAATCTTACCTGTTTGACATCTATAGGTGTTGTTGTTACCAACTATAAAGATCACACATAAGACTAGCATTATAAAGGTCTTGTGAGGATTTCCGATTTCTGATCTCATGATTTCTGGTGTACGATGCCTGGCATTGCATAGTATCTATGAAGGTGCAGGTGCAGCTGGTGCCTAAGCTAAAAGGTAGCAAGAGCTAGCCCCTGCTACTGTTAGCATGTCATGCATGGTATCGTATTGGCCAATTAGCAGAGGCAGTACTTCTAGCGTCCCATGCATCATGCACCTCTTTCAGTCTTTCTTTTCCTACTTCCAACAACAACCCCGGCCCAAATGTGAGGACTATATATATGTTTACTGCTAATTATTACAGAGAAAATCGTCGTTGAAGAGAGTAGAAATGTGCATGATTTATGTACTATCTGTCATTTCAATTCATTACTATAAACTCATATATAATCTCAAATACTATGTGTCATTTCATTGTTATGGATTCAATCTCAAATACTTGTCAGTTAATGTTTCCTAAAAAACTAGTTGTCCAGCTTTTGAGCCGGGGCTTCATCGTTTCATCTACTTGGGCTACTAGTCGTATACCTAGCTTGTTAGTAAACGATGGAAAAGTGATTTTGTTTTTTTACTGAATAACACTACCAGAAGGTCACTTATTGACCTGTGTTGTTTTTTTACTGAATAACACCACGTACGGCATGAGGGCTTCGACGCCGGCGCCGTACGCGGCACGCGGGCTTTTTTTTTGTGATGTCGGCCATCGTGCCGTGTAGTTGTCGGCCATCGTGCCGTGTGGTTGTCGGCCATCGTGCCTGACATGTAGCTGTGGTTGTCAGCCATCGTGCCGTCTTTTCTTGCAGGTTTGGTAACCTCCTCATACAGGGGAGGTGCTGCCAAAATTTTTCATTCTCATTAATTATTTTTCTTTTTCAGGAGGGCTCCCGTTGGAGGCTAGCCGGAGGATCATGACTTGGCACTGCCCCGTTAGCCTGTCTTCACCGGCACCTGCGGTATGACCTCTCTTTCTGTCACATGTAGTCGTAGGTCGCGTTACCTAGTTAGGCGTCTCCCGTCCGAAACGAATACGGTTGAAAGTATGCGTTCTTTGCATATGTATAACCGTATCTATTTCGGATTGTCCACGTTATTTGGACAGCCCGAGGATGCGTAGACGAAGTTAGCTTCCATGTTCCGCTCCCGTCCGAGTCAGAGTTTCGGCAGGACCTCCCCGTTGTTCTCCGGATACACACTCTCCCCGCCGGGACGTGTATCGGGAGAACAGCGGGGAGGTGCTGCCAAAATTCCGTCTCAGACGGGAGCGGATTATGGAAGCTAACCTCGTCTGCGCATCCTCGGGTGGGATTAGGACCTATCCTTCACCTATTAGATGGTAGAAGCGCGTTGTAGATGCACTTGCTGGTTTTATCACATGTTAACATTGCCGCATGACAGAGCATGGGTGACCGTGAGTGGATGTACTCGGGCTTCGCAAGTAAGAGCAATGAATGGATTAGGGGGACGAATGAGTTCCTGGAGCAAGCATTTGGTCCAGCTGTGAAAGGGTCAATTCAGATGCCGTGTCCCTGCAGCCAGTGCAAGAACAAGAAAAGGAAAGTAAAGGTTGCGGTGGGGAAAGATCTGTTCAAGAACGGATTCGTTCCAAACTATACCCATTGGCGCCACCATGGTGAACACCATCCTATTAGAGACGAGGTGGTGGGACCCGTCCTCGAGGAGTATGATGCCGATGCCGGGATGGCAGACATGATGGCAGACTTCAACGAAGCACGGTTCGGCGAAGGAATGAATGTGGAGGAAGATCCAGAGGAAACCGCGAAGGCGTTCTATGACATGATGGAGGCGACACAGAAGCCCCTTCACGAGAAGATAAGGGTTACGCAACTGGATGCCGTCTCATGCCTAATAGGGTTGAAGTTGCAACTGGGCATTAGTCGAGACGGCTTCGATCTCGTGTTGAGCATTGTTGGCACACTGCTTCCGGCAGATCATGTCCTGCCGAAAAACACCTACGCTACACAGAAGCTCCTTCGTGCACTTAAGATGCCATATGAGGGGATCCAAGCTTGTCCGAAGGGGTGCGTCCTATTCAGGGGAGACCTCGAGGAAGCAAAAATCTATCCAAAGTGCAAAGCCTCTAGGTTCATGTTGGTAGAAGGCTCTGATGGCAGCATGAAACAGTCTAAGGTCCCCGAGATGGTCGTACGGCACCTTCCTTTCCTACCGAGGCTTCAACGGCTGTACATGACAGAGGAGTCCGCGAAACAAATGACGTGGCACAAGAATGGCAAAAGATACCATCCTGACAAGATGGTTCACCCAGCGGATGGTGATGCATGGAAGCACTTTGATAACATGAATTCTGTCAAGGCTATGGAGGCTCGGAATGTACGCGTAGCGCTGGCAACAGATGGGTTCAACCCATTTGGAATGATGGCGGCCCTGTACACTTGTTGGCGCGTGTTTGTGATCCCCTCAATCTCCCCCCCGGTGTCATGTTTGAACCTAGGAACATGATCTTGACGCTGATAATACCTGGACACCCGAGCGACAATATGTGTGTGTTCATGCAGCCGGTGTGGGATGAATTGCAACTTGCTTGGGAAGAGGGGGTACTCACGTACGACCGAGCTACAAAGAGGAACTTCAGAATGCATGTGTGGTACCAGTATTCAATGCATGACTTCCTGGCGTATGGCTTATTCAGCGGGTGGTGTGTTCACGGAAAGTTCCCTTGCCCGACATGCAAGGCAGATGTGATGTTCACCTGGCTGGCCAAGGGTGGGAAGTATTCTTCTTTCGACAAGCATCGCCAATTCCTACCTAAGAACCATGAATTCAGGCTTGATGTAAAGCACTTCATGAAAGGTGTTCAAGTCACCGGCCCCATTCCGTAGGTTAAGAGCCCTGCCGCCGTCCTTGCCGACATACAGGCTCTCGAAGTTGAGGAAACAGGTGGTTTTAAGGGATATGCTCGGGACCACATGTGGACTCATATATCGGGCTTGACTAGGCTCCACTACTTCAAGGACCTTCTTCTTCCACACAACATTGATGTAATGCACACAGAAAAGAATGTGGCCGAGACACTCTGGGCAACACTCATGGACGTTGGTAAAAAGTCGAAGGACAACGTCAAGGCTAGACTGGACCTGGAGATGATTTATGATAGACCAAACCTGGTGATGAAGACCCCTGCGCCCGGCAAGAAATGGAAAAGGGGCCCGGCCGATTACATCCTGAAAAGGGCCAATAGGAAGGAAGTACTGCAGTGGATCAAGACGTTAAAGTTCCCTGATGGGTATGCGGCGAATCTGAGCAGGGGCGTGAACTTGCAGACTATGAAAGTCTTAGGGATGAAGATTCATGACTTCCACATATGGATTGAGCGGATCCTTCCTGCGATGACCCGGGGATACCTCCCAGAGCCAGTGTGGCGCGTCATGGCAGAGTTGAGCTTTTTCTTCTGCTAGCTTTGTGCCAAGGAGTTGTCTCGGGATGTTTGTGTTGAACTGGAGAAGGCTGCACCTCTGTTGCTCTGCAAGTTGGAGATGATATTTCCACCCGGCTTCTTCCTATCGATGCAGCATCTGATTTTGCACCTACCGCGCGAGGCACGGTTGGGGGGTCCTGTGCAGGCCCGTTGGTGCTATCCAATCGAGAGGTGTCTAAAGCTTCTTCGAAAAAAGTGTAGAAATAAAGCCAAGATTGAGGCATCCGTGGGAGAGGCCTCCATTCTGGAGGAGGTGTCGACCTTCACATAGGCGTACTATACTGAGAATCTTCCCAGCGTGCACAATCCAACCCCTCGTTACAACGTCGACGAGAACTCATCGACCCTCAGCCTTTTCCAAGGGGATCTCGGAAGTGGAAGCACAGGTACCAACAAGCAGTTGACCCATCAGGAGTGGCACACTATCATGTTCACATTGTTGCTCAACCTTGATGAAGTGATTCCTTATCAGAAGTAAGTTCTCAATGAGCTTGTTACCTACGCCGTCACTATCCTCCACCTATCATGATCCGACCCTCTAGTCTCTTGCTTCTTTCAAGGAATTTATTAGTCAATACTGGACAGGCAATAGGGCTCCTATCGAGTAAGAAGAAGACAATCTTCTTAGACACGGTGTGCCCGATTTCATCTCCTGGTTCTGTACAAAGGTACCAACCAACTAACCTCTTTCCGACTTTGTGATTCCACTTTTCTCCCCGGAGCGAGTAATGTAACGATCTACCTGTCCTCACCCTTGCAGGCCCAAATGGATACAGAAATGAGTGATGAATTGAAACAGGTGGGCCGTGGCTTCTCCCGTAGGGTGAAGTCATTCACCGTTTATGATGCGAATGGCTATCGCTTTCGCACGAGAAGCCACGAGGAGAGTCGACCCAACCTAAAAACCATGTGCAGCGGAGTTCGTACGCCCGGCACGGATCAGAAGGACTACTACGGCATAGTCGAAGAGATATACGAGCTCAACTTTAAGGGTGCCGAGACTTTCATGCCGGTGGTATTCAAATGCCATTAGTTCGATCTCGATGTCATGAGGCAAGACCTTATGATAGGGTAAGTCGAGATTCGACAGGACTCCAACTATAAAGGAGATGATGTCTACATTGTGGCCAACCGAGACGCCACGCAAGTTTATTACCTCCCATGGGCGTGCCAAAAAGACGAGAAGCTTGCGGGTTGGAGCCTTGTGCATTTGGTGTCGCCGCGCGGCAAAGCGCCTCTCCCAAACGACGATGATTACGACTTTGACCCAAACCAAGATGAGTTCTATCAACTTGAGGGGCTAGAAGGTACTTTGGAGATAGACATTGGTTCGCTCATGGGCATGGAAGTAGACAACGAAATCGATGAGGACGAGGGTGAGGAGGTGCAGGATGCCAAGGACTTAAGAATGCTTGAGCGATGGCAGATGCAGCACGATGGAGTTGTCTAGGAGGATGTACATGATGATGACTATGGAGATGATGAGGATGATGATGACAGTGATGACTTAAGAGAGCTCGACAATATTGATAGCGATAACAACGATAGTGATAGTGATGACGACTCCACGCCCGCCATATTGCCGTTCGCGGAGATAATTACGAGGCCATGTAATACTATATTGTTATTATTATGTTCCTTTACAAGTACTTGTCATTTATTTATGCTAACTCTTTTGTTCTTTGTCATTGCAGGCACTCGACAAAATGCCAGGCAGACGGCGGCAGCGGCCGCATCGAGCCGTACGCTCGGCGTATCTGGTCCCCCCGCAGGAGACCACCGACGACGAGGAGGAGGAGGAGGAGGTGTTGGCGGGCGGGTCGTCCAGTAGGGGGTCGCAGCCCCCAGCGGACGTCGCCAGGCGACGAGGAGGCTGCCGTTCTCATCCTCGCAAGGGGGGACGACGACGAGTGACGAGGACCGCGACGGCGGCGGCGACGACGACGACGCCGCCGCCACCGTGCCTACACCAGGCCAGACGGCTTCAACTTCGTCAGGCGTGGCCAAGGTGTACTCATGCGGGCCCACGCAGCTTCCTAGGGTGCGGCCGCAATTCAACAGACGCCCGGTGATTACACCCATGGGCCAGACGTAAGTAACCATTATTGATTTCACTACTTGTTCATATGACATGTTGAAAATTGAACTGCAGACTAACAATTGTTCTTAATGACTCATGCAGTACCTGGGCGTTTGTGAGCGGAGAAGGTGAATCACATCATATCAATGGCATCCAGGGCCTCCTGATTAAGGAGTACTACCCTGGCCTTGTCGACGTAGACGGCGAGTTGAAGGTGCCCACGAGGTGGGCTCACTTCTACCTCGTCGACGTGGGTGGCGATACCCTCGCGGCAAAGATAAAGAGGGAGTTTTGGGTGAGTCTTTCATCACACCGCATTGCTAAATAGTACGCATTCGTCGGACTTCTTGAAACAATGCAATGCTACATGATGTGTCTGTGTGCAGGACTTCTTCACGTGCGAGGAGGGTAAAGCGGACCAGGCGACGCGAGTGCAGGAGGCGGTCTGCAAAGATCGTCTCAAGGACCTGTACCATGAGGTGCG
Source organism: Bothriochloa decipiens (assembly GCA_023333625.1). Taxonomy (NCBI): domain Eukaryota; kingdom Viridiplantae; phylum Streptophyta; class Magnoliopsida; order Poales; family Poaceae; genus Bothriochloa; species Bothriochloa decipiens. Next base: position 23,752,314 of record CM041631.1, on the reverse strand, counting down.
CATACAGGCCATCCGTGACTACTACGCCAACGTGCATGGAGAGTCCATCAAGAAGCCCCAAATCCGCCAGATCATGAACTCGAGGGAGACCGACCTCACCTTCGCTCAATACGTGCAGGTAATTAAGTAGGAAAACATTCGTTCAGATTCCTTCAGTGAAACATTACACTAATCTTCTCGCATGTCAAATACTTGATGTCATGCAGTTCTGTCCGGGGTGGTACGACAACCACAGGGACTGCTGGGAGGAGATTGTGCGCATGTGGCAAACGGACGAGGCGTACACGAGGCGCAACGACCGTCGGGGCCGCCACCTGCAGATGTGAGGGGTGCCACACCACCAAGGGAGCCAGCCCCTCCCAACGTATATGAGAAGATGGGTATCGTCCGTTCATGTCTTTTTTCTAGCCCTCAATTGTCATTACTTGTAACTATGTTTCTGTTTTCAATGCAGACGCAGGCACGGTAGGCAGGAAATCAACCAGTTCAATGGGTACCTCCTCTCCCACATGGGCAAGGCGACAGCGCCGGACAACGTCTACAACCCGGAGGACGGGCCCGAGGCGTACAGTAACCCCACCGCCTACAAGAAGGCGACCGAGTACACCGTCGCGGCTCGCCAGCGCTACGGGGAGACGTTCGACCCCACCGCCGAGCCCCTACACACAGACCTCCTGTAGAGGTTGGGACCAGGGAAGCAGCACGGTCGGTACTACATGGCCGACAGCGCCGTTGACCCGTCCGATGCTCCCACGCTAAGCCAGGTTCGATCCAGGGCCACGAGCTCCACCGACATCCCCATAACGTCTCGGCAGCCGAGCATGTCGCAGTTCCAGGTAAGTGTGGTTTCATTCGTCGTTCACTCGTTTCACACCTATACTTACAATCAACACTGTGGATGTAATATTGCAGGCCCAGGTGCAGGAGCAGATGGCGCAGATGCAGGCACAGATGCAGGTGCAACAGATGGCTTACCAGCAGTACCTGATAGCCTGCAGTAGCACTACAATAGTCAGATGCAAGGCTTTGCTGGCTACTTTCAATCCCTACAGATCCCCGGGTCGCCTCCACCGCCTGAATTATTCGCTCCACCGCCTCCTCCACTGTCTTTTCCTGTGCCTGCTCCTGTTGCTCCCGCAGGGACCCCGGTGAGTACATTGACTCTTGCTTTAGCTTGTGCGTCCATCCTGCAGATACTAATGATATCACTTGGCCTTTAACTTGTGCAGGTACAGTCGACGGGTTCGAACCCGTCTCCTAGAGGTGCCGGCCCTCAGATGATGCCGTATCCACCTCCAGGTGGCCCTTCTCCACCGTATCCACCTCCGCGTGGCCCTCCTACACCTTACTCGTGGCCGGTGAGCGGAGGGCGGCCGTACTGGTCGGCGCCGCGTGATCCAGGGTGGGTTCCGTGGAAAAACCCTGGGGGCTCTAGGGACGGACAACCTGACGGCTCCGGGGACGGCGCGACAAGTTAGGTACTTGTCGCTTGTGTTATGCTCCTAGACTTGAGTATCATCGAAGTCTCTGTCATGTATTTCTTCTCTTCGTGATGGACCTAGACTTGTTGTGTTGAACTTCATGTGATGGACCTCGACTTGTGGTGTTTGACTCGTTGCGTTGAACTTCATGGTTGTAATGGACTTGTGGTGGTGATAAGAGATGCTATTGTGAGATATATGTGTTATTGTGATATATATGGTGACGGTGGTGATAAATGTGATGAAATTGTGATATAAATGGTGCTACTTGTAGTCCTGGTGAAATTGTGATATAAATTGTGATTTTGCAATGTTTGGATGCAAGAAAACATAAAAAAAGGAAAAAATTTCCCAGCTTTGCTGAGTGCTGACACTCGGCAAAGCTGGGGAATCTGGCCAGAAAATCCCCAGCTTTGCCGAGTGCCAGCGTGGCACTCGGCAAAGGGGTCATGCCTTTGCCGAGTGTCAGCACTCGGCAAAGAATTTTTGAAATTTTTTTTTCTTTTCCGAGTGCCGAGCTGGCACTCGGCAAAGAAATTTTCAAAAAAAATAATTTTTTTCTTTGCCGAGTGCCTCCCCGTCAGCACTCGGCAAAGCCAGCCGTCAGTCTAACGGCGCCACGTGGCTTTGTCGAGTGCTGACATGGCACTCGGCAAAGGCTTTGCCGACTGCATGCCACGTGGCACTCGGCAAAGCCGCCTTCGCCGACGGTTTCTTTGCCGACAGCCCTTTACCGACTGCCACGTGGAATTGCAGTCGGCAAAGCCTTTGCCGACTGCAATTCTGCCTTTGCCGAGTGCTCATTGCAGTCGGCAAAGAGAGCGAACCCTGTAGTGATTAGCTATAATCTAGGAGACTAGGAACTAAGCATATCATCAAGATACAAAGTATCTAGTCAACAACCGAACATATCTATCCTTCAACAGGTCCTTCACTCGTGCGATTGTTGTCAAAAATCGCCAGAGTCTTGGGCGAAAGTGAATGCAGGAGACCTGGTCCTTGGCACGCGTGAAGGGTTATGAGGGTGCTACATTAGTTAGAAAATAAAACTTTTCGACCTCATAAACCAGGATCTACTGCTAGTTACAGATTACGGGATTACCACTAGACGCGCAGGTGCAGCGGAAGATGACTTGATGTAGTCGTACGCATCACAGCAGGCAGTACAGTTGCGTGGTCATCCGTCACCTCAATCCCCTCGCGCGGTTCGTCCCAGTGCTCCAGATGCAGCACCTCCGAGGAATCCCACACGTGCAGAGAAGAAGCGATGCGCCTCCGGACTGCTAGGTCCGCGAGGAGCAGAAGGCGCGAGCGTGGGGAGGGCAATGGCGGCTGCCAAATGCGTGTGTCACCCTGACCGCGCCCCTACCCCTTGCTTATATAGGCGTCCCCAATGAGTTCATGAGTTGGAGGCCCATTAGTAACCCTAAGCCTTGTCTAATTCCGGTCCAACCCGAATTAAGCTTTCAGCCCCTTAAGCGTGCGACCCTATGGGTTTACATACACATTGACATGGGCTGAGTACTCCTACTCGCCCAATAGTTGACAGCAGCCTCTAGCAAGGTGTGACAACTCCTATGTGCACGCAAAGATCATATCAGACGAACCACTATGACCACATACAAGTTATTCCCTTTGCCACTCGATATATGGTTCAACTCGTGGTTAACACTTAACCCAAGCACGGCCATGCATTTGTTGATCCGATCACTTGAGTGATCCAGTGATATCTCTCTCGCGTAGAGAGGGGCAAATTCTATCTTGATTGTCTATGTCTCATAGCATACTTCCCGACCACCCGAAGACCACCTTTATAACTACCCAGTTACAGAGCATCGTTTGATAGTCCCTAAGTAGGCCGTTTCATATCTTGAGTACATACAACAATCTTAGGTCTAAGGACATAACGTACATGATGTGAATAAAGACTTTCTCATGTCGGGTCAGTCCAGCCTACATGTCTCACATGTGCCCACATTATTAGTTTAACATCTCCATGTCCATGATTTATGAAACATAGCTATCAACTAATACATGTGTTGGTCTAATATTCAAGTGTGTTCTCACAAGAACGCCGACCAGGGACAACTTTAGAATAACCATTCAAGTAATTGAGTTCCACAAACAATTCACATAATCGCCAATCAATACAAGTTGTCTATAATGGATATTCAATGAACACTTAATCATGGATACAATCGGAATATCATCATCTATATGATTAGCTCTAGGTCATATTCCCAACAGTCTCCCACTTGCACTAGAGTTAATCTCTTAGATGTCTAATCCCCATAGACCTCATGTACGCCTCATGCTTAGGCTGTGGAAGAGCCTTTGTCAAAGGATTTGCTACATTTAAATTCATATGTATTTTGCACAATTTGATCTCTTCTCGTTTCACAAACTCTTGAATGAGATAAAATTTTTGGAGTACATGTTTGTTCTTCTGGTTATCCCTAGGCTGCTTAGCCTGTGCAATCGCCCTATTGTTATCACAATGTAAATTCAATGGGTCCGACGCATTCGGAAACACACCAAGCTCAATGAGGAACCTCCTCAACCAAACACCTTCCTTTGCAGCATCAGAAGTTGTAATGTACTCGGCTTCTACTGTAGAATCAGACACCGTCTCCTGCTTGGAACTTTTTCAGCTAACTGCACCACCATTTATTGTGAACACAAAACCTGATTGAGATAGTGAGTCATCCCCATCGGTTTGGAAGCTAACATCGGTGTAACCGTTCACAACGAGCTCCTCCTCACCTCCATAGATTAGGAATACATCCTTAGTCCTTCGTAAGTATTTTAGGATATTCTTAACAAGCGTCCAGTGAGGTTCACCCAGATTAGCTTGGTACCTGCTTGCAACAGTTAGAGCATATGAGACATCTGGGCGAGTACATATCATGGCATACATGATGGAACCAACGACCGAAGCATATGGAACCTTACTCATGCGGTTGCGCTCTTCATCTGATGAAGGACACTGCATGTCACTAAAGCGCATACCATGTGACATAGATAAGAACCCTTTCTTGGATTGTTTCATGTTGTACCGTTTTAACACCTTGTCAATGTACGTGTCTTGGCTTAATCCTATTAGCCTCTCGACCTATCTCTATAGATCTTAATTCCCAAGAAGTATGCTGCTTCACCTAAATCCTTCATAGAAAAACTATTATTCAGTGAAGTCTTTATAGATTGCAACATAGGAATATCATTCTCAATCAATAGTATGTCATCCATATACAAGATCAGAAACACAACAGTGCTCCCACTTACCTTTTAGTAAACACAAGGTTCTTCTTTATTCTGACGGAAGCCAAACCCTTTGACTAACTCATCAAAATGAATATTCCAACTCCGAGATGCTTGCTTAACCCATAAATATATTTCTTAAGCTTGCATATCTTTCCAGCATTATTAGGATCAACAAAACCTTCGGGTTGTATCATATACACTTTCTCTTCTAAATACCCATTTAGAAAGGCTGTTTTAATATCCATCTGCCATATCTCATAATCAAAATATGCAGCAATTGCTAGAATGATCTGAATAGATTTAAGCATCGCTACCGGCTAGAACGTCTCGTCGTAGTCAATTCCTTGGACTTGCCGAAAACCTTTTGCGACAAGTCAAACTTTATAGACGTGAATATTTTTGTCCATATCCTTCTTCTTCGTAAAGATCCATTTGCTCTCTATGGGTCTAACCCCATCAGGTGGGTCAACCAAGTTCCAAACTTGATTGTCTCCCATGGAATCTATCTTGGATCTCATGGCACTTTGCCATTTCTCGAAATCTGGATCCATCATAGCTTTCGCATAATCCGCAGGTTTGTCATCGTCTAACAATAACAAATCCTCACGTAATGCGCGAAGTCTCGCTGATCTTCAAGGTTGTGGTGGTGTCTCCACTGCCATGGGTGTCTTAACTTGCTCTGCTATATTAGCATCACTCATAGAGTCAGTCCCTACTGGCTCATCTTGAACTTCTTCAAGATACACCTTTTGTCCATTATTTTCTCTTTTGAGAAACTCTTTCTCTAAGAAAACACCATTTCGAGTAACAAACACTTTATCCTGTGACCGGTTATAGACATAATACCCTAAAGTTTCCTTCGAATATCCCACAAAAAATCACTTGTCTGATTTAGGTGTTAGTTTATCTGATATAAGTCATTTGACATAAACTTCACAACCCCAAATTTTTAGAAAAGACAAATTGGGACTCTTACCGGTCCACACCTCATATGGTGTCTTAACTATGGACTTAGATGGTACCCTATTCAATGTGAAAGCGGCTGTTTCTAGAGCGTATCCCCAAAACAATAAAGGTAGGTTCGACTGACTCATCATAGACCGAACCATGTCCAACAAGGTTCGATTATTGGCGTAAGCTGTGGAACAATTCCACAACTCTTAAGATGATTGCCAAACTTGTGACTTAGATATTCGCCTCCACGATCAGATCGCAAGGCCTTGATCTTCTTATCACGTTGATTCTCTACTTCATTCTAAAATTCTTTAAACTTTTCAAATATTTCAGACTTATGCTTCATTAGGTAGACATATCAATATCTACTAAAGTCGTCAGTAAAAGTTATAAAATATTAAAATCCGCCTCTAGCTGTCGACTCATTGGTCCACATACATTAGTATGTACAAGTTCCAACAAGTCAGATGCCCTCTCAGGAAATCCTTTAAATGGCGCCTTGGTCATCTTGCCTAGCAAGCAAGCCTCACATGTCTCGTATGATTCAAAATCAAACAAAATTAGAAGACCATCATCATGGAGCCTCTTCATGCGATTCTCACTTATATGACCCAAACGACAATGCCACATATAGGTAGGACTTAACTCATTAAGCCGAGGCCGTTTAGCACTAACATTACAGATAGGTGCATCATTAAGATTTAAAATGAATAACCCATTCACAATGGATGCAAAAGCCACAAACACATCATTCTTTGAGATCACACAACCATTGTCTTTACTCATAAATGAATAACCATCCTTCATCAAGCATGAAGGTGACACAATGTTTCAACTTAAACTAGAAACAAAATAACAATTATTCAATTCCAAAATAAATCCTGACGGCAAGAGAAGCTGCATCGTCCCGACGTTCAATGCAGCAACTCTTGCATTATTGCCCATGCGGAAATCAACTTTTCCTTTTTCCACGCTTCTACTTCTTATCATTCCCTGCATCGTATTGCAAATATGAGCAAATGATCCAGTATCAAATACCCAAGAATTGATATAAGAGTTAGTGAGGAAAATGTCTGTAACATAAACAACAAGTGTATGAGCGGGAGTACCTTTACTACCGTCATCCTTCTTCAAGGACGCCAAGTATACCTTGCAGTTCCTCTTCCAATGACCTTTCCCCTTACAATGAAAGCATTCATCATTCTTTGCAGGTGGTTTATCTTTGAAAGACGATTGGTTTGGCTTAGAGATCTCATCTTTAGCCTTGCCCTTCTTCTTCCAATTGCCCTTCTTTCTCTTAAAGTTAGGCCTATTTTGAACTGCCAACACTTGGCCACCTCTTGCTTTCTTGATGTCAGCCTCTGCTATTTTCAGCATGCCACATAGTTCATTCAATCCCTTCTCCGCCCATGCATATGGTAGTTCAAGATGAAGTTTCCATAACTGGGCGGAAGAGACGAAAGAATGAAATCAGTTGCCAACTCTTGGCCAATTGGGAAGCCTAGCTTCTCCAACCTCTGAGTGTAACCAACCATCTTAATTACATGTGGACCAACAGTTGCGCCCTCACCTAGCTTGGTTTGTACAATCGCCTTAGAGACATTAAACCTTTTAGTCCGCACTTGAGTTTGGAACATATATTCAAGCGCCATGATCATATCGTTCGCTGAATGATTGTTGTCGAACTGCATCTGCAGATCAGGTTCTATACAAGCAAGCATGAGGCAACTCACTTCGAGATGTGCATCACATGCTTTCTTGTAAGCATTTTTCTCAGCAGCAGGAGCACTCTCCTCAGGCTCATCTAGTAATGGGGTGTCTAGAATATCTTCCTTTTTCTCAGCCCTAAGAACAATTCTCAGGTTGTAGATCCAATCCGTGTAATTTGTTCCATTCAACTTATCTTTCTCAAGAATTATACGCAAAAAAATGGTTGATTGCGAGCGGCCATCTACAACAAAAGTAACGCAAAATACTAAGACAATGTATCCATGAAAGAGTAAATTATATCAAAATAAAATCTACTCCCACTAAAATCAATATCCCTCAATTGATACTTAGTGATCCAAGACCCACAACTAACAAGTCAACTAGTGAGCTTTAGCATCACCGTTAGAAGACATGGTAGATTGGTAAGTAACACCTTGCTAATCATATCACATATGACTCTCGTTGTTGGGCAGCATCTCTATGCTACGCTCAACCTATCCATGCTCCAAGGTCCCTAATCGTTAGGATGACCTTGTTTAAGTAACCAAACCTTCTTGCAGTAAGTATCTGATACAAACCTGCCTAGTCAAGGAAAACCAGTGGCACCCTAATTTCATAGACCCACCACCGATTATATAAGACTTATAACAGTGTAAGTTTGGGGAAGCATTCAACTTAAACATTGCTGAGGGATCGTTCTACTTCACTACCGCACTCATGTAGACAAAAACATAATAGCATGTGAAAGTAGAACATAGTAAGAATAGCATAACACAGACATGACTTGGTATAGCCCATTATTCCTTTGGGGATCTCCATCTCCTTTAATTTATGCATCATGGTGATCTCCATCTCCATGATTAGAGTATGCCATCCTTCAGTGATGATTCCGCCAAGACTAGCTACTACTAGCGCAAGTAAAATAAAATTACATAGTCGCGGATAGATCATCACAGATTGGCACACATGCCATTACATTAATTTTGACAATATATATGTGGCTCCTGCCCATATTGTCCTCATGACATGCAAGCCATGAATTAAATACATACATGCATCACATACACATAAGGGCTATACCAGTCATCAATACCTGCAAAACAGAGTTATCCGAATCCGACGTCTAATCTTGCAATGCAGAAAACTCTATTTTCCAAGCCTTATTTCATAATTCTAATTTCACCGAATGCAGCAAAGCGGTAGAGAACCAGATGTAAAATTTCGTTCTCTATGATTTTCATTTAGAGTTCGTCTCAATCCGAGTTATGGTTCAAAAGTTACGGCTGTTTTACCGAACAACACTTTTCTCGGCAAACCGGCGCCCGACAGTAAATTCCATCTACCACCGCCGCGCATCATATGCGCTTAGCATTTGATCTAGGGTTCAATTCGATCAATCTAATTGATCTCTAACTTGCCATAACTGGATTTACATGAATCACTTAACTCGGATGGCAGAATTTCGACCGGTACGAGTAGATTGTTTCAAGACCAACATGGCAAGATGACGAACCAAGGTTAGAGACTCATCTACAACCACACATATCACCATATGCACAAAACTGAACCTATAACAAGGCAGTAACGGCTCTGATACCACTGAAGGGTTATGAGGGTGCTACGCTAGCCAGAAAACAAAACTTTTTGACCTCATAAACTAGGATCTACTGCTTGTTATAGGTTACAGGATTACCACTAGACGCGCAGGTGCAACAGAAGATGACTCAATGTAGTCATACGTGTCGCAGCAGGCAGTGCAATTGCGTGGTTGTCCATTACCTTAATCCCTCATGCGGTTCATCCTAGTGCTCCAGATGCAGCACCTCCGAGGAATCCCACACGTGCAGGGAAGAAGCGATGTGCCTCCGGACTGCTAGGTCTGTAAGGAGCAGAACGCGCGAGCGTGGGGAGGGAGACGACAGCTGCCAAAGGCGTATGTCACCCTAACCGTGCCCCTACCCCTTGCTTATATAGGCATCCCCAATGAGCTCATGAGTTGGAGGCCCATTAGTAACCCTAAGCCTTGTCTAATTCGGGTCCAACCCGAATTAGGCTTCCAGCCCCTTAAGCGTGCGACCCTATGGGTTCACGTACACATTGACATGGGCCGAGTACTCCTACTTGCCCAATAGTTGACAACGGCCTATAGAAAGGCATGACAGTTCCTATGTGCATGCAAAGATCATATCAGACGAACCACTATGACCACATACAAGTTATTCCATTTGCCACTCGATATATGATTTAACTCATGAGTTAACACTTAACCCAAGCACGGCCATGCATTTGTTGATCCAATCACTTGAGTGATCCAGTTATATCTCTCTCGCGTAGAGAGGGGCAAATTCCATCTTAATTGTCTATGTCTCATAGCATGCTTCCCGACCACCCGAAGACCACCTTTATAACTACCCAGTTATGGAGCAGCGTTTGATAGTCCCTAAGTAGGCCGTTTCACATCTTGAGTACATACCACAATCTTAGGTCTAAGGACATAACGTACATGACATGAATAGAGACTTTCTCATGTCGGGTCAGTCCAGCCTACATGTCTCACATGTGCCCACATTATTAGTTTGACATCTCCATGTTCATGATTTGTGAAACATAGCCATCAACTAATACATGTGCTGGTCTAATATTCAAGTGTGTTCTCACAAGAACGCCGACCAGGGACAACTTTAGAATAACCATTCAAGTAATTGAGTTCCATAAATAATTCACATAATCGTCAATCAATACAAGTTGTCTATAATGGATATTCAATGAACACTTAATCATGGATACAATTGGAGTATCATCATCTACATGATTAGCTCTAGGGCATATTCCCAACAACGTGATGAAATCAGTCACACCGGCACTGCGCATGCCAGAGTCAAGGAGATGGATGGGCTGTGTTAAATGCGGCCTCAATTACGAGGGAGACTAATGTGAGTTGATGGATCCTCCAATCCAAGAAATTAGTTCGCCGGTGGTGGAGGATGGCCCGGCGCGGAAGGAGGAGGAGGCAGCCCCGGCGGCCCGTGCTCTCCCGCTCGTCGTCCACCCCGGCGTCTACGCCCCTGTTCTCCACCTCTCGCAGTGACCAGCCTGGTGGAGGTTGGCTCGTCGGCTTCTCTTCTTCCCCCTCGAGGTCGCGGCTCGAGCTCCGGTGGCCGGCTTCTCTTCTTCTCCCTCGAGCTCGGGCCATGGAGCTCTGGTGGTGGCGGATCGAGCTGGGGCCATGGTGCTCCAGCGACGGCTGGACCTCCTCCTCTGCTCCTCCTCTTTTCCCTCTACAGGCGCGAGCGAGCCGATAGAGCGAGGCCGGTGGCCACAGGACGGGTGCGGGCCTCATGTGTGGTGCATCCCGGACTCGCCGTACGTCCTGGGCAGACACATGACCGAGGGCCGTCCTGAGCTTTCCAGGATGAGACCCAGGACCCCGCTACGGCCACTTTTCCTGTAAATGCGTCCTGGAGAACGCGTTTACAAGACGCGTGACACCCCAGCCCAGGGCTTAATAGGATTAATAGGATACTCATACCAACAAGTTGCAACTTCTTTTTTGGAAGCTCATCACTAAAGAACTTCGAGGTCAAGCGTGCTTGGCCTGGAGCAATTTAGGGATGGGTGACTGACCAGAAAGTCTTCCCAGGTGCGCACAAAATGCCCTGAAAAGACTAGTATTGGTTTGTGAGGGCAGTCTATGTCCTAGATAAGCGGCCTGATGTAAGCGGGCCCGGCCTGGCGGAAGGCGGGACGTTACAAATGGTATCGGAGCTGACCCTTGCAGTTTCACGGGTGCGTGTGTCAGTTGCGCAGGCATGGTGTGCATGACTGGTGTGGATCCAGAGTGGTCGCACAACATGACACATGCACTGGCACTGGACACACGGACGTGGCCAAAAGGGGACGTTCCTGGCCTGGGGTTGACCAACGAGGACGTCGGCCTCCTAAGGGGTGAGTATGTGACACCCCGGCCCAGGGCTTAATAGGATTAATAGGATACTCATACCAACAAATTGCAACTTCTTTTCTGAAATCTCATCACTAAAGAACTTCGAGGTTAAGCGTGTTTGGCCTAGAGCAATTTAGGGATGCGTGACCGACTGGGAAGTCTTCACGGGTGCGCACGAGTGAGGACAAAATACGCTGAAAAGACTAGTGTTGGTCTGTGAGGGCAGTCTATGTCCTACATAAGCGGCCTGATGTAAGCGGGCCCAGCCTCGAGGAAGGAGGGGCGTTACAGGACGCGTTGCGGGTAGTCTAAGAGCAGGCTGTAAGACCACCCGCAGCGGTGTCTTGTAAACGGTTCTGGAGGACCCTTTACAGGAAAAACTCCTACAGCGGGATCCTGGAAAGATTCCTATGAAGTCCAGGAGCAGCTCCCGTCTGGTACTTAGAGGGACGTACGAACCATCTGGTAAACGCACGTGCGGGACCCAGGGAGGGAAAGAACGAGAGCCGGGGAAGCTCGCTGGAGAAGAATAGGAGCGGAGGACGCCAACAGCCGCGTCCTGCCCTACGGCCACGGACGCGCCCAGCCCCACACCGGCAGTCGCGCCATGCCCTGCTCCGACGACCAGAGATGCAGATGGGGGCAGGGGTGCCGGTGATGGAGGTCCTCGACCCGGAAGCTGAGCTCGCGGCCGTGGCCGCCCGCCACACTGCCCTGCCCGAGCTCGTGGCCATGGGCCCGCGCTGAGGGATAAGGAGCCACGATGTCACGCCGAGGGCGCGTGGGCGAGTTCATCCGGCCACCGCGTGCAGGCCCGGCAGCAGTCGGTGAGGAGGCAGAAGCAGGCCGTGGCAGCTGCGCGCCCACTCACCGGGGCCGCTGCGCACGCCCTCGCGGAGGAGCAGACCCGCGCCTCTGCCTCCTCCCGCCTCCTCTTCCGCGGTGGTGGCAGTGGGGGAGGGCCGGGCCGCCACCATGCCCATCGGGAAGGGAATGGGGCATGAGGCGAGGACGCTGACGATGGTGAGGGCCGATGCGGCGACAGCGGGCCCGAGCTGCGGCGCGTGGAGGAGGCCGGTGAGGAGGAGGAGGAGCCCGAGCTGCGGCGCGAGGGCCGGTGGGGAGGGCGCGATGCCGTCGGTGGTGGAGGTGGCGAGGAGGCAGAGAAGGGTGGTCGGTGGTGTGGTCATGCGGGCCGAATGGATACAGGTGGTGGCGAAGGGAGAAAGAAAAAGGAAGAGCAAAAGGAAAAAAAGAAAAAATCATGATAAGTTGGTCTCATAATGGATAGAGGATGAAATAAAGGATACATGGGTGCAGGAGAAAATGGTATAGAGGAGAGAATCTCGCTGACTAGGACAGAATATTTCTTTTAAAGGATAAATATAGAGTAACATGAGTGCGGATAGTGTAAGCTGGCTATACTGACATGAAGGAAAAAAGAGAGAAAAATAAATGGTAAGTTTACAGCTGTCTTAGGCACATAGTAATCTAAAAACTCTATGAGAAAACTATAAAGAACCTTCACAACCAATTTATTGGCTATATTATTAGCCTTCTCTAAATGCTAGACAAACATCCATCGGGGCCCGGAGTGGTCTCCTGAATATCCAAAACCAGACGTGAGCATGTTTGTATTTATTATCGGGCCACCGTTCCGACTCAGTCGACCTCCCTGTCCACCCAGTCCATCTAACTTTTTTTAAACACCTTGTCCAACTTCAACATAGCTTCGTCACGCATCCTCCTACCACGACAAGAGAGGCATCATGGTAGGCGCCGTGCCAGGTGAGGATCTGCCCGGCGGCGATGTGACCAAGAAGGGCCACGGCGCCAGCAAACACCTGCAGTCGCCGCTGCCACCGCCGCCGAAGCAGCTGTAGCCTGATGTCGAGGCCGAGAATGGGTGGTTCGAGGAGGAGATCGATGACGACCTCAAGCTGTGCTACGCTCTAAACAGGTGAGGCTTCACAATTTCACATGCACGTAAACTTTTTTTCTCGAATATGCAAAAGACTTGCGTATCTTTATATTTAAGTAGAAAAGTTTCTTACAACCCGAGCTTTTGCGCGTTTTGGGAGCGAAGGTATTACATGAAGCGTTACTCCTGCACCTTACGTCGTAAGTGGATTACTCACTAAATCGACAACCTGGTCTGCGTGCACCAGTTTCGATACATAGATAGGTGGTGTCGTCAAGCACGTCCGCCGCGCTGTCCGCGTTGTCCGCGCGGCCGCCATGGCCGTGCAGCGTCGGCGAAGAGCTCTCGCATCGCGTTGACATCACTGGGCTTGCCGCTAAACATGGCCTCAAGCTCCTGCGTTGCCTCCTCCGTAGTCCTCCCTTGTAGCAGCCCCATCCTTCGCATGAGGAGATACTCACCTCGCTTGGTCACCGATTGCTTGGACAACGGCTATGCCATGATGCGCCTGCTCCGTCGCGGCATCCAAGACGAGGAAGACTTGATGGCCGGCGGCAACAACAGCCGTGAGGAGGCCTTCGTGAACACCCGTTGCATGAAACGCTTCAAGCGCCCGGTGAAGGAAGCAGAGCATCCTCCGTTGTTGTCCTCCACGTCCCTGTCGGCGCTGAGGTGGCCAGACGTCGCTACGTTGGTCGCCGACATGCTGAAGATTTTGACGTCCACAACCACAACCTCATTGGTCACACGTGGCGACGATGGTGGCGTGTCATCCGAGAGCGGAGCGCATGCCACCTTCGAAGGTCCGATGGGCGGCGCCGTGGACACTGTGCCCAGCATGACAGGCTGCGCGGGCGGCAGCGAATCCACAATGGCCAAGGAGGTAGGCCCCGACGATGTGACTGGCGCGCCATCAGCCTCTGCCACCCAGTTGATCACTGGCGATGCGGGTTCTGGAGGGGTCGGAGCAGAGTTAGTCGCCGGAGGGGTCGGCTATGCGGGTTTCGGAGTCGCCATATCCTGACCAGTCCACATGTTGCCTAGCGGTAGTAGCGGGCCTTCAAAGATGATGGCCCAGGCAACATCCATCGAAGCGGGCAACGAACCGGGAGGCTCTATTGATCCGTGGTGCAAGTTCTGAGCCAGAGGCACAACAGGTGCTCCAGCCACGGGATGAGCAACTCGTGGCCGCCAGACCATGGATGGCCGATCGGCATCTCCCACTTCCACCGCTGACGACAGCGTTGGTACGATCGGCGACCATGACCATCGCCAATGGCACAGTCGCCGCTGTCCCACTGCTCATGAGCATCTTGCCTAGCGACGACGTCAAAGCACTTCGCCCTCCTGCAGTCCCGTGCGACGTGACCAAGGCCCCGACAGCGAAGGCATCGCCACGGCAGGTTGTAGGTGGCAACATGATGCCCCGTCGCGAGGCACTTGAAGCAGCAGCCATTGGCGTAAGTCGAAAACTATCGTGGCCCGACGCCGCCACCGGTGCCTGCCCCATGGCGCCGTCGAGACCACGATACACACACCGACTGGGCAGGGCGCTAGAGGAGCACGCGCTGCCACCCCTCGGCATCCGGGGCGGTCGCCCGGCGCGTGGATCCCAACCGCTAGTGGACGGGTAGCCGCTGGGCCACCACCTGGGTAGATGCGCACCCACGACCCCCGAGGCGCCTGCGGTGAGGGGCGAGACCCATCGCTGGCCGAACAGGAAGGCTGCCCACCAGTTAGGGCCGCGGTCGCCCACGCCTCCGCTGACGTCGCCGGGGTTCGCGTCACCCAACGGTCGCCTTGCTGAGCGGAGGCGCGGCCCTCGGCGGGCGACGGATATCATGCAGCTGCCCCAGAGGCGCAGCGGCAGGCCTCGGTGCCCGACGGGCAGGATCCAGGTAAGACAAGGGCTGTTCATCGCCGGACGCGTCGTCGTTGTCATCCGCCCACTACCGTTGCTTTGAGCGTCCCTGCGTGCAGCTCCCGGGGTGAAAAGGCGCCGCAACGGGGGACAGGGACGGGGATGGGCTCGCGACGGGGGCAGACGGGTTGACGAGGAAGGCATCGAGGCCGAGGCCACATCCGCCCACGTCCACGTTGTCGTCGTCCTCCGAGACATCCTCCACGACAACTATGGAGTAGTCGACCCCGGTCTGCCCGGCCACCAGGGGGTTGCGGAGGACCTCGTCCTCGACGCCATCCCTGACAGCTGCACCGAGCGGTGCTGAGGTTGTGCTCACTGGTGGTGTGCGGAGGATCCCATCCTCAACGTCGGCTGTCAAAGCAGCACAATCTTCCTCTCCAGGAGCGGAGGAGAAGAGGCCAAAGACGGGGAACCCCGGCGGCGGGTGGTCGTCATCATCCAGCGCGAGCCTAGTCCCCATGGACGGCGGCGGCGAGGATGGCGGCCGCTGGGCGCCTGTCCCGGAGCTGGCGGCCTCCCCGCCGAGAGCCGACACGGATCTAGGCGACCTGGGCCAGTCATCGGCCGCGGCTGGAGGCTGTGGGTGCCCCAGCGTCCAAGCAGCGGCGGAGGGGCGACCAGACTCTGACGACACCGACCGCGACTGGGCCGGGGAGGCCGCCATGGCCGACCTCCGCGCGGACGGTGAGGTGGCGCCATGGCCGGCGTCCGCGCCCGTCGGGGGTGAGGTGGGCGGCCGGGACGGAGAAGAGGCACGCGGGGAGGAAGGCCGTGGCTTGCTCCCGCTCGAGCCCACGCCTGTGGCGGCCGCCAGCGACTGGGCCGGGGGGGCGCCATGGCCGACCTCCGCGCGGACGGCGAGGTGGCGCCATGGCCGGCGTCCGCCCTCGTCGGGGGGACAGCGGGGGTGGTGCACGGCCGGAACGGGGCCGAGAGGCGCACGGGGAGGAAGGCCGTGGGTCGCCCGAACCCGAGCCCGCGCCAGTGGCGGCCGTCGTGGAAGGAGTTGGTGGCGGCAGTCCGCCGGCCCGTGCGCGTCACCTCGGAGGGGAGAAAAGGAGCACAGCCGGGGGCGGTGGAGGAGCGGATCTGAGCGTGGAGGAGCTGGGGGCGGGCGCCGGCGCCAGGGTGGCGGACGGCGGCGCCGCCGCCGGCGGCGGGTCGGGTGCCAGGAGGGGAAAAAAGCGTTTCAAACTTCGTCCAGTTCTAGGACTATATATTGCAGTTTGTCATGCACGCAAACTTGATCGATGATCGGAGGCACACGTGATTGGTAGCTGTTGATTTCGCTGCCGCATGCAGCGTGCTGCACCGAGGGGAGAGCAAGTACCAGGAGATCGTGCTCATCGACACAAAGCATTTTGGCACGGCAGTTCAATTCCATCGATCGACGATCGGCGTTTTCTTCCCTGTTTCTTGCAGTATGTGAATGTGGATCTGGTCCTGCTGCGTTATGTGTGTGTGTGTGGAGCCATGTTTAACAACTATGTTGGTAGTGTTTCAGGCTTCGATAATCGACGGGAAGATGCAGAGCACGGAATCGGACGAGTTCATCTACCACGAGTCCTTCATACACCCGCCTCTGCTCTTCCATCCAAAGTAAGCATGCTGTACTGCTACTACCACTCCATTCAGCTAACTAGTGATTCTTTTAAGAGATTTTCAGTCAGGTAATTCTTGCTTGGTCTTCTATATTTCTCACCTTAAAAGTTAAAACCAAACACCAAGTTTCTGCGCTGGTGGTAATTCTTGGCCGTGCGACTGCTTTTAACTTCGGAAGCGATTTCAATTTGCTCACTCTTGTATTCCGATGGACCAGCGTTTCGCACAAAATTAACAACTGATCAACATCATGTGCTGATCCCTTGCCGCTGTCTCTTCAGCCCGAAGACAGTCTTCATCATGGGAGGCGGCGAGGGCTCTGCGGCAAGGGAGGTCCTGAGGCACAGCACCGTTCGAAGGGTGGCCATGTGCGACATAGATCAGGTAACAAAGTAAACACACCGTTTATTTTTAGAATTGCCTCACGGTGTGGCGTATGCTTTGATCAGGAGGTAGTGGACTTCTGCCGAACGTATCTGACGGTGAACCACCAAGCGTTCAGCAGTGAAAAGCTCTGCCTCATCATCAATAACGCCAGGTGTGTGTATATCTCATTTTCCGTTTGCAGTCTGTAATTGCTTATCTGAAAGAAGAAAATGTCAGAATTTGCAGATTTGTTAAAGATAATATGTCTATCACAACAGTTTGTATTAAGTCTAGCATAAAAAATTGTGTTGTGCTTTCAGGGCTGAGCTGGAGAAGAGCAACGAGAAGTTTGAAGTGATAGTAGGCGACCTGGCAGATCCAGTGGAAGGAGGCCCCTGCTATGAGCTGTACACCAAATCATTCTATGAGCTTATCGTAAAGCCCAAGCTTAATGACCTCGGCATCTTCGTCACCCAGGTATAATCGATATTTCCCTACTTCAGAAATCACAACAGTTTCAAGTTTCAGCATGTCGGTCTGATGGAAAATTTCTGATCATTTGCATGATCCCAATAGGCTGGACCGCTGGTGTTCTCACTCACAAACAAGTCTTCTCATCGATTCACAACACCCTTAGAAATGTCTTCAAATGTGAGTGTCGTTGTTTTTCAGATAAAAGGAGTGACCTCTCAGTTGTCTGCCCTGTGTTCTTCAGCACCTTTTGTTTAACAGATGATAAGGACCATATGTAACCGTTTACCAATTTTACTTTGTGCTGCAGATGTTCAAGCTTCCACAGCTCATGTTCCATCCTTCGCAGACACCTGGGGCTGGGTCATGGTAATCTCGCACTGTCATGTCATCAACTTCTCGCATGCTGTACGTTTCGACATTCCAGTTTCATGCAGCATGGCTCACGATAGCATTTTTAGGCCTCGGACCATCCATTCGATCTCACTGCTCGGCAGATCAACCAAAGAATCAGAGACAGGATCGAGGGTGAGCTCGCCTACCTGAGCGGGGAGTTCTTCATTTCCTCCACCACACTGAACAAGAGCGTTCATCAGGCGTAAGTAGGGTTCTTGCTATGTTCAGTTAATCAGGCACCGAATTGGTCACTACACCTGTGCACTTTCAATGTGTAATGCGCTCTCCTGATTTGAATTGTTGATACAGGCTGCTGAATGAGACTCATGTATACACCGAGGATGATGCCAGGTTCATCTATGGGCATGGAAGGGCATGTCGTGCTGTCAGTTCATAGTTAGTAGTATCTGCTACTTGCAAGTCAGCTGCTCTAAATGCCCTCCCACCCCCAACCCCCCAAAAAAATGATGTATTAGTGTTATGCTAAGTCAAACTAAAATAAAGTTTTTAGAAATAACAAGAATCATGTTAGTACATCAGTATTTGCTCCACCGTTCGAGCCAGCAATTCATGTTATTATGCGTTTGCTTGCGCTGATTTACGGCATCTCGCCAACGATCAAAACAACCAGTGTCATTAAACTCTAATCTCCCTTAAAGCAACACAAGCAAATGGGCGTTTCAAAAAAAATGACAAAAATCATTAGATTCGTGTTCATCAATCATCCAAAATATTTCTATAGTATATATACCTATTTGGTGTAAATATTACCTCATTCATTCCAAATTAGAAGTCGCTTTGACTTTTTTGTTCATCCATCTTGCTATGTATCTAGACATATTATTATATATAGATGCATAGCAAAATAAATATATAAAAAATCAAAACGACATATAGTTTGGAAGGGGGGAGTAGCAAATAATTTGACTTTGGATAAAACTAGAATATCAAGTTTTTTCTTAGGATGGGGGAGTAGGAAGGAGATGATAAATACGGACTACTTGTGACAAAAAGTTGTACGCATTACCGTTATCCATTCCTACCACTACCTACCGGATTTTCTTTGGAAATAAATACCACTACGAGAAATCCGATACTGAAAACTTGTACAAAAAAATTGCAACAAGCGGCAGAAGTTCAGGGGGTTGGATTACACAGTACCATACACTACACTTCTTTCAAATATGTTTACAAAAAGATAAGTTTATGAATAATTCGAATGCTGGTCATATTCTCTGTGTTGCACGATTTGCTCTTTGATTTCTCGAAGTGCCAAAGTTATAGTGGCAAATGACGGCCTGCTCGAAGGTTCTGCATCCCACGTCCGGCAGATGAGATCAATCAGGCCAGTAGGATATCCATCAGGTTCTGGGAGTTCTGGCCTTAATGTTCCATTTGCAACGTTCAGCGCAATCTGTAAAAAAAAAATTACAAACTTATTAGCATGTCAGCTACTTACTTATGAACAAAGTATCAGCCCCCGGATAGCACAACTTTTCGATCGAGAAAGTTGAGAATGCAGCTAGGCTCTACCAAGTAGTAAAATTGAACTTTATTATCTAAAAAAAAGTAGTAAAATTGAAGCATCACGTCATGAATGCTGAACAATTTATAGCCAGTATAGTGTCTCCATGTTCTGCAGGAACACAGATGATCTGTAGGTAGAATATGAATTCACCTTGCTAGGTCCATAGTTCGTTTCAATGTATGGATGCTCTGCAGTTATCAGCTCATTCAGCATGAGGCCAAAGCTGTAGACGTCGCATTTCTCCGTGTACGGTTCACACCGAATCACTTCAGGAGCCATGTACACATAGGTCCCTAATAATGGTGAAATTTTTTTGGGGGGAGAAACATAAAACATTAGTAAGAACTCGTGCTCAGATGCATGTTTCTGCTGTTCTGCAGTGTGATGTCGTACCCGTGTCGCCGGTGAGCGCCTGCTTCCCGTCCGGCAAGAACCTGGCGTGTCCAAAGTCCGTGACCCGCGCGCGCAGTTCAGCATCCAGGAGCACGTTGCTGGGCTTGAGGTCGCGGTGCACGACCCTGGGCGTCTGCGCGTGGAGGTGGCGCATGGCCAGCGCGACCTCCAGCGCCCTGCTCACCCTGTCCACCGGCGGCGGCGGCGACGACGCCCGCGGGCGGCGCTCCCGTCCCCCGTGCAGCCACTCCCCCAGCGTGGCCCCGCTCAGGAGCTCGGTCACCAGGAAGCAGGTATCGGGCGGGCGCAGGCACGCGCCCAGCAGGCGCACCACGTGCGGGTGCCGCTGGCGCGACAGCACGTCGGCCTCCTGCGCGAAGAAGGCCTCGCCGACGGGGTTGGAGAGGAAGAACTCCGGACGCACCCACTTCACCGCCACGTCGAGCCCGCGCCACGTCGCCCGGTGTATGTCCGCTGTCGTGCCCCGGCCGATCACCTCGTGCAGCTCGATCTGTTCCATGGCTCATATGGCCGGAGGGCCCGGAGCACGCACACTGGTTACGAACTCACAATGTTTTTGCTTGCTGCGAGTTGGTTGGTTACCTCGTCCGGCACGACGGACCAGCCGTGCTGCACCGCTAGGTCCCGCGTGGCGGCCAGGTACGGATCGTCGCAGGGCGGCGCCTCCGCCGGGTCGTCTTCGTCGGCGTCGTCGGCGGCGTCGACCGTTGTCGCGGGTTCGGCTTCGTCGCCGCCGTGCGGCGACTGCTGCTGCGGCGCGCCGTCGGTTATGAGGTGCAGGAAGCCGTGCTCCTGGGCGACCTCGAGGCAAAACCTGAGGTACTCCTGCGTGCTCTCCAGCCGGGCCTTGTACGTCTCCTTGAGGTCCTTCTGCCTCCCGAGCTCCTCCATCAGCTTCGCGACCTGCTTGGCAACGCATCACGGCACACCATGTCATGTGTGTGATTCTAAAGCAGAGCACGAAACGAACTGCGAAACTACGAACACATCATTCCATCAGGCCCTGATTGATACTGGATGCGTGCGCGTCGTACCTGCTCGCTGGAACTGGAACGGTGGTTCTGTGAGGGCGGCGTGGAGAAGAACCCGGAGAAGCGGCCGCGGAGGCCGCGGTGCTGATCTTCCCCGCTCATCGGCGGAGCTTGCACGATGGATCGGAGCTCAAAGTTCAGAGCGCGTTATCCGTTGAGCCGATTGGGCGTTCCCCGCACAGAACAAACAGAGAAGCGAGTTGGCGTCACGGGCATAGTGGCATGCCAGATCTTTCTGCAGGAACAAAGCTATTCGCGTAGCATAGCGCGTCGCGGCGGCCAGCCCCAGCAATGGATCGGCAAATGGACAAGAGCGGCGGCGATTCCACCAATGCGGTTTATTTGGTTGACATGTTTGGAGTTCTGTTGGTAGTGTGCTAGCCTTGGATGCGGTACCGTGGCTGCCTCTTGTAAAGTAGAGCAACAGTGGTTTTCTCAAAGTCTGCACTGCTGATCCGGCCTCCAGCTCCAGCTGCACTACACGATGTCTTCTTGGACTCCTCCTGCATGCAGTACAACATTCTTGCATGTTATATACAGCTTTTATTTTAATAAAGGGCTCCATGTCTTATAACCCAGAGAGGCGGCAAAGAAAAAATAACAATTTTAAACTTAATTTTAGTATTATTTTGCAATCCAAAGAAATAAAAAATAAATAAGTCAGGTTCTCCTGGCTTTTCTACCTCGAGAATACAAAAGTTTTGCGCGTAGGTGGGGCCACTACCCGTCGTCGTCGTGCACGGGAACTAGGCTAAGTAAGGTTAGAGTTTTATTATCACTGTTTCATTTACACTTAATAAACTACCACATAAATATTTTTGAAGAAGAGAGAGAGTTGGTACGAATATATTTGATAACCAAAATCTTTTCATTGAGAGTGAGTGGTTCATTCATGCTTTATTTTATTTTATATAGTATGTCAGTCTTGAAAATGATACCATAAAACTCTATATTGAGACTGGTCTTAATGAGGATTTTATTTGGGTTTTGTTTGCATTTAATATCATGACACATCAGTAGATTTGATGACTTGGTCGATTAATCATCAACGATGTCGAGGACTCAATATCCACGGTCAACACCAGTCTCAGTTAGGAGTTTCGTACCATTGTTTCCAAAAATTATCATGCCATGTAGAATGAAGTTGAAAAAAAAAATCCTTTAACGAAAAGTTGCATCATATAGCTATGTAACTCATAGAGAGTATGTAACTCATAGAGAGTCGGTAATCGTAAAGTTTCGTGCTATAAGAACGTCCCCATTAATTCCTATATACATTACAATACAAAGACTAATAATTAGTAGACGGTACCTCTCTTGTGTCACCGGCACTATGCCTGGCCCCGTGCAATTTGTCCGCACCAGACATGAATCAACGAATGAATGAATGGCAAGCTGAGCTGGTCAGGGGCCGGTTGCCCGCCTCATCGTGTCTCTAATAATTTGGTCCGGCTGCTTGGACGCTCGCTGACGACAAACCCTGCTCGAGTGTACCACACCTTGCCCATGAAAATGACACGCTGTTGTACAAACATCAGCGCTGGCGCGCCGCGCGCCCATGCCATTTCAGCCGGCCGTCGTCCGCGCGCGCTCTCGCGGTGACCTGACGCCCGGGCGGGCCGGCATACGGGGAAATGATCAGTCACACGACGGCCGGGCACCACCGCACCACCACGTACGTGTTGGCCGCGCAAATAATGGCGTGCCGCCCGCGCCCGACCCCGGTTGGTGGCGGTGGTGGTGGCGTCGAGGCGAGCGCGAGAGTGAGGGACACATGCTGACACGCCAGCGCAGCGGATTCCTTCCACCACTCCACTCGGCTGCCCGTACGTACGTCGTGCACCAACTTGTATATATATAAGCCTTACCGCGCACGTCTCGCCCTCTTCCTGCTCCGATCCCCATCATCGATCCCACTCCCACCTTCCTCGCCTCTTCCACTCCACATCGATCCAGCTCGCCTAATCGCCTCTCTATATCGCCTTCGAATCGTCCGTCGGCGCTTGCTGGGGGTGCGGTACTGCGGTGCGATCAGCGCAGGATTCGCTGACATGGAGCGGCGCGGCCATTGCCACGGCGGCGGCAAGCACCCGCCCCCGCTCCCACCGCCGCGCCGGTCGCGGCGCGGGGAGCGCACGCGGCAGCCGTCCAGCCGCTCCTTCTCGGCGTCGCTCCTGGACGCCATCTACCGCTCCCTCGACGACGGCGGTGGCGCGGACGCCGTCGTCGCTGACGCCGCCGCGCGTGGGAGCGGTGCAGAGGAGAATAAGGCGGCGGCGGCGGCGGCCGCGACGGCGCAGTTCTGGTGGGCGAATAATAAGGAGGCGGCCAATAAGCCCAGGCAGCCTTCGTCGAGCGGGGACAGGGACGGCAGGCGCCGGCGGGAGAGTACGGGCGTCGTCGCGCGCCCGCGCCACTCCCACTCGGGGTACGCGTCGTCGACCACGTCGTCGACGTCCGACTCGTCGGCGGCTAGCTACAGCAGCTTCTCCTGCTCGTCGGCGTCGTCGACCACGGATACCGAGTCGTCGTCCACGTGCCGCCGCCACAGCCCGCCGCCCCTCCCGCCGCGGGTTTCGTCGTCAGAGGAATCCGTCGCCACGGACGCGGAGGAGGCGACCCCGCCGCCGCCACCGGCACCCAAGAGCAAACCGAAGAAGAAGGCCAGGCCGTGTTTCCCCGTGGCCAGGATCCGACCAAAGGCTTCGGTGCCATCAACATCGTCGTCCGGGCCGCAGCCGCAGCCGCCGTCGCCGGCGACGTTCGCGACCGCCCTCAAGGCTCTGTTCTCCTCGGCGTGCCTTCAAAGGAAGCCCAAGACTCCGGCAGCCACTCCTCCGCTCAAAATATCGCAGCCGCAGCCGCCGCGCGTGTCGGCGACGAGCGCTGCGAAAGCGGCTGACGCACCGGCGGAACCGGTGGAAACGAGGACGGTGAGGCTCCGCCCGGAAGCCGAGGCGTCGGTGGTGGTGCGGCGAAGGGTGGAGGAGCTGGTGTGGAGCCTCGAGGAGCTGGAGGAGGACGAGGAGGGGAGCGACGCCAGCTCCGACCTCTTCGAGCTGGAGAGCCTTCGCGGCGCCGGCGTGGACGAGCTGCCAGTGTACGGCACGACCATCCTCATGGCCAACCGCGCTATCGCCCAGGGGCCACCTCGTTAAGAAGATCGTCGATGTTCTCTGCATTTCAATAATGCTGCAGCATTCTGTTGTGAGAAAGAAATGCTGCAGCATGGTTTGTACCCTGTCTATATTTGAACTTTGTTCTTTCCCACAAATCTGTATTTTTTTGATGAAAATGTGAATAAAGTCCCTAGAAATTGTGATCGGCAAGGAATTGAGGTTGCGGCATTTACATTTTTGCCTGTTCAGTCACTTCAAAATACTACAGTCCAATTTGTTGTGATACAAGTACAACATCTCCATCTTAGTCTTGGATTCAGCATATATATTTATAGAAAATAGTATCGATATTTATTGTGACGTCAAATAGAGATATATTCCACCACCACGAAAAATTTAATGATACTTATTTGATATCATAACTTGATAAATTCAAAATGGTTTTGACTTGTTACTGTGTTAGAACTGTATCCTTTTGAGTAGGGTAGCGTGATTATTTTTGTTCTTTTAAGTGGTAGACGAAGTACTTATTGTCTATATAAGACGTCAATATAATGATTTTATTAACTCTAGGGCCGCCGCTGCGCTGCACACCCGCACGCCGCCGGAGGCCGGAGCTGCCCATCCCGCCACCACATCGCCGCCGGCATCCCTGACTCCCTCCACGTCCACCGTCCGCGGCTCCCACATATGGCACCGGCTGACCTCCGCGGCTCCGCGTAGGGCACCACGCTGGCCGCCTCGCCGCTCGCCGGCTGCCTGCTGGCAGTCGCCGGCCCGCAGCCCCCGCCCTCCAGGCTCTGGCCCCGGCTCCAGCCGACCAGTTGTGAATCGTCC
Source organism: Bothriochloa decipiens (assembly GCA_023333625.1). Taxonomy (NCBI): domain Eukaryota; kingdom Viridiplantae; phylum Streptophyta; class Magnoliopsida; order Poales; family Poaceae; genus Bothriochloa; species Bothriochloa decipiens. Next base: position 23,727,356 of record CM041631.1, on the reverse strand, counting down.
GCCCGATGCCTTTCTGCTACTGTGTGACGACTGAGCTGTGAATCGTCCGCCCGATCGACGCTGTCTGCTACTGTGTGACGACTGACGACAGTGTGAGCACATTTTTACCTTCAATTTCTCTACTGAATTTCTTACTTGATTTGAAATTAGAATATAGATGATGGATTCAATATTTCTATTCAGATTCAATACTTCATCATGTGTATTTTTAGAGGCTCCAGTCGGCAATAAAATCTGGCTCCGCCAGGAGCTTATCCCCTGGTGAACATTTGGGGGGGAAAAAATCCTCTGGCCTCCACAAGAGTTTTTGCATTGGTCAATATGTCAGCCCATATATTCATACCGAAAAGTATATGAATATTGGAGGATTTTATCCCTATAGGAAAATAAATCCTATATGTCCTCCTTTGAAACAAAAGATTAAATCCTATAAATTTCCTTTCAATTTCTATGGGACTATAAAACCATTGAAATTAGTATGAGGTTGGACCTTATGAAAACTTTCAGGAGTTGGTAACTCTCCAATTCTCCATCAACTGAAGCTGTTAATATTTTTTTCCCTTTCGCGGAGCAGCACATTGGTCCAACATTGTCCTTGGTTTACCTATAAGAAACAAAGATAGCATTGTCCTAGGCTAATTATTAGGCAACATATACTTTCACCAAACGAACATAACACTACATCGATATCATTAGCATACACGGTTACGCTTTAAAAAAAACACAAGTATGCTTCATGCCATGGCGGGCCCCTCGTGCTGGAGTATCAAGCAGAAGCAGGCCCCTGGTTTCATTTGTGTATTTGTAATATATTTATAAATACTTGTCAGTAGTCCGGTGATACTGATGATGCGATGTATATGTACACAGCATGAGCGATCATCGTGTATAGTGTATAATATTCCCAGCTCAGTTTCGAGGAAGATGACGAGGAGCAAGTACAGCTGTGAGTAATGTGATATTAAAAATCAGTAGATGCTGTTGTTATGGATAGCCTCATCAGAGATGGAATCTTGGGTCTGCACAGTACGAAAATGTACGACACTGCGAGACTAAAGATGCCATTGCCGCCATGGCCTGCCCCCAAGATCTGTGCTTCCAGTCGATCTGATTAGCACGAGCACCGGCATGGGCCGAGCAGTTTGTGTCCACTCGTAGACACACAAGTCTTAGCATCCCAGCTGTGGCGCCAACAATGATACAAACCTTTTCAAAAGTTGATACACACAAGTCTTAAGATTCAGTGTTTTACTTGCTGTTGCAGGACATACTGATACAAAGCCAAAAGGGCACTGCGTGATTTGCAGGGCTGTCCAGTTAGCTGTGGTTACGGAATTATTATAGTACACCTTCTAATTTGCTTTTTGTTCCGAGGTCGCTCGCTCATGTCTAGCGTGGGAGGATCCAATGCAATGCAAGTACAGAGCACACACCGCACAAGGCGCGGCGAAAGGGACGGCTGATCTGTATGCCGGAGCAGGATCTGGGACAGACAGCAGGATGGCCGCGCTGCGAGAGGGACGGCAACGGTGCGGCAGCGCTGGTCACACTTGCATTGCACCTAGCTGAGCCACGCTTCGTTTCGTTTCTGTGAGCCTCGCTCGGTGTTGTCCGGAAGAAGACGACGTGCCAGGTCAGGATCGCCCGATCGAGCTTCTTCGTTCCCAAAAACGCCGCCCCCGGCGGTGCAGTGCGCCGGCCAGTGGGAATGTCATCTCGTGTTCGGTTCAGATGCATGCAATGCGGCGCATGGTTCGTTCCCTGAACTCTTCCTCACCGTGGTGTGTCGTGAATAGCTTGCGCAGTTGTACGTGCACCACCGATTCGGGACGGAGGTTTGCATGATCTGATCACTCAGCCTCTCAGGTACGGCTGAAATGGCCATGTGGAGCAGCTTGCCTGCGACGACGGCCGGCACACCGTGAAATTCAGATCGCGTTCGCTAGCGCTGAGCTGACAACTGAACTGATGAGCAAGCAGCCACCGTTGGACGCGCGCGCGATAACGGCAGGCAGACAGGCGGCAGGAACGTTAGTTATTGCGACGTGGACTGTGCGTAGACGACGCCACGACGGTCAGTGCGTGCTCGGCCGGTGAAGGGCATGGCCAAATAAACCACGAGGTCCCCAGCGGTCGACGGGCGGGCAGCTGGGGCCGGGCCATGCATGCCCGCGAGCGCCGCGACACGCATCGATTGACTGACTGGTCGGTCGATCTCACTGGCTCGGTGGTTGCGCTCGGGCGGGCCTTGCGGAGCTCGGAGAGACGCGGACGTCGCAGCCAAACAGAGGCCTCAGCAGCTAGCAGAGCGCCGAGAGGATTTCTCCGCGGCGAGTGGTGGACCGCAGCCGTTCGCTCGCGGGCGCACGGACCAGCTGACCCCCAGAAAACCGTACGCGCAGTGAGTGGGGGACGCGCACTGTTGCTGCAGGTGCTCGGCACACGGCCACACGGGACACGGCGGCGCGCACGGCAGCCGCTTGAATGCACCCGCCGGCCCGGCGGCGCGGAGAACGGCAGCGGATGGTCCTGGTGGGTCGCGCGCCGCTTTCACCGTTGCTCGCCACATGCGTGCGGTCGCGCACGGGGGAGGGTTTGGAACGTGGTCGACACGAGCCGCGCCGCTTCGGCAGTTAAGCAGTTTGGTCGTCGAAGGTACGGGACCCATGCGCTACCGCTGCCTCACGCCGTGCATGTGCCATCCACCGCTGAGGCCTGCAAGGCCGGGAGTAGGGAAAACGAGGGCCCAAACAACATGAGAAGCGATGAAGCATGGCAGGCCTGCAGGAGAATCAGGTTTGACAGGGAAGCGATAAAGATAAAATCGTTGTCAAGTACAGCTTCAACATGCATGCCCTGGTGGCACCGTCTTGACCCGTGCTCTGGGAATGTGAGATAGACGAGGGGTTTTGGTCCGGAGACGTTCGCTTCGTCCCATCCCATAAAAGGAAATCACGGCTTCCCTCCATCCTAAGAATTGCTATCGTTATTAATTAAAAAAAAACTTTCTAAATTTGACCAATTTTACAGAAAAAGTTAATAATATTTATATTTAAATAAGTTATTTTAATAAAAACATATAAAAACTATCTAATGATATTAATTACGTACTCCAAATTATATACATCTGATTAAAGTTAAATTACATTGTTATAGGACATTGTTAATAGGACGAAGAAAAAAAAGGGGGGAGGGGGGATTACCCAAGCAAATACACAAGAATTATTAGTTAAACCATAAAGGACTACACAATTTCACCTACCAAATGTAACTTACACCTGTACATTTTAATATACAACGCCGTACGTTTTCGAAAAATAGTGGTACAACATCGCATCGGCATAAACTTGCGAAAGGGAGAATGAAGCGTGAAAAAATTATAATATTTAAGAAAAATCCAGAGTTGCACTCAGGCAAATCAATTTGGAACGCAATCAACAGGTTGGCACTTCTTTGACTTCCCAAGGGTTACAATTTCAGTTTGACTTTCTCTGACCATTTGAAAATATCTGAGTAAACCCGGTCGCCACCAATTTCCTCACCGGTTGCCCCAGCAGCTATTCTGATGATGTCCTCAATCAGAGCAAAGTTCCCCATTATATCAACATGTGCACCGCTCTGAGTGCCCCTGCCTTCCAGGAGAGTCGAGGGTGGTGAATGGCTGTATTCTCTCACGTAAGTGTTGCTGCCGGCAGGGTTGAAACGAGTTTTTCCACGCCATCCTTTTGCACACATGTAGCCTGCACTAAGAACTGGAACAGTTTCATCACCGTCAGCTAAGTAAACACCCCCTTTCAAGCAGCTATTTTCGTCCCCGCCTTCAGCCGTGGTGTCAATCCGGAAAGGTATATTACACTCTGCCTGCGGGGCCACCTTGTAGACATATGCCCTTTCGGTAGGAATGCCTACTCCATACATCGAAAATATTTCCATGTCAGGAGCATTCGGCAGCCTGAAGATGAAATGATCATATGTTATGATACTAGAATAATGGAAACATAAATAGCCTGAGAATAGGAATGCTGGCAAAGAACTCATACTTTGTTTCCAAGGGGTTTGACCAATATTTGTAATGTTGGTATTTTGGATCATCCAAGTTATCAGCAATTCCGTATGAAAAGTGGACATTTCCACGCTGCATCATCCTTGGAGCAACAAATTGAAGGAGGTCTATAACAGAACTAGCAGTGTAAACTTTGTAGTCTTCGACTGCCTTTATTCCACCCCATCCTAATTCGTGATACTCCGTCCAGATCTCCCGGCACGACGTATTTGAATGGGCGATATTATTACCTTTAACAGCATCCTGAAATGATCAAAGCACAGTTTTGCTCCAATATTAACAGCTTATAATCCATTTCCATAAATCTGTCCCAAATATATTCCTTAATGCAATGAGGTCACAATATAATACCAATGTAAAGCAACATACAGATGGAAAATCTAGTTTTGTTTCAATGGTCTCAGTAGAAGTGTTTAGTAATAACTTTAAACCACAAAAGTCCTGATTTTTTTTTTGATGAGAAAAGTCCTGATTGTTAACAACTCTCTGCTGCAACTAAAATAGTCTTTCAAGATCTTTTTTTCTACTTGTTTTTTGGGAGACTGAGCCAACATGGATCCAAACCTATTTACAGACTAGGGTGAATAGAAAAGTTCAAACTAGCACAGCTGATAACTTCATCAGCAAGTTTATGAATATATGGAAATGAATGCATACTACACAAGAAAACTATATATGAAAAAGATTGAATAAGACAAACTGTAAAAGGCATTAACAAGTGGTGTAAGAAAAAGACCACACTCAGGAAACAGGTAAAAACGTGTTAATAAGCTTCCGAATACTCACACGAAATTCTATCTGCTCAATCTCTGAAGAAGGTGCTTCTGCTACATCTTTACCAAAGGATACCAGCCTTCCATAGTTAATAGGTTCAGGTTGATCTTCGATATTTTCCCCATTGCTATCGGTATCATTGGTTTTGTGCTTCTTAGCTTTACATTCAAGGCCATCTTCTGGAGACCAATCCAGATTTCCCCAAATTGTATCACCACCTTTAGGAATCATTGACATTGTCGAATCCCATGTTCGGGTCATACGCATCAAATGGCGCAAAGTTTGAAGCCCAAGAAAATCGGAGTCCAGGACATCAGGAGCGATAGCTCTGTATATAAACAATAAAATTTAGTGGCAAACTAATTTTATTACCTGAGAGCAATTTTCTAATCAGGATAAAAAGGTATCCAGCAGTCCAAGTTCATGTTTGAAATGAAATCAGAAAACACAATTCAAATGTGTTTACGTTGGTACCCCTGGGTAACCACATGCTAAACAATATCTGGTTTATTTAAGCTCACATTTGAATATCTTTGCCATCATTCCATGTGATACATTATGACTCGTGGGATAAAAAGCGAACGAGAATAACTTCTGCAACATTTTAGGATGAATAACAGGACCAAAATAGCCCAAATTTACCCATGTGAACGTATTACTGAGCAATTTCAATTTAGGGAATTAACGACAGGTCACAGAGAAATGCTTAGACTTGCTTTAGTGATTGTGCTTGTTTTAGGGAATGAATGATTGCATTACTGCTATGATACCTTGAATTCCGAAGTTACTCCATCCATTTATAATATGATGTTTAACGCTTCTGTCATATGGAGAGGGGCACTGTAGGGCGCGGTTGTCCTAGTTGGAGCTTAAGCCCATTAGGGTTAATTAGTGTCTTTCTTAGTTATTTATCTATGTTAGAGAAAATAGGAATAGTACCATATTGTCTAGGCACAAGAAGTGTTAGTCCTATGTACCCTTTATAATCAGCCCATGAGGCACAATAGAGGACAAGCAATGAATTATCAACCAATCTAATCTCTCTCTATCTCTTCTAAACAACCAAGCCTGCGGTGGAGGGGAAAACCTCGCCGGAGAAGACATAGATCGCGGCCATGAAAAGCATAGCCTAGGTCTAGTTATCCCATGGACCCAATGTCCATGACAGCTTCTTTCTTTTCTAGAATATATGATTATTTACAACTTCAGGATAATATTACATTTTTTTGTTATTCACTTGCTTTAATAAATGAATTAATTGCCTTGTACCTGAACCAGGATATTTGCATACATGGAAAGATGGAAAACATAATAGAAAATTAAAGAGCAAAAAGTATTATCAGCTAATATAGAATGATTGTGTACCACTCAATCCCCACAAACTTCATCACATAGCAGATATTAGTAATTATAGTCAATTTAAAACAAAGCATATGATCTTGCATAAACTCAATCCTATGATTATAGTCTAACTTTTATGTAACATATCAGAAGCAATTGGAATGCCAGAGCTATCTTGTCCAGAAAAGATAAACGCAATTTAGAATGGTACTGAGTAAGCATATAGACAAATGACACTAACAAAAGTAATATGCAAACTATAGTCTGATGTATGCTAACTAGTATAGATAAAGAGCGAAACATTTATGCAATGTTATAAAGAACAACATTGTGAAACAATATTATCTCAGTAGGCATCACCTAGTAAACTTCAACTCTGATAACATGAAAATACCTACTTCCTCCATTCCAAATTGTAAGTCGCTTTGATTTTTTTGGTGCATGCATTTTGCTATATATCTAGACATGAATGTATCTAGACATGAATGCAGGTACCAAAAAAGTCAAAGCGACTTACAATTTGGAACGGAGGGAGTACTAAAACTAGCAAACTAAATTTAAATTACCTAGCAACGGCAACATCTTTGGCTTCAGATGAGAAGAGCCCAGCAACAGCCTTGGGAACTCCTAAGAAAGGTCCTCCAATATTCATTACAGCTTTAATATGCTTCTCACACCAGTTTGGACCACCACCACCACCCATGGGAGGAGGTGCTTCGACCCATTTCATAAAATGCAGAAAATAGAGGACTCCCATGGAGTGTGGGATCACCACCACCCTATTTCCACCATTTGTTGCTACCATAAGTTCAATATTGCTCTTTATTCTGCTCAAAGTTTGATCACGAACCTGCATATAGTAATCTGCATTACAAATATGGCAATACATTCTATACAAGAACCATTTACCCACAGTGGGAACTATCACTAAGCATCAGAAGTTCAGAACCAAAATAGCTTATCCGTGGTGACTTTTGACTAAATTTACTTGTACAAGGCCATCAAAGAAGGGTACCTCAGTGTTCTGGAACGATAACCTCCAATCATATGCAGCCATGTACATGGTCTTTTCTTCATATCCAATACGAGCTAAATTGGCAATTAAGACAGCCCAAACAAAATATCCAGGGACAAAATAGTCTGCTGCGACAAGGCCTGTGACAGGCCTGACCCTTATTCCAGGTTTGTCTAATCCAGTTTCATTGTCCAAAGACATATGTTCAACCCAGCATAGAGGTCTGAAAAAAAATGAAGATTTGACCAGAAAGAGAAGACTCAGTATAGCCAATGAAAAAGTGCATGACTGCTATGGCATAAGATGCAACGGCTATTTTTCATTCGAGTATAGTCAACCTTACTGCTAGGGGAAGAATGCAAATACAATAGGTGCTGATATGCACAACAATCACATTTGTTCACAGTTCACCACAACTGATTTGATAAAGATGTAATGTCAAAATATGTCCTCAAAATGTTTTCTGGAACCTGTCCTCACAGTTCTTAGGACACGAAATGAACAACTTCTGAAGCAGAAGAATGATATGATGAGCATAGTAAAATGGATTTCAACTGACGAAGGGAAAAAAGCGACACTGCATCCCTCATTTTCCTGGTACCTAAAATAATGCTGGGCCCGATGAGGCTTAATGCACTTCAGTTTTCAGAATGACAGATTTCAAATGTTTGCAACCAAAAACAAAAATCCAACCAAAATGTTAGTGGAAATAAGTAACTGTTTAAGACAAAGTGCAAGGCATTTCTATGAAATATCCCCTTTAGTATACACAGGGCCGGTCCTGAGGGCGGGCAAGCGGGGCGGCCGCCCTGGGCCCCCAATCCCATGGGGCCCCATCCCGGATATATATTTGTATAGTATATGGTCTGATCATGAAGCAGTTAAAGTCCAGTAGCAAAGGCACAGCGGCGCGATGCAATCAAAAGTCCAACGGCAGCGAGTGACTGACCAGGATGGTCGCTTTGCAACGAGGCACATCGTAGCAGTGTACTCCCTCCGTCCCATGGAGTTTGACGTTTTTGACTTTTGAATTTCATGTTTGACCATCCGTATTATTCAAAATATTTATGCAAATAATAAAATAAATTAATCAATATTCAAGTATCTTTATTGATAAAATAAGTTATAACAAAATAAATTATATTTATATAAAAATTTGAATAAGACAAACGATAAAACAAGATGGCACGGAATCCAAAGTGACAAACTCAATGGGACGGAGAGAGTAGCTCTCTATAACCATGTGCATAGAACGTCCAAAGTCCCCCTGTCCACTATCCCCACTCCACAAAATGACATCAACGTGATTAGTGAATTTTTACTAGTTGCTGGACAACGGGAGTGTCCTCACGATCACGGCCTCACGGGACTGGAACATACTATTCTTATTATGCAAAAGCAATATTCCTACAACCAATTTACACATACTAAACTACCTCAAAAGCTTCTTCTAAAGTTCCTTGATGCAAAGTTAATGATAATGGTATATATATATATATCAATCTCATTGAACAATCATTTCTCAATGTATAATATTGCCATACCATTTAGCCTTTCTTATAGGAAAAGTGGAGTAAACTAGTTATTTGGTGAAGCGTGCCTCTCTGTTGCTCGTTTATCTAGAATAATGAGTATATAAGATTAGTATCCTAATACCTTCAAAATGATCAAGAGCTAGGAATAATACTACTAGTAACATATATAACCATTCCGTTCATGTGTATGTAAGGGGCCCCGGATTTTGGTTTCGCCCTGGGCCCCTCAAAACTCAGGACCGGCGCTGAGTATACATGGGATAGCTGATAGCTCAAGAACACAAGGCTAGTAAGGTCAAAATTGTGATTAGTACTCTTTTCAGAAAGTACATGGCAGGCAACATGCATCTTTCTATAAAAGCAATACCTGAATGATAGAACTGCCAGGGGACCAAATTCTTTCTAAAACTTTGCTATGCAGGCCTAATGCCACACACAAAAAAAATGCAAAATGCAGTTTTTTTTCTGAAAGTTTAGAAACCACATGATTTAGGAAAATAATTACTCTTCTTCAGGACATAAAAACAGATCTCATGTGTCCACCACCTAAACAAGTAGGTCCAAAGTGTGGGTGCTTTATAGTTTCACAAGACACCAGCTCCATGCAGGTCCAAATTGCGCACTTAAAGTTCCACTAGTGATGCTAACAAAAGTCCCAACACTGCCTCAGAAAACACCCACCGGATCAAGACATCACTAGGACGTTCTTGCTGACACATTTCAGATCTTGAGAAACCACATAGCTAAAACAGAGACTGGGACCAAACAGGCCGCCAACCTACTGAAAGCACAAGCCGAAATCAAAATACAAGGAACTTTTGGACCTTGCATAAGAACAAAAAAAAAAGATAAATCATAGAGAAATTATCATTGCCAAGATCCCAGTGAGAACCCTGTCACTGAGATAGCTCCACGGCTCCCAAAAGAAGAATTCCTTAAAAGACATCTCAAAGTCTCATAAGATCTTGAATACAAATATACAAAAGACCAGGCCGGTTGACTATCAGTAACATTTACGAAACAATAGAATGTACAGGATAGAGTAACATTGGACTATTCTGAGTAACATTAGCAAAACATTGAACCTGTATTTTCTAAAGACAACATCAACGACCAAACAAGCGATGTAGACAACAAACTTTCAATTGATATGTTCAACCAACCGAAAACTAAATAAACTCTCATAAACCAGACAAAACTCCAGTGCTAGTTACTAGAGTTAAATTCACGGTGACTGATGTGATTTCAGAATCGGAAACAAAAACAACAACAAAAAAGAGAAAGCACCTCTTGTATACGTCACCAAATGTGCCGCCCCACAGCCGCTTGCGGAAGAGCCCCTCGGCGCACTGGTGCCCCTCCCATAGCTCGAGCCCTCCGGTGACGATGCCGGGGACGAAGACGACGGGGTGCTTAGCTCGCAGCCCCTCCTTCTGCAGCTTGACCCCGGGCGGGTCCGGGAGCGGGCCCGTGATGGCCTCCGTGACATACTGCGGGAACGAGGCCGGCATCGCGTTGTAGAGGAAGAGCAGCAGCCACCAGGCGGAGCACACGCACCCGACCAGCCAGCAGCAGCTGTCCACGCACGACCACTTGGCCTTGGTCCGCCTCGTGGCCTCCTTGGCCGGCGGCGCGGAGGACGAGGAGGACGGGGACGGCTTCTTCACCTTGTCGTTGTCGTCGTGGTCGGACCCGTCGCCATCCGAGGGCGGCGGCGGCGTCGGCGTCTCCTGCGGCTGCTTCCGCCGCCGCAGAAGCGACATGGCGCGCGGCGGCGGTGGGTCGGAAGGCGGGCGGGCTAACTGCGCGGGCCCACCTGCATCCCGGGCCGCGGCAGCGGAGGCGGCGGCGCCCGGTAGAAGAAAACCCTAGGCGTCGGAGGAGGACGCGAGGCGGGCAGGTCGAGGGGCCAGTTCCGTCGTGGCCTGGCGGCTTGGCGGGGTTCGCGCTTGTGAGACCGCGCGACGAGAGGGGGAGAAGAGGCTGGGGGCACGGGGCACCGCCGCGCCCGCCACAGGTCCACAGCGACCGCTCCCGTGCGCCCGGTGCACGTAGGCGGGGACACCGCTTGACTGGATCGGCGAAGCCAGGTGTGTGCTTCTGGTCTATGGGGCCCAGTGGTCAGCTAGGTAGGTGCAGGAGGACTCGGTTCATGGAACGCGGTGAGCCGAGGTGGGGGCTGCGAGGAGGTGGCTGGCTCGACTGACGGCAGGGATGCATGGGTCCAACTCATCGTGGGGCTAGACTGGCAGTCAGAGGGCGGTGACGAGGGGCCCATGTCGGTTACCACCACTACATAATTGTGATTCGACCAGCGTACCGCTGAAACGTTCTTTTCTCATCCTCACCCACAATTGAAGAGACAAAATATTGCCTTTTCCCCGTTAAAAACGGTTTCCAAAGTACAACTGTGATTTTGTAAGCACTCTGCACGTCTCAAAATAAATATAGTTCTCGTTGTGAACATAGACGAGTTTATCCATATATCTGGTGTGTTCTTATTTTAGAATGGAAGATGTGTATATAGAAGATTCTGTTTAAAAATACGACCAATGCAAAATGTGCTGTCCTCTTTCATTATGCCTAGAGCTCCGTCACGTCGTTATCGATGTTAACGAGGATCGTGCGGCCTGCCTTCCCTCTCCTTCGATATCCCACGTTGTTAGAGCCGGAGATTGGATTTGGTTTGACGAAGAAAAATAGAAAAAGCTTGGAACCACAAGAATTGAAGCAATCAACAAGCAAACTAAATATCCCTATTTCGCTCTATTAGCTTGAGCTTATTAACCACCCGTGATGGTACCATGCTTATACAAAATTGCATCAGCCAACTTATCAGCCGCACAAATCCGTCCAACTTCTAGCTAGGGATCTAAACGCAAAACTTGCAGTTTTGTTTTGAGCGTGCTAGGTTCACTAATCAGAAGTCGTGGTTCAACCTGGCTTGGGATTGTCGGAATTGTTCCCGCTACAACCTGGTGGACAAGGGAAAAGCCGTTAGATGTTTCTCATCAAAAGAAAAGAAAAAGCTATTAGATGTCGCATTGGAGGCAGCGCGAGGCTGGTCTGGGGCAGCACACGGATCGATCCTAGTATTTTCTATCGAACAAACACAAGAACAAGATACGCATTGGTCCATAATATATTAATTAATAATATCCCTTTGCGTAGAGAGTAGAAACACAGTCGCATTGGTCCATAATACATTAATAATATCCCTTTGTGTTACGCACATTGAGGATATGATTTAATGCGGTATTCCCTTGTCCTTTGATCGCATCCCCACGTCAACAAGACGTTCATGCATATGATCACTGGATCAGTCCATCTGATAACAAATGCTCAAAAACAAAAAGTTCTGATGACAAGTCCCCACTCAACACCCCCATGTCCGGTCCAGTCCAGACCATGCATGGCCGTCTCCGCAATAAAGCCCAGAAAGAAAAATATTCATTCTCAAAAGAAAAAAAGAATCAATGGCGACAGGGCTCCGCAAAAGGGCCAGGACGATGGGCCGGAACCTCGACTGCCTCGTGTTTGTTTCTAAAATGACTGGGCCAGGCTCCAGGCTGGCTTCGTCGTCCATCCAACAAACCTCCTTCGTGTTTCTCAAAAAAAAAAAAAAAAAAAAAAAAACCTCCGTCGTTCTCCGGACTCTACGAAACGGAGCTCGGAACGTTCCCCTTTCCCCTGCTCTCGGCGGCAGCCAACGCCTCCCCCCTAATCAAGTAATCATGCTGCAAGCGGAGATGCAAACAAAGCATCCTTAACTAAAGACGAAAAAGGATTAGCGGAGCAGTTGCGGCATTAGCAGCAGCTCCACGATGGGAAAAGCGAGCTACTAGTTCTAGTTGGTTGGGAGACAGCACGAACCCCACCGCCCCGCCGGCTCCGGCTCCATGCCAGATGCCTCCACCACCACCACCACTGTCCACTGACCGCCCGCCGCCCACCCCTCGCGCATGTGCGTGCCCCTCCTCGACCACTCCACTCAAGCGAGGGTGTACGGGAGGACCGGAGGAAGCATTCCTTCCGCGCTGTGCTTTCCTGATGGAGACTGGCACAATGGACGCGCAGGCAGCCGCGGCGCGGGAGCCGAGCGCCGGCTCCGGCTTCTGACTAGGCTACGCGGATGATGGGCGACCAGCGGAGGCGGGAGTGGGCATGATTGACGGCCAGGGGGGCGGCCCGCCGTCGGATGGATGACCAGTGGGCTGCGCGAGCGCGACGTCACGTCACTCGAACCGGATGAGCAGAGGCGAGGGGCCGAGGGCCGAGGAGGAACCAGACAAAAAGGGAGTGGGAGTGGGACACTGCCGCCGTGGTCATTCGTCCGGCCGTGAGGACGTCCGATTACAAAGCCCTGTCCGGATCCAATTTTTTTTAAATAGCCCACTCAAAAAAAAACTAGCCCACCAAAGACATAATTATTTATGCTAGTTTTGATGGGACCCACTGAAAACTCATTTTTCTTTCCCTTCCCAGCCGCACCCGATCCGGGTTCCTCTCTCCCGCACACGCCCGGTTCCTCTCCCCCGCACGCAACGCCGCGATTCCAAGCCACGCGCCGCCGGCCAGCGCCGCGCGAGCCAGGAACGCCGCCGCCTCCTCGTCGATTCGCCGGCACGGAGGTTCGCCGCCCTCCCTCCTCTCTCTCGCCGCCCTCCTCTTTCTCTCCCCCATCCTCCTTTCGTCCTGGCGGAGGTCCTGGCGGCATGGGGGTTCGCCGGCACGGAGGTCCTGGCGGACGGGGTCGTCCTCGCGGCAGGGGTCGCCCTGGCGGCGGGGCGCGCCGGCGGCAGAGCACCCTGGTGGCGGAGCGCTCGTTCTGGGGGGCGCCCTTGTGGCGGGACGCGCGATGGCAGGTGACTCCGCTTTTACTGATTTTTGCCGCGTTTGTGCAGGAGGACTTCCCCATGGACGGAGATGGAATTGACGAGTTGTGGGGCTCGCAGCAGTCCGCGAGCGGCCCTACCCACGCTTCGGCTGTCCGCGGTGGCTTCGACCTCAACTCGCAAGCGCCGGAGGGGTTTCCCGGGCTTCAGTTGTACGGAGACATCCTCCGGGGAGACGACGACGAGCTACTTCCTGGACGTGGCAGGGGCTCCGGCCTCCCTCCCTATCGCCCACCGCGTGCCGGAGCCGGAGACGCATGGGCGACGCCGGCGCCACCGCTTGCCCGCCAACTGTTCGGTGGCTCCTCCTTAGCAGCTGGTCACCGAGGAGGAAATGGTGACGACTACACCGGTGGGTCGTCGGGAGCAGCCGGTTGTGTTCGTCAGCGTGCGAAATCGGCCGCCGCAGTAGCCGGCCGGCGTCCCCAGCGTACCAACACAGCGACCCGTGGCATCGATGGCTAGCGCGTCCCCAGCGTACCGCGTCCCCGACCACCCAGGCCACCTAGCATGCGCGGCGTCCGTGGGCAAGCATCCGGCTCCAGCGGATCCGGCTTCGGAGCTCCGCTCAACAATGACGATGAAGCAATGGAGGATGACGTGGAGTTAGGGAGCTCCGGCGGTCCTCCGGTGAGCCTTATCGGTCGAGCAAAATGGACTGATTCACGTAATGCTTGCTTGTTAGAATTGTGCATAGAGCAACGTAGAGCAGGAACCTATAATGGTTTAAAAATGAATCGTGAAGGGTACCAAGCCGTTTTTAATGGCTTACTTGCTAAAATGAGTTTGGTGTACACCCGAGGCCAAGTAAAGAACCAACTAACCATACTCAGAAGCATCCACGATTTCTGGCACTGTTTGCAAACGCACACAGGGTTGGGGAGGAGACCAGATGGGACACTTACACAGAGGTGTGCTTGGTTACTCTATGCTGTTATGCCTTCGAATTTTACTTGGCTGTGTTGGTCTTCTCTCAGTTCACGCAGAACTCTTGTAAATACTGATAGATAATGCTATTTTTTTTAATCTTGAGCTGCTGACCTTTGAAACTTTTACATGTAAGATAAACAATATGTTAGAAACATAGAAATATGGTTGATATTTCTGAAGGAGGGTGCATTAAAGTTTCTAAGAAACATAGAAATATGGTTGATATTCCCTGTTATGAGTTTTTTGATACCATTGTAAGGACTAAGGACTTAACTGAATAGTACGGACTAAGGACTTAAGTGAGTCAGATTTGTTTCCTTTTTTAAATCTAGTTGAGTGTCTCTGCACAATATATTTGTTCTGTCTACTTCCTGTTTAGGCTAGTCAAGGTCACATGAAACTTACTGTTACTATACTTATACTTGCTGTACTTAGCCTCAAATTTCTAATAAACTTTTGTCAAGAGGTGTCAGGAACTTGCATTTGAGTGTGGCGTTGACAAAACCGTTGACTCTGTCTATGCTATGTCCAAGTTGTTTGAAACAGAGTACCAAAGGCAGTTCTTTTATGGCCAGTTAACTCCTGAGCTTAGGTTGGGTTACTTCAAGAAATGGTGCAGAGACAATTTGGAGTAGTTAGGATCTTTTGGGTCTATATGTGTGTTGAACTATTTTATGTGTGTTGAACCTCTCATTTGTGTGTGAGGTGTTAAACTATTATCTGTGGGGTGTAATAGACCTTTATGCTATATGTTGAACCTATTTAAATTTTTCTATGAGCTATCATGTCAAGTGTTGAATTAATTTGCTTACCCTGTTTCAAGTTTTATGCATTGTGCTGATAGTTTGTTATATGTGTTGAAGCAGGAAGATGATCATGGCCCCATGATTGAGGAAGAAGTGGGTGATGAAGGTAGCTCAAGTGAGGATGAAATTATATCCATGTGCCGCAACAATTTGGTGCAGCAACAAAATTTGATTCTACAGTTGGTTCCTATCTTGGGTATGTACTCTGATAACTACTTCCTGAAACTACCTAAGAGGGTCGCTGGAGATTCTGGTTTGGATTGGGTGCATGAGACACTAGCCCGAGATACCCAATGTTACAACATGTTTAGGGTTGAGAGGCCTTTATTTTATAGACTGCATAATACTTTGGTCCGTAGATATGGGTTGAAGTCTACTAAAAAATTGACATTTGTAGAGACTCTTGCTATGTTTTTATGGATTGTTGGTGGCTCACAGCCAGTTCTGACAACCGTTTTAGGAGGTCTATGGAGACAGTAAGCAGGACATTCAACAGAGTTTTGACATGCCTTCTTAAGTTAGCACATCACAACATTATACCCAAGGACCCAACATTTCCAGAGGTGCACCCAAATTTAGAAAATTCAGCATTCTGGCCACACTTCAACGAGTGCATAGGAGCTATGGATGGGGCACATATCAAGGTTGTGGTTGATAAGAGTAAGAGGATTCCATACTTGAACAGGCACAATGAGACCAGCCAGAATGTCCTTACTGTTTGTGATTTTGACATGAGATTTACCTTTGTGTTGTCGGGATGGCCTGGTTTAGCACATGACATGAGAGTTTTCAAAGATGCCATAACTACTCATCATCACAAATTTCCACATCCACCACCAGGTTTGCTACTTCACCTGTCTTGCACAAATTTTTAACCAATTACACTTGTTCATCTAAGCCTCATTGTTTGGCTTTGAAAATATGTAGGCAAGTTTTATGCGGTTGATGGGGGTACCCAAACCGGCCGGGCTACCTTTCACCATATAGATGTACAAGGCACCATGTTGAGCAATGGCAAAACGGCCCGCCGCCTCAAGGTATGAAAAAAGTCTTCAACCATGCACATGCCAAAGTTAGGAATGTCATAGAGCGAGCTTTTGGAGTGTTGAAGACAAAGTTTAGGATTTTGTTGAACATGCAAAGATTTTCAGAGGACAAGCAAGCTAGAATTATTGTTGCTTGTATGGCTCTTCATAATTTTATTCGAGAGAGCAGGATTACGGATAGGGAATTTGATGCATGTGATGCCGATGAAAATTATAACCCAATGCCTAGTTCTTCGGCATCAACATGGCCCGGATGAACCTCTTGTTGAAGATGTCAATATGAATGCCTTTCGTGATGAGTTAGCTCATGCTTTGTTTCATGGAGTGTAATTTTTTTAGCTTCATTGAGGACTTGTAAGTTTGTGTGAGACATCTTATTTGTATGGATAAATTAAGTTTATTGTGATTTGGATACTTTATTTATAAAAATAATTTATTTGTCATTTGTATGCGGAGGGAGGTATGTTTGGATCACACGGTCATGAAAGACAACATGTTCCTTAGCTCATGCATGGCTGAGGCCACACAAGGGTGTGCCACACTAAATCCGGTTAGGAAGATGACAAATGATTAGAAAAGTGAATTTATTGACAAACTAGCCCATAGATCCAAACACCTCAAGGGCTAGAGCTAGTTTGGGCTAGTTTGAAACTAACTTTAGCTAGTAGCCTCTAGCCGAGCTAGAGTGATCCAAACAGAACCACTGTTCGTCTGCTACTACTTTGAAACGGTCTAGGCCTCGTTTAGTTTTCTGAGTTAGGGCTAAAATTTTTGTAATAGAAGTCCTATAGCATTTTGTTTGTATTTGGTAAAATAATCTAAATTTTAACTAATTAGGCTCAAAATATTCGTCTCGTAAAGTACAATCAAACTGTGTAATTAGATTTTAATTTCATCTATATTTAGTACTTTATGCATATGTTAATATTTTAATGTGACAAGAAAACCTTCTTTTATATAGCGTTAAATGCTGAAATTAAGAGTCCAATTGTAACGTCTCGTTAGCCCTATTCTTAGGAGTTTTTTTTTAATCTTACGCACGACGGCAGTCACTCGACTGGAGGAACAGCCGAGTCACGGCAAATTTGAACTTTCTCTTCCCCTGCAGGCTTTCTCGTCTCACTTTTCCAGGAAGCAGGAGCCCTACCTACCCCACGTCACCACGGCTTGGCAGGAGCACCTGCACGCTGCACGAGTGAAAAAGGCCTTCCGATCCGACTGACAGACGCAGCCCACACGGACACGGGCAAGCGGCGCTGGGCCCACCGCCCGCCGCAGAGGCAGCAGATGAGCAGAGGTGTCAGTGATCGATCATTTAAGGCGCAGCCGCAGCAAATAAATAAACGCCCACTCTCCCTCGCGCCTCCTGCCATCAACGCCAGATCCTAGCCCGCCATTAATGCCGTTGGCCCGAGCTCGAGATCAGAGGCGGCGGGGCGGCTCCGTGTCCGTGTTCGCGCCAGGCGTGGCCACCGTGACACGCGCCGACGCCGTTTATAAAACCGCACCGCCGGCCCTCCTCGGCTCGGGTTCTGCTCTGCGCCACCTCACTTTGTCACCGCGCGTCCGGGACCGGGACCGGGACCTGACCTTGGCGGCCGCCTAGGATGCTCACGTGCATCGCCTGCTCCAAGCAGCAGTTCGCCGGCGGCGGCCAGCCGCTGCACGAGCCGCCGGAGGACGACGATGTCGTTGACGGAGGGGGCGGCATCGGCGGCGGCGCGGCGGCGACGCCCAGCACGCGGCACGCCATCAAGGCGCTCACCGCCCAGGTGGGTTCTCGCCTTCTCGGGATGCAGTATTTTTCGTTCCTTTCAGGAAGTGGAGTTCTGGTCTGAATTTTAGCAGATTTCCCCACCTCTTCAATGTACCCCGCTGATGAACTTGGAGCTTGGAATCCAACGCAGACTTATGGGGATTCAGGCTCTTGCGATTTGTCAATCTGTGCAAATTTCTATGGAAGTTTGGAGCTTTTCACCATTTCCTGCCTCGTTTGGAGGCTGTAGAACCAGATCGGACGGGATTGATTCGGACGTGCCCACTGACGCCACCTTTTCTGTTTTCTGGGTTCAGATCAAGGACATGGCGCTCAAGGCGTCGGGCGCGTACCGCCACTGCAAGCCCTGCGCGGGCTCCTCGGCGGCGGCGTCGCGGCGGCACCACCCGTACCACCACCGCGGCGGCAGCAGCGGCTTCGGGGGCTCGGACGCCGGCTCGGCCTCCGACCGCTTCCACTACGCGTACCGCCGCGCCGGGAGCTCGGCGGCGTCCACTCCGCGACGGCGCGGCGGGAGCGCCGCCGCCCTGTCGAGTGGGGACGCCACGCCGTCCATGAGCGTGCGCACCGACTTCCCTGCCGGCGACGAGGAGCAGGACGACGAGATGGCGTCGGAAGGCGCTGGCGGATGTGGCGGTGGCAAGGACGACGACGACGCCAAGGAGTGGGTGGCGCAGGTGGAGCCCGGCGTGCTCATTACCTTCGTCTCGCTGGCGCAAGGTGGCAACGACCTGAAACGAATTCGATTCAGGTGCGTTCCTTTGGCTACTTGGGATGATTTTTCAGTTCTGTTTCACAAGCCGATTACTTGATCACAACTTATTCCGTTTTCTTTCTCCTTTTGAGCAAACTTGATTGAGATTTTTGTGTCACACCGTGAATAAAACAGTGCTTGGTGTTAAGTTTGGTAGACCATTTTCCAGATAGATGAAACAAATTGTTACTTTCCTGAACTAGCTGTTGCTAAGTTGCAAACTGAGCAGTTGACCTGTGGTAAATGGTTAATTGATTCCATGTGAATCATACTTGGAACTGTAATTTCTTTAGTTTACTTGTTAGACATAGTAGAACCTTTATTGTTCCTTGAGAACTGCACAATAGGATTGTTAAATTCAGGGGCTAACCTGGCTTGTCTCCACTTTTAAATTTCTCTAAATGACGTCTCATGCTTCCCACCAAAACCGCTAAATTCTCATGTTCCATTTTGGCATTCCATTTCTTCTGTTTTTCTTCTGTTCTGTGTGGCTCAAAAGCTTTTGAACATCAACCTGAATCCCAATAAAACCTTTAGACTACGGATGCAAGAAAGTGAAAAATTCTTGTCAGAAAAGGTTACCATCAGATGAGCGGTATCCAGATTAGATTTGAGGATGTATGAAAAGATGCCATGCCCTTGGAATAGTAACATAGAGGCTCCGGTTCATTAAATTAAGTACGAGGCATCTCTACTACGCTTCTAACTCCTATGCAACCTCATTAGTTTACCCCACAATCACACATCTCATATGCTAATCTGTGCGCAGCGTGTCTTCTTATACTGGTTTTGCCATTCCTTCCATTCTCTACATAAGTAAATCCCATATATAACAGGGTTTTACTATTTGGTAAATATATGCAAGAGGAACAACCTGGCATATATATTATTGGTAAAGACAATCACATTAGAAAAAAAAGGAGGTACTGTATGCCACATTCCATTGTCAACACTATGACAGAGCTCCATTTAACTTCTCACATGCGGCTGTCAGGCCCAAGTCCATACATGTCGGCACACGCATGTCTTAGGGTCAGTGGATTTAGAAATTTAAGCCATGCATTGAAGAGGTTAAAAGGACCATGTTGGCTGCCCACTGTGGAAAGGGTTTTGAATTTACTACTGCTAGTACACTGTGGGGCAAGTCCAGCTTAGTCATTTGTGCTGCACTAGCCTGTCCGTATCATGTACACTTATTATACTGGAGATGCTACTTTCCTTAGGAACAGTTAGTAACATTATCAAGGGAAGCAGTCAGGCAGGAGAGGCCCACAGACCACATTTCTTCTGTGTGTTCAATCAAGAAGTTAAATGGAAAGGAAGAAGCAGAACAGACAAGTGTTGTGTGCTGCTTCCTACTCTTTTCCATTTGGCTTTTTGTTTCTGAGAATTGGTTGGTGTTGGTTTATGGTCTTATTGATGTGGTTTGGGTCCCTCCACAACAGGTTAGCAAGGGACCTGTCCAATTTGGATGCTGTTTGGCAGCATTTTTCCAGCTATATGGACGCCCAGTCGAAGTAATGGTGTTAGTGTCATTAGTGGGTCTTACAAACCACTATTGTAAACTTAGTCTGGATACTATAAAAGATAGTCTGCATATTTAAGAATATGCTTACTGTAAATTTGTAGTGTTCAGATTGAGTTTAGAATGGTTGTTTTAAGATTGATCTACTGTGTAGCAGTAATTTTATAATTAGATTCTCGAGAGGAGTTCCTCATGGCCAGCTATGATCATTGGTCCCCACTAGTATTATATACAATATATATAATTTATTTTATAAGTTAAATACAACCTGGATCTTAAGATGAGTGCAAATGTCTTGTTTTTAGTATATAGGTTCTAGATCTGAGGGGAGGAGGGACACTGGATGCGGAGTTCTGTAGATCACTGGCTAGGTTTGGTAACGTTGGTTTGACAGCGAAACCTGTCACAGGATGCACTGTACCTAGCTCCCCATTCCCAGTCAATTGCAGGGCTTTTGTTACGGTTCTAGAGCCATGGAAACCACATTTATCTTCTATTGCCTTCTAGGGGCATGGAAACCACATTTATCTCCTATTCCCATCTGAGCGTGATATATCATTACTGTCTGTTAGCTCTTCATAGTTTGTCCTCCAACTTATAGGGAAATTTTAACCATGTAGTTTTCCATTCTAAATGATGGCAGATGTTTTGGGAACTGTTTCTGGCTCTCCATCAGTTCTATATTTAATGTTTTTTTGCAGAAATCTAAGTTTCAATGAACACAGAGAACAATCAATCAACTTCTCCTATCAATGTCAAAGATAAAATTGCACCACATGCCCCACCTAGACTCCTCAAGCTTGCAGTTTACTTCCAGAGCCCCTTGAACCTGCACGTGTTTCACCTAGCACCTATGAATTTGTCATGACTGTTCTCACCTCGCCCTGCCCCTCCATGTGTAGGGGATTGGTGCAATCCTCTCATACTTTGTAGCTATATTTACTGGAGTCAAATATAAATGGCAACGTATGCTATGGAAATTAGCCTCCTGTGCAAACTATGAAAACTCTAATCAAGACCACACAAATATAATCTGATAGCTAGAGATAAAGGTGTTATTTTAGCATTTAACCCCCCTCCCCCCCACTCATCCCCATCCTAAAGGTGGGTTATTTTAGCACTTAAGCCCCCCAACCTGTAGCCATTAGATTAGATTTGTGTGGTCTTGATTAGAGTTTTCATAGTTTGCACAGGAGGCTGGTTTTCATAGCATACATTGCCTATATAAATTGGCCACTTAAAACTATTTCTGTAGAATGCATAAGGATTTATGATGTGAAAGTTTCTGATATGGATATGCATACTTGCTTATCTATTCATGTAGCGGTTCTCTGAATAACCATTTGGTTATCTGCTCTTTTGCACGTAATGGTGTATGTTAGCCGTGAGATGTTCAACAAATGGCAAGCACAAAGGTGGTGGGCTGAAAATTATGACAAAGTTATGGAACTTTACAATGTCCAGAAGTTTAATCAAACCGTCCCTCTCCCGACTACTCCAAAATCTGAAGATGAGGTGAGGACACTGTTTATTTATCTGCTTTTTAGTAACCCAAGTTCAATGCGTAATATTCTTTCTATCTGTATGAATAACTACATATTTTGTTTTATAACTGATTTATTGTTCCATGGCATTTTCTTCTTCCAATAGAGCTCCAAGGACAGCCCGGTAACACCACCACTGGGCAAGGAACGGCTACCTCGCACTTTCAACGGACAAGGTGGTGCAGCGATGGGCTACTCTTCATCAGATTCTCTCGAGCATCACTCAAACCACTACTGTACTGGCCACCACCACCATCATGGACACCAATGCTGTGATTCAATGGGCCTGGTATCAACACCAAAGTTGTCAAGTATTAGTGGAGCCAAGACAGAAACCTCATCAATGGACGCATCAATGAGGACGAGCTCCTCACCTGAAGAGGTCGACAGGTCTGGTGAGCTCTCGGTGTCCATAAGCAATGCAAGCGACCAGGAGAGGGAGTGGGTCGAAGAAGACGAGCCTGGTGTATATATTACAATCCGGGCTCTACCTGGTGGGATCAGAGAGCTTTGCCGTGTTCGGTTCAGGTTTGTGTCCAGGGCTCTTTCCACTAGCTTGCTCTTAGGATAAACTTACAGTATATAAGAGTAGCTTAAATCAGAGAAGGTTCCGAAGCCTTAACTGAAATAGAATTATACAAGATCGCAGTAGATACATGATTGTTTACATGGCTCTTGTTCTTGCAGCCGGGAGAAGTTCAGCGAGATGCATGCCAGGCTGTGGTGGGAAGAGAACCGAGCGAGGATACACGAACAATACCTCTGAGAAGAAATGCCCGAGACCATCAGCATCTTCTCCTTCGGTTGAGCTGATGATCCATGCTTGTACATCTGGCACTAACACTTCTACATGCATTTCCAGCTTCATTCAATGTTTTGCTAGCCTTTTTGCGTTTTTCTCGTCAGTTTTGAACAGAAAATGCGTGAGCAACTCATTTAGCTCAAAGGGTGTCTAGCTTAGGGAAAAAGAATAATGTACGTCTTGCACTACTGAAACTTGGTAGTTTCCGCTTTCCAGCAGCCAAAGGTGTCTCTCGTTTTTCATTAGTAATTGTTTATCTACATGTTGTTTCCTATAGGACAGAATAGCATGCTTGTCTTGTGTGCACTATGCTGTTGTCACTGTTACTGTACTCGAGCTCTTCCAGACAATTATGAACAGACAAGTTGGTACTGAGTGCCCCTACCCAAAACCGCTTTGTGACGGGTTGATTGTGACTAGAGTGAACGCACAAACGCGCAAATAAGTTCAGGGAAGTTTTAGTTGTTGCCCTCGTCGTCAACCGGTCATCGTTCTCCATTACCTCCTTTGCAGGCTCTTTGCAGCATTGTACCTCATGGACTTGTGGTAGACTGGTAGTGACCTTTCACCATCCAACAAATGCCAAATGGCTACCATAGTACTTCAGCGATCACACACTAACCAGTGGTATTTCCTGCCCTAATTAAGCTAATCACTTTGGGACTTTGTTTGGCTAATCCTCACCAATTAAGTTAGTCCCTTCAGGACTTTGGTTGGCTAATCCTCACCAATGGCAGGTAAAGCTCTGCGATGCCTCACTGGCATAGTTTATTCTTCCACTGCAGTCGCTGTCTTCTACCAAGAACCACATGTTTTTGAGACTGGTTAGAGATTTTCATTAAATTCTAAATTCGAGCACTTGTGACTCTTTTTACTTTGCACCTGAAAGCTTCTTTTTACTTTGCACC
The DNA here is from genome assembly GCA_023333625.1 of Bothriochloa decipiens. Lineage (NCBI taxonomy): Eukaryota > Viridiplantae > Streptophyta > Magnoliopsida > Poales > Poaceae > Bothriochloa > Bothriochloa decipiens. The sequence continues at coordinate 23,703,641 of CM041631.1, read as the reverse complement.
TGAAAGCTACTTGTCTTCAACTCTGTCGGTAGCTCTGCAATGCTACTATGCTAGTATAGGGGACAACAAATAATCAACTGTCCTTGCTTGGACCCTCGGACGTTCCGACGATGAGACAAAAAGGTTCGTATAATGTAATTTTCAGTTTGGGGGTGAGTTACGAATGTTTGGTATAATTGCAACTTTCAGTCTCCCCAAACTTCATGACTTTTAGCAACAACAGGAACCGGATAATGTATCCATTTCTCAATCAAAACTGGGCTTAGCAACATCTGAAACCGGATAATGTATCCATTTCTCAACCAAAACTCACACACATGCATACATGATAGATGAGATATCAAGTTAATTGGGGATCTAAACAGAACTCCCCATTTTAACAACGAGTTTTCATTATCGACAATCTACAAACCAGCTTCCACAATCCATGTTGGCTGCCAATATAAATTATAAACTCCAGGAGCATGAGACAATGATTTGAGTTAATGAGTGTGTCTTATCCAACACACAAAATGGTGGTAGAAAACAATGTTTGGCGCTCTAACAGCAAAAGAACAATGGGAAAGACTACCACCGAACTTCAACCAATCCAGCATGAAGAGAATGATATCATAAAGAAGGCATAATAAGTGGATCATTATTATCTCAAGATATAATTTATGCAATTATTGGTGTGAATTCCTAACCAAAGACATTTGCATAGTGCAATTAGTTGAAACGTCATCTATAATTTTTAAAATTCCAACAAAAAATAATCTTAAGCTAGCTACCTAAATTTGCCACATTCGCCAATCACAACTCAAACTGAATGAGGTGGAATAAGAATGATAAGAGGGACAAAAAAAAACACATGTGCATGTTTCCAGGACTCCATTTCAATAGCTAAAACTGTACTCTTGTGTATAAGAACTCATATATATACATATCGATTTCACTTGCTTACAAGCTGCAGAAGTATCATGCTACACTCTAAACTAGTCTACACTGTAAACTAGCCTTAATGTCTATCAAGTATATTCAGATACTGTCATGAACCTGGTTGAGGACCAGAAACAGAATAGGGACAAAATAATCGACACAGCCCATCTGATGCTTGGTGTCATCGAATAGAAAAAAGGGATCTATTTGACTTGTCTGCAGTGAAGCATGGTAATAGTATAAACAGTGAAAACATATACCATTTATACTAGAATCAGAAATACAATGCTTCTCTCTCAACAGAACAGCATCAACCGGCTTATCAGCCGCAAAAACCATCAGCCAAACAATTCTTGTTCACAACCAGGTGCTAGTAAATTTACAGACATCCTAAGCAAACATGACAATGTTCTACTAGCATGGGGCATGGACAAAAGTCCAAAGGCACTTAACAACAACTGTATTAGCGGTTCAGCAAAAACAAAGATTCAAGTAAGCATAACTGAATCACCAAGAAATGCAACTAGAAAACATGACAAGAGAACTACAATATATAACCGACGTAAATTGCATTGCTTTGCAAAACTTGATTAGAGGAGCAAACAAAGATTATCTACAAACATTCGCTCACCATTTTTTTCAACACATAACATATCATGTGTCAGAAACGAAACAATAAAGAAACAAAGCAAATGCACCTGAATACTTGTTGTCTATACTGGTTATCAAACATCACGCAAGATCACTCTCCTGGCCCTTGTCTGAGAGCCGCTTGAGGAACTCATAGGTGGTGATCATGGTTGTGGCAGACAATGACATGGACGCCCACCTGGGGCCTAGGCCCCTGTAACAAGCAGCCAACCCACCTTCCTTGATCAGCCTACGGACTGTCCTCCCCACGGTAATCGGCTCACCGTCCCCATCCATGACTTGCATCCTGGTTTTGATGGTGTCCAGTGGCATGGTCACAAAAGCAGATGCACCACCAGCCATCGCGGCACTCACTCCCTGAACTACCATGACAGTCTTGCAACCTGGCTGCAGCAAAGAATCCCCATCACCGAGATCAATTTCCTGGACACCAACACCATACTCGCACAAGTAGCAGCCAATTCCACTCCAAATTATCTTCTGTGACAGTGAATAAGTTGCCCACCACACAGCATTGGAAGGGGCGTAGGTCAGGATGGACATGACGAACCCACGGTACAGGCCGCGTAGCCCGTCAGAAGCCACGATCTTGCGGAAGGCGTCAAGGCCGCCACGGTAGCGGGAGGCAGGGCAGGGGTTGCCCTGAACCATGAGGCGCTGGCTGATGACGTCGACGGGCGTCCACACGACCTGCGCGGCGACGGCGGCGGCGAGGCCCCCAACTGCGCCCGCTGCCGCCGACGCAGTGGGCTCCGCGGCGCCGAGGCTGAGCGCGGCTGGGCCGACGGCGGAGCGCGTGGCCTCAAGCGCGCCCATGTAGAGCGCGCGCGCCGGGATGGTGCCAGCGAGGGATGTGGCGAAGCCGCGGTAGAAGGCGAGGGGTCCCTCCTGGCGCAGGATGGCACTCGCCGCCGCGACGGCGGAGGGCGGGGGCGCTGCCGGCCCAGCCGCCGCTGCCGCCGGGGCGACTTGGAGGCGCGTCTTGAGGACAACGGCGGGGTAGAGCGCGGCCGAGACGGCGGAGAAGAGTCCCGCGCCCACGACAAAGAAGCGCGCCTTGTCGAGCCGCTCCCAGCGGATGTCCTCTGGGAGACGTAGACCCTGGGAGCTCTCATCTTTCTCCGCCGCCGCGTCCGGCGGCGGAGGCGCGTTCCGGCGATCTATGGCCTCTCCTCCATTCCGAGGTCAGCACGTGCTCAAGAAGCTTTCTCCCACTCGTATCACACAACCTATGCGTCTTCGAGCGGTGGATACATGTCCTCAGCCAGCGGCGGGGGCGGCGGCGGCGGCGGCGGCGGCTGCTAGGGTTTTGGGTGGGGGTCTGCGGGAGCTGCGCGCGATTGATGATAAAAGGGACCAGGGAGCGAGGAAGCCAAGCGAAGCAAAGGCAAAATAGTACGACCAAAGCGGTGGAAGAAGGAAGGGAAGGGTCTGGAACGACGTCCGACGTGGCAAGCTCCATTATCCGATTATCAATTTTACCGTTTCCTGATGTTCATATACAGTTATACACGCTACACCGTAAAAAAATATGCAATTAAAACATTAGTGTTTAGACACAAATTAAAGATACTTATATATTATAAATACTATATTTTATAACAAGCACAACCAGCAATCCACGGAACTGTAGAAAATTAGGCCAACGGTAGCGCCCAACAAGGGATCAACGGCTCTTCAACACAGCAGGCTACAGCTCAAAGGCCGGAGATGCAAGAGCACGCGCGAGAACGGTGGATTAGGCGCAACACATTGCCTCCATCATCGTCTATAAGGCGTGCTATGTCACTTAGAACAAATAAGAAAATAGGAGTAAATAAAAGAGAAAGTGAAGGATCGCAGGATCTCCAGTTTCTATGGAGTCAAGTCCTACAAGGACTATAAATATAAGCCCCCATATATCAATTGCAATCAATAAAGAAAGAGGTCAAACCCTATCTCTTTCCCTCTCCCTCTCCACCCGCGCTGCCCCTCCCCGCGCAGCAGTCGAGCGCCGCCGGCCAAGCCGCCGCCCTCCCTGCTCTACCCTAGGCGCCACCCTAAGGCAGGCCGCTGCCACCACCACCGCGTTGTTGCCCCTTCCCCTCGCTCCTCCACCCGCGCTGACACCAGTGTGCCGGCCCTCTTATAATTTTATAATTAGTCAAACTCAAAATACTTTAATATCGTGTGACAGTACTTGTAGCAGTTTCAATTTCTTCAACATCCTGTACTATAAACATTATTCATATGAGTTATCTTTCTCTATCATGTAAAAATGAACATGAAGCCAAGAGAAGCCGCGATTTTGTGTTCATTTACTAACGTAGCATGAACCAGAGCCTTAAGGATCCTGGCTAAACACGATCTTACTATGCTAGAATTGTATTCTTTCGTCCATAGAGAAAATATTGTGTATATTTAATCGAGGTTACAATAATTCTATGAAATTCTCCTTTCGATAAAGTAGCTTGCTACATCCATCTCAAAATAGCGTCATCGTCACATGATGTAATTAGTATCAAATTTATATATAAAAAACTAACACTTACAAGATGTAATTAGTATCATCAGATTAATTATGGAGTATATTTTCACAATTAAGCTATTTATAAAGATATAGGTGTTCATAATTTTTATAGATCTAATTAAACTTTTAATATTTGAGTTATTCTAAATCTAGAAATAGTACTCAAATTAAGAAAGCTTCTTTTATCTCTCAAGCAAATCCTAAGAAGAATAATCTGTTTTCATATGCGTCGTTGGATGAAGATGAATTTTAGAAGAAAAAAATGTATATCTGCAACTTTCTAGTTTGGAGTATTTTATTATTTGAAGTCGTTAGTTACTTAAAAATTAGTACTAACTTTCAACGACAATAAGGACACTCACGATGCATTCTAAACTAATTTATTACTTCAAATATTATAGATTTGGAGTCTTATTTTTTCTCCCTTTCTCTTCAATAAATATATTACTAAATTAGTAAAATATAATAAATAGTAAATAAAGAGTAATAAATAGTCTTGAACTCTATAGTAGAGTCTTGCACTATGAGTGTCCTAAGAGCACAAACCAATGCATATCACCTCATAAGATCCTATTACGAAGTTAATGTATACTCTCTCTGTACCAAAGTAAGTGTCATTCTTGCTTTCTGAGAAATAACTACAGACAATTATACATTACACTATATTAATAACTATCATTAAAAAAATCTTTAAATCTAGTGTTGCACATATTTTTTACAAATCGAGTCAAATTTATAATACAGAAACCTAAAACATCATTTATTTTGAAACGATAGGAGTAGAATATAATCTCGAAGAATAGAGTAACCTACCACTAGAGAGATAACACATGAAACCGCAAAGGCCACCATGTCCGGTGGTCCGGTACTCCGGTGCACCTGGCCTGTGCACACCTGACACGTCCGGTGCATGGTAAACGGTAGCATCGAGTGCACTCTCTCATCCCCACTCAGCTCGTAAGCATACCAACTCTTAAATATTTTGCCAAATATGTAGGTTAAGAGTTATTCTTTCTATTTTAAATTATAGTTCACTTTGATTTTTTCTATACATATATTTTGCTATGTATATAAACATATTATTTATCTAGATATATAGTAAAATGTATACAATAATTTAGAACATAGGGAGTAGCATTTCTTAAAGTGTTTTCACAAACATTTTTCGCTTGCTCTCTCATGTGTCACTTATGCCTAAATGCAAATACATGTAGATCATACACCGAGTGGTACTGGATGATCAAGATTGCTAATTAAGGCTCTTCTCTTAATAGTATGACCATCTCACGTACTCTATTGCATTTTGATCAGTAAAATAAAATCCTAATTTATACCTTTGCCAGCATCTTATATTTTGTCTATTTATTTTTTCAAAGTGAGAGAGCTTGCTCCAATTGGATTGGACCCTTCATTTGTACTCTATCTTGGTGTGGGCCTAACGCTTAATCACACATTTAGCAAGAAGTTAGTCCACTAGTTGGTCTCAATAAATAAAACCAAACATTGGACTTTGTTTAGTGGCTCATTATGGAGCTCGACGTACATGTTGGTGGCAAACTGTTCCCGTGTGTGGATAGTGGGTAGGGTGTTATGTAGGTGTTAGCGAAAGCCTTACCCGTGACTTTAGTCTCGGCAACAACGACGTCTTGATACATCATTTTACTTTCTAGAGTTGTTGTCATAGTATTCCACAAGCCTCATATCGCTTGTTGTTTTTCTACTTGGAGGCGCCGCCCTAGAGGTCCATCTTCACATAACTTCAACCCATGGGTTTGTGCGGCCCCTAATTTCTAGGATGATTGAGCTCCTGTAAAATATATTCTGTTGTTTTCATCGAGGGAAGTCAATTGCTTGTGGAAGGCCATGATGTTGGAATTTTGCAACAAGTTTGGGTATCATAGTCGAATTAGGATAGGGACTTGAGTCACGTTCCTTTATTTGTGTCTTCACTTTGTATCACCATATATTGTGGTCTACTCCATCCATGCAAAAAGGGCTCAAATAAAAATAAAAGTTGGCACTAATTATTCTTAAATATAAAATAAGATTTAAAAATGATTAAAATACCAAAATCCCTGCTATGTTACTAGCGAACTGATGGCTTGAGCTAAGAAGCTTTATAGAAACTAGCAGACGAGCTAGTAGAATAAAAAAATCAGCAAAGTATATATATAGTAATATTATCTATATATATATACATAATACTTAATTGGCAAAATTTCTGCCAAGTTTCTGTACACCGTTTTTTTTCTGCCCACCTCCCATCTACCTATCGTTGTCGTTGTTGTGTAGGTTGATTCACACGAGATCATGACCGGGGAAGTGAATAGAAAATAGTACAGGGTTTCAGATAGAAAAAGACAAGAGAGAAAGAAAAGATGGAAGGATCTTAATACATTTTGAAATAGATTAGGCTTCCTGATGCAAAATGTCTACATAAAAATAAAGATTTTACAAAATTTACCAAAAATCATAGGAAAAATTAGAGAAATACCAAACCAATTTTATTAGATTCATTAAAGTACGATCTATCCATAAATGTTTTGCCTCGACCATCGACCACCGCTCCGACGACCTGCGGCCGTGCCTGCACCGAGCCTACGATGCCGCATTCTTTCCCAAGCTTTCAGAGATCCTGCAGGGGCCGGAGCCATCCAGGCCTGACTGGGTGCTCATTGACTACGCGGCGTACTGAGCTCCCGCGGCCGCCGCGAGGCACGGCGTGCCGTGCGCGTTCCTGAGCCTGTTCGGCGCCGCGGCGCTCGGCATCTTCGGCCCGCCGGAGAAGCTTATGGGTCGCGCGGTGCACGCGAAGACCAAGCTGGAGCACCTCACCGCCGTCCCCGAGTACGTGCCCTTCCCGACCAACGTCGCTTTCCGAGGCCACGAGATTCGCGCGATGTTCAAGCCGGGCATGATCCCGGAGGACGGCGAAGTATCGGAGGGCTACCGGATCGCCAAGTCCATCGAAGAAAGCCAACTCGTGGGAGTCACGAGCAGCAGGAGAGTCAGAAGCAGCAGGGAGTTGGAGCTGGATTGGCTGCAGCTGGTCGGTGAGCTCTACCAGAAGCTGGTGATCCCGCTCGGCCTTTTCCCTCCGCCACCAACGCAGGACGTCGCCGGCCACGAGGCGACGCTGAAGTGGCTCGACAGGCAGGCGCCGCGCTCCGTCGTGTACCTGGCCTTCGGCAGCGAAGCCAAGCTGACGGGCGCATAGGTGCAGGCAGTGGCGCTCGGCCTGGAGGCTTCCGGTATGCCGTTCCTCTGGGCATACAGGGTGTCATCGGCGGACTCCGATGCCAAAGACGGCAGTGCCGTGCTGCCGGAAGGCTTCGAGGAGCGTGTCAACGGCCGGGGACTAGTGTGCCACGGCTGGGTGCCTCAGGCCATGCTCCTGGCCCACGGATCGGTCGGTGGATTCGTGACGCACACGCCGGCTGGAACTCTGTCACGGAGGGCCTCGCCCGCTGAAAGAGCTAATCCTGTGCAGCGGATGTATCGTTATGTTAGTTAGATCGTTTCTTTTGCATGATCATGTCTCCCTTTGTAAGCTTGAATAGCAAGCAGCTTGATGCATCTTGTAACAGCCGGACTCGTGCTGCGTTCACGATGAGGCTAGAGTCTGATCCCGCCACGTAGCGTACGAAACGTTCCCATGCATAGACGGGCACGACGCAGCGTGAGACGTACGTGGCGGGGGATCTTGTGTCATGGGTTGTTTTAACAACCTATAAATAAAGTTTCGGGTGTGCTGGTCTGGGCGCGCCATAGCGGCTAAAATTCCCATCTGTTTTTGTTCATTCGCATCTACGTTCTAGAGCAAAGATAGGGAGAGACAAGCCGAGTTGCCGATCGTCGTCGAGTTGCCGAGGTCGGTGTTCAGCGCCAACACGTGGTATCAGAGCCAGGTTAAAAACCCGCAATAAATCTCGGTTGAGTCACACACAGATGAGGGAGCCCATTACGGGGGAACCCCGTCAAGACAAACGTCTTAGGGCCACACAGAAGCGTGAGTTAAAGAGTTAGGTCCGATGTGTGACTACGGGGAAGATTATTGGGGTTAGTCCCACATCGCTAATTGATGGTGGGGGAACACAACATATAAGGCAGGGCGGTCTTATCTATCAGACTAGTCTTTTGGGTTGTACAGCCCAAGAGCTTTATGTTGTGCCTCTAGTGGACCTAGGGGAGCGGCACCAGTAATGGGTTGGGCCGGCTCCAGGGAACCTTGCGGCACCGGCAGATGGGCCGGGCCCGGTTCTAACACCCGCGGCGTCAGGCTAGTGCTATTGCCGCTTCTGTTCGACCAGGGCCTCAACGTCAGGCATCTGGTGGAGAAGAAGATGGGCGTCGAGGTGGCACGGGATGAGGACGACGGCTCGTTCACGGCTTTAAGACGTTGCAGATGCTCTGAGGAGGGTCATGGCGAGGGACGAAGGCCAGGAGCTCGGGGCAAAGGCACAGGAGCTTGCTGAAGTGGACGGAAATGATGAAGTGAACGACAAGTGCGTGCGAGATTTCCTCCGCTACCTGTGGGAACACAGCAGCCAGCAACATGGAAGGGCGTCGCTGGCACTTGGACGTCCAAAGTATAGGACGCCCGAGCCCGGCCCACCTCTCCCGCACCGTACACACACGTTTCGGCCCCAACCTCCCGTCCCCACGCCTCCTCTGCCCCCGCGTCCGCTTGCACTGGCATGCATGCATCCCCCGCGTCCACTCACACTGGCATGCATGGACCCCCCGCGTCCGCCAACGGCCCGCACGGCCCTGATGCTTCCATCCACGCTGCAAACTCTATAAACACTTGACCGCCCTCGTCCTCTAAAACAAAAGAGGGAAATCCCAATGAAACAAAATAAAAACATATAAGTGAAACACTAAATTAGAAGGAAGTGAAACAAAAAAGAACATATAAGTGAAACAACATATTAGAACATGCAAGTGGATTATCTGTTGAAGAACAATGAAACATGAAAACAAATTAAAAATGTATTAATGAAACACCGAAAGCACAACTGGTGAAACAAACTAAAAAAACTTATTGAAACACATGTTCAAGTTTCTGTTTCGGTAACCATGCATGTTTTGTTTCAAATTGCTTGAGCATTTTGTTTCAACTCGTTTTATCTTGTTGTTTCAGATTGTTACAACACATGTTTTTGTTCCTTTTTTATGTTTCGGTTGTCACGCATGTTGTTTTGAAAAGCTTGAGCGTTGTGTTTCAATTCGTGTCCATGGTTTCTTTCAATTTTTTTGACACTATGTTTCAAAAAAATACGTTTTCTATGGAAAACAACATCTGAAACAATTAGAAAGCAACATCTGAAACACACAGAGCAAACAATCCTGAAACAACAAGAACACCGCAGTTGAAACAAAAAAAGGGGAAAAAATCTGAAACACAAAAAGCAAGTGGTGCTATTGAAACTAGCAGAAAAACGAATTGAAACAAAGAAAAGGATGAAAAAGAAACAAAAAAAGAAGAAACTGGTGGGGAAGAAGAAGAAGAAAGGGGAGGAGGAGGCCTCAGATCTGGAGCTCATCTTGACCTACCTCGCCGTAGTATGGCCATGCAGACCTCTAATCCGTCAAGGTCGCCATGCACAGGAAGTGGTGGGTCACAGGAGGGGGGAGAGCCGCGCATGCACGGACGAGGGGCCGCCACCCCTAGCTTCGGGATCCAGCGCCACCGTCGCCGGATCTGGCGAACCCGGCAGCAGCGGCCGCCAGAACTGCCCCCCCACATGGCGTGCAGTAGCGTCCGCTATGGTCGTCGCCACCGCATCCTGAAGTCCACCGCCACCGCTGGAACCCCGCGAATCCGCGGCCCCCGTTGTCGGATCTGACAGATCCAGGGTCGTCGGAACCCTAGCTGGTTGCCCCGAAGATGGAGAAGGAGAGCCCTAGCCGTCGCCACACGGATCCCGCCTTGGATCCGCCCGGATCCACCGCCACTCTAGGAGGATCCATTGCTGACGCCGCTGGATCAAGGGCCGGCGCCACCTCCGTAGCAGGATGAGCCCTGGAGTCCACCGTCGCCCCCGCCGGAACCCTAGGTGGTCGCCCTGGAGATGCGGAGCAGAGCAAGCGAAGGGGGACATAGGTCCCGCGCTCATCACTGGATGGGGAGGAGGGGGAAGAAGGCGGTGCATGCTCGACGAGCTCGGTGGATGGCGCGGCAGTGAGGCAGTGCGAGAGTGGGGGTTGAGCGGAAATGACGAGGTAGGGGTGGGTGTGAGGGGGAGAGCCTACGTTGCTAGCGGGGGAGTCTGTCCGAGTGCGTGTGATGGGCCGGCGTCAAGCCTAATGGGTTGGTTGTGTGCATGTCGAATCCGTCCGACAGATCGGACATACTAACATAAGCATTACCGAACAAGGAATGAAGGACAGTTCCGTGCAAACCACTCCACATGACACGACCGTCCTTGTTTCTGAAGCCAATCCCCGTATGCAGAATTCAACATCACCGGCACCGATAATGGATTCCTAATGTTGTAGCTCCCTTGGTTCTCAAAAAAAATGTTGTAGCCCCCTTTTTTTGGAAAGATGAAGCAGACAAAAGACTAAGTTTTGGATGGCTCTGTTAGAGTGATTTATTCTTTGTTATTCTTCTTATTAGGCCTCGTTACGGTTTGGCCTGGATTGACCTGAAATAGGATCACTCCAGAGTGAAAGCAAGCCATTCCAGGTCTTTTCACCCTCTCTTGAGGCTGGATTAGATCCACAATAAGGGGCTTGTTCATTTCATCCGGATTCAACCTCTGGATTCATTCCATAATTTCCTCTGGCCTTTCACACTCTTAAACTTGTGTGGTGCAACGACAGTGTCATCCTAGTCCTAAACTCCCAACTTTTTATTTCTAGCTAGGTACATGAGAACTCACACAGAGTTCCATCGATAGTCCAAATGGGTGCCTAAAGTCAACTTGTTTGTTGATGTGGCATGCCAACGTGAAAGACCTCTGGACTCGGCCATACATTTTCTATAGGCCCGTGAATAATTGACATGGAAGCAAAAGTAGCAAGTCACCTTCTTGCTTGGGTACATGTAGAAGTATCAGTAGACATTCTCAGTCATCTTGGCTCGCGGCGCCTTAACCTTTCGAGAAGAACTAGAAGTTGCCATGGCGACCAAAATACTATCAAAGGTGGGATTAGGAGAGGATATGATGATGGGAGATCTAAGTATCTACAACTTGCCACTATTGGCTCAAGATCATTGCCTACTTGGGTCGAACATCGATGGCGCGCAACGGGTTATGGGAAAGAGAGGAAAAGTAAGAAACATGGTGGGGATTTCAGTGACTTTATGCCACAGTCACAAAAATTCCCGGAACGATCGCGTCATAGAACGTGGATCATGGAACGGGAACGCTCCTTGAGAGAGAATTTTCGACTGTTGGAACGAAACTTGGCATCAATAGCAACTTGACATATCTCCCCTCTGCGTGCACAAATATACACGCACGTATATGGCTTGGCATCCAGAGTTTCGAGTTCCCCCGCGGTCTTCTCCTTCCCCCGCGATCTTCTCCTCCTCGAGCATTTGTTGGACTGAGGTGCAAAAGTTGGCGAAGACGATGGTGGCCCGGGTGTGCCCTGAGGCCCCCACGATGGCACGAAGCGCTACGGTGCCCCACCACGTCAGGCAGCCGATGCGGTCGTAGTCTGCCGTCGCACACTAGGCTTCGTTGGGCAACAGTGTTATACGTTGCCACAGCTGCCGGCCGAAGGCCATAGCCGCAGCCGAACCTGCATTGCCGCCTTGCCGCCGCGCATCTCGATCAATCAATGTTGTCTGGGCTCTCTATGCTAGAAGGGCGGAAACACAATTTTATATCGCTCTTAGGTTCCTGATGTAAGTTTACTAGAGAGGAAAGTTTCTAGATACAGGATTAGTTAATTAGTGAAAAGTACAGGATCTTTAATGTAAAAGTGTTTTTATTCGGTGTTTTCCACGGATCAAAATTTGGGAAACCAAAAATAACAAACCCTTGGAAATGTGTTTTCTTTTTCCTCGCCATATTATTTTGGGAGTTGAAACATCACAAGATTTTCCAGGTAAAAAAACAAACTATTGGAGATGTAACAACGGTGTTTGTGTTTATGGAAAAGGAGCACAGTGCATGGATAAACCTTAACAGTTGACTACATTCAAACGAACAGATCGATGAATTCATGGCGGCAGGGAACATGTAAGCTACCATACAAGTGTACAAGCAGGAACATGTTCTACACCTCATCTCCAAGGGCGTGAACCCCGCAAAAAAAAAAAGGGCGTGAATCCCTCAACATCGTCGTCGCAGCACACGACCACGCACTTGCGCTTCAGGTGTTCCTCCTCTTCGCAGCACGTACGCTGTCTCCGCAGGATACCTCTTGCACACGTTAACGTAGAGCACGATGACAAGGAACCACACCGGAACTGTAGGTTGGCGAGCGCCTTGGCGTGCGTGGTGCAGGCTGTACTCGCTATGGCAGTGCACACTGTTGCGGCCTCCTCTTCCGAACGATGGTGCCGATGACCATGAGCCAATGCCACACCTCGTGGAACGTGACGCACGCCGATGGGACCGGCGGACCAGGCGTGCTCGTGGTTGTGCAGGCGGTCGGACGGGATGGAGCCGTCCGTGTCGAACGGCAGGAAGGTGAGTGGTCGACGAACATCTCCAAGGAGAACTCGACGGCGCTGCTGGCGATGACGAGGATGAACTCCTGGTGGCGGACGCGTGGACAAGAGCCTGATGTTGCTGAACAGGTGCCACAGGCCGACGGCGAAAAAGCCGGCGCCGGGAAGGATGTGGCCGACGGCCAAGAAGCCGGCGCCGGGAAGGATGTGGGCGATGCTATTACGCGGAGTACCGCCCCTGGCTCGGCCGCCTGTGGTTGCAGCGGAAACTGGTGTGTGTCAATAATGGCTTTGTTCGACGTTTTCTCGGGGTGCTCGCCTAGCGATCGATCGATGAGCTTTTGTGAGGCTCAAAAGGTGAACGTTCACGCTGGGTGCGGGAGGGGTTGGTCGAGTCCATCAATGGCGGGAAGGAGGGACTTGAGTAAGTGACAATGTCGCGGAGGAGTTGCTTGTATGACAGTGTCCATTGTTGCTGCCTGCGGTATTCATCACATCATTTTCGACTACTTGAGCGAACTCCTTGGCCGGCCTTCGTCTGTTCGTACCCGCCATGACCCTCCTCAGAGCAGCTGCAAACATCTTCGGCCGTGAACGGGCAGTCGTCCTCATCCCGTGCCAGCTCGACGCCCATCTTCTTCTCCACCAGATGCCTGGTGTTGAGGCCCTGGTCGAACAGGTTAAGCGGCAGCAGCACGAGCCTGAATCCGCGCGCGAGGCCCTCCGTGACAGAGTTCCAGCCGGCGTGCGTCACGAATGCCTGACCGATCTATGGGCCAGGAACCTTACCTGAGGCACGCAGCCGCGGCACGTAAGCCCTCCGATATTTCGTCAGTTCGTCGTCCTCTGGGATGATGCCCGGCTTGAACGTCGTGTGGACCTCGTGACCTCGGAAAACGATGGTGATGATGTCCGGAAAGGCACGTAATCGGAGACCGCGGTGCGGTGCTCCAACTTGGTCTTCGCGTGCTCCGGGCGACCCATGAGCGCCTCCGGGGAACCGAAGAAGCCGAGCACCGCGCCGCCGAACAAGCTCAGGAACGCGCACAACAACACGCCGTGCCTCGTGGCAGCCGCGGCCCGCGGGCGTCCAGCACGCCGCGTAGTCAACGAGCTAGCACCCAGTCCGGCCTGGACGGCTGCGGCCACAGCAGGATCACTGAAAGCTTGGCAGATAATGTCGGCGTCGTAGGCTCGGCTCAGGCACGGCCGCAGATGTTAATGTCCATGGCGTACTCCGGCAAGAGCTCAACGCGAGGCAGGGGGGCGCCCATGACATGGACAAGGGCATCGACAGACACCCCGGAGTGGAGTGGGTCGATCGTGCCTTTCCTTCTTATACGCCAAGCAAACTTATAAGCTGCTGTCTTGTCAAAAACAAAAGCTGCTGGTCCACCTGGGCCTCACCGAATGGGCCAAGCCCATCTAGTATTACCTAACGGCCCACCTAGATTACCTAACAGGACCTCCTCCAAACCTTCTTAAAACCCCATTCCCATCAACTGCTTGTCTGCTCTTCATACGACTGCTTGTCTGCTTCACGCAGAGAAGAGCCAGCCATGGGCAGCCTCATCGGGCACGTCGCGCCAGGCTCTGGCTTCCTCCTTATCGGCTTGTGGCAGTTGTTCGGCCACATCCGACTCTTCTTGCTGCGGCCAGGCACCTACGCGGCGCCGGTCTGGTTCCCGGCGCCGGGCGTGCGCCACCTTGAGCTCCTACTCATCATCATCGGCACGGTGTTCTTCATGCTGATGGAGTTGGTCATCGGCCCCTCGAAGCACCAGCCATTCGATGACGACGGCACCATCCCGTCCTACCACCTCCACAACTTCGAGCACTCGTCCATCTCGCTGGCGCTGCTCCTCTTCGCCGCGGTCACCCTCCACATGGACCGGGTCCAGGCGCCCATGCGTGACCTGGTGTCGCAGCTCGTGGCCGCCGCCGCGTTCGCGCAGGAGCTGCTCCTCTTCCACTTCCACTCGGCGGACCACAAAGGCGTGGAAGGTCAGTCCCACTGGCTGCTGCAGACGGCCATCGCCGTCACGCTCGCCACCACGCTGCTCTGGATGCCCTACCCGCGGAGCTTCGCGGTGAGCCTGGTCCAGTCTGCAAGCCTCGTTTTCCAGGGCGTCTGGTTCATCGTCATCGGCGTCATGCTATGGACACCGGCACTCATATCCAAGGGCTGCTTCCTCAACTTGGAGGAAGGGCGCGAAGTTGTCCGGTGCCGCACTGAAGAGGCGCTCGACCGCGCCAAGGCGCTCGTCAACCTGCAGTTCAGCTGGTACCTCACCGGCACAGTGGTGTTCGTCGTTGTGCTCTACCTCCGGTTGGCCAAGCTCTACCCCGAGGAGCCACGCTACGCGCCGCTGGCGGTGAGGAGAAACAGCGGTGGGGTTGGTGTGGACAGCGATGGCGGGTTCAGCATTGGGGAGGATGAACACGACGGCGAGGGCGACCTTGAGGCCGCGAAACGTGGTTCCGGGCACCAGATAGGTGGTGCAAAGGCCATGGAGGTCGAGACGTGAAGCGGAACTGGATTGGTGACGGTTGTGTGATCACAATGGTGATTGACGACATGGCATTTTTTCAGTACAAATCAGGTGCTTGGTCATACAAAATTTGTTTATTAATCCGTGTCTGATTTTCGATAAGGGTTCAAAAAGTGAGTTTGCATAGTGATTCATCCAATTGGGCGGCCACCCGGCTGTTGTTCTCCAGCACTAACGTTGGGACCAATTTGAATGTACTAGTACGATCGTATCGACCTCAATTCATGTGCATTGGAGTTGGATTGGGACAAAAGTTAAACCAAGTTATCCACTTCAACTCACATAGATTGACATAGATATAAATGCATCCAAGCAAGCCGTTAGATTCTTTGAATGACTTATAAAATTTTATTTAGATTTGTTCTTGTTAAATTTTAATAAAACTATAACTAAATAATACATGATCCAATGAGTATAAAATTTTTACTAAACTTTAAGTATACAATAATTAGTTCATCATAAAAATTTCACCACAACTGGATCACAGAAACTACAGCTATGAATTATTCCAAGTAATTAAAGAAAAGCATAAATGTAAAACTACAGCAAAAGCGCTTTACTAAAGCATAAAATTATATATTCACTATATAGATCTACTCATGTGTAGTCCAACAAATTTAGATTTTCTATTTTATAATTTTTTATAATTTATTATGATTTTTCAAAGATTCAGTCAAAATAAATAAAAAAGAAAAGATAAAACCACGTCATTGTAGCAAAACCACCTATTTGACCTGTACAATAGCTGTTTTTATAGTTTAGGGTGAAGAAAAAAAAAACAAAATACAGAAGCTCAGCACCATACCAACTAAACACAGAGGTGTTGTAGAACTTCTATTAGATTTAAAGATATGTTGTGCCTTGTCTTGATTGAATTGCTTGTGGGAGGCCATGTTATGTTGAAATTTTGCAACAAGTTTGGATATCATAGTCGAATTAGGATGGGGACTTGAGTTACGTTGCTTTATTTATGTCTTCACTTTGTATCACGGCAAAATATTCGGTGCAAACCATATTTTTGGTGTAATCCGTGAAAACCACATTAAAACTTAATTTAGGAGCTTCCAAAAAAATTAAAACTTTGCATATCAATAGTGTATCTATAGATGTGTATTGTCACATAATTTGAGATTCAAACTCGTTTTATAAAAAAAACATATAAAAATAATAGATTTTTTTTGCATATGCACTAAAGGATAGAATTCTTAAATTTTTGTCCTCTAGTGCATATGTAACTAAAATTTGTTATTTTCATATGAATTTTTATAAAAACGAGTTTGAATCTTAAATTTTGTGACAATGCATATCTATAGATGTGCATAGTTTTTAAATTTTTTTAAAAACTCCTAAGTATGGTTTTACTGAGGGTTTTTATGATTGCATCGAAGATGTGGTTTGCACTGAATATTTTGTCTTGTATCACCGTATCGGTGGAGTTCGCTCTATTCCATCCGTTACAAATTAGCTGCATTCTTACTTTTCAATGCACCTTTCCTTTTCTCAATATATCTCTATTTCTATCCTTTTGTTTTCTGTGCAATACACCTTTTTCACTCCTCTTCAATTTCTATGCCTAAATTTAAAACATCATCAACTATGAAAGGGAAGTAAGTACTATAGGTGTATTCTAAACGGCTATACTCATTCGATTGTGAAGTTTGAGGCTGAAATACTATTATTTCTTTGTCTAGAAAATTGCTTAGTACAAGAAATTTAAATTCTGGCAACGACTTTGGCTGGCCAATATTGTGAAGTGAAGGACTTTTATGGCCATCCATGTCTTCGGTGACAAAAAGAAAATCTATTTAGTAGTTCAGGAAAATCAGAAAACTGAAAATTAATGTTAAATGTCCTAGATACAATGGAAAATTAACAAACTAAAAAACTAAAATATACTATATATTTTATAATTTGACTAAGTTCAAAAAAAGTAACGTTCTGGTTTTGTTGTCAAAACTTTTTTGTTTAACAAAAAATATAAAGAAGATTAGCGACTATGAAAACATATTTATTTAATAATAAATATATTAATATTTATTTGGTGTTTTAAATATGGTGCCCTTTTTTATATAAACTTATACAACCTTAAGATTTTGTATATCTTACCATGTCAGTTTCTCAGTTTGGGCGGCGAATCGAGTTAAAGTTATCGCACCAAAGAAGTCACACGATTTGACATTTGTAAATGGGATTCACAGTTTCCATGACAACATATTTCTGTCGCGTCATGGACATTATCAAAAGTGTTAGAAATAAATATAATAATAATGAAGAACTAACACGACTAAAACCCAAAGGGCTCAAATAAAAATATTTGGCACTAATTATTTTTAAATAATAATTAATAAAAAGGATTAAATACCAAAACCCTGCTATGTTTCAATATATATTACTCATGTGCTAACAAATCATTAGCGACAAGTACATTACTAGAATCGAAGAATTGAGCTAATGTGAAATTTTATAGAAACTAGCAAACGAGATACTATGTTGTATAGAATAAACAGAAGTATAGTAATATTTTTTGAATGTCTATAGTAATATAATGATGCGAATATATTTTATTGTATTAGCATATACCTTGACTAGAGTATACATATTCATCCTTTTTAGAATAAAAAATCAGCAATGTATATATAGGGGCTCATATAGATAGATATGAGATATGTAGCTATAGAATTTCATAAGAAATACGTACAGATAGGCTTTATAGTATTCATTTTCGTAAGAAGAACGCACAAGTGGCCATTGTTTGGAAGATATGCATCAAGTCGAAGTGTCAAACAAAGGCATAGATCTGAGGCTCACAATGTATTCTGAGCCTACGAGATCACAGTAATAGTACTTCCTACTTTATTCACAATGTTTCATCGGCGTGCGGTGATTGCTCTACTGGTTCAGTAAAAAACACTCAAAATGGATTGTCGTCATTCATGACACAGCCATACCGTTTTATATGCTCGGCGGTCGGTTTATTTGAACACGAAACAAGAAAGCTTCATTGCCATGGACGCCACCAGCGGCAGCAGCATGCACTTCGTGATGGTACCATGGCTGGCCTTCGGCCACATCCTCCCCTTCGCAGAGCTCGCGAGGCGCATAGCTCTGCAAGGCCACGGGGTCACTCTGCACTCGACGCCGAGGAACACCCGTCGGTTCATTGACATCCCTCCGGATATCGGTGGCCACGTCCATGTCGTGGACGTCCCCTGCCTCGCGTCGAGCGCTTGCCGGAGGACGCCGAGGCAACCATCGACCTCCGCTCTGACAATCTGCGGCCGTGCCTGCGACGCCATATTCTCTGCCAAGCTTTCAGAGATCCTGCAGGGGCCGGGGCCGGGGCCGGAGCCGTCCAGGCCTGACTGGGTGCTCATTGACTACGCGGCGTACTGGGCGCCCGCAGCCGCCGGCGTGCCGTGCACCTTCTGAGCCTATTTGGCGCCACGGCGCTCGGCTTCTTCGGCCTGCCGGAGAAGCTCATGGGTCACGGAAATGATGTAAGTAAATTCATCTGGAAATTAAACTTTGACTACTTGTAATGTGTAATTTCAAATTAAAATTCTTTTAGGTTGAGCTTGAAAACATAAAAGTGATGTAAGTAAATTCATCTAAAAATATAGTTTCATAAAAATATATATTGACTATATTATAAGAGAGAATTGTCTCCTGGACACATAAAGCATAGTATTATGAAAACCGCGATTGTTAAAAGACACTCCGATTCTAGGAAGGGGAAAAAATGATATTTCATGGCCGTTCTCTCTCCTCCAAAATAAAAAATAAATATTTTAATAAGCACTATGTCTACCAACAAATTTACCTAGAATCGGAGTGTCTTTTAGCAATCGCTATTTTCACGATGTGCATCAACAATGGAGGCCACTTTGTGCGTCCAAAGCTAATTCTCCCATTTTATAAATACACTTTATGGTAAAAAAAGTAATGGTCAAAATTGTATTTTGAAGACTTTGTTGGTATCCAAAATGACACTTTTAGAAAACTAGAGGGAGTACTGTTTAGCTAAAACAATAATCTAAAAGCCAAAATGCCTGGTTGTATATGTCGTGTAACGTCGATGGGTTCCGGAATGAGTCCCTTACCTAGAAATTATTTGAGACTAGGATGGTAGCACCGCACAAAAGTTTAGAGGCTGCAAATAAATTTCACTCTTTTTTTTTTAAAAAAAGTAGGAAACATGCCAGACGCCACTAAGTAACAGTGTTAGTGTTTAGGGTAAAGCAACACACATGGCATGCATCGATCGACTTTTGACTACATTCATTCCAACAGATCGATGAATTCATAAGGGTTATGGGGCATGTAAGCTACCGTGTGCAAGTGTACAAGCAGGAACATGTTCTACACAATTAGCCAATGCAGTTACATTATACCTCGATCTCCAGTGGCATGAATCCCTGAACATCGTCGTCGCCGCACCCGACTACGCACTTGCGCTTCAGGTGTTCATCGTCTTCACCGGCTTCCGGCGGCAGCCGCACGTACGCTGTCTCCGCAGGATACATCCTGCACACGTTGACGTAGAGCACGACGACGAAAACCGTCATGAAGGACAGGTACCAGCCGAACTGTAGGTTGGCGAGCGCCTTGGCGCGGTGCAGGCTGGCCTCGCTATGGCAGCGCACGGTGACGCGGACGTCCTCGTCCACGAGCGAGCAGCCCTTGGGCACGCGGCTCGGTACCCACACCATGGCACCGATGACGATGAGCCACACCCCGTGGAACGCGACGCACGCCGACCGGACCAGGGCCATGACGAAGCTCCGCGGGAAGGCGATGCCCAGGAGCGCGGTGCCGAGGCACGCGGCGACGACGAGCTGCAAGAGCCAGTGGAACTGGCCCTCGAGGCCGGCGTGGTCGGTGGAGTGGAAGTGGAACACGAGCAGCTCCTGCGCGAAGACGACGGCGACGAGGAGCAGGGAGAGCGCGTCGCGGCAGCGCGCGCAGGCGCGGTCCAGGTGCAGCGCGGAGGCCGCGTACACGAGGAGCGCCAGGCAGATGATGGCGTGCTCGTGGTTGTGCAGGCGGTCCGACGGGATGGAGCCGTCGGCGTCGAACGGAAGGATGGTGGAGTGGTCGATGAACATCTCCATGGCGAACTCGACGGCGCTGAAAGCCATGACGAGGATGAGCTCCAGGTGGCGGACGCCCGGCGCCGGGAACCAGACCGGCGCGACGTACGCTTCGGGGCGCAGCGAGAAGATCCTGATGTGGTTGAACAGGTGCCACAGGCCGACGGCCAGGAAGCCGGCGCCGGGAAGGATGTGCCCGATGCTGCTGCGCGGAGTGCCGCCCATTGTGCTCGATCGCCGGTCTGCCGGTGGTAGTTGCAAACGGAAACGGGTCTGGTGTCAATAGTGGTTGTGCTCGATGTTTTCTTGGGGTGCTTGCCTCGCCATCGATCGATCAGCTTTTGTGAGGCTTAAAAGGTGGACGTGTGTACGCTGGGCGGGAGGGTTGGTCGAGTCCATCAATGGCGGGAGGGAGCAAGGGATTTTTTTTTTTTTTTTTTTTTTTTTTTTTTTTTTTTGTGAATTAGGGAGCAAGGGATGTTGAGTAAGTGACAGTGATGCGAAGGAGTTGCTTGTACGACAGTGTACACTACACTGCATAATATATTTTTCGAACTTTTGAACACCATGGCGGTACGGTTAGAGCTGTTTTTGGTCATGAAAGACATGGAAGTTGCTTAAACTGTTAAACAAGTTGATAAGGTGCGAAAGATATGGAAGTTGCATAAACATGTTCACAGCTAAGTAGCCAACTGACACGCCAACTCCCCAAGTCCCCAAACGGCCAACCCTACGGGAAATGCGCTCTACGCGTTGC
Organism: Bothriochloa decipiens; assembly: GCA_023333625.1. NCBI lineage: Eukaryota > Viridiplantae > Streptophyta > Magnoliopsida > Poales > Poaceae > Bothriochloa > Bothriochloa decipiens. The sequence goes on along the minus strand of CM041631.1, from coordinate 23,682,532 downwards.
CAACTTGCTGAATTTGTCTCGGTACATTTTTCATTGCCAAATGAGGATTATATATATGATTGTCTTGGATGCAAGGGAAAATCACCTGAAACTAATTTGGACTTGTCGAGTGAGAAAAGTGAGGATGTTAATCGTTCTCGTTCATTGTCTGCCCTCTCGAATCTATTATTATCAGTAGTATAGAGTAATACGTTGGACTGACAAGGATCCTTTCAGACGGTCTTCATTGGGATCATTGCACTTCATTAAGAAGTTCTTTACACAAGATCCATGCAAAAGTCTCTTGATGCCGGTATTTAGCCTAATTATGTGCAGTTAATACATCTAAGAAACATAGAAAGCGAGGGAACTCCATAATGATGACCCCATTTTCAGTCATGCTGAACTTGAACAAGGGTGATCTTAGGAATGATGGGAAGTTGGGAACGCTGTAACGTTGTACTCGCTCCGTTAAAAAAAAAAAGTTTTCATTCTATATTCAAAGATTATCTCACAAAAAATTATTTTCGTGACCGTGCCTACGTTTTGTCGTTAAGAGAAAAAAGAGAATATCACAACATATTAACATAGGATCTTATTGGTAAGCCTAGGATTATTACCAAGATCAATATGATCCTTGCAAGACTACCCTCACGATGATCATCTACAAAATTAAACATAAAGAAATCATACAAACAGTTTACGACCCATCTAAGTTCGGCACTAAGAAAAATCCATTGCGTTACCTAAACAGTGCCATCAACCTCTAACTCACGTTTTGTTTGGATGCATCCATGTCTATCTTAATTCATGTGTGTTGAAGTATTCCATCCAAATAAGGTCTGAACGCGTTACGTAGATTTGAATATGTTCCAACACCGGAAGGCCCAGCCCAAAAACATCTCCTGTTACTGGGCTTTTGTTAGCCCACTGTTCTGGTCTTCATGGGCTCCGTTTCCAGTTCAAGCCTTTTCAGCGCGACTTCCTGCCTGGATCATTCATGAGAACTGAGAACGATGATCATGATGATGCATGCCATCCTTTTGCTGAAACTTGAACGCTTCAAATGGTGGCCGTCAAGCGTCAGTTGATTTGTCCGTGCACTGTACTTGACAGTACGCGTAGCTGTATGTAGTACAACTGGGCAAATGAAGAAAGTAGGAGCCGTCTAAAAAAAATGCATTGCCATTGATGACAGTACCCGAAAGCAACTCCGCCCTTGACAGTTGACACCTCCGTCACTGTTTCTTGAACGACGGCCAACTGATCAATCATCCACTAGTATTTAATAATGCAACCAAGCCATCAGACGAACTCCAGGAAAGTGCATCTTCAGTTCCTATCATCTATCAAACCAACGTGCAGACTGCAGAGTCTTAGCTTTGGCCACTTTTTAGCCCCCTTCATGAAGTATCAGAGAACCATCCGTGACCCTCTCAAACTGTCAAGATATCGCCTGAATGAACAGAGGCATGTTCTCTTCAGGGCAATCCAACCTGTCGCTTCACTTTGGTCCAATAACTTCCACTCATCTGCTTACACTTAGCAGTCATCGCACGTAAGCGCCCCTGGAAGAATTCCCAAGCAGCCGTTGGTTTCTTTTGCTGTATATAGTAGATTGCCGGCTGCTCAAGCTTGCCACCTGAACTGATGACATCATCATGGACGGTCCCATGGAGAAAGACCCCAAAAATGGTGGCTTGATCAGCTTGGCACGTCTCAGCTCTGAATTAGCAGCTGGAGGCTGGAGCATGGCGCCTGGATGCCCGGAACACTAGTAGTGGTGCTGGCACAGAAGCAAACGAACCAAATCAAATGTTGTTTATCATTCTCGTGTTCCTTGTGATCCTTGCTATCTACACAAAATTTTTCGAAAGCGCTATCTACACAAAATGATATAACTATATAATTAACGTGATTCGATTCGATCGTTGGTGGTCCCTCGGATGATTTGCAAGAACATGATTTAATAATTGTTGGAATATAAGTGAATTGCTCGTTTCTTCCCATCAGCTTAAACTTTTGAGTTGTACTGGTTGGTGTATGTAACTCAATATGGTATCAGAGCCAGAGATTTCGAGTTCGAATCCTGGTTAGCGTAATTAAAATAAATAATTATTGCTCGCTCCTATTCCACGTCCGAGACTTATCCGTCGCTGAGATCTCTCGTCGTAGCCTCGACGTGAGTGGGAGTATTGGATATAAGTGAATTGCTCACCTCTCCCCATCAGCTTAAACTTTTGGGTTGTACTGGTTGATGCATGCAACTCAATAATGTTAGCTTGTCAGCTTCTTCTCCAGTCTCACGGTCTGTAGCGCTCCCGCTGTGACTGCAGGTGAGTGTTAGAGTATTGAGAATAGTACCACATTATCTATCCTTGAGAGGTGTTAGTCTTATGTATTCTATATAATCAGCCCATGAGGCCCAATGCAATATATCCAATATTCCACCAATTATATTATCTTTCATAATATCATTCGCCTAGCTTTAGATCCTAACCTAGCCGCCGCCGCTTCCGCACCGCGCTCCCCCGGGGAGAGGCCGTTCTCCGCCGGGGGCAGCGCCCCTGTTTAGGCGCCCAATCCTATAGATCCGGCAGCCATTGTCGTCGTCGCGCAGCAGATCAGGATCTCCCCTACGTCATCGTCGAGCCGCTGCCGCTTCGTTCCCAGGCTTGTCGCATGGAGGCTGCTGAATCTCGCCTTGTCCCATGCCGCCGTGGTGGCGGCTTGGCCCGGCCACACGCCCCGACCTGTATCGCTGCAGTGAGGCGGATCTGCTCATCTTCACTACGTCGATCTACATCGGCGCCTTCGACCCCACACGTCCGCGCCCCGCCGTGCACCCTGTCGCCGAGGGAGCCGCCTAATGAGGTTGCATTGCCGCCGCTGTGTCGTCACACTGGGTACACCTAATCTACTGCTGTTGTATCTTTTTGGTTTGCCCGATCACTGATCGGGATTGAGTCGCCCACCGCCCGTCGACCCCGTGCGAACTACTCCGGCATCGGCATCGACTCCATCGACACCACCGCAGTACTACGCACATCTTCTCCGAGCAATAGGGCTGCTGTTGTGTCGCCTCATCGGGCCACAACATCGTCGCCCGTATGTACACCTCGCCGCTGCATCTACATCGCCGTCCCTGTGCATCGACGGTTGTGTCTCGCGTTGTCGCTGGGCGGTGCTCGTCGACGCGTCCCCGCTTCCGTCTGCACAAGGTCTTCGTCCTGCTGATTGGGTCTTCGTCATCAAGCTGCAACTACACCCTCGCCGGCGTTGGGCCTAGCTCGCTGACCCTCGCATCGTCACTGAGCTCCACTCGCCGATGCGCTGCTCTCGCACTGCTTCTACTTTGTCCAACACAACCACGTCGTGTCCCCGTGGTTGGGGCCCTCTCCCTTGTACGCCCGGTATTGGCAACATCGACTCGTGCTTTCTTCCCCAATGCGTTGCTGGGACTGGCAAACCCAGCACACGCCTCGGCACACAGGCGGCTTGGCTGCATCAACTTCGGCATTGATCCTCCCGTTCCCACCTCGTCTGCCTCGATTGCGTCGTCGCCTTTCTTCTCGTCCACGACGGCCTTGACTGCGTCGACTTCGGCATCGCCTCCTCCCACGACGACTGCCTCGATGTGTCTCTGTCATATCACCATAGTGCCCCTTGTGCGCCTGTAGCTCCATTGACACGGCTACCCGACCACAACTACGATGACCGCGGCCACATCAGCACGGCTTCCTCGACCACGCCTACTGCGCCCTCACGCTCAGCTACCTCGACATCGGCACAAAGGGATACCGCCTTGCATGAGGACTCATCGGCTTCTTCTCCGGCTACAGCATACGCGCTGCATCGACTGTTATGACTGCGGGGGGAATGTTAGCTTGTCAGCTTTTTCTCCAGTCTCACGGTCTGTAGCGCTCCCGCTGTGACTGCGGGGAGTGTTAGAGTATTGAGAATGGTACCACATTGTCTATCCTTGAGAGGTGTTAGTCCTATGTATTCTATATAATCAGCCTATGAGGCCCAATGCAATATGTCTAATATTTCACTAATTATATTATCTTTTAATAATATTTATTTTGCACTCGCTGTCATACGAAGGTTTTTATAATCCTGGAGCTGTATCGTCACTGACACATGAAAGGTAATGGAATATGGTGGAGATCTAGTGGCAAACTATCTGCAGTGCCTTGCTGAGCAATACAGATAGAATCTTCAGAGAAGGTGCTAGCAGCCTGGCAAATGGCAATTTGAAACCCTCGTGTTCATCCATTAATAAGCTACTGTATAATCGAAATGTATGACAAGCAAATGATATGATGCGTTTCGTTGCTGACGATACCTTTGCCGAAATAAAAATTAGTGTTCGCATCTGCCAGGTGGATGTATGGCATCAGCTGTTTTGCGGGGTGGCCCATGCAGAGCGAATGAGCAATGCTTCATCGTAACCTGGCTAGCAATCTCTTGTGCAACATGTCAGTTACACGTGATAGGATTCTTAATTAAGATGTCCCGTTAACTGAAAATCCATTGCACAAGTAACCTACAATGTTCATTACGTTATGAAGGGTACTAAAGCCACACAATGTTACACGTGATGGCTCCTTCACTATATCTTCTTGATTCGCATCATGTGGCTTAACTGTCATCTTGATTTCCATCATATTCCATCTTCTAGATTTTCGGTGGCAGTGGTCATAGGGCAACCGTCCTTGTAAATAGATTTTCAGTTGCACTAGCTCTATGACGTCAGCCACTAAACCACATTTCTAGATGTGGTAGGCTCACTATTACAGCATTAAACTTCAGTGACGTTGCCCAAACCCTGCCTAAACCCCCTCCGTGACGGGCTTTTTTTTGCCCGCTGTGGTAAATCATAGGATTTACCGTGGCGGGCATTTTTAATTTACCATGACGGACAATTTTACCCGCTGCGATATTTTTCTTGGCGGACATCTTAAGATGCCCGCTGTGGTAAATCAATTTACCGCAGCGGGCACCTTATGCGGCCCGTCACGGAAAAGGCCTGAGCCCATTATGCCCAGGTCGAAGCCCAATAGCCGCCATCCTATATATTTGAGAAGTTAGGGTTTCCCACATCCCACTCCACTCCACCAGCCGCAGCCCCCAGCTTCCTCTCTCTTCTCCGCACACGCGACTCTGCTGTGACCGCACCACTCCACCGCGCCCCTCTCACTCTCTCCCTCCCTCCCTCCTCACTCTCTCACCGGACGGCGCCCCTCTCCTCTCTACCTCAGCGAGCGACACGGCGGCGCCAGGCTCGCGGCCACGTGAGGCGCGGGCGGCACGAGCGGCCGAGCGGTGCGCGGTGACAGGGCACGAGGCCAAGTGGCACGTGGTGGCGTGTGAGGCCGCCACCCTCCCCTCCCCTCCAGGCTGACGGCGAGTGCGGTGAAGGGGGCCGCGACCCTCCCTCCCCTCCAGGCTGACGGCGAGCGCGGTGAAGGGAGCCGCGACACTCCGCTCCCCTCCAGGCCGACGACGAGCGCGGTGAAGGGGGCCGCGACCCCCTCCTCTCCTGGTTAGCGGCGAGCGCGGTGAAGGGGGCCCTCCTGGCGGCGGCGAGGAGGTTCAATCCGGCAAGGAGGTTCGATCTGGCAACAGGAAGGTTTGATCCAGCGGCGGGGAGGTTCAATCCGGAAAGGAGGAGGTATGACCCGTCGTACTCTCTCTCCTCTCTCAGATCCAGTGCATGTCTATCCCTCACGCCTTCTCCTCCTTCCAGATCCGACGAGCGGCGGGCTGGCAGCGGCGCTTGGGACGCAGCGGCTGCACGCGGATCGACGGCCCCTGCTCGGCGGGGCGACAGGCTGCAGTGGATCAACGGGTGGCGGCGGTACTGGCGGCGCGACTGGGCCCAGCAGGCCCATATCCAGGACGGCCGGGCTTGGATTAGGGTTTCTGTAACACCTCTGGTGTTATGTTAGCTAAAATATGCCATGTCATCATATGCACTGCAAAGCATTCATGGTTAGGTCAACCTTAATGTTCATTCACTAAAACAAGTTTACATTTCATAGGTTGATTGAGTTTTTGTAATGTTTGGTCACATGAAATAATAAAACCCTATTTTTGAATGTCATCGCAAATGCTTAGTTTATACTCTATGTACTTGAGATGTAAACTGTGTTTACACTAGTGTCAAGCATAGTGTATAAGTCTAAGTCCAACCCTAAAAATAATTTCCATATTTGAAATTAAAATTGGATTTTCAAGCTTATTTCTAAGTTTGGCTATTCAAGTTTAAACTCAAAATGGAAATGCTATAAAAGGTTTTTCAAAAGTCAACTTGGTCAACCAAGGGTGTCATTGGGTCAATGACCTAAAAATGTCCTTGGATGATGTTTGTGCTCACTAATAACCAACCAATTAAGTTAGCAACCAAATTGAGTTTAAATTCTATTTCAAAAAAACCCTTTATTTCCAACCCTAGTTTTATCCCCTTTTCTCTAATTCAAATTCTATAAGGAATTTGAAAATACTCTAAAAAGACAGTTCGTAGATCTTAACAAGAGCTACAAAGTTGGTATATAAAGTTTTTTCAAGTTTCCAAAAGGAATTTCAAATTAATTTGAAAATACAGTTTCCAGTATTGATCCCCTTTTGATTTTAAAACCATAATTCAAAAATTATGTATAATTTGAGAAAACTTTGCACATGAAAAATGTTTGGTTTGACAAACTGAACATTTCATAGTTTTGAAGATTTTCAAGTTTTATTGAAAAATCAAAAGTAATTTCAAATACTTATTTCTAGGGTTTTATCCCCTTTTTAAATCTGAATTCAAATTTTAAAATCTAGATAGAATTTGAGGATGCCAGTTAAAGGAAAAGTGTAGCTCTTGGAAAGTTATGCAAATGATATTTTTGGAGATTTTCAAGTTCTTATATAAATTTTGGAGTAATTTGTATTTTAAACTGAGTGGCAATTCTGTAAATAACTCGAACAGTATCTAACCCTATCGGCGCCCGCCATGGCCGGCTTCGCATCGCGCGCCGCCGTCCACCGCCGCGCCTTCCTGGCCAACCGAGCACTCTCAGACGCGAGAGACTTCACCGTCGTCGTGTCACCTGCTCCTTCATCGACTTCATGCTATAAATAGCAGTCGGCCGACGCCGTTCTTCTTCTTTCTTCCTCCCGCCGCCGTCGCCGACGACCTCGCTCCGCCGTCAAAATTCGCCGCCGACGCTCCACCTCTGTCCAATTGCCCTCGCCCAAAGCTCCGCCACTTCATCACGGTCCTTTTGGGCCAGTTCATGCTTGCTCTCATCGCCCGAGCCACCCGCACTCCACCTTCTTCTCCGCGGCCGGCCAGCCGAGCCGCCGCGCCATAGCCGCCGTTTGCCGCCGCCGGAGGTGATTATATTTTACCTTCGACCTCGTAATCGTATTCTCCATGTCATCTTGCACCTGATGCGCACCATGGTTCGAGCAGCGCATTACCAGAGGCCGCCGTGACGCCGTCGTGCCATCGGAGCGCCGCTGCCGCCATCACCGTCGTCGACCGCCGCTCAACCCAGTCACTCCGGACCTTCATTAACGTGCGCATCAGCGCCGTGGTGAGCTCCTGCATCTATCCGTGCTGTCCATTTCACTCATCTTGCACCGTAGCCGCCGGCCACCGTAGCTCGCCGCCGGCACAGCCATGCCGCTCCGCCGCGCGCGATGCCGTCCTATCCAGAGACCGAGACCGACCTTCATATAGTAACCCAACCTGTCCGTTTAGGTGTCCTGCGTAAGTTCGTGAGGTCGCAGTCACCGGAAATCGCTCCGGTGAGCGACTCCGCCGCGCACGAGCTCCGCCGCGCCGCCATGGCCGCCGGCGTGGGTGCCGCCGCCGCTCCCCAGCCCCGTTAGCCACCTCAATCGATGCGCTGTGTCAAGAGGAGCAAGTAGGAGAAAACCCCATCGCCGGAGACCTCACCGACGGCGAGAAATTGGCGGTCAACCGCCGCGCCGCCGTCGGTCAGCGCGGAGTCACTGTGCTGATTTTCTTTTTCTATTTTCAGAAAATAATTTAAATGCTATTTTCTTTGAAAATTCATAGTAATTCATATATAGCTCCAAAAATTTTGAAAATTTTTGTGAATGTTCTTTATGATGTCATCTACCTAGGAAAAATATGAAATGCCAAATTTGAGTACTTTTTGCATATGTTAAAATTAGCCCTTTTAATTGAAAAATGGGTCTTCAATGATTTTTTATAATTAAAATAATTGGCTTTTAATTCTGAAAATTGTTTTGCCCTCTAATTAGGTTAAGAGCTTTCTAAAATAAAATTTTGGGCTTAATTTGATAACTTTTATTTTTATGCCTTTATTTAATGCTTTTAAATAATTAATTAACCCCTTTTAGTTAACTTAATCATTATAGGAGTTTTGTGACTTTGGGATTGATTGATGACCTTAGGTCATTAACACTAATGACCTTTGGCACTTTAATTAATTGTTTGCGCTTACCTTAATCATGTCGTTAAGATTTAATTGATGTTATTTTATGTGTGTAATTAATTATAAAAATGGCGTAGTTAACCCTAATCAGTTATATAAGCGAAGTTCTGTTAGCTTGCAACTTTATCGTGAAGAAAAGTTGTACTCGATCCTTTAATCTGATCATGCATCCATCGAACATCATGATTACTATTCCATCATGTTAAAGCATACTAATTATCGAATAGTTTCCGTTAACGGAGAGTTAACGTTATCACTCAGATCCGAAGGATGAGCCGATTCAAGAATCGGGAGTTGATCCAGAGTTCGAAACCATCTACCCCGAACATCAAGGCAAGCCCCGGATACATTTACACCCTATTCTATTTATAAAAGTTTTACCGCTTCAGCTCTGATATGTTGCATTAAGTGGTAGGAGTTGAGTGAAAACCCACAAATTGCAGTACCTGTCTTATTTCCTTAATCCTTGTTACCTACTGGGAAGATAAGTAGTTATGCTTAGCCCTGCTTATTTATCTAATTGTTCAAAGGCAAAAGAATGAAAAAGATGATATTTGTTTCCAGGCCGAAATCTTGATGATAGTAATAAATCGAGTCCGGACGGCGAACTTGCACTGGGAATGGAGTCCCTCTGTAGTGTTCTCGTCTGTTGATGCCCTAGGTCCCTTCCGATGGTGACCTATCGATAATCGAGAAATTAGAAAATCCACATGCATGAAGTGGTATACGGATGGTTGTAGCCGTGTATGCCATGGAGTGACCTAGCGTGGGGCCAGAGAATCCCATCTGTGTCATAGTGTGTTTTACTGTGGGGTTTAAGTTCCCATGTATCTCGGTACGCTGGGCCGCAGAGCTCACGTGTATCATGTGGTGATATACGGCTGAGGTTGTTATCCCGGTATATCGGTGCACCTAGGGTGCTTCGGAGTTAAAGTCTCTGGTATGCTCAGTCACCTAGGTCCCAGCTGGGTATGGAAATGGATTCGAATCGCCGTTGCTTCTCGGAGAAGAAGACTCGATCACTGATCATCATCGTAGTAACAACTTGAATAACAATTAAGGTTCAATAATGAAGTTGGTTGATAATGGGAGATAGTCCCAACAACTCCTCTTTCTGTAAAGCTTTTCTGTAAAATTTCTTATCTCTTACAAGCCTTACCTTGTCCCTCTAGCCTGCATCTCTTGAGTCTCTACCCCTCTCTTTCGTCGGGTCAGTCTTGTTGAGTACTGTTGTACTCAGGGTTTGTTGAACCCCTGTTGCAGGTGAGCTTCATGGGCAGGAATGTTATGCATCTTGCTGCATGACAGTCGTCGAGGAAAGCGATGACGAATAAAGATGTTCAGCTCTTGGGCAGAGCTTTTGTGTAATATTGTAATCTACTACTACTCCACTACTATTATGGTTTGTATAATTTAAACCTATCATTGTAAATATTTGAAACTCAGAGTTTGTAAATGTACGTTATTGTAAGTCTTCCGCTGTTTTACTCCGTGGTATTTTATTTTTATCAAACTGTTGTAATACTGCAATGTCTCTCTACAATGATTGATCCTGCTCGGAGAATCGTGGATGATTCGGGATTTACCCGATAGATTTTTTAAGTCGTATGGAACACAGTCATGGTTATTTGGAGTCTGTTTAGACAATAATCATGTGTGTGGACCATATGATTTAGGAGGTTCTGCCACAGTTTCTTTATTTGTTTTTTCAGAATTATTTACCGCCCACTGCGGTAAATCCATTAACTACAGCGAGCACTGGCGTCCGCTGCGGTGGCATCATGATTTACCATGACCTTGTATCTGTGGCGGACGCATTTGCCCGCTGCAGAAAACAGTTTTTGCCTGCTACGGAAGTTCTTTTTGGCAGTAGTGGCTTAACGAAATTGCCCTTCAAACTACTTTCTCACAACGGTTGTGGCATGGCAGCCCCAACTGAGTGTTGGATTAAATGGGCTAGGCTTATACTTAGTTGAGCAATTAATCACTAGAATTACAAAGGTCCTAAATTAGTGCTAAGTGGGAGTGGGATTAGTACAACATGGTACACTCACTAAGATAGAGTTCAACTTAAATAGGAAGTTGGTTGCTCCCTCTATGTGCAAGGTGAGAGGGGAAGCTGAGAGACCACGCGCGCGCCGCCGAGCCGAGCCACGCGGCGCGCGCTTGCCCGCCCGAGGCCGAGGCCGGGGCCTTGGCCTTGGCCTTGGCCGGACGTGATGTGCTAGGCCACGTTTTGCCGTTCAGCCCAATGGGTCTAACAGTCACAAGTGGCACAGTGGTGGTTTCGTCTAGCGTGTAAGGGCAAATGTGTAAACCACTTGCACCTGATGTGCATAGGGCAAATGCGAAAGACCAAAATACCCCTGTGCTACTGCTGTATAAATACGGCCGCCACCCTCCAGGATTCCCATCTGGAGGTTCACTTCCAAACCCTAGCCGCCTCACTATTCTTGAATTCGAGCTGTTCTCTGCCATCTTCAGCCCGGCTCCTTGCGCGCACAAGGGGTTCGGGTGAGCAGGCCTCCGAAGCTTTGTCCATCAAGCGTACTTGCACGGGTAGGCGGGCGATACAATTTTTGGGGAAGGCATCCGCGTGACTGCTCCAGCTAATACTGTAAGTCCCCAAGTGTTCATGGATCTGCATCGACTATTGATCGACCACTGCAAGTAGGCCACCATGGCGCCGCGTACCTGAGCTGGTGGTGATGCTGCCGACGATGGTTCTCAGTCCTCCGGAATGGGATCCAACCGAGGGTATACACTGAACTTCTCTCTAGTACTATTTGCGATTTGTACTATAATGTTCGGTTTAGGAATCACTGCATGTGTCGGTGGTGTATTCTCTTGGTCGATGTTAGGAACTGCTACAATGTATGTCGGTAGCAGATTCTCTTGGTTGATGATTATTTGTTTCCTGCTGCTATGCTTATTGTGGTATTTATGAATTAAAGCATATCATAAAAAGACTAAATACCTAACAATCCAAAAACTGTATAGGTCATTTTCGTCTTCTAGCTTTGCTGCGTCACTGAAACCACCACCTCTGAAGGATGGTGGTGCGAACTATAAGGTCTGGCGTTCCAGATCCATGTTGTGGCTTACCTCTATGCACTGTAAGCATGCTATCAAGGGTAGGCGCACTGAATCGCCTTTTACTCCTACGGAAGAGGAAAGGTTTCGTGATGATGATAACTTGCTCAAGCTGTCTCTGATCAGTGTCATAGATGTGGGTATGGTACCACTGTACATGGATATGCCTACGGGCAAGGATATGTGGGATGCACTTGCGGCCAAGTTCGGGGTTCCTGACGCTGGCAGTGAGTTGTATATCATGGAGCAGTTCTATGACTATAAGATTGTTGATGATCAATCTATAGTTGAACAAGCTCATGAGATACAGATGCTGGCCAAGGAGCTTGAGAACAATAAGTGTGTGCTGCCCGACAAGTTTGTGACCGGCGGTACTATCGCTAAGCTTCCACCTACTTGGAGGGACTTTGCCACTTCTCTAAAGCACAGGAGGTAGGAGTTCAGTGTGACTGAACTCATTGCTTCTCTAAGTGTTGAAGAGCATGCGAGGGCAAAGGACACAGTGGCAAGAAAGTGCATGAAGAGGGAGGCTCTAGCGCCAACTTGGTGCAGAATAGGAACTCTCAGGCTATCTACACGAAGAACAAGAAAAGAAAAAAAAATGCTATCAAGCCCCAAGTTGTGCCTTTTAAGAAGAAGAACAAGAATACTGAAAAGAGTGGTCTCTGCTTCGTGTGCGGTGGTAATGACCATTGGGCAAAAGAGTGCCCAGACCGCAAGGACAAGAAGCAGAAGAAGACTGCCAACATGGTTGTTAGCGAAGCTGGAGGATCTGGGTATGGTAATTATTTACTAATAATTCTTTCAGTTTGTCCCTCGTCTGATTAGTAGATTGACACAGGGGCTAATTTTCATGTATGTGCTGACCGCTCTTTGTTTTCTTCTTATCAGGATCAAGGAGGTTCATCCTTGCTGATGGGAAACGGAACGCATGCGGTTGTTCATGGTGTTGGTACGGTCAATCTGAAGTTTACTTCGGGAAAGGTCGTACAGCTGAAGAACGTGCAACATGTCCCTTCCATAAAGAAGAACCTTTTCAACGGGTTTTGACTCTGTAGGGATGGCTTTAAGCTTGCTTTTGAGTCCAATAAATGTGTTGTATCCAAGTATGGAACATTTGTTAGTAAGGGCTACGAGAGCGGAGCATTGTTCCACTTTTCTTTGATGGATTCTTGTAATAAATTTGTGAACCATGTGAGACATGACAATGAGTCTGATGTTTGGCATTCACGGCTCTGTCACATTAATGTTGGTTGTATGACGCGCTTAGCGTATATGAGTTTAATTCCTAAATTTGGCTTGGTCAAAGGATCCAAGTGCCATGCATGTGTGCAAGCTAAACAACCGCACAAGCCTCACAAGGCTATGAAAGAGAAGAGGAATACGGCACCTCAGGATCTTATTCATTCTCATCTTTGTGAGATGAATGGTGTGTTGACCAAAGGCGGCAAGAAATATTTCATGACTCTTATAGATGATTATACTAGATATTGCTATGTGTACTTATTGAAATCTAAGGATGAAGCATTTCACTGCTTTAAAATCTATAAAGCCGAGGTTGAAAATCAACTTGAGAAGAAAATTAAACGGTTGCGGTTTGATCACGGGGGACAATACTTTTCAAAGGAATTTGATCGATTCTGCGAGGAACATGGGATTATTCATGAGAGGACACCTCCCTTTTCACCTCAATCTAACGGGGTTGCCGAAAGAAAGAATCATACTATGACCGATTTGGTAAACGCCGTGTTGGGCACTGCGGGACTTTCCCAGGAATGGTGGGGTGAGGCTATATTGACTGCGAGTCATGTCCTGAATAGAGTTTCTACAAAGAACAAAGAGAAAACAACATTCGAGAAATGGGAAAAGAAAAGGTTGACTCTCTCATACTTGCGCACGTGGGGTTGCTTGGCCAAAGTAAACGTGCCAATCAACAAGAAGCGCAAGCTTGAACCCAAAGACTGTAGATTGTTCTTTCTCGGTTATGCACATAACAATGTGGGCTATAGATTTTTAGTGGTGAAATCTGGAATACCTGACGTGCGTGTCGGTGCAGTGTTTGAATCCAGAGATGCAACATTCTTTGAAGATATATTCCCTATGAAAAGGAATGTACCCAGCATATTTAGTCAGGGATCTCCTGAAACTCCTGATACTTATTTGCCAGTTGAGAATCTTGAACAATCAATCGCTGAAAATCCTGAGGAGGATATTTAATGGAGTCACTCGAAGGAGTAAGAGGTCTAGGATTGTAAAATCCTTTAGCGATGACTTCACTATATACCTCATGGATGATACCCCAACAACCATTGAACAGGCATATTCCTCTCCTGACGCTGTCCATTGGAAGGAAGCGGTGCAGAGTGAGATGGATTCTATTATGTCTAACTAAACTTGGGAAGTGGTTGATCGTCCGTACGGGTGCAAACCTGTTGGATGCAAATGGGTGTTCAAGAAGAAGCTTAGGCCTGACGGTACCATTCAAAAGTACAAGGCAAGGCTTGTGGCCAAGGGCTATACCCAGAAAGAAGGCGAGGACTTCTTTGATACATATTCACCAGTGGCCCGATTAACTACAATTCGAGTACTGCTTGCCTTGGCTGCTTCTCATGATCTTCTCATTCATCAGATGGACGTTAAGACTGTTTTCCTTAATGGGGAGTTAGATGAAGAGATCTATATGGATCAACCTGATGGGTTTATGGTACAAGGTCAAGAGGGCAAGATGTGTAAGTTATTGAAGTCTTTGTATGGCCTAAAACAAGCACCTAAGCAATGGCATGAGAAGTTTGACAAAACGAAGATGTCAGTAGGCTTTGTAGCCAATGAAGCTGACAAATGTGTCTACTACCACTATGGTGGGGGAGAAGGGGTGATCATGTGCCTATATGTTGATGATATACTCATATTTGGCACAAACCTTAGTGTGATTGAGGAAGTTAAGGACTTTCTATCCATGAACTTTGATATGAAGGATTTGGGAGTGGCTGATGTGATTCTAAACATTAGGCTACTAAAGGGAGAAAATGGTGGGGTAACACTTGTATAGTCCCACTACATGGAAAAGATTCTAAGTCGCTTTGTTTATAGTGATTGTAAACATGTCTCCACTCCTTATGATCCAAGCCAAGTTCTGAGAAAGAACAAAAGGATAATGAGGGATCAATTAAGGTACTCCCAAATCATTGGCTCGCTAATGTACTTAGCTAGTGCTACAAGGCCTGACATCTCGTATGTTGTGAGCAAACCGAGCCGGTTTGTATCAAACCCTGGAGATGATCATTGGCGTGCTCTAGGATGCGCTATCTAAAGGCAACAGCCAGCTATAGGATTCACTATGCAGGGTACCCAAAGGTACTTGAAGGCTACAGTGATGCAAACTGGATATCTGATGCTGATGAGCTAGAGGCCACAAGTGGATATGCATTCACGCTTGGAGGTGGTGCTGTTTCCTGGAGTCTTGCAAGAAGACCATCATTACGAGGTCTACCATGGAAGCAGAACTTGTAGCACTCGATACCGCCACTGTTGAGGCTGAATGGCTTTGAGAACTCCTAATGGATTTGCCGGTGGTTGAAAAACCTGTGTCCGCCATTTCTATGAACTGTGACAACCAGACTGTAATAGTCAAGGTTAACAGTTCTAAGGATAACTTGAAGACCACGAGGCATGTCAAGAGGCGGTTAAAATCAGTCAGAAAATTAAGAAACTCCAGAGTGATAGCGCTGGACTATGTCCACACGTCTAAAAATCTGACAGATAAATTTATCTAGGGGCTATCACGTAATGTGATAGAAAGTGCATCGGTGGAGATGGGACTGAGACCCACATGAAGTCTATCATAGTGGTAACCTGCTCTATGTGATTGGAGATCCCATGAATTAGAGTGGTGAAACAAGCTATGAATAGACTGAGGGAAAAAGACCCTTGACAAGGTCCCTCTCTTTGAGAAATGCACTTCTTTTTCAGTCTGTATGGTAGGTTGGTATATACCTTAATATGATCCTGAGTGGCTTATCAAAGTAGGGATGTCAGCCTACAGGACATCCTAAAAGGAACACACCTATATGAGTTCGACTGCTAGTCCCAGTCTATGAGATTTGGGTGATCTCTAGATACTCATGAATAGGCACGGAGTTTGACTTATATGCTCCACCCGAGGGGATGCTTTAGGCAGCCTAGTATCAGTTAAGGAATTGGGCAAACCTTACATTGCACAAAACTGACAATTCAAGGCATAGTCCATTATTCAATGTAACCAAGTGAAACCCCTTTTTCTAGATGGAAGTTTAAATTAACAGTCTCCGTCGAAACACTGGTATATCAAACAATTCTTGAACTGAGAGCATCAACTGTGTGCCCTAGGAATTCGGTGGGGATTGTTGGATTAATTGGGCTAGGTCCATACTTAGTTGAGCAATTAATCACTAGAATTCTAAAGGCCTATGATTAGTGCTAAGTGGGAGTGAGATTAGTACCACATGGTACACTCACTGAGAGGGAGCTCAACTTAAATAGGAAGTTGGTTGCTACCTCTATGTGCAAGGTGAGAGGGAAAGCTGGGAGACCACGCATGTGCCAACGTCGCCACCGAGTCGTGCCACGCCGCGCGCGCGCCTAGGCCCGGGCCCGGGCCGTGGTCGTGGCCGTGGCCTTGGCCTTGGCCGGACGTGATGTGCTGGGCCACGTTTTGCCGCTCAGTCCAATGGGTCTAACGGTCACAAGTGGCACAGTCGTGATTTCGTCTAGTGTGCAAGGGAAAATGTGTAAACCACTTGAGCCTGTGATGTGCCCTTGGGCAAACACGAAAGATCGAAATACCCCTGCTCCGCTGTTGTATAAATACGGCCGCCAACCTCCAGGATCCCCATCTGGAAGTTCACTTTCAAACCCTAGCCGCCACACTGTTCTTGAGTTCGAGTTGTTCTGTTCTCTGCCATCTCTAGCCCGGCTTCTTGCGCGCACAAGGGGTTCAGATGAGCAGGCCTCCGAAGCTCCGTCCGTCAAGCATACCTGCACGGGTAGGCGGGCGATATAGTTTTTGGGGAGTGCATCTACGCGACTGCTCCAGCTGTTGCTGTTCGTCCCTAAGTGTTCGTGGATCTGCACCGACTGTTGATCGACCATTGCAAGTAGGCTACCATGGCGCCGTGTAACCAAGCTGGTGGTGATTCTGCCAACGATGGTTCTTAGTCCTCCGGACAGGGATCCAACCGAGGGTATACACTGAACTTCTCTCTAGTACTATTTATAATTTGTACTATGATGTTCGGTTTAGGAAACACTGCATGTGTCGACGGTGTATTTCCTTGGTCGATGTTAGGAACTGCTATAATGTATGTCGGTAGCAAATTCTCTTGATCGATGATTATATGTTATCTGCTGCTATACTTATTTTCGTATTTATGGATTAAAATATGTGGTAAAATAATTAAATAATTTTTTTAAGGGTTATTATTGGTTTAAATGTTACAAGATTCTTTATGATGAAACATGTGCTAAGCACGTTGGCGAAAAGAAGAACTCTAAGTAATCCGTGAGGTCAACACCTGCTGAATACCACGGAATCAAATGGACGGTTGCCATGATCTTGCTGAGTTCAGATTCGCTTGTCTCAACTGAGGCGACGATGCTAGTGCGCGCGCACGGCCAGCCAGAGATGACAGACGCCACCGTTGAGCCCAAAAGGAATGCACACCGAACTTATTAAAGGTAACCTGCGCTGATGATCATCGTCAAGGAAATTACAGGGATCGAACTAGGTGATGACTAATGTGGACGTATCCTGCGGTTCGTTTTTGTTTTCTTTCTCCCTTTCCTTCATAATCTTCTGGACCTTCTCTAATTTCGTACACATTCTGGAAGGGGCTCTTGCTTTTTTTTTCACATGGATGGAAAGAGATCGGCGGGGTCTGAACATGTGAATTTCACAGGAATAGCTACCAGTCGTCAGTTTGTTTGAATTCCATCCATCACCATCATACGACGAGATTGGTCAAATTCTTTGTGCTCCGTGGCTCAACTTCTTGTCCGGGAAGATTGCTAGCCAGGTGGAGCTGTTGGTTTTTATTAGGTCCAACATGTTGCACAAGAGGAGAGAATTGTTTATTAAGCTGGATAACACAGGGTTTCCTACTTTATAATAAATTGTCAACTCAAATGTGTTTTACGATTACAGTGGATTGCCGTTGTTGTGGCCTTAGAAGTGAATTGTACAAATCTTAGAACCTTGGAGTTGGAGGAGAGACCGTAAAGCCAAACCAGACAGGCGATTCGGCGAATGCAGAAGTCAATGGTCAACGGTTCCTAGCCACGGTAAGGACCAAAAAGGAGAGAGACATCAGTGTCTGAAGGGACCAAATCGATAACCTGACACTATCGAATTAGCGTGGTGACAACGAACGGCTGCGTAATAAGTTGGTATCGGGGAACGAGAGGGGTGTGACTGGATGAGAAGTAGATGCATTAAGGTGGGATAAACATGCATTCTTAATCCACAATGATATCATCACAAAGTTGTCAACGCTAGTAAAACCATTTTCTGGCATGCCCATAATAAACAATAGAACATCCCTATAAACAATATTTGCATGTTTTTCACCTGTCGATTTCGACAGGCTTTGTGCCGCTAGCCACGTGTCCGAAGCCACGTTTTGCGGCCTCGACGTCGTCCTCATCATCGTGATCATCATCTCCGATGCTGAACCGGTCATCGCTATCACCGCCACCGCCGCCGCCTCCCTTCCTCGAAGTTGAGGAAGCATCCCTTGGGGATGAGCGCCGGCGTCCACAGCATGACGCCCATGACGATGAACCAGACGCCCATGAGCACGAGGCTCTCTGACCGGACCAGGCTCACCACGAAGCTCCGCCGGTAGGGGATCCCGAGCAGCGTGGTGGCGAGCGTGACCGCGATGACGGTCTGCAGCAGCCAGTGGAACTGCCCCTCCATGCCCATCTGGTCCGCCGAGTGGAGGTGGAAGATGAGCAGCTGCTGCGCGAACGCCGCGGCGGCCACGAGCTGGGACACGGTGTCGCGCATGGGCGCCCGGACTCTGTCCAGGTGGATGGTGACCGCGGCGAAGATGAGCAGCGCCAGCGAGATGGACGCGTGCTCGAAGTTGTGGAGGTGGTCGGACGGGATGGTGCCGTCGTCGTCGAACGGCTGATGCTTCGCGGGGCCGATGACGAGCTCCATCAGGATGGACATCACCGTGCCGATGATGATGAGTATGAGCTCAAGGTGCCGGGAACCAGACCGGAGCAGAGTACGAGCTCGGGCGCAGCAGGAACAGGCGAGTGTGGCTGAACAGCTGGCACAGGCCGATGAGGAGGAAGCCGGCGCCCGGCGCGACGTGCCCGACGAGGGTGCCCATGGCGTGCCGCCGCGCGAGCTGTGGATTTTGCGTGCACCTGCGGCAGTTGGTGGTGGCGTGTGGAGACGGGAGGTTTGAAGGTTGAGGGGTTGATTGATGGGGGAATATTGGGGGGTCTAAGAAGGTCTGCAGGGTGTCTGGAGAGTTCGGAAGGTTTGAAGAGTACACTTAGTATTTGGATTTGAACGTCTTTGCATGTGTAATGTGTGTGTTCATCAGCAGTGATGTGGCGGTGTTGAAAGCTGGTCACCAGGGTGATTTCTTCTTAGTTTTGTTTTGCTTGTTTGTCATGGCTTCTGATTGGATATGTACCTCGCAATTTTTTATCTTTTCCATTGATGTGCTAGGTATTTTTAAAGATTGGCGTTAATAACACTACTGTTATGTTAAACATCACTGACTACTACTCCAGTGTTTATCTAGATTCACTTATCTGAGCCTTATATGGCACAATGCAAATTTTTTTCACAAAAACAATGTTTATTTTGATTACCTAAAATTGTTACATGTATAATAATGTTTTTTATGATTTTTTAAAATATGGTATAAACACACATGCTCAAATACATGTATGCCAATTTATATACTCACAACTCTCCGGCTCTGGCTTACCAAATATTTGTAAGAGCCATTTTTCATGGAACAAAAAGAGAGCGGCTCCCGCTCCTCCGGAGAAGCTCTGCCAAACACCCCCTTAGTACGGATACGCTTCTAAGAAATGCAAAGATTTTGAGTTTTAGGAGTATCAGCATCGACATCTTATTGCGCGGATATTGTTATTCTTTTTTATGATCAGCACTTATGTGCTTATAAATTAAAAAAGACATATTTTTAACTGTTTTTTGTCGAGTATTAGGTTGATCGTTCGCAACTACCCAAATGGTCAACCCATTTGATGATGCTTCTCCTTCTTTCCTTTGCAATAAAAAAATA
This sequence comes from Bothriochloa decipiens, assembly GCA_023333625.1. Classification (NCBI taxonomy): domain Eukaryota; kingdom Viridiplantae; phylum Streptophyta; class Magnoliopsida; order Poales; family Poaceae; genus Bothriochloa; species Bothriochloa decipiens. The sequence continues at coordinate 23,662,674 of CM041631.1, read as the reverse complement.
GTTTATGTAGCTATCACCAGTAGGGGTAACGTGAGACGAGGCTACGTAAAGGGCTGTATTGTAACACCCTCGGTGTTAAGCATGTATTAGCACTTGCATTCATTAGCATAAGCATCATTATGCATGATATTAATGAATGGGTTAGTTGTCATTTTATGTGTGATGCTTGATTCGTTCGAATTATGTTTGAAAAGCATGTGAATGTGATGAAGTGACTCAAGTGATTGATGGATGTTCACTAAAATAATTTAGACATGCTTAGGACACAAAATGAACCTATGTTTATGTTTATAACTTTGGTTAATTAGGCTTGCATGACTTATTTGACTAAAATTCATTTATAGAGTGATTTTGTTTGACTAATTAAAATTTAGTAGTTAGAGTGTTTGCATGTTGGTGTACCTAAACAAGTTTTGTAGAGAATTTTATAAGGAACAAAAGTTGTTTTGGTCACTTTTCATAAAAAGGTGTGGAACATGCTCAAAAATATGGAGAAAGCCCGAATTTGGGGCTGTTTTCTAATTTTTGAATTTTAAAGCCTTTTTGTTTTGGATTTTTGTATTTCAAAATGTATGCAGAATTTGACCAGACTTATTAAAGATGAAATGTTCTACTCATCAAGTGCTACATTTTCTCTTTTATGAGTTTTGTCTAATTCAGAATATTTTAAAAGTTATTCTAAAAGAGGGCTCTTTTATATATATATATAAAAACTATCGATCGATCGAACGAACGGACCGGCCGGCCACCGCCCACGGCCGCCCGTCAGCGCACGCCGCGTAGCGGCCGGCGACCGGCAGGCCGGGGCGGCAGCCCGCCAGATCGACCGGTTAACCTCACCCCTCTCCTCTTCTTCTCCACTTCTCCTCCATTTCCTCGCACACAGAACAGCACGCACGCGCGCAGTGCACAGCCGCCGCCACCGCCAAGCTCCGCGCCGCCTCCTCCGCCACGCGCTTTTTCCCCAAAATCCACCCACGAGCTCGCCTCGACGTCCTCTACCTTCCCCACCCTTCAATTTATCGAATTGCATCGAGGAACGGCCGAATTTCGGAGCTTGCCGCCATGGCCATGGCCGCCGCCGAGTTCGAGCTCGCGTTCCCGTCGATTCGGCCGCCATTTTCTTTCTTTTTCTTGCTCAATAGATGCTCCAAGACCTCCTCTAGCTTTTCCCCCACTCAATTTGGCCGAAGAACCGCCGTGGAGGCCGGCCCCATCGCGCCATGCGCGCACGGTTACTGTTCACCAGCTCAGGGACCTCTGCAAAGTGGTTTTTGTATTTTTGATTTTCAGAATTGGTGATAGCTTGTAAAATTCATAACTTGCTCATTTTTAGTCCAAATCGAGTGGTTCAACTTGCAATATTTTTCTTATGAGTAGATCTGCATGATAAAAATATGAAATGTGATGTTTGTGATACTTTTATATATAGATTTATTTTATCTCTATTAATTGTTTATATCTTAGAAAATGCATAACTAATTCCCTGTTGCTCAGAAAAATGTGAAACCAAGTTTGTTAGTCTTCTTATGTCTTGCTCTATCAGACAAAAGTATTTGATAGCTTTATTCTGTGTAAAAATATAAACTTGTAGTTCAAGTGTGCTTTTAGAGCTATTCTTGAGAAAAATCATAAATGTATGTTATCGGTTTAATTTGGGGTTGATAAGTTTTGTAGGCTCTTTATATGTCATAAGGTAGCTCTTGATGTGATAATATATGCAGTTTGGTATATTTCATAGTACAAAGTATTTTTAGGTCCCCTGTTTTGTGCTGCCTTGTGATTTTTGTGTAGAATTATAGGCTTATCCAAATGAGGTAAAATTTGGATGGCAACCTATATTTGATATGTGGCATCTTTTGTAATTTTTGTAGAATTTTCTGGGTAGTACAAGTATGTGACACAGTTCTGTCCTTAATTCAATATGTGCTAAATAATGCTTTGGGTTATCATTTCATGTTAGTTAATGTGTTTTCTATGTTCTTGCTAAGTGTATAATCTATTGGTGTGATTATTGTGGTTTGGTTATGATTTATCTATGCAGCACTTAGTCGTAGGGTATGTATATTCATGTTGCTTCTATGTGCGATTGCGTGCTTTGCTCGATGATAGTTAGTTGAATGAAATAGGGATATGCACCTACTCGGTAAACTAAAGTAATATGTTTTGATTCATCATGTGCAGCATGTTCATTCATGGAAAGCATTCATGATCATCACCATACTCCATGTTCATTCCGCATGCATTCGTTATATTTATATATGCATATGCATCATACAGGATCGCATGCGAGAACCCTGTCATGAAGCCAAGAAGCCAAAAGGACGACTTGTTGGAAGTTCCCACACAGGAGGTGATCGAGAATAAGGAGAAGAACAAGAAGTTATCCAAGTACCGAAGAATCAACATCGCTTTTCTGAGGAAGGCAAGCCCCGGAGCATTCTCCCTGTGGTTTGCAAAATATCTAATTTGAGTCCTTTACTTGTTTGCTGCATTAAGTTATAGGCGTTGTTTTATACCGTTGCTGCATTACTTATATTCCTTGCCACTGTTTATACTTCAACCCTATTAGGTTCAGGTACGATTATTTGCTTAGCCCTGCTTAACTAGATCGGTAGAAGTCGGGTGATTTCCTGTCATCCACGAGTTATAGGTGGTAACTCGGAATGGTTGAATACATTGTTATCTTGGATAACCATGTGGAGATAATAAATCGAGACCGGGCGAGATTGGTGTTGAGACTGAACTGGAGGTTTGGTGTGGTTATCCCGTCTGTGTCGAACTAGGACCCCGTCCGTTGTACGTCCTCAAGTCATATTGAATTTATGCCTCACATTTAGCTGGAAGGATAAGTCGTTCCGACCGTGAAGCCTAATTTTGATTTGGGCCGGGAGTCGACCTGCTGTACGCATCGCATTGGTGAAGATGGGGGACCACGGGTTACGCGGTTGTAAGGCCTGAATATAGCATGGTGCGCCCTGCTGGCAGCCGGACGGTGCCCGGATGTGATGGTACCTGTTGATCTCGCGTTTTTCCTGAATTGGATGTCGGTGACCTGTAGCTCACCGTGGCTGGTGAGTGTGGTTTGTGTGAGGAGTACCCGCCAGCTGGTTAGTAATCGATTATAATCGCCATCGTTCCTGGACAGTGAACACTTGACTTGAGCAGCGGCATCGTAGTAAGAACTTGAACAAGAGATGAGATGGTTGAGCTGTTGAGATTGAAAGATACTCAACCGGAATTGGTTACTTTCTGTGAATAATTATTACCATGCTTGTTTAGTACAGGTGCTAATGTAGCATGATAAGGTTAATCAGATTAAAATACATTGCTAGAAGGTTCTTATTAATTATTCCTTAATGCAAACTTTTCCGCAATTAAATGAGTCAGCTATCCTACTTATAAAGCCTTGCATACTCCTTGGAGTCAATTTATTTTTGGTTTATGACGGATAAGTCTAGCTGAGTACATTCTCGTACTCAGGGTTTATTCCCACTTGTTGCAGGTATTCATCTAGGTTGCTGTGGCTGCAAGATGGGTTTGTATCCCACTACAGGAATCAATCAGACCTTGGGCACGGTCATTCTTATATCTTATCTCAGATGCTTTTGTTGGATTTGACTTCGAGCTGGCACCGTATTTAAAAATGTGAGTGTGAGTGTTGTCAAAGTAAATTGCTTCCGCTTTTCTTTATTAAAAGGTGTTGTAATATTTTTATATAAACTCCGATGAAATTAAGCTATTGGCAAACTTATGTAATTTGTGAATGGTGACCGCTGGACTTATTACGGTCTTGGCTGTATTGGAAAATGTTTGAAATCCTTCGAGATTGTTGAATGACCACCGGGTTTATTAGGTCTTAATCATGTAAGTTTACTGGTTAATAGCGAATTATGTGCTTAAGCTCTAATAAATTGGTCGGTTCTGTTACAGCTGGCATCGGAGCAAGGTTTAGCGCATTACTGTTCATAAGTATTTAAAACAAAAGAGTTTTTGGTTTAGAAAGGTAATTGCCAACTTATAGCTATATATAGGTTTTAAATCTATGGTTTAAAAACTAAGAGTGTGCCAGTGGTCATATCCTTTATGCCCAGTAGGAAATCAGGTGGCTTAACTAAGTGCTAACTTGGGGGTATGCATCATATTTGTTATTTTGCCGTTGCCCATACAATGGCAGATTCGTATGGGTGCCATTCGTTTGAATGGTAATGAATGGATCAATTTGCCTCTACGCCCTGGTAAGTGTGAGTTGTGAGAGCATGATTGGATGCAATGCCAGTCTAGGGGAGTGCTTAATGGTGCTGGATTATTTACATGTTTCACACATGTTTATATGAAGGTACCCCATGTTGGGACCGTCTTCTGGCGTTGTCGTCTTCTGCGCGACTTGTTGGGGGTAGTAAGTAATCGGTGTTTTCACCTTGTTCGGAAGGTGCATGAAATTTTACGTCGAATTGCATTCATATGGGATATGGGCTGAAATGAATTTTCTGCAGGTACACTAACAAAGCAAACGTGTAGAACGATTTAATTGCGTAATGAGAGTATGATATATGCCACCGCATAGCACGTTAGATTTATTAGTTCATGAGGACGAGTAGAACGTGCATGCATCATGTCGCATGTTCGTCTCATGTTATTGCATTGTCTCTCTCCTTAATAATTGCCTCTCTTTTTGATAAAAACCACCAACTCATTATCCGCTTTCAAGAGAGTCGCAGCTTTGTTTAGATGGTTCGTAGGTAGTGCATTGCTCACAAGTCCACAGGCAGTTCCACATCGCCAGCTTATCACCAGAGAGCCACATGATTCGAAGAAGTTCCAGAAGAAAGTTTGGCATGCCTTCACTTTTATGGAGGGTTTTGCACTCTATGTTATACCTAGAGGATAGAGAACCTCACCATTAATGGAGCAACCAACAGGAGATTGAGAACCGAGGTTTGGTCATAGTTGGTTAGTTATGATCCAGTAAGAGAAGAGCATGAGCCGGTCTGGTGTGACAAATTTTTTTATGGCACAAGTTTTGAGACCATGGGAAATTGCCAATGAGGTAGCTTTCAAAGATCTGAGAGACCTCCTGAAGCAGTTTCTAGAAGAGGTTGCTCGTGCTACTGCTGGTGTGTTTCTGAAGGGTTACTCATACCTCTCGGTGTGACGTCAGCTTAACGAAACTACGCTAGTGTGAATTTGAAGCGTAGCAACGGTCTAGCCCTAGATATGTTCATCTTGATGATGACTTACTCCTGTATGGAGGGCATGGTTAACGATATGGACATCGCTCTCTAGTGTGCTTCAGTTTGGAGGCATGAGATGTGAAAGGAGTTTGATACACAGTTGAATCAGACAGTGGAGCAGCTTGTAGGTGACAATTGCTGGGGATCAAGCTGTTCAAAGAAAGGCAGTGTTTGCGTAGAACATCCTTGGTTTGCAAGGCCAGATTGGAGGGTTGATTACTATGGTTAACCCACAAGCAGCAAGTGTGTAACATAATGCTGCAATAGAGGGATGAATATTGGGATGTTGAAGTCAATCTTAGGGACAATTGTTGTTAGATGGAGCTTGAAGTTGTTCCTGCTAATGATGATATGAAGATTGGTGCAAATCAGTAGGAGGTGCCTACTATAGTGGTTCTAGGTGGGCACAACAAGGATGATAATGTCTCTAGTGCCAACAACGACCTCAAGGAGTGGTTAGTAGATGTATCTCTCGTCGATGTAGCTTCTGTAGTTGCTTTGCGTATGGCGTGTAATCGTAGGAAATCTCTTACCCTGTGTTTTGTTTGTGCTGTACTTTTCTCGTATGGGCTATCCTTGAAGTCCATACCGTTAAATCCTTTATGACCGTAATCTTGAATTTCTTTTCAGGATTATTCATGTTTGGTATCGTCCTTAAATCATCACTCATTCCTTTCCCGATCTTTGGAGGGTTTGTTGACCTTGCTTTTATGATATCGCTTTGCTGGTTTAATTTCCAAATGACTTATATTTGGTGAACTTGTCGCACGTCGTATGCAAGATCGAGAGTTATGAAGCTTTTATGACGAACGAGAATGTTGTCATGACTCAGAGGATGTTTGACCTTCGTCCTTGCAAATGCGTGTTTCCTCTTTTGAGTCTCTGATGACATGCCGGCATTGACCCCTTGTTGTCGCATGTCTAGACTAACATAATGCGAATCCTATTGCTAATTGTTCCTCTGTGAATGGCATGACGCTAGTTGATGCCATGCTTGTTCCAAAAATAACCCTTGATATATTCAATTTTTGGAACCCGCCATAATTCCTTTTTCTCGTCTTGTGCAATCATGTTTCTTTGTGCGAGATATCTATGGTGTTGGACATTCTATTTTGGCCATAGCTGGGGTAATGTCGTTTCGATTAACAAATTATAGTGCCGCGATGGAAGCTAGAGCCTTCCCTATGGACGCATATGGTTGGATTCTTAGCGGCCACGCTGGTATTGAAATTATTGATCGTAACTCATTATCTCAACTATACCAATGTCTTGAATTCATCATCTAACTTTTTCCTTGAATGTGGAAATTCTATCCTTCCATGAGATGGACCGCTTGTATCCAATAGCGCTTTAGAAGTTTGTCGCTTTTGCTAGTCCTTGGACTAACAACTGACTTTGCCCTTGCAACGTTCCTGTAATAACCAGTCCTCTCAATAGTCATGGTCTTGGGAAGTAGTTGCATCGAGTAGGAGACGTATCCATGTAAATGAAGCACTATGATTTCCTCCTTGTCCTTTCATTGATATTTCGTAACTTTGTGACTCTCCTTGTCGGTACCGCTCCTATCTTGCGCGTGATGCCTAGTCATGCGGGAGCACTCTTTTTTTCATGCGACTTTTCATCTTGAAAGTAAGATCCGTAATGGCGTTTTGATTAACAATTAATGGTGCCGCGACGAAACCGAGAACACCCTGTGGGTGCACACACATGGTTGTTACTCGGCACGCGTGGGTATCATGGTTATTAGTCTTGACCTATTATAGAGATTACCTTGAGATGTTATTTTGCGTGAACTCTTCCTTGGTTATCTTTTTATACCCTTTCAGTATATCCTTATCAGACCTTTGTAATGAAGCTTTCTTCTAAAGTTGCAAAGAAGATGATCCTTGAAGAGCAGGTCACCGACATAAATATTAACGGACTACAAGAGATGGTAAACAAGTGACTCTACTAATCAATCCCGCAAGTGATGCTGCCTTCTGCTGGATATGTGTCATCCCTATTGGGGCAAAAAGGGGACACCCGATACTCAAGTTGGACAAGTCATCAGATGGAGGAGGATCAAGGGAAAATCTATGTTTTTCATCGGCTATCCCTAATGTTCGTGATCCTCTGTGTTGTGCTAAATCTTTTTTTTTTGTATAGTGATCATTCGAAATAGTTAGCCCTGTAAGGTGTGCTTCCTTTTGGTTGACTTCATGAATGGTCATCTATATTGGCAAACAACTCCAATTGTTGGCTGCAAAAGCTGAAGCCTTGGATCTTTTAGCGTTGAGAGATAAATGAGTAGTCACCTCTAAGGAGACTATATGAAGTGGCTCAAACCTTATTGGAATGGCATCAAACTTTATGGACCACTCCTTCCTTTTGAGTACTTCATTATGTATAGTTGGCTGGAGGCTGGTAATGTGAAGTGTCGTTTGTGCGAATAGTTTGCCCATAATTGTTGTTAAAATTCCAAAACAGAGCAGTTTTGGTACATGCATTGTTTGAGCACCCCAGGAGAAGTCCGTTTGAGCTGAAGTTTGGTCGGTAATCATAGAACTTATGGACATATATGTATCCACAAAATTTTAGTATAATGGAGTTTCCGTTTGAGGATAAAGAGTAGTTTCTGAGGGACAAAATCTGCATTATTTATATCGTTCCTCATGTTGTATGGCTACGAATGTACCAGTGTAAAGGTGGATGAGCGTGATATACTCTATTGCTGATGTGTCCTTTGATGTTGAAGAAGAGACTCCTTGCTCCCACGAGGCATTATAAAAGCTATTTGGATCTACCATGTTGCTTGCCAACCAGATTGGATCTTCCATGTTTCCTACCAACCAGATTTAGTGCAGATGGGTCAGAGCATCAACAGTCTGCATGAAGCTCAAGTTTTCATAATAAACTATACCATTCTACAAAGTTTCATGAAGCAATGTGCACATGGTGTGAAAGCTTATCCAGTTAGCTTTCAAACGCATCTAGTCGCACGTCATTTGAAGTTTCCTAGAAGGAGTTATTGTCAAAACATTGAAGGCTATGTAGAGTAAACAGCCACGTGGAATCGGCACGGGAGTCATTTTGAGGAGATCCACTAATTCGTGCTCTACAGGTTCCAGTACGGCTGCCCCATCTTGTGTGGATTAGCTCCGGGTGTGGTTCTGCGGTCGTTCAAAGATCGAATCGAAGTCTTCGCAGTTTGGGTGCCTCTCTCCCCGTCGCTTGGTCGTATCCAACCTTAGCAGGTTGCATCAGATTCAACCACGGGGATTGTTGCTGCTTGATCAAGATCTTTAAGAGTACGGGTTCGATGAAGTTATATAGCAGAGTCACCCAATAATGAATGGAATCCAATAATACAGTGTTGCCATCAGAGAAAGAGAGCTGCACGAATGGATTCTTTTGTGGCTTACCATTAGTTGACACTTAATTAGTGTCTATGCAACAGTGACAAACACCTGCATTACCTGTGAATTGGTTCAATTCTCACTGTCTCATAGGATTTTATCCTGTTCATGTTGGAAGGGTATGATAAAGTGAGACAAGTTTTGCCTACATACGATGGAGTAAGTACGTGGTGTTCTGAACCAACTTTCCTTGTCACAAGGACAAGTACGTGGAATGCTAGTTCTTTGGATTAATCCAAAAGTAACCAGGCTTCATGAGAGTCATTGAAGGAAATTTTTTTTCGGACAAAAAAACCTTGTATCAAGGCAAAATTTGAGAACTGCTTGACTGTTGTCGATACCTTGTGCTCACCTATAGTGCCATTCGACCATTATTTCTATCCTTATACGGGACTCTAACGTGTTTTGCTTGCAAAGCACTAGATCTCCTATGCGGATGGGATATCGTCCGCACTAGTAGGCTTGCACCTGGAATTGTACCAAAATCATCCCATATACCAGAGATGGATGTGCGTTGAGAATGCACGTAGGAATAGTCTGGTATAAACTCGGATTAATCAAAGTACGCTTTGCTACATGCGGCAATTGGGCATTGTTTGAACCAGAAGGCTGGACTCGTAACTAGTACAATCTGAGTCAGTCTTGGCACGATCCCTCTTGGAAGAATGTTTTCGGCAACTTTTGGAGTTAAGACTCAAACAAGTTGGAATGTATGTCTTATAACAAGACTCAGAATCATAGGTCTTGGCTAAGGGATCTAGCTAAGTCTATCGGTTCTGCATGATAAGAGAAGAAGTCAATAGTTTCGGTCTAGTTAGAAGATCGTGGACCTAAGAACTTTGACTTCTACCTGTAAAGGTTGGAGCTTTCCCGATCGAGCTGAGTCGTATTGGCATCTTATTGGCCAGTTTTCACATAAAGGGCTTTGCCAGTATAGAACTCGCTCAGATTGATCCTACCCTGTCTATCGCAAGTTCGGTGAAGTAGTTTCCCACTCTATGGGAGTTACGCTTCGCTTCTTTCGGTAGTAAAAATGTTAGTATGAAGCACCTTTTTGCTGTATTTGAGGATGTGAATAGCAGATTCCTGTATCATCCTCATACTTCAAGTCTACATGGTAGTGGCTGAGTCATTCGCCAAGATGTATTGCATATGTGGTATCTATACAGCATTCTATTCCCTCAGTACCACGGTCACGATTCGTTTGGAAAGGCCTATGAGTTGATGTTCGTAATTCAGAATGAAGAAAAGGCTCGCATCTTGGTGAAATCAAATTATGCAAAATCTCACAAGTCAGTAAAGGTGGGTTACAACTTGGAGCTACTTCTGGATTGGGATAAGATCTTCTCACATCTGTATGGTAGTAACCTAATGAGCAGTCAATCCCTAAGGGAAAGGATCGAGACATGAGGACCACTATTGGATCAGCCTTAGATAAGAAAGGAAATTCTTTGGAGTCTGAAGTAACGGATTAAGCAGAGTAAGATCATGTTATAGAATGATGGCAAGTATGACGGACCTTTCTGGAAGTGTTTGCAAATGCAACTTCAAAATGTCGGTATGAGAGGTATCGCTTTCGAAAACCAAAAGCTAACTCCACCAAATCTCGGGGCGAGATTTCTTTAAGGGGGGAAGGCTGTAACACCCTCGGTGTTAAGCATGCATTAGCACTTGCATTCATTAGCATAAGCATCATTATGCATGATATTAATGAATGGGTTAGTTGTCATTTTATGTGTGATGCTTGATTCGTTCGAATTATGTTTGAAAAGCATGTGAATGTGATGAAGTGACTCAAGTGATTGATGGATGTTCACTAAAATAATTTAGACATGCTTAGGACACAAAATGAACCTATGTTTATGTTTATAACTTTGGTTAATTAGGCTTGCATGACTTATTTGACTAAAATTCATTTATAGAGTGATTTTGTTTGACTAATTAAAATTTAGTAGTTAGAGTGTTTGCATGTTGGTGTACCTAAACAAGTTTTGTAGAGAATTTTATAAGGAACAAAAGTTGTTTTGGTCACTTTTCATGAAAAGGTGTGGAACATGCTCAAAAATATGGAGAAAGCCCAAATTTGGGGCTGTTTTCTAATTTTTGAATTTTAAAGCCTTTTTCTTTTGGATTTTTGTATTTTAAAATGTATGCAGAATTTGACCAGACTTATTAAAGATGAAATGTTCTACTCATCAAGTGCTACATTTTCTCTTTTATGAGTTTTGTCTAATTCGAAATATTTTAAAAGTTATTCTAAAAGAGGGCTCTTTTATATATATATATAAAAAAAACTATCGATCGATCGAACGAACGGACCGGCCGGCCACCGCCCACGGCCGCCCGTCCGCGCACGCCGCGTGGCGGCCGGCGACCAGCAGGCCGGGGCGGCAGCCCGCCAGGTCGACCGGTTAACCTCACCCCTCTCCTCTTATTCTCCACTTCTCCTCCTCCATTTCCTCGCACACAGAACAGCACGTACGCGCGCAGTGCACAGCCGCCGCCACCGCCGAGCTCCGCGCCGCCTCCTCCGCCACGCGCTTTTTCCCCAAAATCCACCCACGAGCTCGCCTCGACGTCCTCTACCTTCCCCACCCTTCAATTTGTCGAATTGCATCGAGGAACGGCCGAATTTCGGAGCTTGCCGCCATGGCCATGGCCGCCGCCGAGTTCGAGCTCGCGTTCCCGTCGATTCGGCCGCCATTTTCTTTCTTTTTCTTGCTCAATAGATGCTCCAAGACCTCCTCTAGCTTTTTCCCCACTCAATTTGGCCGAAGAACCGCCGTGGAGGCCAGCCCCATCGCGCCATGCGCGCACGGTTACTGTTCACCAGCTCAGGGACCTCGTTCGAGAATTTGACAAAGTTCGGGGGCCTTTCTGCAAAGTGGTTTTTGTATTTTTGATTTTCAGAATTGGTGATAGCTTGTAAAATTCATAACTTGCTCATTTTTAGTCCAAATCGAGTGGTTTAACTTGCAATATTTTTCTTATGAGTAGATCTGCATGATAAAAATATGAAATGTGATGTTTGTGATACTTTTATATATAGATTTATTTTATCTCTATTAATTGTTTATATCTTAGAAAATGCATAACTAATTTCCTGTTGCTCAGAAAAATGTGAAACCAAGTTTGTTAGTCTTCTTATGTCTTGCTCTATTAGACAAAAGTATTTGATAGCTTTGTTCTGTGTAAAAATATAAACTTGTAGTTTAAGTGTGCTTTTAGCGCTATTCTTGAGAAAAATCATAAATGTATGTTATCGGTTTAATTTGGGGTTGATAAGTTTTGTAGGCTCTTTATATGTCATAAGGTAGCTCTTAAGGTGATAATATATGCAGTTTGGTATATTTCATAGTACAAAGTATTTTTAGGTCCCCTGTTTTGTGCTGCCTTGTGATTTTTGTGTAGAATTATAGGCTTATCCAAATGAGGTAAAATTTGGATGGCAACCTATATTTGGTATGTGGCATCTTTTGTAATTTTTGTAGAATTTTCTGGGTAGTACAAGTATGTGACGCAGTTCTGTCCTTAATTCAATATGTGCTAAATAATGCTTTGGGTTATCATTTCATGTTAGTTAATGTGTTTTCTATATTCTTGCTAAGTGTATAATCTATTGGTGTGATTATTGTGGTTTGGTTATGATTTATCTATGCAGCACTTAGTCGTAGGGTATGTACATTCATGTTGCTTCTATGTGCGATTGCGTGCTTTGCTCGATGATGGTTAGTTGAATGAAATAGGGATATGCACCTACTCGGTAAACTAAAGTAATATGTTTTGATTCATCATGTGCAGCATGTTCATTCATGGAAAGCATTCATGATCATCACCATACTCCATGTTCATTCCGCATGCATTCGTTTTATTTATATATGCATATGCATCATACAGGATCGCATGCGAGAACCCTGTCATGAAGCCAAGAAGCCAAAAGGACGACTTGTTGGAAGTTTCCACACAGGAGGTGATCGAGAATAAGGAGAAGAACAAGAAGTTATCCAAGTACCGAAGAATCAACATCGCTTTTCTGAGGAAGGCAAGCCCCGGAGCATTCTCCCTGTGGTTTGCAAAATATCTAATTTGAGTCCTTTACTTGTTTGCTGCATTAAGTTATAGGCGTTGTTTTATACCGTTGCTGCATTACTTATATTCCTTGCCACTGTTTATACTTCAACCCTGTTAGGTTCAGGTACGATTATTTGCTTAGCCCTGCTTAACTAGATCGGTAGAAGTCGGGTGATTTCCTGTCATCCGCGAGTTATAGGTGGTAACTCGGAATGGTTGAATACATTGTTATCTTGGATAACCATGTGAAGATAATAAATCGAGACCGGGCGGGATTGGTGTTGAGACTGAACTGGAGGTTTGGTGTGGTTATCCCGTCTGTGTCGAACTAGGACCCCGTCCGTTGTACGTCCTCAAGTCATATTGAATTTATGCCTCACATTTAGCTGGAAGGATAAGTCGTTCTGACCGCGAAGCCTAATTTTGATTTGGGCCGGGAGTCGACCTGCTGTACGCATCGCATTGGTGAAGATGGGGGACCACGGGTTACGCGGTTGTAAGGCCTGAATATAGCATGGTGCGCCCTGCTGGCAGCCGGACGGTGCCCGGATGTGATGGTACCTGTTGATCTCGCGTTTTTCCTGAATTGGATGTCGGTGACCTGTAGCTCACCGTGGCTGGTGAGTGTGGTTTGTGTGAGGAGTACCCGCCAGCTGGTTAGTAATCGATTATAATCGCCATCGTTCCTGGACAGTGGACACTTGACTTGAGCAGCGGCATCGTAGTAAGAACTTGAACAAGAGATGAGATGGTTGAGCTGTTGAGATTGAAAGATACTCAACCAGAATTGGTTACTTTCTGTGAATAATTATTACCATGTTTGTTTAGTACAGGTGCTAATGTAGCATGATAAGGTTAATCAGATTAAAATACATTGCTAGAAGGTTCTTATTAATTATTTCTTAATGCAAGCTTTTCCGCAATTAAATGAGTCAGCTATCCTACTTATAAAGCCTTGCATACTCCTTGGAGTCAATTTATTTTTGGTTTATGATGGATAAGTCTAGCTGAGTACATTCTCGTACTCAGGGTTTATTCCCACTTGTTGCAGGTATTCATCTAGGTTGCTGTGGCTGCAAGATGGGTTTGTATCCCACTACGGGAATCAATCAGACCTTGGGTACGGTCATTCTTATATCTTATCTCAGATGCTTTTGTTGGATTTGACTTCGAGCTGGCACCGTATTTAAAAATGTGAGTGTGAGTATTGTCAAAGTAAATTGCTTCCGCTTTTCTTTATTAAAAGGTGTTGTAATATTTTTATATAAACTCCGATGAAATTAAGCTATTGGCAAACTTATGTAATTTATGAATGGTGACCTCTGGACTTATTACGGTCTTGGCTGTATTGGAAAATGTTTGAAATCCTTCGAGATTGTTGAATGACCACCGGATTTATTAGGTCTTAATCATGTAAGTTTGCTGGTTAATAGTGAATTATGTGTTTAAGCTCTAATAAATTGGTCGGTTCTGTTACATGTATGATGAATGGTACGGCAAAGACTAAGGACAAAATGTAGAGTGGATACTTTATTACAGTAATTTGTACAGTATATATATGCACATCCGGGGTAAGCAAAATTATGACTGTTTTACTATATTAAACTTGTTTTCTGGTTGCGCGAACAAGTGATATACTTACGGAGTATAGGAATATATTACTGTTGGGCGCGGTCCAGCTCTGAGGAAAGACCAGCCCTGTTGACCAGACCGGTCTTAGCCTCCGAATAATCCTTGTGTGACTTGCTTTAAACCCTTCTGGAAAATGTCACGGTTGACTACTATGCCCTCCACCAAATCCATCCCGCTGGACAGTGAAACGGAAGAAGGGCAGACTCGGAACTCTTGGCCACGACCGCGGAGGCATGGCCGCGGCGCAAGCGGCAGAGGCCCCGCAGCCGTCGGTTTCCGCCTTGTGCTTTGCCCCGCGCGCCTGGCACTTTTGTGGCCGAAAAGCCCACCTGTGACTGCGAGTCTGTGACGTGAGACGGCACAGGCACACAGCAGCCGGCGGTGGCTCGGGGCGTGGCGGGTTTTGGCCATTTGTAACTGCCGCATGGTGATCCGCCTTGAGCCACAGGTGAACGTCGACTAGAATGAAGCGTGCATCGCATTAGTTGCGGCCGGCAGCAGAGACCTGAGAGTCCTCCGGCCGTTTGGTCGCGCCGCCGGCCGGGATTTTTCCGTCGTCTCGCACTCGCGCGCGCCCACGGGCCGTGGCTGTGGCTGTGGCTGTGGCCGGGATCGATCGCGACGGGTTGACGGGGCCGTACAAACGGTGTTCTAGAAGCAGGGCCTCGGATCTGATCTGTGGTAGACCTGGAGCACTGGAGCCCCACGTGATATCCTGCTGCTGGTCCGGGCGTCGTATGACCTTCATCCGGAGCACAATCCCTGACGACGAACTAGCACTAGTGAAGGCAAGGTTACTTGGGTTGCAAGGGATGGCGTGGTGAACGAGCAGCAACCAGAGAAATGGAACTCGGGAAGTCAACACCGAACACCGAAGGAATGCCACGGGATCGTGTAAGGGGCCGTTTAGATCAAAGGATTTTCATAGGAAAATCAGAGGAAACCAAAACTCAGGAAAGGAAAGAGAATCAACAAAGGAAACCGCGATATCTCCGCTCCTTGTGTCGAACTGGGCCGTTAATGCTTCAGCCCGGTAAGCTCGGCAGCTCGGCTAACGTAGAAAAAAGGATCCATCAATCTTTTTTTTTTTTTTGATGGAACGGATCCATCAATCCGATGCAGGAAAGGAAGAAGGTCAACGCGATAAGCGGCCCTGATTTGGTACGACAAGACGACAACCCGTGCAGTGCGCCGGTGCATGCCTGGCAGGTCTGCGCTGCGCCACGCAACACAGCGGGCAGGTCTGCGCACGGGCGCGACACGTAGCCCGCGCCACGCGCCCAGCCTGACGAGACCGGCCTGCAGCTCCTTTGGTAGAGTCCGCAGGACAGCGGGCGTTACCGAAAAATCATCCCAAAATTTACTATACAGAATTTTTATCATCTGTTATATTAAAATACCGATACATATATAGAGTACTAAATATAGATAAAATTAAAAACTAATTGCTCGGTTTTATTGTACTTTACGAAATAAATATTTTGATTTTTTAAACAATTTTTATTAAATACAAATAAAATACTACGATGCGCTGAGGTAACACGAGATGACATTTACCTTGAAACTAAACACAGCCCCAGCACCCGCACCCCAACCCCATGCATGGCGGATGGCGCGGACGAGGCTACTATGGCTAGCTGCACTGTTACCATACCGGGCGACGGACGGACGGGGCGAGACGGTGATGCATGCACTGCACCTCTCTGCTCGTCCTGGCGCGAAGACGAACACGCACACGCAGCCCAACGCGGGCGTCTCCACGCCCAGCTAGCTCATCAGCCAGCACTGCAGCAGTGCCGACGACGGTGGTGTGCACAGTGCACGCACGCATGGTCCCGGCCTCCCCGGCGCGCGGAAGCCCGAGAAAACCGTGCCCGCCTGGCCCTCCTTGCAATGGCTGCAGCCAGGCAGTCGACCGATGAGATCCCTGACGTACTCTGAGCTAATTAATTAATATTACGCCAAGCCAAGCCAAAGCCTTGCCTTGGCATGCTGTTGCCGTGGGCTCGAACCAACGCGTCATGCCGGCTCAGCAAGCAGAGGTGCGCGCGACAAGGTTAATCGCGTTGGTCAGGGACAGGGACACACGCATGCCTGCATGATGCCGCCGCAGCAGGCCCGCCGGACGGGAACGACGACGACGACGCTCCAGGGAGTGATGCTGATCTGAACCGGCCGGTGTTTCAGGGAGTGATGCAACTAGCTAGTTAGTATTAACTCACTGTTGATGTCTTGATGAGGTGGTCCGCGATCTGCTGCCTGCCCATCTGCCTTAGCGCGGGGGAGAAGTCAGTGCCTAGAAATAAGTGGTAAGACGAGGACGTGGTGGCGTGACTAAATCTGGAGAGATTTTTAAGACGTGCAGATGGATCGAGTGGCGGGCAACCCCGCAAGCGACGCATGCATGCGCTAGTACTACGACGTACTGACGAGGTCGTGCCGTCCAACGTACGGCTATTCGTGCTCGTCACGGGCCCCCATGTACCTAGCGCCCCGCCGGCTGCTCCTCTGCCGCCTGGTTCGTTTTCGCCATCAGACAGAGCAACGAGCTGCAGCATCTACTATGCTAGCAAGGCTAGGCATCAGCACGCTTCCATGTCAAGCTACAGTGCAAACCGGCCGGCGTACGTGCTTCCACTCACATGCACATGCACGACAGACAGAGCTACTAGTTGTCGAGTTCCCGGCCGCGCCACATCCCCCTGCCCGGCGTCCCAGTTTGGCGCCGAGGAGACGCGCGTGTGCGGCCGCAAACAACCGGCCAACTAAATCCTCCTTGTTCCCCTCGACCAGCCGGAGTGCCGGACTACAGGCAAGCCGGGGGAGACGGCGACGTGCTTCTGCACTGGCCAACCAATCGGGTGGACGGATCGTGCCGTCGTCCATCCGTCCCCTGGTCTGTTCCACCACCTATCGCCGTCCGTCGCGGTAATATCCGATTACGATCGGACGAGGCAGCGGCCATGACAGGTCCAGGCCATCGATGGTCAGACGGATGTGCGCGAGCGCGCTGCCTCCCTTGAATTCAGTGATGTGGTTGCGCGAGACCGAGAGAGACAGGACAGACAAGCTTTTGTGTGTTCTTGGGCCAACTGCCGTGACAGCCACCAACGGGGATGAATGGCCGAGGGAACCGTCAGCCGTGACGATCGAAGCCGGGACGGGGGACAGCGCCACGCAACGAGACGGCCGCCACACCGTACCTAGCCAACGGTGTCCATAAAACCTTGCTCCCGCCTGTTTTCTACAAATCATCTGTTAAGAGTTGAGAAAGTTTAACCGGCACACGTCCCATAACGTCATTCCTTGAGACAGAGGGAGCAGTTGTAACCAAGGAAGGAAAAGACAGCTAACCAAGTGGAAATCTGGATTTCTCATATGGGAAGAAAAACACAGAGATATAAGTAGTTGTGGGGAGCACAACTAATCAAGATCCGATGGACGAACTAATCAAGGGCGAGCACATCACATGCTGCATCTGCACGCCCTTCCGATCCAGTTCTGGCGTTCTGCGGTGCACGGCAGCGAGGGCACTGGATGCATCCCTGCAACATTCGTGCCAATCCCAGCACAGATCCATCCATCTGCAAAGGAGAAGGACAATTATGGCGGCAGCGACGGTCATGTGAATCCTCGAACGGATTCACCTACCTCACTTAATTTTGTACCGCACGGCCGGCTTGGCTGGATTGGATGGTTGGCTTCCTCCTCGGATAGCAACAGTACATGGATGGTTGGCTTCCGGCCTCGCCATCGGTGTTGTGCGCCATGCCCTGCTATTAGCTAGGGCCAGGACCCGGATCGGATGGATGGGAACCCCCGGCGATGGATGAACAGTGGGAAACTGCGTGCGTGATTGACGTGTTCATGGGACGGATCCAAATGTAGTAAAATAAGCCTGGCAAATCAAAACACATGCCTGCTTGGAGTACGATCACAGCTGAAAGGATTTTTGCGTGGAACAACGCTTTTGCTCTTTTGATTGGTTGGAAAAAAGCGGGGCAAACAGTGCCACTGAATCTGAAGTACGATTAGATAGGGGTGTTCCAGGTCAGTTCCACGTCTTGCTAAAAAAAAGTCAGTTCCACGTCAGTACGGCGCTTCAACAACGAGACCTGTAGCAATACAAGAAAGTCCACAGGTGCTGGATTGTTTGCTGCTTAGGACCACACGCACCGGGTGCGCTACGCGCATTTAGCGTTACGCAGCAGCTGCACCGGGGTGCTGTACGCGCGACGGTAAACACCGTTGAACACGAATACAGCGCGCCCCTGCAGCGCGCGCTACGCTCGCGTCGGGCCCCACCTTGCCCACCGTGCTCGTCCGCGTCATCCACCTCCGCAAAGCGCCGCTCCTGCTCATCCACCTCCGCAAAGCGCCGCCCTGTGCCTCCCTCGCCGAGGCCGCGCCGTCCGCCGTGGAAGCCCTGCTGCGCCCAGCTCTTGCTGCTGCTGCTGCTCCGGACCCGCGCCCACCGCCCACCTCACGGCCGCTGGGGATGGAGGAGCCGGTCCGCCAGGCCCGCGCACAGCTCGCCCACGGCCGGAGGCGGCGGAGCTCCCCGCGTGGGCCTTCCTCGCTGTCGGAGGGAACAGAGGAGCTCGTCCATGACCGTCCTCGCAACCTCGAGTTGGGCGGCGAGTGCGGGTGCTGGAGCTCCGCCGCCGGGAGGGCGCGGCCTCGCCGGGCAAGCGCGCGAGCTCTGCTGCCGGACGGGCGCGGCCTCATGGTAGAGCGAGCGCGGGGCAGTGGCTAGAGAGAGGGAGGAAGGGGCGTAGGAGCAAGAAGAGGGGGACAAAGAGAGAGGAGGAGGCGGAGGATTCTAGAGAAGGAGGGGGCGGTGAGAGAGAAAAAAGTAAAATAATTATGACATATGGGCCTCACAGTTGATAAAGTATGGTGTAAAGAATGGATGAGTGCGGAAGAATTGGAATAGAGTACGTTGTATGATGGATAGAGAGCGAATATAGAGTTTCATGAATGCGGGTAGTCTAAAAGTTACGGTATTACTCTAACTAGGCCTTGTTTAGATACAAAATTTGCAGAAATTTTGCAACCGTAGCATTTTTGTTGTATTTCGCAATTAGTCTCATGATTTATAATTAAACTATATAATTAGTTATTTTTTATTTATTTTTACTGTTTCATGCATGCGTCCAAAGATTCAATGTGACGAAGAGAGGGTAAACAATTAGAATTTGAAAGGCATCTAAACACGTCACATGCCGTCTTTGGTTCATTTCGTTTTCGCGGTAACACTCGTGATGAATGTTGCGGCAGCCAACCAGTAACCAGCCAAAGTTCACTTTGCTGAAAACGCAGCGTGTTCTGTACGAACGTTGAAATGTATATATTACCTAGCGGCTGCTCCGCTCCGATGGCGCCTGTGCTGCATCGTTGTCATGGCGTGGATCCAAACTCGAGACACGCACTGCTGCTCTCATCATTCAAATCGGGAAAACGAACGATGAGCCTGCGCTGCAGAGCCAGTTTTCGCGGCTCGCATAATTTGACCAACACGATCGATCCCCTTCGCCCGGCACTGCTGCACACCCGGCCAGTTGATCGATAGATTCTCTCCGTCCCTGTCCACAAAATAAAGCCATTGATGGCATTCGCGGGCGTTCACCGCCGCCCGCGTCGACACCGGTCCAACGTTCACCGGCGACCGAACCCGGCCAGAAAAACAGCCAGGAACCATCCCATCAACTAATCATAGTGGGTGGGCGTGCGGGAGGCAGCGTGCATCCTTGCTTCCGATGTGGCGGACGCGAGTCCACATCCACGCGCCATCTCTCTCTCTCTCTCTCGGTAATAGTCGTCATAGCTGCGGTATCCACAAACCTGAACCTGAAGCCGGTTACACCGAGTTACTGACAGTGAAACGCCGCGAGCGAGCGACCCGGCCGGCGATGCCGTGCCGTCGGCGTCGCCCGGGATCGTGGTATCCTGGGCGACGGCGAGGCCGCGCACGAGAGTCGGCCTCGCCGACAGCGACGCGACTCGGACGACACCTGGCGGCGTCGTGCACCCGCTTTTTAGACAGGCCGCACGTCGGCGTCCCGCGCATGCCTGCCCGCCCGCTCGTCGCCCCGCAGCAGCCAATGCGAGCAGCCCGCGAGGACGACCGGATCCATCGTCAAATTCTTCGTGTGAACCATGCCGCTTTTGGAATCACAGAGGGGGCAGCAGGCTCCAGGCTGGGAGTCCGGAGCGCTTATTTCTCCGATTCTTTGTTTTGTCAAAAACAAAATAAGAAATCGGACATAGTGAAATCAACTCGATTCTGGGATCTACACGCAAATTCAGAGCTTCTACAAATTTCCCAGAGAACTTTCCTGGGCCATACAGCAAAAGTGGACCAGACGAGTGGAATTTAAAGCGTCTCTATTAAAATGGGAAAGTGTGTTTTTCGTCCATTTTTCATCCCCGATCCAATCCTTTGACTCGTGGGTTCCTGGAATTATTATAAGCGACTTCCTCTGACTGTACGATGCGACAGATGGTGCTGATGCATTTACACTTGACACTTGCTTACACCAGTGTTTTAAATAAGACTATGGATTTAGGCATTTAGCTTTGTGTCTAAAACCTAACACCACACTGCCCTCAAAGTCGGCTTTCAATTCAAGTCCGGTCAGCCATGAAACTGAGTTGTGATATTCATCATTGTTGTGATTGATCATCTTATTCCCGCTAGCATTAGCTTTTTTAAAAGTAGGTCACGATAAAAATCTTAATTTGTCATCAGATCCCTAGATTAATTAGCATTTTCTTAAAAAAAGCAGAGAGTCATTAAGTTTGGTCCATTTTGCACAACAACTTCAGAGACTTTTCTAGTCATGACATAGCTTAAATCAAGGCTTCAAGTTACTTTGGTTTTGAGATTAAAGGTAGGGAGGGAGTGATGGTTGCTTAATGACGGGTAAAGATGAAAATGACTTGTTTGAGGCTTTGAGGGCGTTCTCACCGGTCATTAAGAAATATCACAAGCAGTGATGAAGATGAGATGAGTAGATAGATGAAGAAAAATAAAGATGTCATCATCCTAGAAGGCTAGAGGTGTGCCATAGCGACTCTCACATGCAAGGCGGCTACTAGCATCCTTTTGGAATATGAGTTGTTGCAGGTTGAGGCAACTGCATAGAGAGACAGAGAAATTACCAAGATCTAGAATTTCATTTATACTTTAAAAGGAATGCCCACGGAAACATTTGAGTCAACAAATCTGAACAAGCATCGAATTGATCACTTCCCCTGTGAACCCCCCCAACCCTTACCCTAAACTGGTCCCGTTCTTACCCACCGAATTTAACCCTTTTTAGCAGGGAACACCACCGGCACCCAATACATCGGACTCAGAGCAGCTCGCTCTCGCTCCATGCCAACATACCACCATAAACGCAACAGCAGCAGGGGCAGCAGGCCAAGGCGAGAGTCGGAGCCGCCGTAGCCTAGCTGTAGGTCTTCGTTCCTTGTTGCTTCCCTACACTTCCCTTACCCTAGCTAAGCTTTGCATCTCGCGCTCGATCTTGGGAAGGCAAATTTGCAATGAGCGAGCAAGGCGGGCAGCATGTCATGGGCAGCCCGCCGGACACGGCCATCGATTCCTTCTCGCAGCTCCCCTTCGTCCGCCCCAAGCCCCCGCAGCCGGCGGCGTCCTCGTCCAGTCCCTCGTCGATCCGGCTGTTCGGCTTCGAGGTCCCACCTGACGCCGCTGCCACATCCTCCTACGCAACCAGTGATGCTACCGCGGCCAGCAGCGCCACCGCAGCGGCGGTGTCGGGTGCCGGTGCCGCTGCCGGTGCAGGCGATGGCGGAAGCGGCGGAGGCGGGCGCAAGTTCGAGTGCCACTACTGCTGCCGGAACTTCCCGACGTCGCAGGCGCTGGGCGGGCACCAGAACGCGCACAAGCGGGAGCGGCAGCACGCCAAGCGCGCGCAGTACCAGAGCGCGATGGCCATGCATCACGCGCACTACCCTGGCTACCACCCCCGCGCGTACCCCGCCTTCGCCGCTAGCTACCACAACCGCTTCGGCATGGCGCGGTACGAGCAGCCCCCGCCGGGACCGCCGCCGTACTACCCTTCGTGGTCCAGCTACCCCCCGCAGGCTGCTCCGCCGCCGGTGGTGCCGGCCAGATACTACAGCGACGGGGCCGGCTCCCTGTCGCAGCCCATCAACGGCAGCCCCGTGCCGGCTGCCGCTCTCTGGCGGGTCCCGGCCGTTACCGTGGCCGCCGCCGCGCCACTGGTGCGCCAAGAGCGGCCGGCGCCGCTGTCCTTGGGCGGACGTGATGAGGAGGCAATGGCGGCAGGAGCAAGAAGAGGGAACGTGGCAGCAGGACAGCAGGGAGGCTCGCGTTCCTCCTCGTCGTCGTCCACGTCGTCGCAGCACGAACGCCGTCGGGCAGGTGCTGCTGAGAACAGAGAGAACGTGAGTCTGGATCTCACTTTGTAATTCTAGAGGAAAACAATGGTGGTGTGTTATCATTTATTAGCGGGTTCGTGCAGACTGAGAAAGCCAATACCTACTCTAGCTCTTGAATTTGTTTAGGCAACGGCGTTCAGTTCAGAGCGATTATATTCATTTGTTGGATTTTGTCTAATTCTTGGCTTTCAATTCCTTTGTGAAAAAAATGTGAGACAGATGGAAGATAAAAAAAAAACTTGGGACTGATCGAGCGTGTAAAAGGGACTGCTGACATCTTTTCCTTCATCCCCTTAACTTTTCCCCTCTTCCCTTAATTACAATTTCAGCTGAGGAGACTTGTAATCAATTGACAGTGGTCACAGCTCCTGGGACAACCGTCCAAGAAAGGTAAGAGCTGCCCCGCAACACTTGTAACTACACTGCTATAATCCCTTTCATGCGATGCATTTTGGGAGCGAACCAGCTTGAAGAGCTCAATATCTTCCTTGATCGAGAACGCAGAGTCATAGAGGTTGCAAGCAAATGTGCTGAAATAGTGAAATACCATCCGATTCGGTTCTTTTCGCATGTTCCGCCAGTAAGAGACCATCGACTAGACTGTCAAAATCACCGAGTGTCAAAATCACCTTGCAATTTTTTATGTACCATGTAGTGTCTCCTTTCCTCCAACATTTGTGGAAAGAGCTTGATAGGTCTATGTTTTGCAAGTGCCTTTACCACGGGAGAAAAGTGGTTAAGTATAAGGACAAACCTTGCGGGAATGCCTGGCCGGTGGGCGTTCCCCTATGATACATGCACACCTTACAAATTAATTAAATCGTTCGGCCAATCACTTTTTCGTAGATGATTTGTCAATTAAGATCTTTTGGTGCAACAATGTCGTGGCAAAGAACCGACTCCCTCCATCACATAATAAGTATCTCGCGCTTCGATGAGTCAAACAAAATTAAGTTTTGACTAAATATATAGAAAAAATACTAAGATTTATAATAGTAAATTATTATTATTAGATTAATTACATCATATACTATGCTAATTCTATTTAGAGATACAAATGTTAAAAAACATTTTCTGTAAATTGATATTTGATTAACTTCTTGAATTGCGAGATGTGCACTTATTTGGGATTGAGAGAGTACATCTTAGCTCTTGTCACACTCAATTCTAAGAACAACCAAATGCATACTATATGCGCATCCCGACCAGTTTGCACAGATTTTTTTTAGATAAAGGATAGTATTTCATACCTGGCTTCATCTACCAACAGGTAGAATCCTACCAGATTATTACAACAGAGAAAACTAAAATAAAAATATTGACGGAAAAAAGATATCCTAACAAAGAACTCTAGTAGTCCTATTAATGAGTAGCAAAAGACTATGTGTAATAGAAAGAATTAATTCAATACTTTAACTATTACATTGTTGACTCTAAATATGTAACACAAATAAACACAAACGTCATAAATACTAGGAGGATTTACTGTGTGTTACCATAGATATGTAGTAGAATTTTATTTAATTGCATAAAGAGTAAATTTAATTGATGGAAAGATCAATTTCATATAGTGTCATTGCCTCTTCATGTTACCGTTGTCTTTTCATGTCATCAATTTGTGATGGTAGAACCTTTGAATAATGTGGTGTAAGGAGGTACTAGAAAATTAGATAGTGATGTTTATCTTTATATAGGAGATATAAATATAGATAACTCGCAACAGAGCATACCAAAATCCTCTACCAACAGAATGCCTACAACTCCTCCAAATGTTTGTCAAATAACAATAAATAAGCATGGTTATACCATCGTACCCAACAAGTGTTGGAATGAATGAAATGCAAGTCTTAAACACGAAAATAGTTGACTCTGGTTAGAACACTTTGAGATAGCTAACTCTCTTAGTTGTTTTATTAAATATTTTTTGCCCTACTAGTGAAGCTACTCTATCGAACTGAAGCTGAAAAGCTGATTCACCAAGGCTCCGGTGATTTGGCGTCTCCAGCAGTCCAGCTCAGTTGAGTCTTGGGCCTCTTGGCGGGAGATGGGAAACATATTGACGTGGTTTCTTGTCTGTGCGAGCGGGTGGCCACATGGGCCGAGCGCCCAAGCCCACCAGAAGGCGCGGGAAGGGAACAAGAGAAATGGGCTTGGCCCGAGGGGATGTTGAATCAGGCCATGAGAAAAAAAGAGAAAATTTAGTGCAGTACTCCCTATAGGATAAATCCCCAGGGTAAAAGAAGTCGTTTTGCAAAATGATACCACTCTCTATAGTATAACTTTGACTTCATATTTTTATAAAAATATTTATTAAAAAATAATATATGTATAGTTTTATGAAAGTATATTTCAAGGCAAAACTATTTATATGCTTTTCACATTTTTAAAGTCAACGACTTAAAAATTTCACATAACCTAAAACTAAACATACATAAATCTATATCTATATCTATATTATAAAAGAGCGAAGAAATTAATAAATACATGTTACCTGAGAATTCATACCCACTCTATGTTTTAACTGTTAGATGTGATATAAAATCTTAATCTAAGAGACATTAGGTCTACTTAGCTTTCTAACAGGTGGGCCACCCTAAAAATATAAGATTTATTTACGTTTTTGTTATTCAATTTTCTGATAGCTCCCTCGTAAAGTTCACCAAAATTTTTACCCGCTTCTAGCTCCTCACGTCGGTGTCATATATTGGTTGACCAAGCGATAAAAGGAAATAACGCCTTGCATGCAAAGGACTTCAATCGGGGCTGGACTAAATCTTCTCACGTGGCCGGGACGTACAAGGAGAACGTGGAGGTTCCGCCATACAATGCCGGCCAAGGGCGTGACACGACGGTCATCACCGGCAGACGCAGCGCTGTCAACCGCTGGTTCCATCCCGGCCGTGCTAGCGTCCGTTGTTTCGTTTCGTTATTAAGATTCAGATGTTATTGATGCCATCCCCGGCCTAGGACACAGATGAAGTTGCGGAGGCATGGTGCCGGCCGCCGGCCGCCGCACAGTTTTCTGATACAGCTTTGAATCCTATTGGCCCTTAATTCTTGCTTCTGCATCTTCAATTTAATTTTGCTTGCTCCACTACCAGATCAGATTGGTATGCAAAATTTCCTCAAAATGAAATCCTTTCTTGCTGTAATCAAGTGCGCTAAATATGCTGAGCCCAGATGGTGGCTCGTTCACAGCAGTGGTTTCATGACGATCAGCCTGATTCAATTTGGTGTCAACTTCTTCGAAGAAACGAGCACAAAAGGTCAGGCACTCCTCGGAAATATATCTCTCAGCTATTGAACCTTCAGGATGTGTTTTGTTCCTCACATAGCCTTTTAGTGTACGTAAATACCTCTCAACCGGCTACATCCATCTAGGTCATGCCAGAACGATAGGCATGCGTGTATGATGTTTGCATTGACAGAAGGCCGGTAGCTGCTGAAAACACAAGGGCAAGATACTGGTTTTCGTTACTTCAGGAAAAATGAATTGCAAGGTCTAAATTTCTAGATATTACTTTATGCAATTTTGAGAAAATTATAATTTACATGCAAGTGGCATTCAAGCATATGCCAGACAATCTTTAGTCTTCAGTGCATGTTCTGATCAGCAGATGCACCGTAACATTTGCATGATAGATTGAATTAAGCAATGTGGCTACTATCTGATTCGATTAGCAGATGCAACGATATATTTCTCTATGATAGTCTCTCATCCTGTTGTATCTATATACTAAGAACTCTATGGCCTATGATATTTTTTGTTCACCAAAAATTCTACACGCTTTGTGGGCCCAATAGCTAGGTGACCGAATACTCCCAAATCAAAAAAAAGCCAGGACATATAGATTAGATCCAAACTCCACCGACTTGCATGGGCAATATCGAGCGGCACGACGAGGACGATCTCCTAGACGAGTGGATGACAACGATGGCCCTGCTGCTCCTCAACAAGCACGACATTACAAGTGATGATGCTGTAAATATTTATAGTTATAATAATTAGATTGTAAATATTTATAGTTATAATAATTAGATTGCAAAGATTTATAGTTATAATAACTGGATTTAAAATTTTGGTTGTTACTCTTCTATCGAAGATTTTTTAAACACATGCGTGCCTCTCTGCTACAACTTCATGAATGCAAATAAAAACTTCATGAATGCATTTAATTAATTCTATATTTGTATTAAAATTAATTGAAACTGAATATGAGGCATTACGGCTTCACTCTTGCGCTTCATATGGGGCTAATTTTCATCCTTGTGATACTTCTCTTAAACTTGATGATGTATCGTGTATGAATTTAGTTTTTTTTCTTTTGAGGGAAATCAGGTATGAACTTAGCGATATAGGACTATAGGTAACCTTAGCCATCCAAGCCGGTAAATCCTGTCTTTTTGCTCGTGGTTCAGTGTTTGTTCTCTTGGTGATTGGAGATATATGATCAATCCAACTATTTTTCTACCTTTCTGTCCCGTTTTAGTCTTCCTTGAGTAAAATTCACCAGCGATTCTCAAAGCTATCAAGAGGTATCATCTAAGATCCCCAAAGTTTTTTTTAAAAAAAATTGGCTCCTAATTTCATCCAAATCCGAACGAGCTGATCCCGCTGGCCACTCGACACCGGTTAAAAAGACAAGAGTAAATTACGCCGAAGATATCTAAACTTAACACTTGGCTACTCAAACTATACATTTTAGCAGACAATGGTATCAACCGTCGTGGACATGCCACCGTGGACAATGGATGTGGGCCTGGTGGCATTTTTGTGATAACACCCCGCTGAAGCCGCTTCCTCTCCAGAACGCGTACGCGAGCACCACGGCCGGGGACTGCACCGCCTACTTCGGCGCGCCGTTCGCGTCGGTGTTGTTCTGTGCAAGCAGCGCGCCGCAGCGGAGGCCGCCAGGTCCATGGCCGTGGCCGCGCCCGCTCCCGGCGCCATGGTGATGTCGTGATGATGCGCGAGTTCCGGAGCGCAAAAGCGGCGGTGGAGGAGGCCATGGACGCCGCCGCGCGGTGTTCCAGCGAAAAGGCTACGACATCGGCCAAACCAAGGGACGGGAAAGGAATAGGGGATCACCCAGATCTTTCCTGCAGTCTCGGTCGAGGCGGAGATGCTGCACGGCAGGCCGGCCACGTGCGCGGCAACGGGCGGCGGCGCACCAAGCTTGGCACGGTCGCGTCACCTCGTCGCCTGCGATGTCTCCGGCCAAACTGAGGCAAGCACCAGCACGGGGAGGTCACGTGGGTTGACCGGTGCAAAGAAATTGAACTAATTCCGAAGGACCAAGCTTGCCCCAATTTGTGCACTGCTACAGCGACAAGATGACGAGCGGCCCGGAATTTCCGTAATTGGGCGACGACGGAGCACAGCTATGGCTTTATGTCGGTTGGACCCTTAGCTAACTTGCCTAGCTACTCACGGGTGCAAGGAATTGAACCGGGAGTCTCTGTGTTAAACGAATTTGAGTGTTGAAGGCAGTCACGGTGTGGCCGTACAGCATCGCCGCTTCGTGGCCATCAGGTTCAAAAGCGCCGGCGAGGCCTGCCGCGGCGCTTTGCGACTGCACCTTGAACTCGGCTAAGCTACGCGTCCTGCGAACTAGAGGTGGCGTCAGCTTGAGGAGGACCGGCGCAATGGGGGCACCGCCGTGCACGGGACCAACGCGGTGAGGCGAGCGGGCCAAGGGAGACGCGACCTAGCCAGCACTGTGTGGCGAGCGGGGCCAGTGAGTCATGGGCGCGGCCTAGCTGCCGGTGAGCGTGCGCGTGGGATGGAGAGGCGAGGTCGGTGGCAATAGAGGAGTGCGGGAGAGGGCGAGCGCGCCGCGTGCGAGGACATGCCGGCCCTCATCGACAACCTCTTCGACGAGGTGGTCCGGCGTGGCAGCGACGATGGCGCGATCGAGCACACGCGCTCGCCTGCACCCGACGCGGCGGTGGTGGCGGTGGCGCGACCGGCGCGCTCGCTAGTGCCCGACGCAAGGAGCAGTGGCGGCGGCGGGGGGTTTATCACAGAAATGCCACCGAGCACAACTCTCAACTGTCCACGGTGGCGAGTACGCAGAAGTCAGGTAAGGACAGTTCCGGCAGCTAGATGTTATATTTTTTTAAGTCAAAGGAAGAAGTTATTTAAGTATAGTTTCAGTATTAAGTTATTTTTTTTAGTTCGATTAATTTACTTAAAAGATAAATATTAGGTCAACCGTTACTACCATATTAAGGTAGAAACAACGTACATTAATAGCACCCTAAGAAGTGAATGAAAAGAGATGGTGCAAGGACGATGAGACCCTTTCGGCCCAGTGTACGCTGTTACAATATGGACAATGATTAACCCAAAATAGCACCATATCTGCTAAAGACGTACTCCAAGCAACCAGATTACAAGTCACGTGTCACGTGACCAGCAAGACAGCAAGTCCTAGCTAGATCACTCTTATCTCCTGCCATACCACACTGAAACACTCCAAACCAAACCGCTAGCAGACATCCTTGCCTCGTCGCCTCCAGGTAATACCACAGCTTTTAGATCTCAAAACCACGCAGGAGCTGCAGTTCATGCTTGAGCTCTAGGGAACACCCGACACCGCCCCTAAGAAAAGTACAGATCCGGCTGCCTGACCAAGGCAGCTGCTTGCTGCCCTGCACGGTTCACGCACAGCACCGGCCAGCGCGGCACTCGGCTCGCCGCCCACCCGCTGACGGCCCGGCCCCGCCGCGCGCGCGCGCGCTTTGCTTCGCGTCGACGACGTACTTGGCCGGCCGCTTGGGCTAAGCAAAGGCGCCCGCTTCCACCTACTCTTCCCGCGGAGCCGGCCCCACGTGCGCGCTCGGCCGGTGTGCGTGCCGTGCATGCCGCTGCTCGCCGGCTCGCCGCCCATGTCGCGTGAGGTGTGTACGTGTCGCACGGCGAGTGGCCAGCGCTCGAGCTCGCCATGTGCAGTCGGTCGCAGTCCGTATAAATAAGCCTAGATCGAGCTCTGCCCAGCCTCCATTCAATCAAGCTTGATTCACTTCGATCCAAGAAACCACCTTAAAAACCAAACCATTCAGAAACCGCCAGCTGACGGCCTGAACTCTGAGCTGAAGGCCTGAACTCACCGAGATCATACCCATGGGGAACTCATACAGCGGCGGCGGTTCGGCGTCGGCCCCGGCGGCGCTGGAAGTGCCGCTGCACCTGTGCTTCTTCCTGCTGGTGCTGCTCCTCTTCCTGGGCTTCTCGTGGTACACGAGCTACGAGTCGGCCGCGGAGTCGTTCGCGTACCAGGCGCGCATCGTGCTCATGGCGTCGCCGTTCGCGCTGCTGCTGGCCGTGCGGCTGCTGTCCGGCGTCTCCGGCGGTGACGGCGTGGGGCGGAGCGTGGGCGACATGCTCGCGGTGCCGATGCCCGAGCGGGACTCCATCCACCGCGCCGGCGGGTCGCCGTGGGGCGTCGGCCTCCTGCTCCTGCTGCTCCTCGTCATGGTCTCGTACCAGCCCAACTTCCGGGAGAAATGGTTCCCGCTCGTAAGCAGGTGAGCTGAACCACGGTTCGGGTGGTTCCGGGATCCGTCCATGTAAACAAAACAAATGCTTGCAGATTATCGCGGTGCTCTAGATGTTTTTGCGTCTTCCTTTTCTGTAACTGTATAAGTGGGATGAGTTATCGGCGGTATGCAATCTCCAATTGTCAATTCAACGAATCAGTAATACTGGTTCCGGCTGTGTCATGTGCTCAATGCTCGCGCTGCCCACTCATTGTTTGCTTCTTATCTGACTAGAACACCAATCGCCCAGGTATCAAAACCATTTCCCTAGACAGAGAGCAACCAAATTAATTAGAGCCATCTGATTCAACACACACCCGGACACCCGCAATGTAGATTGTTGAGTAGTCTTGACATTGAATCTCTCGGTTTCCATCCTGATAACTCTGAAACTATAATGCGATAACGTCTAAGGAAAACAACACGAACTGAGAGAAAATCAAGGATCACAAATACAAAACCATCGAGGACTTCGAGAACAACACCTATTCTCTGTGATGGATCTAGGCAGAAAATATAGAACGGACTGAAGTAGACTGAAACTCACCAACATGACCTACTAATTCAACATAATGTTTAACGTAGTTTTGTACGGAAACATGGATAAATTAAGCAAAATAATTTCTCAAAGAGAAGCCCTTTTCACCTGATGTCTGATTTCAATGGATATTAATCGACTAATTTGCACATTTCTGAATCGCTCACAACTTGCAATTTGTGAGGCACCAAATGGAACCTGACTTTGGTTCCTTTTTATAGTAGTAATGCTGCTACTTGAATACTCTCCACGTATCAATTTGTAATAAGACGTCGTAGCATCATTCAGTTTTTGCCCAATTACATGTCTCGTAACTCTTCCATAGTTCCATGTTCATTTTTGCTTCTGTCTATTCCCAAATCGCCCTCACCTCAGCTCGCTCAGTCCACCTCTGCATAGCTCCAGCCGCTGCCAAAGTAATGAAGCAACCACAAAAGATTTGGCACCCCGCTCCTCCCTCCTATGACCATGACCGTGTCTGAAATCCGAATACAACGGTTGTTGCTCAACTATGGCCATGACCGTGGGCTGCCCGCTGCCCCTTCCTAGGCTCCTCCTAGTGGCCGCAGCCAAGCGGCGTTGGCCTTGGTCGGCCTCCCGGCGGCCCACGGCCCATCCCTCTGTTAGCACGAGCCCGCGTATATAGGAGTCTTAAATTTGAAAAATAAATTGAAATCTTCTATAAATTACAATGTATAAATAGTTCAATAGTCGTGCTAATAATTTAAAAATATAAGCATAGAATAGAATAAGAGACTTATAATGTCGTTTGTCTAACTTTTTTTTTGACGAAACTTACTCAGGGATATGAATGTCTTGATTATAAAAAAGATAAGCAATGTCTTGATCATATTGTAATCTAATCATTTGATTTCTAGAAGAAAATTTCTATAGACTATTCACCTGCTCTACCCATTGGATCCTTACATGCCTGCGCCGTGGAGCTTCCGTGGTGGCATATCAGATGTGGGAGAGGGTGGATGGAAGAGGGAGACAAAAGAGGGAGACTGCCTCCAAACGGGTGATGAGAGAGAAAATAGAACAAACCGACCACACTGGATTTATGGGAAAGGAATGGTGAGAGAAGAAACATCGGGTGGGTGGGTGTGCATATAGAGGAAGGGCAACAGAGGGAGAAAGCGGTGTTTTCATTATTGAGCGGTGAATGTGGGTAATTTCTTTAACTTCATAAGGAGTTACAAAAGTCTAAATCCTTGAGTACCCATTGAGGTGAGTTTTAGAAGCTAGGGGAGCATGATAAAACTTCGAACGAAACTGTAAAACTTGAAGTGGAGCTGTTCCCCTTTTCGCTCTACATCTGCAGGCGCAACGACGGGCAGGCTAGTGGAGCAAAGCCAGCAAGTTCAATTTGCTTCCCCTAAAAAATGGAAGTTGAATTTGCTCATACTTCTTAGAGCAATTTTAACTTGTCTCAAAATGTAACAACCCACTACTCCGTTTAAACTGATTGATGGGGAAAGACTGTACATAAAGGGCAGACTAGTCTAGTGATTAATTTATCTTACGCCAAAGGTAGCTCAATGCACTTGAAATAAAGGAAAAGAAAAGTTTCCACGAAAGACGCAACGCAAAAGCCCCGCCTCAAATAAAGGTTAAAGCTTGCACGCTCAGTAAAAGTGTAGTTTTTTCGGGACTCAAAATCAGATTCCCAACCATGTGTATGGAGAATACTGCGGGTTGATGCCAAATGCAAGGAAAATTCCTTTGGAGGAAAGTGAAAAATGTTTTTATCAGGGAAAGAGAGCTCAAAAGCAGGGAAGTATCCTAGGCCTTTTTTATTTCTAGCAATGCTGCTGCTCTAGTCTTCCTATCATCCATAAGAGCCAGTATCTGAGTCTCTAAATTCATATGCTTTCAGTTGAATTTCAGATTGCTCATGAGTCGTCAGCACTCAGCAGTAATGCTCATGAATCATGAAATCAAGCATATTTAACCTTGGTTTATGTTCACATTTCTAGCATAAACATTGCCTAGTTTGGAAATCAGGGGAGAGATAGCAGACCGGATGATTTCCAGAGAGCATGATAATAATCAGATAAAAGCTCCTGTTCTTTCACATGCTGCCATGCTGCTGAGCCGAGCTGCTCTACTGCAAATTCGGCCCATCACCCATGTCGAAAGAAAAAAAAAAAGAAGGGGGTTGGCACGCACTTGCACGCGACGGAAAGGCCCGTCTCGCAATGATGGATTTCCGTTTTGGCATATATTCCTTGTGCACAAAAGTAGGCGCCTCCATCCACCGTCCGTCAGTGACAGTGAGCTACAAAGGACAATCAGGGCCTTTAATCCCAGCCTTTGGTAAAACTAATCTACCCTGCTTTGGCAACAAAGATAGGGAGATGATGATAGCAGATTGAACTTTCATCTGGAGGTAAGAATCCAATGCCGCTTCGTGCGAGTTTGATTCCCATGTGACATGCACGTGTGTATACTGTACTGTAGAAGAAAGTAGCTGCTGCAAGCTATATCGAGTTATTGTCTTGTTGACAGGGTACTTCGACCCTGGACTGTAACCATACTGGCACAAGATAGAAGATACTGCCAAACTGCAAAATTTCACTGAAGAAAGATGGGTTCATGCAAGAATGTTTAGTAACCAGTGCCTAGTGGCCAGTGCGTTCGGTTTCGAATGCTGAAAGTTCATGTGGTTTTGTGTGTGTTTGGCCTGTCACTTTCAGACGAAGTGAGTTTCGAAGTTCAGTCAGGCGCCAGAGAAACTCGCTGTCAGTGTCAGTCCGACTGAGAAGGGAGGACACTTGTGTGGGGTGTCAGCAGCAATACTGGAGAGAACATTCTATGCGGCAGCTCATGCCTTCTCCGTGCGCGCAGCCATGCTTTTCTAGGCAGCAAGCGCCAAGTGCAAGGCCCGACGCCGGCAGTGGCGCCACTGCACCACCGTGTCCTTTCCCAGCTGCCGAGGTGCCTCCACCCTCGCCCTGTTAAAGATAGACGAAACAACGTGTGCAAAAGAGAGCTGCAGCTCTTGCTCTCTGCCCCTTTCGGATCTTTTTCAGCCTCTTTTCTTCGTCTGTAGCTGAGCCACAGCAAAAAATATTCTTCATCCTTGTTTAATCCGAGATTACTGCATTCGCAGCACAGGATCTTTACTGCTGAAAAGCAGACTGCCGCTACTTTCATAGCATACATGATGTTGGTTGGTTTATTTTACTCTGTTTAACTACTGGTGATACTCTGTTCCTAATACCAACGAACTTGAGAGCTTCAGTAATCCGGGGGATTCAGATGAAATCAAGACTTCTTTAGAAGAAGAAAAAGATATTGTCTTCTTTTGAAATCGGCATTTTCCGTTGACATTTTTACGCAGTTTATGGAGCATTCCGGAATCTTCTGTTGCAAGTTGTATTCCTTGTCACTTAATTCCTCTTAGCTCGATCCCACAAAATCAGGGATTAGTCGATGCTTTCCTTTTTTTTGAGTAGCAATCTTGTTAATTGTGGCGATAATATGCCACTACATTCTTATCTACCTTTTGGAGCATGCACGCAAGCGTAGTGTACTAGTGTGTGTATTCAACCTTTTCTCCTTCCCTGTGATCAAAAAAAAAAAAAAAAAACTTTTCTCCTTCCCCCCTCTCTTTTTCAGCGGTCTTTGCCTCCATATAACGAGGAGAGGATGCCATGGCCAATCACCAAGCTGCATTACACCACAACCACCATACACTGCACTGCACTCTCTCCAGCTACACCAAGAACCATACCAAAAGTCCAAAACCCAAGTAGTGTAGAGCAAGAGAAGGGCTGCAGATTTGGTCAGAGTCAGAGATGGAGTTCCTCTCGCAGATGTGGTCGCTTCTCGGCCTGCTCACCATCCTGCAGAACGTCCTCCCCACGCAGCTGCTCTCCCTGCTCCACTCGCTGTGGCAGTCGCTCCAGGACTCCCTCACGCCCTACTCCTACTTCGACGTGCCCGAGTTCCTGGGCTCCGCCGCCGTCGAGCCCAACGCGCTCTACCGCCACGTCCAGCTCTACCTCCACCGCTCCCTCCTCCTGTCGTCCTCGCCTCCGCCGCCCCGCCTCACGCTCTCGCTGCCGCGCTCCCCCGCAGTCTCCGGCGGCCACGGCGCCGCGCCGTCGTCGTCCCCGCCGTCCGTGTCGCTCTCCCCGAACCACTCGGTCGCGGACACCTTCAACGGCCACCGCGCCGTGTGGACGCACCACGCCGACACGCTCCAGGACTCGCTCGAGGAGCGCCGGTCCTTCTCGCTGCGCCTACCCAAGCGGCACGCCGCGGCGGTGCTCCCGGCGTACCTCGCGCACCTGGCCGACGCGGCGGACCACCTGGAGCGCTCGTCGCGGGCGCGGAGGCTGCACACCAACGCGGCGTCCCCGCGCGGCGCCGCGGCGTGGGCGTCCGTGCCGTTCTGCCACCCGGCCACCTTCGACACGCTGGCGCTCGACCCGGGGCTCAAGGCGCGCCTCCTGGCTGACCTCACGGCATTCTCAGAGGGGAGGGAGTTCTACCGCCGGACAGGCAGGCCGTGGAAGCGCGGCTACCTCCTGCACGGCCCGCCCGGGTCCGGGAAGTCTTCGCTCATCGCGGCCATGGCGAACCACCTCCGCTACGACGTGTTCGACCTCGAGCTCACCCGTGTGGCCACCAACGCCGACCTCCGCGCGCTCCTGATCCAGACCACCAACCGGTCGCTCGTTGTCATCGAGGACATCGACTGCTCCCTCCACCTCACCGGCGACCGAGGCCTGGCCTCCGAGAGGATGCACAAGAGACGCAAGCTTCACGCCACTTCCTACAACGACGACTCATCCGACGACTCGGACGACGACGACGACGCCGACGCCGACGCCGACGCCGGTGGCAACGGCCACGATAGCCACCGGGGCAAGGTGACGCTGTCCGGCCTCCTCAACTTCACCGACGGTCTGTGGTCGTGCTGCGGCGAGGAGCGCATCATAGTGTTCACGACGAACCACGTGGACGGCATCGACCCCGCGCTGCTCCGCCCGGGGAGGATGGACGTGCACGTCCGCCTCGACGCGTGCGGCACCCACGCCATGCGCGAGCTGGTGCAGCGCTACGTCGGCGTTGGCAACCACGAGATGCTCGACGCCGCCGAGGACTCCATCAGAGGCGGCGCCGAGATGACGCCGGCCGAGGTCGGAGAGGTGCTGCTTAGGAACAGAGACGAACCGGAGGCGGCCGTGACAGAGCTCGCCGCCGAGCTGAAGGCGAGGAGAAGCAGCGCGGCTGACGATCTCCACCAGTGGGAAGACTCCGCGGCCGAGCTCTCCGACGGGTCGCCGACCAAGAAGGGGAGGAAGGGGTTGGGGTGGGAAGGCAAGGTCAGGATCCTCGGAAGGCTGAGAAGCCTCACCAAGTCGGACTCGGGCCGGCGATGAGCTAGTTTGATGACTTTGTTTTAGGTCAGCTTTTCGTCGGAGGTTTAATATTAACTAGAATCTCTGCTTGGTTTAGATGTTTTTCTTGTAGCCTCTGTAATTTGGTTTGAAGTGGATGCTTAATGCAATAATGATGTTTTGGTAAGATATAATTGAGCCAAATTACCCCTACCCGAATCCGAACTCTGCACAGCCTGAGCAGAGTTCACCTCTACTTAGGTCTCGTGAACGGTGTACTCCTGTCCCGTCCCGGCCCAGAGCACCGGGGCACGGTGCCACGTTGCGTGACGGACGACGTGCTCATCGCGTCGGGAACGATTCATGGACGCCACACGGCTCGCCGCAGTCTGCGCCAAGATCGACGAGTACGCCGCCAGGGAAGCACCCATGAGCCACAACAGAATCGCGGCCATCTGCGCTATGATCGACGACGGCGCCACCGCTCGGAAGCACCGCAGGAACAGGAGGCGGCGGCGGCTGTGCGTGGACAGCACACGCAGTTACAAGCAGATAGGCGAGATCGGGAATGGCAGTTTCGGCGCCGTCATCCAGGCACGGCACCGCATGACCGGTCAGACCGTCAGCATCAAGAAATTCCGAAGGCGAGACGGCAACAAGAAATCCGCCGACGTCGGCAAAGTGCTGCGTGAGGCCTGCTTCCTGGCGGCCTGCGGCGGCCACCCTAACCTTGTTGGGCTGGGCTCCACACCGTGGCACGCGACCGGGGCACCAAGGAGTACTCCGTCGTCATGGAATACGTTGGGCCGAGCCTGCGCCATGCCCTCAAGGGGCACCTGCGCGTCCACGGCGCGCCGTTCCCGGAGGCCGACGTGCGTCGGTTCACGAGGCAGCTCCTCACCGGCGCCGAGGCGATGCACTCGCGCCGCATCATCCACCGCGACATCAAGATCGGGAACGTCCTAGTCAATGAGGACGACGGCAGCGCCGTGAAGATCTGCGACTACGGTGTACACGGCGGCCAAATCCGGGCCGCCGTACCCCAGGGCAGGCACGGTAGCCTACATGGCGCCGGAGGTGCTCATGTACAGATCCGACTACGAAGAGCGCGTGGACCTGTGGTCCATTGGGTGCATCATGGCGGAGCTGCTGTCCGGCGTGGTGCTGTTCAAGGTGGGCGACGACGGTGCGTAACAGATAGACAAGATCTTCAACTTGCTCGGCGCGCCGGCCGAGGAGACGTTCGAGACATTCATGTCGCCGTTCATGGCCAGCAAGGTGCGGAGGCGGCGAGCCCGGCAGCCACGAGCCCACGACCGTGCCGCGACGGCCGACTGCGGGAGCTCTTCGCTAGTGACGTGTTGTCACAGGATGGGTACGATGTCTTGAAGGGGCTCCTGACGTGTAACCCCAAGGAGAGGCTCACGGCCGCCACCGCTCTCCAACTCCCGTGGTTCACTGGCACCGTTGGTGTCCCTGCTCTGCAGGTAGGCGCCACGGAGTCGTCGGCACAGACAGCATTGCCTATCGTGCTTAGTGTCTGGGCATTTCTTAGGAAGATGGCATTGCCATTAATCAAGTTGCCCCAACAATTGTTTTTAAGATAAAGTGGCATTACATTACTCTAGAAATTTTCCTGAAATTAACAAAATTAATCTGGACATTAAAGACATTCAAAAAAATTTAAATTTTGTTGAGCAATCAAAATTTTTTAACAAGACATTCAAAAAAAATGTTAGGATAATAAATAAAAACAGCCCACAGGAAGGCCCATGCGGGTGCGCTTGCGCCGTCGCTGCATATAAGCCCAACGTGAAAATTCAATCCCGTTCCATCCGCTGCATTTCTTTTTTTTTTTGAGAATCATCCGCTGCATTTCTACTCGTGCGTTCTGTCTGCCTGCTCTCGCCTCCTCTCGCTCTCCGACGACTGCCGCCGCCGTCCTAAGGCAGGTGCTGAGGCTTAGTTGGTCTTGTCGTGAATGACGGCGAAAAAATAAAAAAAATTATAAGATTAAATCACAGCGAGACACAAGATTTAATGTGAAAAATCCTTATGAAGAGGAAAAACCACGGGCATCAACTAGCAAACACTTCGCACTATTATCAGGAGTCGGGTTATAAACGCCGTACGACGGCTACTAGAGAATAAATAAATCAGACACAGTGGAACCCTAACACCGGGTATATGTACCGTACCAAGCCTTTCGGTGACAGGCCTTCGTTTCGCTCCGTCAGAAATCTAGCCATTATATTGTGCAACTGAATTTGGAACATATTCAACAAACTCCATCTTAAGATAAATTCATCTTGTAGCATAAATCGACATCTTCATCCTGAACATAACAAAAAAAATATCATTGACGCCAAATAGCCTCTCAGGCTAATCCACTAAACCAACTAAGCTTGAGCACAGCTCAAACTTAACAACAGGAACAGGTTTAGTCATTATATCAGCAGGATTATTATGAGTACTGATCTTGCATACCTTTAACTTACCATCCTCGATCACATCGCGAACAAAATGATATTTGACTGTCACAAAATAAATTAATACAAGAATCAACTCCACACAGCTCAGCATACAAACTTTTCACCCAAATTAATTCCTTACACGCCTCAAAAACAGTCATGTACTCTGCTTCAGTAGTAGACAAAATAACAGCAGACTGTAATCTAGCCCTCCAACTCACAACACAACTGCCTACTGTAAACACATAACCAGTGAGAGACCTGCGTCTGTCCAGATCAGCAGTATAATCTAAATCCACATAACCAATAAGTCCCTTATGAATTCTGCCAAACTTCAAACAAGAATCTGCTGTGCCTCTAAGGTACCTGCAAATCCACTGAACTGCCCTCCAATGTTCTTTACCAGGATTAGACATATATCTACTAACCAAACTCATAGCATATGATAAATCTGGACGAGAGCAAACCATGACATACATCAAAGATTCAACAGCACTAGAATAAGGAACTCTTGACATGTATTTAATATTTGCATCTGTACTAGGACACTGTGTAGCTGATAATTTAAAATGAGGTGCAATAGAAATACTAACAGGCTTTGCATTATACATGTTGAAACGTTGAAGAACTTTCTTAATATAATTATGCTGACTAAGAAATAGCAAACCAGATTTTCTGTCTCTAGTAACTTTCATACCGAGAATTTTCTTAGCAGCACCAAGATCTTTCATGTCAAACTCACTACTCAACAATTTCTTCAATTTAGTGATTTCAACCTTACTCTTGGCAGCAATCAGCATATCATCAACATACAATAAGTATATAGGTGATCCATTAACATGCTTGATGTAAACACAGCTATTATATTTAGACCTCTTAAAACTGTGCAACAACATAAATAAATCAAACCTCTTATTCCACTGACGAGGGGACTACTTCAAACGATACAAGGATCTCTTCAACTTACAAACAAATTTCTTCTTGCTAGGCACTATAAACCCTTCCGACTGGTCCATGTAAATGTCCTCCACAAGCTCTCCAAGCCTCCCGGTGACGGGCCTTCGCTTTGCTCCGTCAGAAGTCCGGCCATTATATGTGCAACTGAATTTGGAACATATTCAACAAACTCCACCTTAAGACAAATTTATCTTGTAGCATAAATCAATACCTTCATCCTAAACATAACAAAGAAAATACCACTGGCGCCAAATAGCCTCTTAGGATAATCCACTAAACCAACTAAGTTTGAGCACAGCTCAAACTTAGCAACAGGAATAGGTTTAGTCATCATATCAGCAGGATTATCATGAGTACTGATCTTGCATACCTTTAACTTACCATCCTCGATCACATCACGAACAAAATGATACTTGATGTCAATATGTTTAATCCTCTCATGGAACATCTGATCTTTGGAAAGGTAAATGACACTTTGACTATCACAAAATAAATTAATGCAAGAATCAACTCCACACAGCTCAGCGTACAAACCTTTCAGCTCCGGCCCAAGCCTCCTGGCGACGGGCCTCCGCTTCGCTCCGTCAGAAGTCCGGTCATTATATTGTGTAACTAAATTTGGAACATATTCAACGGGTCTCTTTGCGACGACAAGCACCCACCAGGTTCCACCCCTTCTCTTCCCTTTTCTTCAACCTGAGCACCGAAACCCTAACCTAAAAAGCTATTAGCTATTTGACAAGCCACCAAACTGACGTTTTTGCAAAATTCATTGGGTGTACAGGTGTAAGCCCATGTCCCTTTACTGGATCTGCTCCTGATGGCGACCGTGGAGTAGCACCCCAAAGCTGCTGCATTTCTTGCCATCCTGCCAGCGCTTTCAGCTCGGCTTCCCCATGATCCTCCGCAGCGCACTAAGGGCCGGTCGCGGCCACAGGCGGGTTCCTCTGGTTCAGCTCATCGTGGAGCACGGTGAGCCATACCGAGCACGACACTGGTGTGCTACCGATACCCAAGAAGTTGGAGAATCATTAGTTGTGATGAATTGGTGGGGTGTCACCCCAAGTGTTCGTGGGTATCAGTTGTGGGGTTACTCGGCTGCTCCTACACGTGTTAGGGGTGTGAAACCCTTGGATCGTGCTGATGCGATGGTAATGGTAGATGAGGAGGTCAAGCGACTGAAGAAGATGCAGGTGTTCTGGACCGCGCAGAAGACTTTCATGGAGTACCTCCATGTCTCACGGGGTTGAGCTTTTCAGATGCCGATCATATAATTAAGCACTCACCTGCCTTCGTGAGCAAGCTGCTGAACCAGGTGAACGATGCTATCAAGGACCCAGACCCTACGGAGGGCGGTGAGGCAGTGTTCAGGTCAAAGGTGAAGACAAGGGAGATGAGGGATGAGAGGGCCACTACTGCGTTGCAGCATCTGTTTAGGTATTATCCGATCAATGAGCTTGAGCCATTTTTTGAGAGCATGGTCTTAAAGCTGAGCGATTATGAATCCTTTCTGCCTCAGGATCTCATGTTCCTATCTGATGATGAGACATTGCTGGAAAACTACCGTGTTCTTTGCAATTATGGGGTTATGCGCACTAAGATAGGGGGGATATACAGGGATGCTGGGGAGATTTTCAGTTTTGGTGATGGTGTGCTTGCGTCCAAGCTAAGAGCTATTGAGGATCTAGGGTTTAGTAAGACCACTGTGATAAAATTTGTGACCTGTTGCCCTGCCGTATTGACACGTGACCCACATGCTGAATTGAAGATCATAAAGTGGCTAGATGACATTGGCATTCAGAGGGACTGGATTGGTCAATTCATATCTATAAGGAAGTCGTATAATTGGCGAAAGATGGTTGACGTTCCTCAATCTTTTACCGAATTGGGATTCGATAAGGAGGGTATTGGTAAATTGATCAGGCAACACCCAGATTTCTTGTTCGATAGTTCTGGAAAGGTCCTGTTTAGGGTAGTTGCCATCATGCTGAAAGCAGGGTCTGGAAAAGAAGATTTGTTTAATCTTTTCATGGACTTCCCAGATGTACAGACCAGGAGTTTTGCAAGGAACATACAGAGTGTTATACTGTTCTTAACTGACATTGAGGTAAGCGAGGAGGATATTAAGAAGTTTGTGGTAGCAAATGCACCAATGCTTGGTTCTGCTCGACTGAAGAAGGCAAACAACATTCTTACATATCTCAATGTGGGAAAGAAGCGTTTGTTGAAGATTATAATGGAAGAGCCAAGTGAACTGATGAAATATGCGTTAGGG
The DNA here is from genome assembly GCA_023333625.1 of Bothriochloa decipiens. Lineage (NCBI taxonomy): Eukaryota > Viridiplantae > Streptophyta > Magnoliopsida > Poales > Poaceae > Bothriochloa > Bothriochloa decipiens. The sequence goes on along the minus strand of CM041631.1, from coordinate 23,620,775 downwards.
TTAAAGGTCTACCGCCTACCTCCTTGTGACAGGACTGAGAAATCACTGAAGGAGAAGGTGAAATTTTTGAAAAACATAGGATTTGAGGAAGGCCCTGATGATATGAATAAGGCACTGAAAGCTTTCCGTGGTAAGGGTGATGAGCTACAAGATCGGTTTGACTTTTTGGTGAAGACTGGATTTGAGCCCAAGGATGTATCGAACATGATCAAAGTAGCGCCGCAGGTTCTGAATCAGAAGATACATATCCTTGAGTCCAAGATATCATTTCTTTTAAATGAGACATCATATCCTCTAAGTGCTTTGGTTGGATACCCCGCGTTCTTGTCGTTCACTATAGAGAGAACCAAAACTAGGTTTCTAATGTACAGTTGGCTGCAAGAAAAAGGGCTGGTTCCTCCTAATTTTGCTCTGTCCACCTTATTAGCTTGTTCAGAGAAACGGTTTTTTAACTATCTGGCCCTGAAACATGAAAAGGGTCCAGAAGTATGGGAGAAGTTGAAGAAAGAGGTAGCGGCAGACAAAAACGTGGACTGTACTTCAGATGATTAATTAGCATGTTATTATTTGTTGAGTGATCTTTTTTTAGGAAAAGGCAATGGAGTGCCTTTTGCATATTATATTAATTATTGAAGAATGTACAGGGATGGTAGCAACTGATATTTTAACTTAGTTCCAGTAAGAGTGGACAGACCTCTGATCTGATTATGGCACACCCAAACTTTGCAAATATCATTCAGCGTCAACTATCCGCATATGAGCTAAATCCTGCATGCTAAAGTTTTTTTTATTATTTTTATTTTGGCTGTAGGTGTGCACCTGAATGTAAAGTTCTGATGTACACAATCGATTAGCGAAGCTCACATGGCCATCAGTAAAGGCACCATATATAAAGGAAGTGTCTTGCTGATCCGAAACTATCAGACAATGTCTTGCCTGTGTCTATTGATTTGTTCAATCCCAACAAGAATTAGGACATGGTTGATACACATGGCCAGCTACTAGTTGGGTTGGCCATTAGTTGAAGCCTTAGCTAAAAAATTAGTCCACCTATTAGGGCATGTTTGATACACATGGCTAGCTACTAGTTGGATGCATTTGTTCTGATTTAAGCTCTAGCTAACAACGAGGAGTTCATGGTATCTAAAGGTACCTTAGCCGTGGAGAGCGATGACCTGGTATTTAAGCTCTAGCTGATGCAAGAGTCTGATTATCCGTTATCAAGTTTGACACTAAGCAAGAGGGATGATGTGCTTCAGCCTCCGAAGGATCCAAAGATTCATTGAGAAAGCAACCTGCACAAAAGAAGACGAACGCACACCATGCATTGGACTAGTTATTAGGATTTAGCACAATAATGTCAGTTTGGTTTTGAGATTGGGAATGAAGCACACGGTCTGAAGGAGTCTAAGGGCTTGCTTGGTTCGTAGCTAAATTTTGCCACGCCAACGTTTTGACAAGCCAAAGTTAAGACAAAAAACTTGCCATAGAATTAGCAAGCCAATTGTGAGATATTGACAAGTTTTGGTTGTCAAGTAAATACTATTTAAAATTATGGCTTACCAAAACGTTAGCATAATAAAATTTAACTATGAACTAAGCAGCCCCTAAGTATCAACTTTTAGAGGCCCAGGCCAATGGAGGAAAAAACAACATGGGATTATGGGATTCTGTGTTGAATGAATGGATGGTATTTTCGTTTTCCAATTTCCCACAACGGGAACAACTCGATCTTGTTGCTTTCTGTTGGCAGGCAGCAGGACAGGACAGGATCACAGGACGATGCCGGGAGTGTATGTACCTCACGCACGCACGCACTGTGCTGGATCGCCCGTTAGTATTTGGGATTTTGGGTTGTGCCCCCCGAAAGGCAGAGGAAAGACAAAGGAAAGAAGATTAGATTTGTGATCGTTCACCGTGTGTGCGTCGAGCAGCAGCAGCACCCCGTTCGTTCACCGTACGTCGAGCGCACCAACGCACGTTCTAGAGTGGATGCAATATCGAAATTTGGAAATCAACAAACGAGAAAAGTGGAAGGGACACAACAGGGTACGACCAATAATGGGAATTCCCTTGGTGGCTGCTAGCCCAAAATCAACAATCAGTTGCAACTGTATTAAAGCATGTGATCCGAAAAGCAGTTCGCAGGAGAGTGGAAAAAAGGTCGTCAGAACTACTCCATCTGTCCTAAAATAAGTATCATTTTATAAAAAATACATGTAATATTTATATCTTTAAATAATTTTATTAAAAAAACTAAACAAAAAGATTTTTCTAATAATACTAATTACTTAGCATAAATATTATATATTTTAATATATAATTATCATCAGTTATTTCTTAAAAAATAAAAATGACACTTATTTTAAGATAGAGGGAGTAAGCACAATGGCATCATTGGATCTCTTGTAGCGACCTAACCACATCATGCAATTGACAAAACCCATGATTTGGAAAAGGCCAACGAATAGATGTAGAGAGGAGAGAGGTCAGAGGTGTGTGGAAGCGTCATATGACAATTAAGCATGTCAACAGTACATACATTCTGGGCGCTTTCCAAGATCCATCCATCTATATTGTCAGGTTACATGATGC
>CM041631.1:23597226-23617780 GCA_023333625.1 Bothriochloa decipiens | reverse complement strand
CTATATTGTCAGGTTACATGATGCCATTTTTTTCATCAAATCAAAGGCTATAGGAAAGCAAAAAAAAAAGCCGAGAACAGTATAAAATAAAATGGTTTACAGAAATAAGGAGCACCGTGCTAATTAGAATCAAAATCAGCATGAGTACTGCTATGGACGTAACTCTGAACTTTGGGCTGTTTCGTTAGCAAGCAGCACGTCGGAGAGTGGAAAAAGGGTGTCAGGAAGATGGAATTAAGAGGTAACCTCAGAAATAAGCATGCTGGCATCATTTGATCTGCTGTAGTGATGTAACCACAGCATGCAATTGGCAAAGCTCGGAAGGAACGAAACTTACGTAATACAGCATTACATATATACCATAAGCATGTGGTGGGTCTTTGCAGATCATAAGCCTATATTGTCAGATTACATGCCGTTTTCATCACAGGCTATAGAACAGCAAAAGTTTTCATCAGTCGCGGCGCTGTCACCTGAGCGCACAGGTGTCATACAGGGTTTCATCAGAGAATTTTCTCTGATAGTGAACCAACCAGCACCACCAGAGAACAAGCAACCGATTAGACATTTACCTAGAGCTAGTAACACCGAAAAGAAGGCTCCAAGTAATGAGAGAAGCTTGACACTCAGGCGCTATCCACCACAAGACCGAAGGGATTGCCTTGTGATAGATGCGCAGATGTCATACATACATAGTTTCTCGGCCTCAGCACCACTTGTGTAAATTCTGATACTAGTGATTTAACGGGATAAATCAAATATGTATGCATATCACCAATTATCATTACTTTCTATATAAGTCAGTTTACCAATTAATGCAAAAACCATTAATGGTCCAGAACCATAATTAAATGGGCAAAGTTTCCAATTAACAAACTGATCACTTGACAAACATGCACAGGAAGGGCACCATTCTTTTGATTAATATGGTTGAGCAAAGAACTGCAAGCATCACCAATGGAACAAATTAAGAGAAGCAACAAAGAACAGACTTAGCTGCACAACAAACAGGTAACAGCATTTCAGCAGATTATGATAATCTTCTACAATCTTAGTAAAGGAAAAAAAAAAGCAATTATGCTCATGAATAAACTCAGAACTCACAATAAGATAGCAAGAACAAAGAAAACACATAGTTTGATTACTAGGACAGCAAATATATTAAGATGTGTGTCATGAGTAGAAAATGTAGCACATATGATAAATAATAAAAGGTCTGATTAGCTAAACAGAAAACATGAAAAATAAAGTACTGATTATCCTACTTTTACTGGACAGAACTGTACAGTTACATTAATCAAACGGTCAAGCACCAAGTTTCAATATTCCACATTCACCTTCTATGTACATTGATAGGCCAACGAATGATATATTGATATATCATGATTACCACTTGAAAAACTTCTACTCTATAGTTACCTCAAATCAATAATTATAGGTATACAATGTCAATGATTTCATTAAGCACTATCACTCTAGAATAATAAACTGCAGCTCTTTTGGGCTTCTTATATTGCAAAAAGATACAATTCCATGCTGCCATGAGTCAGATGCAGCCAAGTATGTTCAATATCATATTGTTATAGCTTCTAAAGATTGCATGCCAAACAAAAAAAATGTTATTAGTTCTTACGAGTTACGACCCTGTGATACCCCACTGTTGCAGCAGTTATACCAGTTACCTTCACAAGTCAGTTGCTTAGCCATTTCTCCATAACATTGTAAATGGTTAAATGGAGGACCTAAAAATCTATGAATTAGCCTATTGGTAAGAATAGATTCACTGTCACAAATGAATCATAAAGAATAGAAAGTGAGATAGCAACTGACACTACTAAGTCAGCACAGATCTGATACTAGTACACTCCTGGTGTGCCACTACAGGATGAAACTAGTATTTGTGATAGCTTAGCAGAGTTTTTCTCTTTTGAATTCAGTTTTCAGCTGTACCTGTGGATTTCAAATCTCACCACCTAATATACTAGTTTAAATGATCTCAATCCTCAACATTTTCTTCTTCTTTATTTTCTTATGCCAAATCTCATAAAGCAAAACCATTATTTTAAGCATTATTACATAGTCTAAAACAAAGAAAGTTTTCCACAAAAAGAGTCCAACCAACGAGAACACCCAATTCACTTAAGAAGAGCTGTGGATAAAGGTGTAAAACTCTATTTCTGCCAAATCAGTATCTCCGGCTATATCCAGGAGCAAATTAGCAATATCTAATGTAGCCATATTTAGTGCATCGAAAGACGAGAGGATGAACCCAGCCCATGCTAGTTCATGATGGTGCCGTGTTCATTCATTCTAGTTCTAGACCAAGAAAAGAGCCCAGAAAATCTTATGCTGATTACACATTGGACCATCCAACTCCTGAATATTGTTGGTACGGTAGTGAAGAACTTCTGTAGCTAGCATTAAACAGCAGATTAACCGAAGCATACATGGTTGCTGCAGAACTAAAAATGATCCCACAGAACAACCAGGATCCCAGAGGCCCAGACACACAAAATAGTAGCTAGTCTAGTAGTGCATACCATGATCTTAGGGGAAGGGCGGCAGCCGCAGCACGACCTGCTCGGTGTCCGCCAGGTCCGACCGTGATATCTGCAACAACGCCCCCCAGAATCACAGAACCAGAGTCAGCAACTTTGTAGGAACAAGAGATGCCACGAGGAACAGTTCCTAGTTTCCTACTGGCCAAGTGGGATACGAACCGGATCGCGGAGGACGGGCTTTGTGTCGTCCGCGGCGGGCCGGAACGGCGGCTTTCGGCTCTTCGTCGGCGCCCCGGCGGACGAGCTCCTCCCAGTCCCAGTGCTATCTGTCGCGGCCGCGGTGGGGGTGGGGGCGGAGCCGCGGGAGAAGGGGCCCGGGACCGCCGAGGGGGTCGCGAAGGCGTACGCCTCTCGCTTCCGGTGGACATGATACCCGGCGGGGAAGTGGTGGATCGATTGGGCGCCTCACCTTTTTTTTTTTTTTTTTGACAAATGCGCCTCACTTTGTTTAGATTTCAGTTCAGCACTACTACCTGTTTCAGCAAGTCGCATACGTAGACTCCTCTACATTTGCTTCATCGAAAAATAAAGGAATTGGCTTCAGTCCGACGTATTGTGCATCAGCGTTCGAGAAAAAATCAAAAAAAAATTAGGCAGCATCTTCACTATTACAGTACTATTTTCATCACTAGACAGTACTATTTTTATCACTAGGCTTCTACCAATATACCAAGCAAGAGCAACTACACAATCCTGCATCATGCAAGTAGAACCTCTAATAACTAACAAGAATCTCATGGAGAGTCATGACTGTTAACCACACAAGTTGTAACATCCCTTTCTCTCTCTGACGTCTTAACTCTTTAATGAGGACAAGCCTCAGATCCACACATCACTCGCTCCATGATTCCATCGATTCTTATCAAAATTGTTAATGGCAATGAAAAAAAATCAACGAAAATCTAAAATAATTAGATCGGATTAAAATGGAATAGTAAAACAATGATTATAGCCTCCAAACAAAATTTTTATTGCATAATATCACCTGATTTTTTTTTTTACACAAGTTCAATGTTATGGCCTCCAATAATTAACCGTTCAATTCCACATTTCTTCATGCATGTACACCTTTTGAGTTATGGTGATCTGATCCATAAAAATAAACTCATTTCTCGAGGAGTATAACAATCTTAAATATATAAAAGTACCAATATATTTACATAAGCATAATAAATATCACCATATAGGTGTTAATAGTATTTTTATGAACTTATTTAAATTTAAATTTATATTATTTGGCTTTTTGGAAACTAGATTTTCAGTTTTTTTAGACGGGGTGCATGTGGCACACTGGTAACGTGTCACCTGTCCCTGGAAGCAAGTTTATTCATCAGGGAAAATAAATTCTGCAAGCACAAGAGAGGGGCGAGGCCTCGAGCGAGTACTCCGTAGGACTGTAGGACGTACAGTACTCTGGAACAATGTGGGGCTTTCTCGACAGAGACAGAGACAACGGGAAGAAAGCTCTCGTCATCTCTCCGCAAAGCGAAAAAGACCAAGCGGCGAGAGCCGAGAGGACTCCAGACGAAGCTCTTGTCGAAGCTATAAATATATCACCCCCACAAGGCCACAAACTCATCCCAATCCATCCAATCGGACCGAAAACCGCAATCAGACCAAGCAGCGCACACCGAAATCCACAGACGCACCAATCTCCGCTCGCACGCACAGAGCAGCTAGCTAGCAATGTCGCTGGTGAGGCGCAGCAGCGTGTTCGACCCTTTCTCCATGGACCTCTGGGACCCGTTCGACACCATGTTCCACTCCATCGTCCCGTCGTCGGCCATCACCTCCGGCGGCAACTCCGAGACCGCCGCCTTCGCCAGCGCGCGCGTCGACTGGAAGGAAACGCCCGAGGCGCACGTGTTCAAGGCCGACCTCCCGGGCGTGACGAAGGAGGAGGTCAAGGTGGAGGTGGAGGACGGCAACGTGCTGGTCATCAGCGGCCAGCGCAGCAGGGAGAAGGAGGACAAGAACGACAGGTGGCACCGCGTGGAGCGCAGCAGCGGCCAGTTCACGAGGCGCTTCCGCCTGCCGGAGAACGCCAGGACGGAGGAGGTGAAGGCAGGGCTGGAGAACGGCGTGCTCACGGTCACCGTGCCCAAGGCCCAGGTCAAGAAGCCCGACGTGAAGAGCGTCCAGATCTCCGGTTGAAGAGCCATGGATGGACGCGGGGTGAAAAGCTCGCGGCGTCGGATCTCCGGTTTCAGTTTCAGCTACGCGACTCGTGGCATGTGTGTGGTTACTCTGCTTTGGTAGGTTTGGTGTGTTTGTTCAGTGTTTCGTGGTACTGCTTCCTAGCGCAGTCTCTGTACTATGCCTGTATGTTGAGCTCGGCTCAGTATGTTCTGGGAGTGAATAAATAAAGTTAGTTAACCAGATATTGTGTTGCATTGCATATTTACAAATGGGAACAACACCACAGAATGAGAACTGCAAACACACATGCACTCTTCAAAAGTTATAGTACGACTGCTTCCTTCACAAAATGAAAACAGTTCTCATTCTTCTGATTTTGCAGCCAAGGAACAAATCACAAAGACAAAGGCTACTTTGTTCATTTATTTGCTTCTGAATTCAAAATGTTTTCAAACTCTAATCCCTCAGCGGTACATTGTTTGCCTACCTCAATGATTCCATCTCTTTGGATTGTAAGGTCACAATAAGATTTTCAACAGAAATGGTCGCTAGCATCATAATGCGACATAAACTCAAACAAAACACTTGCGTTTAAGTCCCCTCAACTATCAAGGTTTATCAGACTTAGAACGAAGCTTCGAAGAACTTGGCAGTGGTGATGACATCACCCCCCGTCAGCACCATATGCTTGTACATCCGAAACCAATTCCTCGATGCCTCGTCAACTGTCCAGTAGGTCCAGATATGTGGCTTGGCCCACCTCTGCCCTCGGCTTTGTCTTGAGGGCGAGGCAGTCCACAAGGTCGCTCCACTTGCCAAAGCAGTTGTCGAACTCCCCATACCGGTAATAGTTCTGCATCTGGTGGAATGGCGAGTAGCAGAACCAGAGCATATCAAAGAATTTTATGCAGTCCAGCCGTGATGGTGGTGGGCTGCTGGTTGCCTCTGGCTTCTCTTTCTTATCCATAAATCCTTGCTGCAGAATAAAAATCCGGCAATTGTGAGATTTATACACATTGGGTTCCAATTATTAGTACTTGTAGTGGAGACACATCATAAAGAGCTCAAATCTTGTTTGGCATGAAGAATGCACAGGCCACGCGGAGGGAGATGTGCCATAATCACAGCCAAGGGGGTCAAATCTCAAATCTAACCATCTCAGCAACCTATAGCACTAAAAAGGGTGTACCTAATGCCATAGGCTCCCGCACTGCGGGGTCTGAGGAAGGGAAAATAGCCAGCAGCCATCCCTGCACAAATGTGCAGAGGCTGGGGCTTGAACCCGGGACCTCTTGGTCAACCTATAGCACTGGAAATACTAAAAAGGCGCACTAGAGACTCTAATCTATTGGTTTTATTGATAAATCCTCCAAGAGCAAGATCACGTAACTGCAATATTGGGATAGAAAATAACTAGAAAATGTGTTCCGTTTTTGCTGATAAAAATAAATGAGAACACAGCTAGGAATAGGTGGCAAATGGTTATAAATCTCCAATGTTATAGTAAGTTCATCTCAAATCATAAAAAAAAAAGAATTAATAAAAGGGCTAGAGATCAAACAAAATTATTTTCAGGAAAACAAAATAAGGGTTTTATGTTTGGTAGTAGATAAACGCTGTGAAAGTGGGTGAGTCTTAGTGCTCGGTTTTCAGTATGGTGACTTGTTTGCAAACCATGCAAGCTGGTAACCCCAGCAAAATCTTTGCTTTCTATAAAGCGGGGCCAAATTGTCTTTGGTCTAAAAAAACAAAATAAGGAACTTTCTCATGTCTGTCGTCGTCATTGTTGCAATGGCCGCTGTGGGTGGTGGTTACTCAATTGAGGCAGCAGAAGCATGTACTGTATCTTATAATGGGCTAGCTCTAGTTTTAACATATAACTCCAAAATTGGATTTGGTGGATAACTGGATATAGATGATTGGCTACTCACATTGTAAGACAGGACAGCAAGCTATGAAATCCCCTTGGCCCTTGCAAAACTCCACAACCTCATCTCCTCCATTGTAGCTGAGAGGAGGTTTGAAAGATTGGGCAAAACCCCATAAAACACGACGGTTGTGAAGGTTCCACATAGACCAAGCAACCACGATGATAATCGAATTGACACCTCGCCCCACACTAGCACCTCACCACCACTCATCAAAGTAATCTTCCCCTGGATGAGAGGAAAGGTTCTGAAGCCCAACATTGTGCAAAACAGGAACCAGAAATGCGGAATAAAAACACAAGCAACCAACAAGTGATCTATCGTCTCATCTTCCTGGTCACAAAGGGGGAAACAGGGAGGATGATCAAGACCCCGACAAGCTAATAGAATGAGCAAGACTCTATAGCCCATTCTCCTCCTAGATAAACCTAACAGTCTGCTGGACATTAGGGGAACACCATTGAACATGCAGTTTTTTCCACAACATCCAAGCTCCCAAGGGGGAGAGGATATTGAGCTGGATGGGCCAGCATACAATGCCCAAATTGTTGTTCTTATTTAGTTTTTGCTTCTATCATCTGTATTATATGTACTTATGCATGAGACATCATAGCTCATCAGTCTAAACTTCATCAACCAGGGGTCAGTCATTCTATACCATCCCCTTCCACCATTGTTTTTAAACATCTGTGACCCACACCCTTGACACCAACCAGCGAGCCAATCGACCGAGCTTTTTCTGGTGATTGTGTGCCAGAATCACGGTACAAGGGGTTAAGCTCAGTATCATACAGCACTGAAAACGCTGAAGGAAGACACATCAGAGACTCCAATTTATTGACATTCAGCTGCTAAAATTACCTAATGAGCAAGTGGACTGAAACATAAGAACAAAGAAAATTTGCCTTGTTTGTTGACAATCAAAAGATGTTGGATCGTCAAAAAATAGGATAATGTTTAATTTGACACTGAGGCATAAAGCATTTTGATAACAATCTTTTTATCTAAAAGAAAAGGATAATGCAATGCAATAACATTCTGAATCAACATCAGAGGTAACTGAAGTCAAACACTACAATAAAGCAAAAATTGGCACTAAACTTGCAGAAGCATAGTAGATGTAGCATAATAATTAAGGATTACATCTACAATTAATAAGTTCAGCTTGGATTTAAAGACAAAATCAGAGTTTGGAGCCAAATAAATCAAAATGGGAAAGGAAGTGAATGCAGAATGAAAACACTAGATACGTTGCTAGAGATGTAATAATTCAAAAATTTAGCATCACAGAAATATTTTGTGCGAATACCACTCTAGTGTACCTGAATGTCCATTGAGCTGAATATTACATCATTCATGATTAGAAATGTTTTCGGGAAAAAATCAGAATAAGACACTCAGAGCATCTCCAACAGGCAACAGATTACTCATCTCGTCCCCAATACCAAAAAACTTTGAGAGAACTCCAACAGATTACCTAACCCATTACCAATACCTAAATTTTTTTAGTGACTACTCAAATCGTTCCTCTCTCCCTCAAACTTAGGATATTCAAAACCTCCCCATACCCAAGGTTTTTGTATGGCAGGAAGACACCTGTGAAGTGCTCATTGGGCTTAATGCATAGATTACGGGGTTTAGGTGGTGCCAATGTAGCATTGACAACTGCGCAAGAGCCTGGAGCCTAGGACTTGGCGACAGCTTTCTTGGGGTTTCAAAGTGCCAAAATGTGAGATTCTGAGAGCGCCAAAAGCGTGTGGTGTCTGCAAGTGCAAGTCAGGTGGAGCCTATGGGCATTAAGGTGGAGAAGTCACGAGGCCACAGACCAGGATTGTAAGCGCTACGCGCTGGAGCTGTTCGGTGAAGGAGATGCCAAAGATGCCAGTTTGTAGGAGAGCGGCATCACGGCCCTCAAAGAGCACCGAGAAGGCAAGCAATGGACAGGACTCTGGCCGTAAGAGTCTAGAACCCTGTGCACGCAAATTGTTTTGATATTTGGGATTACGAAGGATTTCTCTCGTTTCGTGATTCCAGCTGGCCTAATTCAAAGTTGAGCACACGGGGAAAAACGAAATGCTCTTACCCTAGAGGAGCCGAGTCGGTAGACCTCCCGCCGGTGCGGCCGCTTCACCCGTCGGCTAGTAGAGGACGAAGGGGGCAGCCTGCTGTTGCCCGGCGCGGGACCCCTCGAACCCTAGCGCCTGCCTGCCGGGGGCGGACGGGCCGGCTGGTTGGGGCTCGGATGAGACTGCAGCCGGGGGTCATTAGGACGAGGAGGAGGGGGCGCCGGGTTTTCGCTGGCGTGGCAGGATCAGGCCGGCGGCGAGCTCCTGCGGCCGGACGGAGCTCGGGCGGCGACGCTCCCAGACGCGCGGTCCCGGGAGAGTCGCGATAGGGACAGATGGATTCCAGGGGGCACTATCGTCTTTTTAAGGAGTCCTAAACAGTATTCTCTCGATTCTAAATAATAAATCACTTTGGTATTTTTGATACATCCATTTTGCATCTAGATATAATAGTAGTGATTTATAATCTAGAACGAATAAATAAAAAGAGGCCTCCAGATTTGTTTGATGAAAATCCTTCTCAAAATCTTAAATATCAAACCAATTCGAGTTATTATTCGAAAGGCCTACAAATTCGACGTGAAATATTGAGAGACGTGCAAGGTTAAATATCAAAATTTCTTGAGGCTCCATGCCACTCCTAATCACTAGTGAAAGGAAAGATTGATCAAGCGAACAAAAGATTAAGAGCATCTCCAAACATTGATCTTGGTCCCCAAGTAAAGATCGATCTAGAAGAATAGACTTACATGAACGTTCTTTAGAACTTATCCTCAAAGGGGTGGCGTTTGGCGGTGCTCCTACTACGGCAGAGGCGCAACGAAGGGAGAGGCTGGCGGTGGAGAGGCTGCAAACGGAGTCGACAGCGTGCATCTACAAAGGGGTGGCACTGGGCGCTGACGGTGGAAGGGTGGAGGAAGGGGCCGGTGCAAGAGCAAGCGCGGTGGGGAGTCTCGACGGCGGAGGCTATGTCACGGAGTCTGAAGATCTGCCCGATGATTTTAGGCCAATGGTCTTTCGGTCATTTCAGGTTGTTTAGAAAGAAAAGGATATTAGTGAAAATATAAAAAGAGAGAAAAGAAGAGAAATATCCAAATTCATCTAAATTAAGTGTTTTTAATCTAGAATTAAGTGTTAAAAAATTTGTGAGAGGCACATGTTTGCTTGGAAGAAAATATCCAAATGCATTGGTGTTGGAGAACTGAGTAGTCACGAGGGACACAAACTCAACATTATCAAATATCGAAATTTCTTCTCAATTTCAGTCCAGTGAGAAAAAACACACTCGTTCCAACGGTCCCCATTGTATCCCCAAATGATATCCATCAAAATCCATCATCTATTCCCTATGCCATCATTGAGAAAGGTAACTGTTGGCTGATGTTGGCTAACCTTTAACCCTAGGTTCATTGCCTGGCATTGTGGCGATGGCAAAGGAGAGGGAGCGATATTGGCGGAAAGGGAGTTGGGTAAGCAACGATGTGGGCTGCACTGACAGAAGAGAACAACAAGGCGAGGGGTTGGGTTGGGAGGAGAGAAGGAGACGCACTGTTATAAGAGGGAAAGATGAGGAGCGTTATGTTGCTAGTTGTAAGTGCATTCGCCCCCGATGTGGGTTTTGAATAATTAATGATAATCAAATTAGGGACTAACAAGTTTATCTAAAGTGAATACGCAGGTGTTAGTCCATTGAAGGATTTGAATGATAACATTTGGTGATACAAGCATCCTAAATTTTATTCGGATGAACGACGTTTATTCTCAAGAGTGCCCTCAGATTTTATCTTTACTTGAGTTATCAGAAACGCCGTACTATCAAGAGGGATACAAATTAGGTTGGTAATTCAATGTCTAAGAGTGCTCATGTCGATATTTAGAGCGTTTGGAGAGACATCGTTGCACTCACTGCACTTAGAAAAAGCTCTTTGCTTCACCCAACCTGGCCTACCGGTAGTACCGGTTATATTCGAATTATAGACCGGTAGTACCGGTCCATTATTTTTTGCCAAGTCGAGAGCTCAAGGTTGCTATCGATGTACTACCGGTAGTACCGGTCATCACCGATAGTAGCGGATTAAAATGATTTATAGAACGGAAGTATTGGTCCTTTTTTCCAGCAAAGTCGAACGCTCGAGGTTGCAAATCTCTGTACTACCGGTAGTACCGGTGGTACAACCGGTAGTATCGACTACAGCCGGAAGTACCAGATTTAATTGATTTATAGATCGGTAGTTGCAACCAATATTTTCTGGCCCCGTCGAACGTGCATAGTTGCTCACCCTTGTACTACCGGTAGTACCGGTCCATGGACCGGTAGTACCGGTCTGTCACTCTTTGCACATTCTGGCACACTACAACGGTCATATTTTGTGATACCGGTAGTACCGATGGTTCCCATCGGTAGTACCGTTAGTTGTTCTGGACAGACCATATATATACCCCTCACCTCTCTCCTTTCTCTTTCTCTTGCTTATTCCATTTATTCACTCCGAGAGAAACAACTCCCAAGCTTCTGCTCACCTACTCTCTCTCCCCCTTTGCTCCCAAAACTTCATCCCCTCAAGGATTTGAGCCAGGAACGTGAGATTAGAGAGCGGGAACTTCGATCTACGACTTGAGCACTTGGATTCCTCGTCTTGCCGGCTTGATTTTTATTTGTTACTCTTGGGTTCTTGGAACCCTAGCCAGCTAGGCGTTCTTCGTGGCTGCCCGTATTGCTTCGTTTGTAAGGACGTCCCGAAGTGTTTGTATTACCCTTAATTCTTAGTGGATATCTCAAGTAATCCTTCATGGTTGCTTGAGCAAGGAGACCTTCGTGGTCGGACCTTTGTGGTCACCTCAACAACGGGGACGTAGAAACTTCTTTGTGGGGATTGCCGAACCTCGGATTAAATCGTGTGTCTTGCTGTGGTGGTAGCTTCGACTATCCTTGTTCTTTGTGTTCTTCGTGTTCTTCATCCCTATTCCTAAGTTCTTAGGTTGGAGGACTCGATCTACGATTTGGTGCGGTGAAAAGCTTCAAGAGGTTCAACATCTTCATCATCAACATCAACAAAGGGGTGGTAACGCTTGGATCTGAAATTACAGCTCAATTTACTCTAATTTCCATTTTGATTTCATAGTTTTGTAGGGTACCGGTAGTACTGAAAGTTTGCATCGGTAGTAATGGTTTTTCAACTACCGGTACTACCGGTCCTACTTCCGGTCCTACTACCGATTAATATTTAACTTCCGTATTTGAGCTTTAAATTTTAGGTTATCAAAAATCGCCTATTCACCCCCCTCTAGGCCGATTAAATCCTTTCACTAGTATAGGAAGAGCGGCGATGCGTGTGGAGATCCAGTGAGAGTGGTGCGACCAGAGAAGGAGTGACGGAAGATATGGTCCAGTAGTAGACCAGTGGTAGAAGAACAAATGAAAAAACTAACCCTTTATAGTAGGGTCTGCATATGTGAGAAGTTAGGATTGTTTTTTTTTATATTTTGCTATAGTAGTGTTTTCTACAAACTCAGAAAAATATTTTGATGCTCTTTAACTAACTGCGTCAAGGATAAAGTATTTTTATTTAAGTGAAAACCTTTGAGAATTTCATGGTTAGAATCGCGTAGGTGCTACGTGGTGGCATGGTTGTCTATAGACCCGTCAACAAACATAAATTTGCTAAATTTGATTAATCTAGTCCATAAGCATAAAATCCATCCGTTATAAAATACATGACTTGTAGTGAATACATTTTTTTGTCTAAATCCATAATCACTTGTGTATGGGTATTCAATGAGCTTGTGTCCACAATAATAGACACACCACACCACCACCAATTCAACAAATAATAGTATAGTACATATTCACAACTATCATATACTCATGTAAACATTACATTGTATAGTGAGAAACCATATCTCACCAACCACACAAAAAGCAAGCAAGGCTCTAGGATGCGGTGCGATGCACAAGCTCGAGCACGAATGTGCGACCTACATATGTGCTACCGACCCATCACCGCTATAGCGTGGCCGGGTGGTGAAGGGGGAGGGGGTCCAAAGAGTGAGATAGTAGGGTTTTGGATAAGCATGTCCTCTTATATGCCTCTAAATGCACAATTCTATTTAAGAATTCTATAGTGTTATAGGCTACTATGGGTTGCTCTTTCTATGACGGATTATTATGTTAAAAAAACTCATGAGTTTGAATTTAGGTACTAAACCTTCAAACTTACGTCTGCAAGCCCAATAAATCCATTTTTTCCCTATTTAACAAACACACGGGGTAATAAATTAACCCAAACACATGGGCCTACTAGGGTAAGCACTCGTTAGGTTTTGAATTTGGAGTACCCGTTGCCATCTCTACTGGTCTGGTTCGTTCGGAGGTTAGCACTATGGATAACAGTTAAGAGTTCTTGCATTAGCGACAATTTTAGTCAAAGTTTAGTCTGTTTGACTTCTCAAAATATTAGTATGTACTTAATAGTAATTTCATACTACCATTGAACTTCACATCAAAGCTTTAGAAGTTCATTTATTTTGGGATGGAGGAAGGTAAAAGTTATGAGTTTTTAAGATGAGCTAGTACAAAAAATCAACAACAACAATATAGCCTTTTGTCCCACAAGTTGGGGTAGGTATAAAAAATCTATCACTTTAATACATTTTGAAAAAAGATTTTAAATATAACTTTAAAAAAGAAAAATAATTTAAATATAGATTAAAATAAGTGGCATGATGTGATCACATCACGCAGTACTTACCGGACCCACATGCATGGCACGACAATCAAAAAAGATTCCTCATCGTGCCTCAACCGTCTACTTCCTCCGTCATAAAAAGACCGCCATAGTTGACCTTTGGACCTCTGTATTCATATTTCTTATATAAATTTCATATGTTTTATTACTATTTAAATTATCATTAGAAATATTTTAATAATAATATTTTTATTTGATAATTTATATAAATTTTTTAAATAAGACAGATGGTTAAATAAAATATCTAAAATTCAATTATGGTGGTCTTTTTTGACGAAGAGAGTAGAAAATTGAACGAGAAATATCATTCTCAGACATTCAAACCTCTCGCGAGTCAAAACGAGCCTTGCGATGAGCCAAGCGGGTTGCAACAAACTTTTTTTTTCCTCTTCAGAAACAGCCACCGCACCCGCAAAATTCCCCAAACCCCGCACAAAGTTTCTGGAACCCTAACTCCACTCCACCCACCCTGCCCGTACCAATGGAGGGCGACCAACAAACCCAGGATCTCGTCAAGGAGCTCGTCCACCGCCTCCTCTCCGCCGGCGAATCTGGCGGGGGCGGCGGCGGGCGCGACCCGGCCGGCGCGCTGCGGTTCGCGCACCGGCTCCTCTCCAGCCGCCTCGCCCCCTCGGTCTTCCCCGACGAGCACGCGCTCGCGGAGTCCATCAAGCGCCGCCTCGCCGCCTCCGGCCGCCCCGACGACGCGCTCCGATTCGCTGACCTCCACTCCAAGCTCTCCGCCCGTTCCCGCCCGGCGTCGCTGTGGCCGCTCCTCTACCTGCTCGACTCGCTCTCCTCTCAGCGCCGCGCCGCCGCCGCGGCCTCGTGCCTCCCGCACCTCCCTATCGCCGCCCCGCCGCGGAATGCCGCCTCGGGGGCGGCGCCGGGCGCCGGCGGCAGGCCGGGCTCGCGGGCGCACGGGGCGCCGCCGGGCGGCGTGGTGCTGGTCGCCAAGGATCCGGACAACATCCGCGAGATCGCGCTGCGCGAGTACACCGAGCTGGTGATCGACGAGACGGAGGTGTCGGAGGCCGCGCTCGTGCGGGACGTGCTCTACGCGTGCCAGGGCATCGACGGCCGCTACGTGCGCTACGACAAGGCCGTCGACGCCTACGACCTCCCAGACGGTGTCCGGGTGCCGCGATCCACGCGCACCCTCGTTCGCAAGCTGTGCGAGCTTGGCTGGCTGTTCCGCAAGGTGCGGGGCTTCATCTCTGACAACATCAGCCGCTCGCCCTCAGATGCTGCCACTGAGGTGGGCACCGTTGCCCAGGCATTCTGCTCGGCACTCCAGGAGGAGCTCTCTGATTACTACAAGCTGCTGGCTGTTCTGGAATCATACTCATTGAATCCGATTCCCACACCTGGATCTGATTCAGGTGTGTCCAGTAATTACCTCTCACTGCGCCGTCTTGCAGTGTGGCTTGCTGAGCCTGCAGTGAGAATGCGCCTTATGGCTGTTCTGGTCGATGGATGCCGGGGTTTGAGGGGTGGCGCTATGGCTGGTGCAATCCATGGGCACGCACAGCATGGGGATCCTATGTTTCAGGAGTTTATGGGCCGACTGCTGCGCCGGGTGTGCTCACCATTGTTTGAGATGGTCAGGAGCTGGGTGCTGGAAGGGGAGTTGGAGGATGTATTTGCCGAGTTCTTTATCGTTGGGCAGCCAGTGAAAGCGGAATCTTTGTGGCGGGAGGGCTACCTTATTCAATCTGATATGCTTCCAGCTTTCATCTCTCCAGTACTGGCACAGCGGATTCTTAGAACTGGCAAATCAATCAACTTTCTTAGAGTATGCTGCGACGATAGTGGCTGGGCTGATGCTGCTGCCGAGGCTGCTGCATATGTTGGCACCACGACATCTCGGGGTGGCCTTGGTTATGGGGAGACTGATGCTTTGGAGGCTTTGGTGGTTGAGGCAGCCAAGAGGATCGATCGGCATTTGATGGATGTCATTCATAAGCGGTACCGATTTAAGGACCACTGCCTTGCTATCAAGCGGTACTTGCTTCTTGGGCAGGGTGATTTTGTGCAGTATCTTATGGACGTTGTTGGCCCTGAGTTGTCAGAACCAGCAAATAGGATTAGCTCCTTCCAATTGGCTGGCTTGCTTGAAACTGCAATCCGAGCATCCAATGCACAATATGATGACCGTGATATCTTGGACCGGATAAAGGTAAAGATGATGGATCATGGAGATGGTGATCGTGGCTGGGATGTCTTCTCTTTGGAGTATGATGCTAGGGTCCCCCTAGACACAGTGTTCACAGCTTCAGTTATGAAGATGTATCTCAAGGTTTTCAACTTCTTGTGGAAGCTGAAGCGTGTAGATCATTCCCTTACTGGAGTGTGGAAGACAATGAAACCTAACTGCATTGTTTCTTCTCCATTTTACAAGGAAGGGACAAGCATCAGAGCCCAATTTGTTTCAGTTCTTCGTAAATGTCAAGTTCTGTTCAATGAGATGAATCACTTTGTGACCAATTTCCAATACTACATTATGTTTGAGGTCCTGGAGGTTTCATGGGCCCGTTTCTCTGATGAAATGGATGCAGCGAAGGATTTAGATGACCTTCTCTTGGCGCACGATAAGTATCTCAACTCGATATTGGAGAAGGCCCTGCTTGGTGAACGCTCCCAAGGACTTTTGAGAAATCTGTTTGAACTGTTTGACATCATCTTACAGTTTAGGAGCCATGCTGACCGATGGTTTGAACGGATATATGAGTTGCAGCTAAGGTTAGATTATTGCAGAATCAGATATTATTCCATCGTTATGTTAAAATCTCATTTCGCATCTATTGTTTGATTTACTCCAAAGTTTCATTTTTACTGCAGGGGAAGGGGTAAACCAAAACCAAAATCTAAAGATACTGGTTCATGGCTTGATGGTGGCAGAAAAGCCATGATCCAACTAGCTGGAGAACTTTTCCGGAAAATGGGTGAAGACCTGGATAGCATCGCAAAAGATTATACAGCTTCTCTTGATGCTTTTATTACTCAGCTGCCCATGCAGCAGCATGTCGATCTGAAGTTCCTTCTCTTCCGCCTCGACTTCACTGAATATTACAGCCGTGTTTCCTCCAACAAATGAAAGTGAGCTGCTAATGTGGAGAAGTAGGATTTAGATTGACTGATTGGTTAGGACTTGGGAGGTATTATTTTTACAGCATATTTCCGTTGATTGATGCTTGGTCACTTGATTGGCATGGTCACTTCCTTTTCCCTTGCGCCCACTGAGGATTACCAATGCTAGTAGCTGTATTGATTCTGTCAGCTGTTCGCCTGCTGATGCTTATGTGCCACTTCAACGAGGCTACTCTGTACAGAATTGATGTAGGTTTGTTTTTGGTCTTGATTTTTATGGATGCTCTGGTGTAAATTTCATGTATTTGTTTTGTTTGATTTATTTATTGAGAAGTTGGAGCTCATGAAGATTTGTCCTTTGCCTTTGTATTATCAGTTTTACAATAGTGGGTTCTCATTACACTGGTTGCTGTCCTTTCTTAGATTACTGAAGTTTTTACTGTTGTTAGGCTATCTGCTATCTGTAACTCTGGAAAGCATGCTGTGCTAGGAACAGCTCATGATAAATTATATATAATTCCTCGTGTAAAGGTGAAGTGTAGAAAGAGGTCGTGACTCGGTGGTTTTGTTTCCCTTCTTCTGTTCTGTAATCTTTCAGTTTGACTGCGGTTGAAGGAATTTGATACTGCCACAGAGATATGAGAAGAATACAATTCAGTGTCCGGATGCTAGTGAACTGCTGGGAGCAAGGTGTAATTGAATGAAGGGGGGAAAAGGAGACTGGAAGAAATCCGTGGGAACGTGTAGATAGATGTTCAAGCCTTGTGTCAAATACAAAAATTGCACCTTTCTTGACATATGCATGTAGAAAAAAAAATACTTAAGCTTTATACCGAATAATACTAATTCTTTAAATAACATGGTTGCAAAGTTTTGTAGCACATTTGCTATTTCTGAAAGGTTAAATGAGGGCTAATCTCTGATATTCTAGTAGCATTTTGAGTTCTGCATGTAGAGAAAACACATTAACTTTTTCGAAATGTAATAAAACTAGTTATATAGGATTAACTGATGACCATGTATGAAACTGGAACATACACATTTTTAGAGGCAAAGGGTTGATGAATTTTGATGTACGGTTTTTTATTTTCTTGGAGAAGAGCTGAAGTACGCTTGCTATTGCATTTGAAATGTTAAATGATGGCAAAGGTGTAAATTTTCGCTACTGCGTGCCACGGCCACGTCCGATAGAGTGTGGTGGCGGCCCTTTCTATTCGTTTTCTTAAAAAAAGGCATTCGCAAGAACAGGCAGGCTTCCTTCGGGACAGGGATTCAGAGAAGGGTACAACACCACACCGTCTTCGTGCGTAGCATGTGCACAGCACAATTGCCCACCAAACCGAGCACCCACAACACATGTTTTTTTTATAGGGTACAATTTGAATGCACATAACCCACTACTCACACCACACACACGTATGCGTGCGCGTCTAAACACACGCTAAGAAAAGATTAGGAGCCATCGCCGTCTTCATTACACGAGAAACACGCAGTACCACCGAACGCGCACACACGCACGTGTACCCTAAAAATTCTAAAAAAATCCCTAAAAAATTCACTTCGAGAAGGATTCGAACCTGAGATCTCCTGCTAAGGCCGGTGCTAGTAAGGCCGACTGGTCACCAGGCCCGTTCGCCCCATAACACGTTTCACGTATACCGTGTCTAGCTGTTCGGTCTTCGGAAGCAAAGATGCCCAACGCATGTTTGGGGTTTGAAAACATCATGCTTCTCTGGATAATAAGGCCGATCTGACTCAGAAGGCTGTCTGTCTGTCTTCCCTGTTTAGGTTCACCTATCCTCGGGTTCCCGTTATCAAGTCTTGCGCAAAAGATGGTAACGAACACGTGGCTGTGCTCTCCGCCGACGCGCCCGGACCGGACCGGACCCCGGAGAAACGCACGTGCACCGCAAAACTGTGAACACTTGAAGGTTCCAAGTTTCAACACGAGCGCACGACCCGTCCTGTTCATCTATCTAAAACAGTGATCTGTACCAGCCGGTCATAACGGAACGGAAGGCGTTGCCTTTTCACCTGCTCCCCATTGACCGCAAGGCATCATCAGCCCGTCACGGCGGCAACACGAAACATCCCAGCGGTTTGCCTTGCGCAGCCAGCAGCCACGGCCGCCCATCCGCCACGTCCACGCCAACAGCAACGCGACGAATGGCCTCGCGCACGCGGCGACGCAAGCAGATTGGGACGCACCCGCCTCTCTGGTCTCAGCTTCACCGCAAGCCGTCCTGAGCCACGGCAAGTTGGCGACGGACGAAGCATCTCCGCAGTCCCCACGCACAGGCACGGTCGCACAGATACACTTCGACACTTCCAGCCTCCTGCCATGGTCAAACAGGCGCCCCGGTGGCCGTCCGTGGCCTATAAAATCGCGCGTCTGCTCCCGCCGCTTCGCCTCACATCTCACATCTCACAAGCCACAAGCTAGCAATCCACAGCGATTCGGAAGCTCAACGCAGCGTTCGGTTCTGAATTCGATCGGAAGCGCACGCAGCCTCGCCGTCGTCGTTCAAGCCAAGAAAAACCGGTGTTACTGTTGCCGCCATGGAGATCGAGCCGGAGATGCAGGCGGCGCTGATCAAGGTCGGCGTGTTCGTGCTGGTGCAGGCGCTGGTGTACCTCATCCTGTCGCAGTCCTCGACGGTGTTCTCGCGCACCAAGAGCCTCGGCGGCCTCCGCCCCGCGCGCTCGCCGTCGCTCGGCGCGCGCCGCATGATCGCGCTGCTCTCCGACCTGCCGCTCGCCGCCGGGGAGTCCTGCTCGCCTGTCGCCGCCTTCGCCCGGACGCTGTCCGCCTCGTCGTACCCCATGCTCGCCGCCGCCGCCCACCGGAAGCAGGACTGAGGGCTGAGGTCCGCGACCGAGCGGCCGCGTAGCTAAGCTAGTTCTTCACTTCTTCGTTGCTAGTAATATTCTTTTGTTCTTTTTTTTGTGACTAGTATTCTTTTATTCTTTGGTTTGATCGATTGATGCGAGTCGGATTAGTTGGGTTGTAAACAAGTACAGCTTCCAAATTTCATGGAAGTTTTGATTTTGCGCATCTCACTACTGCTTTTGTGCTGCATCGTTACAGTCCATTCAAATCGTTCTTGTATTCTGTGGATATTTTCTCAAGGGTGTCTCGTTGAATTGGTGAATTGAACGGCATGCTGAGTGCTGACGCGCCGTCTCAGTATCTCACAATACCACTCTGAATCGGTCAGAATGATTAATAGGGACGATCACCTTTCCTTTTCCATTTCACCAAAGACCATAAGCCAATTTAATATTTTCCCTCAAATTGAGTGGAGTTTTCTATAACTATAAAAACAACGTCGCAGTATGGGCTAATTTATGGTTTATAACTTTTCCTTTCTATTTATTTTGATAGGAAAAATTGTCCTTTTAAACTGTTCCTTTTCTATTTTATTTTCTCTTGAAATGTTCGATTTGACTATTATACACTTAATACATAATCTTTATTTGGTCGATTCTATATTAAGCTAATATCTAAACGTGGAAAGCCAGTTAAGATAAGGTTGGAACCGCATTGCGGTATTTAGTTTCTAAACCTAGGAGATTTAGAACCAAGACACATCATTTTACTTGCTCTCTTTATATCTATAAAACAAGTTGTTTTGGATAAGATTTAAATATAAATGATGAATAAATCATAAATTTTTGAGTTTAAAAATATAAAAATTATATGAATAGATTTGTCTTAAAAAATACTTTCATAAAAATATAAATATAAATATATCATTTTTTGATAAATATTTTTATAAAAATAAGAAGTCAAAATTGAGTTTCAGAGACTATGCCGCTGTAACACCCCGGCCCAGGGCTTAATAGGATTAATATGATACTCATACCAATAAGTTGTAACTTCTTTTCTGGAAGCTCATCACTAAAGAACTCCGAGGTTAAGCGTGCTTAGCTTAGAGAAATTTAGGAATGGGTGACCGACCGGGAAGTCTTCCCGGATGCGCACGAGTGAGGACAAAGTACGCAGAAAAGACTAGTGTTGGTCT
>CM041631.1:23469149-23597216 GCA_023333625.1 Bothriochloa decipiens | reverse complement strand
GCGGCCAGATGTAAGCGGGCCCGGCCTCGAGGAGGCGGGACGTTACAAATGGTATCAGAGCCGACCCTTGCGGTTTTACGGGCGCGTGTGTCAGTTGCGCAGGCATGGTGTGCATGGCTGGTGTGGATCCGGAGTGGTCACACAGCATGACACATGCGCTGACACTGGACACACAGACGTGGCCAAAAGGGGACGTTCCAGGCCTGGGGTTGACCGACGAGGACGTCGGTCTCTTAAGGGGGTGAGTATGTAACACCCCGGCCCAGGGCTTAATAGGATTAATATGATACTCATATCAATAAGTTGTAACTTTTTTTCCGAAAGCTCATCACTAAAGAACTCCGAGGTTAAGCGTGCTTAGCTTGGAGAAATTTAGGAATGGGTGACCGACCGGGAAGTCTTCCCGGGTGCGCACGAGTGAGGACAAAGTACGCAGAAAAGACTAGTGTTGGTCTGTGAGGGCAGTCTATGTCCTAGATAAGCGGCCAGATGTAAGCGGGCCCGGCCTCGAGGAGGCGGGACGTTACAGCCGCTGTTTTAAACGACTTGTTTTATGGGTATAGAGGGAGTATAATATTTTGGTTGACATATCATCATGGCGTGTAGAACAGACATTAACAACTCAACTAGGAAAGCTAATTTGTCTTTAAGGGCATATGCCCATACACTGTGTCATTAGATTCGAATTAAGATTTGTGTACTGCATGAGACAGTGACTACACGAGGGGAACTATGCCTTGTACACCTCCCCGCACCCACCACCCCTGATCACAGCAAACGACGCCATCCAGTCTTTTTCTGGGCGCTGGATCACATCCGACCATGACCGGCATCGTCCGCCGATGCAGTTGAGCGCTAGCCTAAACAACACCGATAGCACCAGCCCAGAGATTTATGACATGGGCCAGGGACCCCACCACGAAACCAATGATCTAGTTGCACCCTCGGTGCCTGTGGCTGTGGTGGTGCCGGTCGGCAGTCTGTTAGCCGGCTGGAAGCGCTGGCATCAGCAAGCTAAAGTTGGCCGTCGTAGGGAAGATATTGCAGTTCTTGGGGCTGCCGGTGATTTTCTCCGTGAGGACGTACGTACCCGTGCAACACCATTGTCCAACAAAAATAATCCTTGTGGGGCTAAAATTAGATTTTGTTCTTCACTGCACACACCTCAACACTAATCCAATAATATGGTGCATAGGGGCATATATGCCCTTAAAGGCAAAATAAAATGTAAGGACTAAAATTTTGCAAAAAAAAAAGAAAAAAGAAAAATAGACACACAACTTTTTGACAGAGAATATTCAACATCTTGTCTCCAACCACCGTGACCTAAAATACAAAACTTATTTGTCCTTTTAGTAGCGCTACAGGTAAAGGGTTCACTACCTATTCTTCGTCTTCTCCAACAATAAGACCCAAAAGACAAGCCTTTATGCAAGTAGGTCTTGAAAAGAGAGGATACTCATATTTGGTTTTATGTCTATCTTGACACCCAAAATGGAACTTCCGTATAGGTACTCTATTGAAGCCTATGTGTATTATGTTGGAAACTCATTTTGGATTTAGGTTCCACAATAGGTCTCCTGTTGGAGACAACCTTGCAATTGGCGTTGGCTAAAACACTTGTCTATACTACTTCTTAGTCTCTATCAGTATCAATTTCTAAAGTTATTTTAAGTCAAAAATTTTTAAGTTCAACAGAATTTATAAAAAACAATAATATTTATGATACCAAATTAGTATAATTAAATAAACTATTTTTTATGATGTGTTAGTTGGTGCTATAAATATTTATATTTTTTATAAACTCGGTTAACATAAAAAAGGTTAAATTTAAGACAATCTCTAAGAATTGATCTATCTACTTAGAAAAAGGGGTAATACTTTCAGTATATGTGTTTTGGTTGCTAGAAGCCTACAAATATATCTGGGACAGCCCAAATCTGTAGCCGTTTCAAACGTTTGGTTCTGGACGAGCGGAGATGATGTCCTCACAGACGCGGGGCGCCACCTATGGTTCATCCGCGAGACTAGTGCGTCTGTTCATTGCATCTATATTTCCTTCACCTCAAAACATCTCTCCCTGAGAATGAGTCCATGACAATAAAATGGCCGATACATACGTTTGAAATGCCAAGAACTCTAACTGTTCCATTGACCTCCATACATCACGGCTCGGCAGTCGGCAGACGAAACATTCAGGCAGCACTGAGTCTCAGACTCAGCGGTGACGCCTGACGGCGACTGAAGCATATTTTTGCGCAAGCGTCGGTGCAAGCATCCAGCTCTGAAGCTTCAGTTTCATCCCGTGGGAGTGGTTTAAGCTTCGTAATAAACAAACAATTTGACATTAACTGAACCTGACCAGTAGACCACGGCCAGTCGGCGACGAAGCATCTCTGCTCGCCCGAGGCCCCGAGCCCTCCGGCCAGTCGGCCGAGGTCAAGCCGGCGGCCCGATCACTGTCCTTGCCCTATAAAAACGCGCGCTTGCTCCCGCCTCTTCGCATCACAAGTCACCAGCGATCCATTTCTCGCTCGAGCTCGGAAGGGGAGACTGATCCAAGCTAGTAACGGTAAGGCAAGGCCAGAGTATCAGCTCATCAAGGCAAGAAGCTCCTCAAGGCAAGGGTAGCCATAGAAGAGATGGAGACAGAGATGCAGGCGGCGCTGATCAAGGCCGGCGTGTTCGTGCTGGTGCAGGCGCTGGTGTACCTCATCCTGTCGCAGTCCTCGACGGTGTTCTCGCGCACCAAGAGCGTCAACCTCCGCCCTGCGCGGTCGCTCGACGCGCGCCGCATGCTCGCGCTGCTCTCCGACCTGCCGATCGCCGGGGAGCCCTCGCCCGTTTCCGCCTTCCCCCGGGCGCTGTCCGCCTCGTCGCCCAGGCTCCTCGTCGACCGGAAGGAGGACTGAGGCCGGCCTGTTGCGCGGGATTCAATTAGGCTGCCGGGAGAGGTCCTATGGAAGTCTGAAACTCTGAATTAGGACTGTTGCTAGCTCGATTCTGTATGTTTCATGGCCAATTTAAATTGTCACAGTTCCTTGATTCTTGGTTCGGTCTGGTTTTTGTAAGCGGCGTGGATGTCCAAATATCGTCAAGTTTCGATCGATTGGTGCGTATCAGCGCATCTTGTGGCCATTCTGCATTCATGCTTACCCCTCATCAGTGGCATTTCTATGTGATCACCAGTGGGGCGTTGACTCTAGTTAATCGGGCTAAGGCGAGCCTATTTCACCCATATACGCTCATCACATGGCCGACGTAAAGAAAAATGTCGTCATCGGATTGGACCCCTCAACTATTCTAACCAGCTTTTTAGACCCTCTAGGACATGTATAACTCATAGACAGTCTATATGTCGCTTAATACTTGCATGTTGCAATAATCAATCATGACCATCATTTTACTAGTAATACCATTGTGTTGTTAAACATCAAACATGAAACCCATCAATATAAATGATACAGAGTATATTGTATAAATAATATATGGGTGTATAAACTCCATCTACATACATTTTATTAGGCTATGTATACACGCCATAAATCTAGAGATATATGTTAAAAAAACTACACCCTGAGAGCAAGAAGTAATTTTCCAATAATATATTATATACATATGTCTATATATACAACAAGTTTTTAGACAGCAGCAACACCACTTGAACATCGAGCTTTCAGCTAGAACTTCACAGCAAGTTTTCCCTATCAACTGCAATGGGCTACTGGACTGGAATAGTCTCCGCACAACTACAGATCGTTCTATCACTGCTCACCCACTGCTGGAGACACATGTGTACCAGTGATTGCATATTGTACCATGGAGACAGATACAAAGACCTAGTTAAGTGCCCTCAGTGTAAAGCTCCACGGTACAAGGAAGGGCTGTCAAATGAGGGTTCCAAGATGAGAGGAGGCCCCGTAAAGGTTGTTTGGAAAATTATTTGTATTGTGTTTATATTGCTGATGAAAAATTATAATTATAATTAGTAGCATTATAATAATTATAATAAATTAAAATAAAAATATTATAAAAATTCAGATCACTGCGGCTACAATGAGCCAGTCGTGTTGGCTAAAGCAACACTGTCGACTCGGACAAAAGCCGGCAGTGTTGTCTTAAGCAACACTGTCGGCTCGAGCCACAAGCTAGTGTTGTTTCAAGCAACACTGTTGGTTCTAGCCACAAGTTGGCAGTGTTGTCTAAAGCAACACTGTCGGCTCGAGCTACAAACCAGCACTATTGTGTTAAGCAACACTCTCAGCTCGAGCCACGAGCCGCCAGTGTTGGTGGCGCGGAACACTGCCAGCTTCTGGCTCGAGCCGGCAGTGTTTATTGTCTATCACTGTCGATGTGTAAAAACAAATAGTGATGTGAACCCCCACGTCACTGCCGGTTCAAATTCCGACAGTGATATATAGGAGTTAAGCACCGACAGTGATGTGATCGGCTAGAGTAGTGTCAGAACCCGATGTGATACCAACTAGAAAAGAATAAGTGTTGCTTAAAATCTGTTGTGCTGTCAACTGATAGCAGTACTCAAGAACTATAAACTCTGAAGTCAAAGAAAGAACTATAAACTCAATCTAGGTTATGAAAAAACCTAAATCCTACACATGTGAAATTTGGTCCTAAACAGGTAACACAGCAAGCATGGGAGGTGTAGCAGGCACAAAGGGCTGACAACCAAGAGTTCATTGATACATTTCATCCGTAGGTAGGCGGTACTGTACAGCACAAAGGGCTGTGGGCACGAGCTCCAGGAAAGCACGTTCCGTTTGGCCACTGTGTCGAACAGGTTGTGGACGACAGTGAAACTTCTGTAGCTAGACTATCCGCAGCCACGTTTCTTTAAATTTATCTTTTAAAAGAAATATTCTGTCCTGATCATCGATATTCCCTTCTCTATATCTAATTCTTTCACACCCATACATCCTTTACATCAGTCCTTTATCCACCATGGGACCCACATAAAGATTTTTTTCTTTTTTCCTTTTCCTTTTCCTTTTTCTTTTTCTCCTTCTCCTCCGGTCTCTATTCGCGTGCTCGGCTCGCCTTATCCATTCGCGAGCAGCAGGCGATGCAGCGGCGGGCCTTTCCCGAACGGCCCGCCGGCGGGGCTCGCCCGCGCAGCCGGCGGCGTAGCTATCCCGCGCGTGCCGCCCCTGCCTCCTTCTCCGTCGGGGGCGGTGGCGGAGCTCGGCCATGGCGCGGCGGCGACGGAGCTCGGCCATGCCGCGGCGGCCCTGGCGAGGGCGCTCGTGGCGGCCCTGGTGAGGGCGCTCGCGGCGGCCTCGACGAGGGTGCTCGCGGCCAGAAGGAAGGAGGCAGAGGCGGGAGGGAGCTGCGGGAAGGAGGCAGAAGGGGAGGAAGCAGAGGCGGCCGCCGACCACAGGCGCTGGCGGGGACCGCGTCCCGCGCTGCGAGCACCGTTGCGCCACCCCGCCCCTGCTCCCTCCGCCACCCCGCTCCTCCTCCCTCTCCTCCACGTCCGGCCAGGGCGCGCTCGGCGGCCCTGCAGATGGCGGTCGCGGCAGCCCCGACGAGGGCGCGCTCGACGAGTCACCTCCTCGACGAGCTCCTCTCCAGTGTGGCTACGACGCGGCGGGCGGGCCAGCCCCGTCTCCTCCTCTGCTCGCTCCCATGGGGCGGCGTCTTCCATCTTCTTCGCGCGAGCAAGGACGACCCCCTCCCTCCTCTCTCTCTGCCGCTCGGCGCGTGGTGGGGCCGATGGTCCCCGCATGGCACATGCAGGAGGACGCCGTACCTCCTGCACCTGCCCAGGACGGACGGCCATCCTGAGGTTCCCAGGACCAGGATCCAGGACCCGCTACGGTGTTTTTGTCCTAGATGCCCTCCTGCAGGAAGGCCGCATAGGACGCGCTACGGATGGTCTTAGTACCTGCCTGTGTCCTCCAAACACCGACCCACCAACGCTGGTGCGCGCGCAGGCAACACGTGGTCGGGCCGCATGCCGTCAGGCCATTCCTGCAGCCGCACCATGGGCAGGCAGTTAGACACCATGGCCCACGGGCACACGCTTGCTTCTCGCGCGGCCTACAGGATGCTGCAGGAGGCAAAGGAATCGGCGAATCGCGCGGGGGGCCGATCGAGCAACCCGTCGTGGTGCGGCGGTTCGCCCTGCGCTGTTGGCTCTTAGCTTACCGCGACCGTCGATGGAAGAAGGGGGTATTTATAAGGGGTATAGAATATAGGTTTTGAGCCCGTATAGTCGCGCACCTCTCTCTCGTGGCCTTTCTTTCCTGGCGGCGGCGGCGACGACTGGGCGAGCGGCGCCGCCCTTCTCCAGTTCTCGACGGGCTCTTCGCCTACTACGAGCATCCACCAGGTACGGCCCCCGGCCCTTTCTATTCCCTTCCGTGGTGTGCGTAACCTCTCGCACTGCACCCACCTCACCACCTTTGCATGTATTATGGCTACTAACTTTCAATTTTTTTCTCTAAATTTATCGGGTAGATCCACTCCGTGGTTGATGTAGTGAATGTAAATCATGGGTTTCCGGACGCGAGTTACCGACGCATATCGTAACGAAATGAAACGAATATATTGTAGAACTACAAAACAATGCACATGCCTCTTGGGATGTTAGTGCTGCTAAGTTCAAGCGGGCTGCTGTGGGATGTAGTTCTGCACTTCTGCATTGTTCATCCCGTACTTTCCTTTGTCCAATGTTTCTACGATCGTCATCTGTATTCCTTAATAGTAGTAAATTTTTCAACAGTCCGATGTTCGTCATCTGTTTTCCTTAATAGTAGTAAATTTTTCAACAGTCCGATGTAAGAATTAACTACGGGGCACAGCAGCCGTTCGCTGTCGACTCACAGCCGGCTATTTGCTAGGTACTTCCTCTAACCGTCAGCTTCTAAAAGTTAGCGTGGATCCAAACGAAGTCTGAAAGGGCGCCATGCTACCTGTATGTGTGTGCATCGGCGGTCTCCATCAAGGGCCTCCCACTAGAAACTTGAGTGGGCTGGGCTGCGCTAACACACTATATTAATATCCTTTGAATTTAATTTGAAGCTTGTTCCTGGTTCACTAATTTTAAGTTCCGGCTCTGAATTGGGTCTCTAATTTTCATCCACTACATCTACTTGAGTGGGTGCCTCGTATTTTTTACTAGCACTGTAAAATTTCTAATATAAGTGTGAGCTAGTACCCGTGGTTCAAGTCTATTTATCCTTCTTATACTTATCCAGCCATGCAAATGCAGACTTGAATTTCTAATGATGTAAATTATTTTGTTTTCTTAGAGCTCATGTCCTTATGTATGCTTGTGCATGTCAAAGCTAATAAAACTTCTATAACTTTTAGATTTTATTGTTGTTTTCTATTCAGAAGCCATTACATTACCATGGAGGAACCACTTTTGGACCATGAATCTTCGTCCTTACCTGAGACAACAGGCCATAGATCACTTTTCTCAAATGCTGGATTGTTTAGTAATATCACCTTTTCTTGGATGGGTCCTTTGCTTGATCTTGGCAAGAGAAAAACACTAGACCTTAATGATGTGCCATTCTTGGATGACAATGACTGTGTCCACGGAATTGCCCCTAAGCTTAAATCAAAGATTTCCTCGATTTCTGCTACAGGGCAATGCACTGATGTTACAACAGTTAAGTTAGTCAAATCTCTTATGCTCACAACATGGAAGCTGATTATTATCACTGCAGTTTATGCCCTACTCCGTACCGTTACTTCATATGTTGGTCCCTGTCTCATTGAGCACTTTGTTGACTACTTAAATGAAAGCACACGATCTACTAAAAGAGGATACCTTTTGGTGTTGTCATTTGTGGTTGCACAGCTGATCGAAGGTCTCTCATCAAGGCATTTGCTCTTCAGATCTCAACAGTTAGGATTGCTTGTGCATTCTGCTCTTATTGCAATTATTTACCAAAAGGGTCTTAACCTCTCTAGCCAGTCCAAGCAAGGTAGTTCAAGCGGGGAGCTGATCAATGTTGTGAACATTGATGCTGAGCGAGTAGGAGATTTCAATTGGTCTTTGCATGAACTTTGGCTGCTCCCAGTACAAATTAGTCTCGCAGTGACTATCTTATACTCTACTCTTGGCTTGGCAGCTTTCGCTGCCCTTGCAGCCTGTGTTTTGACAATGTTGGCTAACATACCTTTGGGGAGGATTGAGCAAAATTACCAAGAGAAAACTATGAATGTCAAGGATGCTAGAATGAGTGCTATGTCTGAGATATTACAGAACATGCATATTCTCAAGCTTCAAGGTTGGGAATTGGTTTTCTTGTCCAAGATTAAAGAGTTAAGGAAGGTTGAGATGAACTGGGTAAAGAAATATGTCTACACATCATCAATGCTTATATCTGTCTTTTTTTGTGCTCCTGCATTTGTTGCTATGATCACTTTTGGAACTTGCATAATTTTTGGCATCCCATTAAAACAGGGAAAGTATTATCTGCTCTAGCAACATTTAGGCAGTTGCAAGGTCCTATCCACAGTCTGCCAGACGTGATCTCATCAATCATTCAGACAAAAGTATCACTTGACAGGATATGTTCATTTCTCTGCCTTGAGGAATTAGCAAGTGATGTGGTAACTAAGCTTCCGAGTGGTAGTACTGATATATCCATTGAGGTGAGAAATGGTAGCTTCTCGTGGGAAAAATCCTCTCAGGTGCCTACTCTCCAAGACCTGGACTTTTGTGTACGACAAGGGACTAGAGTCGCTATCTGTGGAACTGTTGGATCGGGTAAATCAAGCCTATTGTCTTGCATACTTGGTGAGATACCAAAGTTATCTGGCGAGGTTCGAACTTGTGGTACAATTGCTTGTGTTAGCCAATCACCATGGATACAAAGTGGGACAATTGAAGAAAACATACGTTTTGGTACACAAATGAACAGGGAAAGGTACAAAAATGTCCTTCAGGCATGTTCTTTAAATAATGATCTGGATATATTACCTTTGGGTGACCAAACAATTATAGGAGAGAGAGGAATCAACTTAAGTGGTGGACAAAAACAGAGGATACAGATTGCCCGTGCTTTGTATCAAGATGCTGATATCTTTCTATTTGATGATCCATTTAGTGCGGTTGATGCGCGCACTGGACTGCACTTGTTCAAGGTATGTTTCAACATTTAATGCATTGTATTGAAACTAGTCTTAGTTATGTCATTTGGTACTTAACAATCCTGATTATATAGTGGTTTTTGTACATCATAATGTTACAATTGCAACATTCATTTTTCACTTATTTCCCTAATTTGTTTTCCAGTTCAGTATCTGTATTATTCTTGTTATATGAACATCTATTTAGTCTTGGGGTAGTAAGTTTATTTTTAATTCATCTTGAATGAGAGTTGTTAATTATTTCTTGTTTCTGGCTATAGCAGATGGTTTCATAGTCATTTTAATGGGTTGCCTACATGGCTCATTTTTCATCTACCTTTCTACTAGCAAAATATCGAGTTTTGTTAGGGATACCAGCACCTTTTGTTTTTGTTTACACCAACAACACTTGAAAATTGGACCGTATAATGACTACATAAGCTATTTGACATTTATTATAACTAGCTGTAACAGGTGTGAGTGAAAACTCTGGTGTTAGAAGGCCTAGAACACAAGATACACTAAGAAAAGGGAGGGAAAAATTAGCCTACAATAGGGGCATTGTTGCAGTTTCCTCTTTGAACTCTTATATAATGTCCTTGAGCATTATAATAGGATTCAAAAGATTATTTGTTGCTATTATGTGAAACTCATATGGCTATAACTTGTATATTGCAGGAGTGCTTGCTAGAATTTTTAGCTTCAAAAACTGTTATATATGTTACCCATCATGTAGAATTTTTACCTTCAGCTGATCTTATCCTGGTAAGCCAGTGACAATTGTCAAATGTTTTATTTTATGATACATGCAACAAACTTTTTCATCTTTCCAATTTTTTTTCTCATCTTTCAGGTATTGAGAGATGGAAAAATAGCACAATCAGGGGATTACACTGAAATTCTGAAATCTGGAGAAGAGCCCATGAAATTAGTTGTGTCCCATAAAGATGCCTTATCAACTCTAGACATGCTGGAGCGCCCTAGTGGAAACTTTGAGAGTACATACCATTCTGGTAGCAACGGAAGTAACCTATTTATAGCGGGGGATAAGAAAGATGATAACAAGGAAGGAGTTATTCAAAATGGCCAGCTAGTACAAGAAGAAGAGAGGGAGAAAGGACGCGTTGGATTTATTGTCTACTGGAAATATATTATAATGGCATATAATGGAGCACTTGTGCCATTTATTTTGCTAGCTCAAATAATTTTCCAAGTTCTTCAAATTGGATGCAATTTCTGGATGGCTTGGGCAGCACCAATATCTAAAAATGTGAATCCTCCGGTCAGTAGTTTGCAGATGGTAAATGTGTATTTTGCATTAGCAATTGTTAGCACATTGTGCATTTTGATACGATCACATCTTGTCATGACCGGATGTAAGACTGCTACTATCCTATCTCCACTATAATTGAAAACTTCTTAGGCCGTTAGACCGGACAAACATATAACCCACCTAACATCCATCCCTAACGGCCCACTAAATCATCAACGTAGCCCACTAACGCTGAGTCAATCACGTCATCAGGTCAATCCAATCAATCATCACACCAATCACGGCAAATTAAGTAAATTTGAATCATCTTCGCGACCATCGTGGCGGCGTGCGGCGTGACGGGTCGCCGGCCCCTGGCTGCAACGACCAGCGGCGCACCGGGAGGAGGCCGTGGAGACACCAGCGGCGCACCGGGAGGAGGCCGCCTGCAACGACGCGCGGCGCCGCTGCAACAACGCCGGATCGGGACTGCCAGCCACCACGCATGTATTCGTGGATCATGTCCTGGACGCCGGCGAAGGTGCATATACATGTATTAAACAATCAAAATATATTCATTCAATCATGTCCTGGACGCGTTCGTAGGTGCATACATGTATTATGTATTAAAAAAACAAAACGTATCCATTCAAATGTTATGCATTGGTAAGTGCGTTTTACTCATTGATGGAACTGGATCGATTACTGAAAGTGAATGCTATTTCTTCTAGAAATTACAATCGCCCATTTCTTCTAGCTACTTGTAATTGGTTTCCTTGCTACTTGCTACTATGCATTTATCTTCAAGAGATTCAGAGTTACATCTATGTACATTCAGTAACTAACAAAAGTGTATTAGTAGCTACTATCCTTCCTTGCTGCTTGCTATTATTTTTAAGTGCATCTATGTATATTCATTTTACATCTTATGATAAAGTTATTGCCTTTTTGCGGTTTCTTTTTCTTCATTTAGGTGGATTTAATGTCTACACCGGGTCATACACGTGATGCACTAAGCGACATCACCAATGTCACAGATATGCTTTTAATAAGTGGGTTGTTTTTCTAATTTCATAATCTAATCTATTGTCATTTAAAAATTGAGTGTTTTTCTAATTTCATAATCTAATCCAAATTTTATCAACATTCCCTCTTTAGATGAGGCCTCATGGAGGCGGGCCGAAACATTGCGAGGTCGCAACCGTCGTGCTGAGATGACCGACGAAAAAAGGGAGGAGATAAATAGGAGACAACGTGAGTATCAGCGTGATCGTCGAGCGAGGATGACCGAAGAAGAAAGGGAAGAGAGCAGGAGGAAAGCACGTGAGTACCAGCGTGATCGTCGAGCACGGCAGAAGGCTGCATCACAAAATAGCACTTCCACCGTTTTGACTCAAACAGTGCCAACGTCATCAACAATGGGTAACTAATCCTCTTTCATTTCATACTTGTATTCCACAATTCACCCATCCCGGGCTCGAGTCTTTTTAACACCAACAATAAATGCAGGTACTAATCGTTCCAACGTGGAACCGAGCACACCAATTATAGTGGATAAGGAAAATATGCATCCAGATACACACGGGAATCATCTCCATGAATGCATCGGATCATCCACTACCCCTGAAAGTGCTCACCTAGGTAACTATACTATACTATATATCTATAATAATAATATGATATTTTGTACTATTATCTATAATATTTTCCTTTATCGGTACTATATAATAAAAGTTAAATGTTACGTGCAGGCACTGCTAGTAACGCAATGAGTTCTCAAAGACAGAAACGTACAGCTCATATGTCTAACGAAGAAAAAGAGGAGTGGAATAGGAGACAAAGTGTGTACCAACGGAATTACCGAGCGCAGCAGAAGGCTGCATCCCAAAACAATGGTGCTTCCACCTCTGTTGTGCATCAAATAGTGCAGTCGTCCTCACTCGCAGGTGAGTGATATCCGATCCCATCCATCACTCCACGTATCTGCCCATCACGCCATATATCATTAACCTCTGCTCATATTTATATATTCATATAATATATATATGAAGGTGCAAATTTGGAAACTGGATTATCGACAATCATGGAAAATGGGGAATCTGGATACGACACGGATTGGTTACACAGAAATGATACTTATGTTCCAATTCGTAGAGGCACACATACGGGTCCTTCTAGATCATTACAAGCTTCCGATGAGCCAGGTCAGCACATCCCTCGCATATATTTTGGGTATTTAAATTTTTCAAAAAAACATAGTCATTTGTTTTATCATGATTAATATTAAACACCTACTGTGCAGAAATACGCTTACCTGAGGCGCACAGGGAAGGTGTACGTGTCCAAGGATGAGAATGAATTTGACAGTGAATTATTTGAACCAGCACATGATTGGTCCGACGACGAGGACCATGACCTGGATGCTGGCCATGGATTACAAAGTGATAACTTATATGATGATGACGGAGTCATTCAACGACATGCGCAAAGTAAAGCATCCTTCCTTGGAGCATATTTTGTTTTGCATGTTAAAAATTCCATAATTTAAAATGATAATTAATACGTTAACTACCATGTCTAAACAGGGTGTCAATATGAGTCATATCGTGTGGTGCCAGAGGGTCCAGCTGGAGCCAATGTGTCGGATGCTGATCCATATGACTTTATATACCAGAATCTGCCGGAGAGACATAAACTGAGACAAGTTCCTGACTGCACTTACTGCGGAGCGATGAGGTTTCATTATGAGACACCGGGATTTTGTTGTAGAAAAGGAAAGGTGCAAATAGTTATACCAGATGTTCCTGAAGAGCTGAAAAGGTTATTCACAAGTCAGGTGGACGCAGATGCAAAATATTTCAGGAAACATATTCGTTATATCAACTTGCATTTCTCCTTCACAAGTCTAGGGGTCACCGTTGATCATGAATTTAACAGTCCCAAGAGAACCGGTACTTACACATTTCGAATTCATGGTGGGTTGTACCACCGTCTCGACCACCTGGTGCCAAATGGTATCGTGTGTTTTTAGCGAAGAATGGGTCCGAAGCGAAAGACCGTATCCGATCTCTTTAACTCGTAGAAAAATTGATAAAATTTTAAATGAAAATTTAGAGATGGATCATGATTGCTTCAACCTTGCTGTTTGTATGGCTGCATCCAACAAAACGTATTTGTCAGAGAAAGACCAACACCACCACATGGACCTCCAGTTTGCTGTAAGATGAAATATTTATTCATATCTAAATCATATATTAGCTGTATAACTAATTAAAAATATATAATATGTATTTTTTGGCAAAATGAACAGTACATAACACAATTTGGACGAGATCCAAGGTGTCTTGACTGGATAGACTATAAAAAACTAGCAAAATTGCTTCAATGCGGGCCAGACAGGGACTACAAAATCCAAGATTGTAGCACTGTAAGATCTATGCTCATTGAACTCATTCAAAAATTTATATTTTTGTTTTGCACTTATAGTCTTTATGTTTGTTTTATAGGTACTATTGCCTTATTTTCGAGACAGGTTCTATATTTTATTCATACTGGACTTTGCTGACAAAATTATGCACATTATGAGAGTTTTTAATTATTTCAGTCTCGCCATGCAATTTACCAATCCTGCATAGAACGAGAATCTTTTTCTTTGGCATCGTGAATTCAAACGAAACCATCCAAAAAGAACCAACTGGTAACAACTAATCTTGTAATTTAGCGTACCTTATTGTCAAAATATGTATAGTCATTTGATTTAACTACAACAAAAAAATACTTGCTCTTTCCTTTTATACAGGAAAACAGCAGGCTTCCTTGTCTACAACTACAAAAGTTATGGGATGGCAAAAGATTAACGTCGCTCATCAACAATGTAAGCATGCAAAATTTCTATAAAAATTTGATATGTTACATAGTAGCAAATTAATGAGTTAACTTTTTTAAAACCTACAGAGCTCGGAATCACTGAGGACGGAATTTTTAGTAGACATTTTGAAGAGCAGCACAAAGGAATCTACGTATAATATCCCTGGAGACCTGCTAGATCTACTTAATCAATAGATATGTTAGGCATGATTTAATTACGCATTTTGTTATGGATGAGTGTATTCCAGATAATATACATGCTTCTATGTGGTTGCGTGTGACTTAAACTATTCAAAGATTTGGTCGTTTGATTATTTCATGTCATTTCCAGATTAAAGCCGTGGCGTTAGCACGGGCATTGTACTAGTTTGAGAAAATGCACAACTGCATTTTCCGAGCACCAATGTCTTTCTTTGACTCCACCCCTAGTGGGCGAATTTTGAACAGAGTAAGTACATTCATAAAGTTATTTTTTAAGGACATATGGAATTAGTGTGTCCTTTGAATGCTATTTTCTTTTCTATTATGTTAATGCTGAAAGTTGAAACAAATTGTAGGCTTCGACAGATCAAAGCCAAGTGGATACAAGAATTTTTGACCTGATGGGCTATCTTCTATTTCCTGCCATTGAGATCCTAGGAACAGTTATTCTGATGTCACATGTTGCATGGCAAGTCTTCATAGTTTTTGTCCCCATCATTATTGCATCGCTGTGGTATCAGGTAAATTACATATAAATTATAATTGTATTGGTTTTCTATTTTTAAAACTGACGGTGTCAGTTTTCTCATTGATGTTCATTAGTTACATCTGTGAATTACAGTTTTGTGTTTGTTATTATTTGATTCCTGATCATACACTCCGAACTTTTAGCAATACTACATAGATGGTGCTAGAGAATTGCAAAGGTTGGTTG
Source organism: Bothriochloa decipiens (assembly GCA_023333625.1). Classification (NCBI taxonomy): domain Eukaryota; kingdom Viridiplantae; phylum Streptophyta; class Magnoliopsida; order Poales; family Poaceae; genus Bothriochloa; species Bothriochloa decipiens. The sequence goes on along the minus strand of CM041631.1, from coordinate 23,582,076 downwards.
GAGTATGCAGAGCCCCCGTGCTGCAACATTTTTCTGAATCAATGGCTGGCTCAAATATAATTAGATGCTTTCAAAAGGAAAGGCAGTTTATCAGTTATATTGGACATTTGGTGGATAATTTATCTCGACCAAGTTTGTATAATGCAGCCGCAATGGAATGGTTGTGCTTTCGCTTGGATATGCTTTCATCTTTTGTTTTTTGCTTCACATTGATACTTATGGTCTCTTCACCAGTTTCTTTAATTGACCCAAGTAAGCATATCTTTTTCTCTAGCAATATTAATAGTGCTCTTATTTGTTAGTGTACTAACATGCTGATAATATTTTGTACAGAGACTGCTGGTCTTGCGGTCACTTATGGACTAAGTCTCAGTATGCTACAAGGGTGGGCTATTGCTGTCCTCTGCAGTTTGGAAAATAGAATGATATCAGTGGAAAGAATGTTGCAGTATACGATTATTCCTTCTGAACCACCACTTACAATACCAGAACGCCAACCAAATGGACAGTGGCCAACAAAAGGCGATATTGAGTTTCATAACCTCCATGTTTGTCTCTTCAACTTTATGCCCTATGCATATTCTATAATTGTGCTCACATCAGTATTTATGAAACTAGATAGCTTTAGGTATAGTAAATGCTAACTTTGGCAAAACAATAAATTTCATTATAAGGCATTATTCCAATAGTAATATGGTCCTTTTGATTTTTATATTCTTCTTGTTAACAGAACTGCAACCTTTAGTTCTTAATATATTCCCAGAATATTCCAGAAAACTAAAGCTTGTTTAAGGTGGAAAACAATTGTAGCTGATAACTGCTTTAGTAGCTAATGACCCTTAAGAGCGTGTAATGTGATGCAGGTTCGATATGCGCCGCAGCTGCCTTTTGTTTTGAAAGGCCTGACATGCACCTTACTTGGAGGAAAGAAGACAGGTATTGTTGGTAGAACAGGTGGTGGCAAATCAACCATGATTCAGGCACTATTTCGCATTGTGGATCCATGTATTGGCCAAGTGTTGATAGATGGCACTGACATCTGCAACATTGGACTACATGACCTTCGGACAAGATTGAGCATCATTCCACAAGATCCTGTTATGTTTGAGGGGACCCTGCGAACCAATATTGACCCCCTTGGGGAGTATAGTGATGAGAAAATCTGGGAGGTACATTCCAATCAGTAAATTTATTTCGTTTCTAGGTTCCATTCTGCAGCTAATACATGTGCTATCTAGGCATTGGATTCTTGTCATCTTGGGGATGAAGTTAGAAAGAATGAGCTTAAGCTTGACTCACCAGGTTTGATACCTGCCAGAAGGTCTCGGGACACTGGTCAGTGATGCCAATAAAGCCTAACTTGTTCTTTGATTTTTCAAATGCAGTGACCGAAAAGGGCAAAAACTGGAGCACAGGTCAGCGCCAACTTGTGTGTTTAGGAAGGGTGATTCTGAAACGGAGAAAGATCTTGGTTTTGGATGAGGCAACTTCATCTGTGGATCCAATTACAGACAGCTTGATTCAGAAAACCTTAAAACAACAATTTGTCGAATGCACAATGATTGCAATAGCTCATCGTATCACATCAGTTCTTGATAGCGACAACGTCTTGCTTCTGGAGAACGGTTAGTATGCTCCTGACTTACGAACCAAAACTATGTACACATTCATTACTCCTCACTCACGCTTGAACACGGTTCATGCTGTAAAATAGGTGAAATTGCAGAGCATGACGCCCCAGGGAAACTGCTAGAGGACAGTTCATCCCTATTTTCCAAGCTTGTATCTGAGTACCATGGGATCTGATTATTAGTAGCAAATGCAAGAAAACAGATAATAAATCGATACTCTACAGATGATGTTTCGTTATAATTTACTGTGTGTTGGGGTTTGGGGATATGTTACGTGAAGACTATAGTTACTGTATTAGTTTTTATATACTCATGACTCGCTCCAAAATCAAAATATCTGAATTCTGGTGGTGCAGCGAAATTGATTAGATGAGGTTTCTCATGAACAATCAATTTACTTTATCTTTTTTAATGAGGAATTGTTGTGGCATGCGCAAGTTGATATTTTACCGGCGTACTCACTCCGTCCTAAAATACAGTACATTGTGACAAAGTTGCCATACAGGATTCGAGAGTAAGGCATATGAAAGGTTACAGTTTATTTATTATGTCCGCTTAATGATCATCAGAGATGTAAGACATGCATGGACAAACTTGTTCCTGATACAGTCACCTCATAAGCAAGGCAAGCTACTAGTAGTAGTATTCAATCTTCTCGTACACTCAGCATGTACTTCGTCCCAGTGCCTGTGGGCTGTGGCTGCTCTACAGAGCGGCAGCAGTCAGCCACAGCACGTAGTTGCGCGGCATGAAGTCGCAGATCTCCTCCCCGCGCGTCGCGTTCAGCATTTGGAAGTAGCGGCCATCCCAGCTCGTCGTGTTGGCATGGCACATCGCGATCGCGGTCGCGCCGCTGGCCGCGGCCGCCGCCGCGTGGTCGTCTTCGTCTCCGAGCCCCATCAGCTCAACACGGAGAGCTTGCACGTCCCCCGCCCGGTGGCAGTAGTGGACCATGTACGGATACGCCATCAGGTGGCATGGCACCATGGCGCTGGCGCATCCGCCTGCCTTGCCGATGCGCGCCACCCCGTCCGGTGCCACCGTGTACCTGGCCGCGTCCTCCTTCCCGTGGATGACGGTGACGACGGCGCGCAGCTCGCTGGTCCTGGTCGCCAGCGAGGAGGCGGCAAAATCGAGCTCCGCTTGCTCGAAGGTGGCGCAGGTGTGAGGCTCCGAGGACTCGGCCTCGCATATCCGGAGGGTGGCGGCGACTTGATCTGCCTTCTTGGATCCACGAGGAATCCCAAATGTCCTCAGGATGGTGTCGACCTGCTTGTAGCTGAAGGGGATGGCGTCCGCGACCTCCCGAGAGACGAACCTCCGGGGATCGGGGAAGCCATTGCCGGCGAACTTGGTGCCTTCCGGGAGGACTGCACCTGGAAACAAGCTCTTCCTCGTAAAGAGCATCCCAGTCGCGACATGCAGGTCGCCGTCATGGCCGGCTGCCAGCGTCGTCTCAGCAACATATGCTGCAGCAAAGATGATGGCATGTACCGTAAGTCACCAAATTAAAAGATAATCTATAAAAAACTTGAATTCACTTTGGTAAAAATTATATGTGCAGAATGAGATATCATCTGTTCATCATATACCATCCGGTACGAAGGAGCTCAACTGTGCGGCAGCATCACCAAGCGATGGGCTAGGGTCTCTCTTGGGATATGAGTATGCCTCCGGTATGAAGGAGCTCTGCTGTGTAGCAACGCCACCAAGCGACGGGCTAAGGCCACCTTTGAGGCTCCACGCCGGATATGCCTCGGGCGCGAAGGAATTCCGTTGTGCAGCAACACCGAAATGTGGTTGGTTGTGGTCTCTCTTGCGGTTCCACTTCACCGGATATGCCTCCTGCGTGAAGGAGCTCTGCTGTGTAGCAACACTACTAAACAACAGGCTAGGGTCTCCCTTGAGGCTCCATGCCGGATATGCCTCTGGAGTAAAGGAGTTTCGTTGTGTAGCAACGCCAACATGTGGTGGGTTGTGGTCTCTCTTGTGGTTCCACTTCACTGGATATGCCTCCGATGTGAAAGAGCTTTGTTATGTAGCCACACCACCAAGCGACGGGTTAGGGTCTCTCTTGAGGCTCCATGCCGGATATGCCTCCGGCATGAAGGAGTCCCGTTGTGCAGCAACACCGACACGTGGTGGGTTATGGTCTCTCTTGTGGTTCCACTTCACCGGATATGCCTCCGGCGTGAAGGAGCTCTGTTGTGCAGCAATACCACCATGTGGTGGGTTGTGGCCTCTCTTGTGGTTCCACTTCACCGGATATGCCTCCGGCGTAAAGGAGCTCTCACGTGAAGCAGCTCCAGCAGACTTTAGTGTCGAGGTGGACTTGGTGCCGGTGAGGTCTTCCTCTTGGTCTTGGGCCAGGGACGGAAAGAACACGGCGTCAGTGTCGTCGTCTTTGATGGAGATTGCCTCCATGCTGCTGCCGGTCCTGGCTCCTCTGCCCCACACCGCCGCCGAGGACGATGGCAATTGCCACGGCGACAGCGAGGGTTAGGAGAAGCAGGGCCATGGCGCGGAAGCCCATGGCTTGCTGGTCTTGGGGGTGCGCCGTGCGCGGCTTCGTCTTGTCTTAGGTTTTGGTTGAGAATGGAGTGGGAGCGAAGAGTGTGTCGCATCTCTTGTGTCATTGTGTGTGGGCAAGGAGCAAATTTATAGGCAAAGAGGACCCCTGAAACCTGAATTCCTCTGATCGATGGAGTGACTGACTGAGCTGCGGCCTACGGTATGTCATGCGTGGGTTCGTCGGAGGAGTCGAAATCCAGTGGTGGGTCAGGGTTCATCAGGCCAGGCCGACCAGGAGCTCCTCGGCGCGTACGTGTATGTATGCCCGGGATCAGAAGACCATCGTTTTTTTCAATAGCTGGCCGGGTTCCTGAGTTTTCAATAGCAAGGCCCTTGACTGTGACTCTGCGCTCCGCACATGAACATGCATCCGGGATCCCCTCCAACGTTTTTTCAGAGATCGGAGTAAATTGAACGTACGTATGACAAAATTAAGTAACTTAAGTAAATAAAAGATTTCAGAGAAAACGGTAAGAGACAAAAGAAACTATTGAAAAGTTTGGTTGATTATAAATAGTTTGGGATTTTCGATACAAAACTGTAGGAACCTATTAGGAGACTGTTGGAAAAGAACATAATTTAAGATTATATTTTTCTGTTAACTTGCTAGATCTATATTAGTTTAACAGATATGCTCTTAGCTATCTATACTAGAGGCTAGAGAACAAAACACCACTATATCCTTCTTCCTGTCACTTCTGGACTTAATTTGAGGGCTGCTTCACAAGCTTGAACTCTTTGTCTTGACGCTTGATGGCTGCCTCATATACTCCCGCCTCCTTTGTAGCTCAACCTCATTGTCCATGAGACAAATTAATTTGAAATCCACCCTGATACGGCGCTTTTGCTAAATCCGTTGTCGTTCCACCTCATGTTGTTGATCCTCGATCCATCTTGACCGTCAAGACTTACGCAATATTAACCTTTGGTTTTCCCATCTCTTGGATATCCTCGTTGCCACAAAGGCGCAACCAAATCAAGTGATCACATGCGTCTGCTTAACTAAATCAAGTAACTACATGCATTCGGACAAATTTCATGAATGAGTTGCTCATGTGTGGGTTCGTTGGAGGAGTTGAAATCCAGTGATGGCCAGGCCGCTTGCCTGTCTTGTCCCACGAATGAAGTGTGCTCAGGATGACTTTGGCTTGACGACGAGCGAGCGAGAGAACGAGAGAGACCTTGTTCGCTTCGTTGTGGTCAGCGTCTGTTGTAACACGGTTCCGGAGAACCTTGTCAACGCGATGATGAACAGAGGAGGTCTGGACGATGAACTAAGTGGGTAACTTGTATGAACTCGCACGGACCTTCACCACATTACGGCGAAAAGGTGAAGGTCCGATGAGTCAATGAGATAATGAATGAGGCTCGAATAACACAACTGTATTTCTTTGCAGATTACAATGGTGGGTCCAGAGGCGATTAGGGTTTCACTAGCCTCTGGAATCCTCCTCTTTACAATGCAAAGGGGTCCCCCTTTTATACTGGCTTGTACAGCAGGATTCACGATTACAATTTTACCCTCGACATTCAAGAGAATAATCCACGGATATGCTATCCCCAGGCTATCTTCCTCGGGGCACTTTCGTCTTCCCTCGTTCCGTGCTGACTTCGCCCGATGGGCCTTGGCTCGCCCGAGCTTCCTCCTTAAGGCCCATCGGGCCCTTGGTGCCGGCGCGTGGAAGTGAAGGTCAGGTCGAGCTTCACATCGCCTCGTTGTGGAGGTGAAGGTCGGGTCGAGCTTCACGTCATCCCGTTGTGGAGGTGAAGGTCGGGTTGAGCTTCACATCGCCCCATCGTAGAGGTGGAGGTTGGGTCGAGCTTCACATGGCCCCGTTGTGGAGGTGAAGGTCGGGTCGAGCTTCACATCGCCCCGTTGTGGAGGTGAAGGTCAGATCGAGCTTCACGTCGCCCCATTGTGGAGGTAAAGGTCGGGTCGAGCTTCACGCCGCCCCGTTGTGGAGGTGAAGGTCGGGTCGAGCTTCACATTGCCCCGTTGTGGAAGTGAAGATCAGGTCGAGCTTCACGCCACCTCGTTGTGAGGTGAAGGTCAGGTCAAGCTTCACGCCGCCCCGTTGTGGAGGTGAAGGTCGGGTCAAGCTTCACGTCGCCTCGTTGTGGAGGTGAAGGTCAGGTCGAGCTTCACATTGCCCTATTGTGGAGGTGAAGGTCGGATCGAGCTTCACGTCGCCCCATTGTAGAGGTGGAGGTTAGCCCGGCTCGTGGTTCGGGCGGAGCTTGGCCATCGACGCTTGAGTGCTCGTTGCCTAGTGGAGGTTGTGCTCCCCCGTTGGTGCCGCATGTAGGCCTTGCAGCGGCGGTTCGCATCACGGCGGAGCTCGTAGAGGTTGCACAAGCGGAGCTCAGACCGCTCCTCTAGTCGTGGCCGATCTTGGCCTGAGTGCCAGGGTGACCACTGCCATAAACGGCCTGAGTGCCATGGCGACCACTGCCATAAACTGAATTCTTTCAACTGCTTCCTCCTTGTTGCTTTCTTGCTCTGATGCAAGGATGCATGTCCCAAAATTCTGTAGGCAACCTCACCAAGGCTTCGAAAGATGGATTCTATGCCGGGTGCTAAGTGGTTTGGCAAGTGAGCTATTTCTGCTATGACTCGTGGTTCCTGATGGACTCTCATCATGGGCTATTAGTTGAAACCCATTGCTAAACAAGGGCATTGCAATTTTCGTGATTGTTGGGACCTTGTTTGGTTACTACCTAACTGTCTTGACTGGTGGTGGGTGGTTTGGTGATTGAAGACTTAGACTCCTATGGCCCTTGGTTTCATCTTTTATTGTGTAAAGGAGTAGGTTGGTTTTGTGCCTTGTGCACAATTGTACTTTCCTACTTTTAAGCTTCTCTTTGATGTAAATGTAAAGAGGAGCTTTGGTTTTGTGGAGACATAGTTGTTTTTCATGTGCGAAGTTTTCCTTCTTTGCTTTTGAAGCTTGAAGCTTAGTTTTGATGTGAATGTGAAGAGGAGCTTCACCTATGTGAAAACATAGTAAGTTTTTGCACAAAGTTTTCTTACTTTGCTCTCAAAGCTTGAATGAGATCCTCTTGTGAGGAGTGTTTTTCTTTTCTTTGGAATCTTTTGATTCCCCTGATGCCTAACGGATAACTGAAGGTCTTCTTCTAGGACTACCTTGATGCCTGTTGTTTGACAGGTCTTCTTTCAAGAATCTGAGTAGATATGCCTCGATGCCTATTGCTTGATAGGACTTTTTTCAAGGACTTTGAATAGACATACATTGATGCTTGATGTTGGACAGGTCTTTTTTCAAGGATTTTGAATAGAGATGCCTTGATGCATGTTATTTGACAGGATTTTTTTCAAGGACTTTGAATAGAGATACCTTGATGCCTGATGTTGGATAGGTCTTTTTTCAAGGATTTGGAATAGAGATGCCTTGATGCCTGTTGTTTGACAGGACTTTTTTCAAGGACTTTGAATAGAGATACCTTGATGCCTCATGTTGGACAGGTCTTTTTCAAGGATTTTGAATAGAGATCGTTCCATGTCTTACGCTTTTAGCATTGGTCATGGAAGGTTCTCTTGTTTGTCTATTAACTTCATCGAATATTGCTACCCTATTGCTGGTAGCTTTCGACCTTTTTGGCATAAGATATTTTCGGGGATCCTCTTTATAATTCAGAGGTTGATTACGTAGGTCTTACCTCGTTAAAAATCTCACCTCCTAAGATCGGAGCTCCCCATCTTTATCCTAAAGTCAAAAAGACCCTTGTCTTCCAGCTTCTATTGTGATGAGTGGACCTTCCCATTTGGGTTGTAACTTTCTAATGTTGGGCAGCGCAAAGTGCGGGTTGTCTGATTGCTTTGGCTAATAGCACTCTTGCCCCAATATGCGATCTGCACATCCCTGCATGTATTTGAAGTAGGAGGTCTTTCCCTTCATTTTCTGAGACCCATTTCAGTCAAGGTTGGACTATGCCTTCGTTGTACAGCTAATCATTAATTGTCACATTGTTTCTTGGTCTTGCTTTCGTTCTGTATGCAACAGCATTATCACCCGCAAGATGGATTTTATTGATTTGATCCATGATGACTTTCCTCCAATCTTCTTCTTCGATCAAGGCAATTGCTTTGAAGGCCTCTGATAGGGATGCGATCGCTTGTTTATGCATCATTTGATAGAATGTGTCTTCTAGCATTGATGTGTTGTTCGCAGCTATTTTTGCTAGTTCATTTGCTTCTATGTCTTGTGATCTTGGGATATGCTTTAGAGTGATGCCCTAGAATCTTCTCTCAAGTGCTTTGACTACGAGAAGGTGATTTGCTATTTTTGGCTCATGAGCTGTGTATACTTTTTCTACATGCCGTGCCACTACATGGGAATCTATCTTGATTAGAACTCTCTGAGCTCACGGTGCCTTTGGCTTGTTTAGTCCCAGGACTAATGCTTCGTACTCTGCTATGTTAGTTGTGCTTTTGAATTCTACCCTTGCTGCATATTTGGTTGATATCTGAAGGTGATATCAGAACTGCGAAGGCTCCTACACCTTGGTGACCCCACGTGCCATCTATATAGATGGTCTAGACTGACTCTTGAAAGTTACCTATCTCTTGCGATGAAGGTGTCCAGTCTGCCAGGAAATCCGCGAGTGCTTGCGACTTGATAGTTGTTCTTGGCATGAAGTTTAGTGCAAATTTTGACAGCCCCATTTCCCATTTTGCAGTTCTTCCAGAGGCTTCTTTGTTGTTCAATATATCAATCAAAGGTCGGGTTGTTGGAATCATTATCTCATGATCTTGAAAGTAGTGCTTGAGTTTTCATGATGCTGCTAGGGCTGCATACACGATCTTCTTGATTTCTGAGTAGTTTAGCTTGGCTCCTTGAAGGGCTTCCGATATGTAATATACCGACTATTGTATTGTTTTGGATTGAGACTCGTTTTCTTGAACTAGCACCGCGTTTACAACGTGCTTTGTTGCTGAGACATATAGTAGCAGTGGAGCTTCCTTTTCTGGCATGGAGACTGCTATGTCATTTGCTGGATAGTTCTTCAATTGCTGGACTGCTCTTGACTGTTTAGCTCCCCACTCGAACTTTCTAGTGGTTCTAAGATTTGAAGAACGTCTAGCCTTCGACGGAGGTCGCTATCTGATCTACAGTATTTTTTGAATTTCTCATCTAGCTTGGCCTTAGTTGCGAGCTTCTCTCTTGCTAAATGACTGGTGAAGGCTCCGATGTGAAGTCCTTTTATGGCTGCTTCAATTGCTACCTTGTCTGGGACATCTAGGGCCTTAGCCCTGAGGTGTAAGAATCTTAGTATTCTTTCAGTGGCTCTCCTTGCTGGTGCTTGCAGCTAAATAGGTCTGAAGAGGACAGTGATTCGCTTGCAAACCCTTTGAAGTTTGCTATCAATTGAGCACATAGATTCTCCCCTGAATAGATTGTCCCTAATTTGAGTTTTGCTGCTGTGATGAAAGATTTTACCAAGTCGGTGTCATTTCGTCTTGTTGACGCAATGACTGCCTCAAAGCTCATTATGAATTGACGTGGGTTAGACTTGTCATTGAATTGTGGTAATGAGATAGGTTTGTATGTTGGTGGCCACGGTGAGCTTTGAAGCCCTTTAGATAACGGAGACTTCGAGTCGATAGTTCTCTGAAAGGATGGCATGGCTATGCTTAGTCCTTGCATTGGGGCTGGCGTTGCTGCTGGGTAGGGGTTTGGCTGGTTGGCTTGAGTTGTGGTACCCTGGGCTTGCAGTGGCGTTTGCATGCTTCGCATTTTCGCTTGCAGGATTGCCATCTGCTATCTGATTTTTGCTACTTGCTGTGAAGCTGTGATTGTTCTCTGGTTTGCTTCATATTGTGCAACTAACCTGTCTCTTTCTTGATGCATCTGCTGCATTGTGGCCCTCAACTGCCGAAGCTCTTCTTCCAGGCTTGGGTTTTCTTGAGGCTGCTGGGGAGCTGGCTGCTCATTTGGATCTTCCGCGTTACCATTTTCCACCTCTGCCTCAACCTCCATGGCTGAGGCGTAGGCGCTTCGAGCTGCTCTTCTTGGGCGCTAGCGCGGAGCTGATGCTGCTGCTGAGTGGAGGCCTTTGTTCTATTCCACGTGGGGGTCTTTTTTCTTGGTGGCATCTGTAGGTTTGAGAGTGGCCTGAACATGGTGGGCGCCAAATGTTGGACACGGTTCCAGAGAACCTTGTCAACGCGATGAATGAACGAAGGAGGTCCGGACGATGAACTATGTGGGTAACTTATATGAACTCGCATGGACCTTCACCACACTACGGCGAAAAAGGTGAAGGTCCGATGAGTCAATGAGATAATGAATGAGGCTCGAATAACACAACTGTATTGCTTTGCAAATTACAATGGTGGGTCCAGAGGCGATTAGGGTTTCACTAGCCTCTAGAATCCTCCTCTTTACAACGCAAAGGGGTCTCCCTTTTATACTGGCTTGTACAGCAGGAATCACGATTACAATTTTATCCTCGACATTCAAGAGAATAATCCACGGATATGCTATCCCCAGGCTATCTTTCTCGGGGTACTTTCGTCTTCCCTCGTTCCGTGCTGACTTCGCCCGATGGGCCTTGGTCTGCCGAGCTTCCTCCTTAAGGCCCATGGAGGTGAAGGTCGGGTCGAGCTTCACATCGCCCCGTTGTGGAGGTGAAGGTCAGGTTGAGCTTCACGTCACCCTGTTGTAGAGGTGAAGGTCGGGTTGAGCTTCACATCGCCCCGTCGTAGAGGTGGAGGTCGGGTCGAGCTTCACGTTGCCCCGTTGTGGAGGTGAAGGTCGGGTCGAGCTTCACGTCACCCCGTTGTGGAGGTGAAGGTCGAGTTGAGCTTCACGCCGCCCCGTTGTGGAGGTGAAGGTCGGGTCGAGCTTCACATCGCCCCATTGTGGAAGTGAAGGTCAGGTCGAGCTTCAAGTCACCCCGTTATGAGGTGAAGGTCAGGTCGAGCTTCACGCCACCCCGTTGTGGAGGTGAAGGTCGGGTCGAGCTTCACGTCGCCTCGTTGTGGAGGTGAAGGTCAGGTCGAGCTTCACGTCGCCCTATTGTGGAGGTGAAGGTCGGATCGAGCTTCACGTCGCCCCGTTGTAGAGGTGGAGGTTGGCCCGGCTCGTGGTTCGGGCGAAGCTCGGTCATCGACGCTTGAGTGCTCGTTGCCTAGCGGAGGTCGTGCTACCCCCTTGGCGCCGCAGGTAGGCCTTGCAGCGGCGGTTCGCGTCACGGCGGAGCTCGTAGAGGTTGCGGCAGCGGAGCTCAGACCGCTCCTCTGGTCGCGGCCGAGCTCGGCCTGAGTGCCAGGGCGACCACTGCCATAGACGGACGACGGAGGTCGAGGCGACCTCAGCCACGTCGACATGGCAGGTACAACCCTTGTTCCAGCAAGAAATCACAATCCACTCGAGTCGAGTTAATCTTTTTACGAGTCGATCTTGGCAATAACTCTGCGACTCCGGTGGTCAATCCCCAACAGCGTCCTTCGTTCGGCTTATTAGCTAGAACATCTTCAAACCGCATTTGTCATTTCACTTCATGTTGTTGGATATCCTGGCTCGTTGCCATAAAGGCCGCGCAACCAAATCAAGTGACCACATGCGTCTGCTTAACCAAATCAAGCAACTATACATGCATCCGAGCAATTTTAGTTGTCAACTACTGTATTAGTTGAGGCATGTACGTATACGGTTGGGCCGTTGGGAAAGCAGTACGAGCATACACTCGATTTCGAAAAAAAAAAAGTTGGGCCGTTGGGGTGCATGATGGTCGATGTGGATCGTCCCAATGCAATGCGAGCTGCTTCAGTCAATAAGGCCTGCTTTTTCCCGCACCTGGAAGGGGACGGGCGCGTGTGCAAACAGACGAGGATGCTGCAGCTTCCCGTCTCGACCTCATGCCACTGCTGCGGCCTGGGTGTACGCAGGTCGTCGTCACGTTAGTATGCTTTCCCCGTTGTTGGTCTATATATGGCTATGTATAGGTTTGCTGCACTTCTATTCATTGTTACACACTTGCACCACTGCACATGTGACATGCCGCAGGCCACATTTCTCTGGGTAGGAATTTATGGCCCCTCCTGCTATTTGTGAACACCAGAGGCTACAAATCCCGAGTCACAAAAAATACCTAAAAAATCAGAAAAATCTATAAGAATCATAAGAGGAACTTCATGTTCTCTCCATCCATAAGTACTAAAGTATACAGATAGTTAATAACAAGAATCCATAACATAAGAGCTTGTTTGGATACATTGTAATGACATAATAATCACCATTGTGATCCTTTTATGAGGTGGATAATTATAATCAAAGAAACTAATTAAAATAGTCCTATAATCCACTTGATACCTAATTTATTTATGGAGATTATGGGTGCCAGAAAGTCCAGCCTACCCCCATCATATCTAAAGTAGCACCAAACTAAAGGGCAAGATAAGTATTTGTCAATTTAACCAACAATAATCTTGGGATCTAAACACTTCAATTACTATAATCAATAATCTAGATTATAATAATCCTATAGATACCCAAATTATAATAACATGGATGTGATCCAAATAGACCCTAAGTCTGAATAACTACCAAAAAAAACATTTTGTTGCAAACCGAAATAGATCAACAAGTAACATCACTAGGCAAGTAACCATGTGTGTTTAACAGATATTTACACAACACAATCAATGAGAACATGTTACCAAGCTTTGGAAGATACTATGACAGAAAAACATTTTGGTTTTATGACAACCATTATATGTGATAATTTTTACTGTTGGCTCAAAGGTCGATCGAGCGCAATGGGTCGAAAAATCGACGGTGAAGATTGTTTTTACCGTGTGGATTTATGTATGCATGGTCTAGTGGTGAAAATCATTGTGGGTATCACCGCCAGACCATGTGCTAATTCAAAGATTGAAAATTATTTTCACCGCCTATTTTAGCCCATTACATCACACTTTACACTTACAAACCAATGGAAAGAAGTTTCACCACTGCTTTGGACGTAGTTACTGGTGGTGAGCATCAAGCGTATCTGTTTTCATCTATTATACGTAGAGGTTTCATGAAAACTATAAGGTTCACCGTTCAAAAAAAACTATAAGGTTTGAAATTAGCATGGGGAGCATGGTGAGAACTATCCTAAGAAAGTCGCATGGGACACAGTCCATGGACCCATGTGGGATACCGTCTACGAAACCAAGAATGAAACTAAGAAGAGGAATCATGATGAAGGGCCCAAAGAAAGATTAGAAAGTATGTACCTTTGATTGGGTTGTGATCCACACACTCACATTGAGTCGCCAATGTTATAACATGCAGTGGTCAGTCTGCGCAAAGCCATAATACTTGATATTGGAAAGCGAAGCATGGTGGCCAACATGACTCTTGGAAGACTTGTTTTTGGACCGAACCAATTCTTTCTTGTGACAAAAAAGACAGTAATAGAGCCTCGTCTATAAGGGGATCGACTCCTCTGTCACCTTACAGAATCACAAGGAGTAGGTCCCCAGACAGTACTGGCAGCACCAAAGACTGATATGATTGATATATCTACTTGTACCAGAACTCAATCATCTAAGAAGGATGTAACGGAAATGGGCCAAAGGTCATGCTTTCTGGCGAGTTTGTGAATAAAGAAATGAGTGCATGGTCCAAACTTTTGCAAGAAAACAACATGACAGAGGAAGACCTTGCAAATTTTCAACGTGGACAGGATAGAGAGGAGACGTCGCGTGTATGGCAGTTTAAGCATGGGTCTGATGCAGTGGCTCCTGAGCAAGCCCCAAAATAAATTACATCAGTTGCATTGCATGATTGGTACAAACAACAAAGGAGTGTCATGTTAGAGCAGATATAAGGCAGACATTTTCACATGGCGAACGTGTATCGTGAGTCAAGTTCGCGAGTCAAGTTCTCCCTCTACGTGCGTATCATGATATGCACTTGTTACTTGATGTACACTATACTAAATGAGTAAATATATAAATAAATGAATCAAGAAAAACAAAACACATTATAATATTTGGAATGGAAGAATTATTTAGTCCTTTTTAACCCATAGAACTAAGGGGATTGGTATTTTAAAGGTGCTTGGTTTTTTTTGGATCGTTCAGGCGATGTTGCTAGCCACCTATCGTGCTTCTTTTGTTCCCTACGTTAATTCAACTAAAAAAGCCACATGCGACTAAATTCTAGCACTTGTGTAGAACTAATAGTTTGTTGCTAATAATTAGCTCATTGGATTAAAAGAAGTCTAGCTAATAGTTGAGCTAAGTGTTAATTACCTAACTAACAACTATTTCACTAGTTAAACCAAAGTAGCTAATAGCAAATAATATTGTTGATGGTCAAATTTGACGTATATTTTAGCCTAACGGTTTTGAGAAGAAATTCTATTTGGACAGGGATCTGCTATTATTAGTAAACATATATTAGTAAACGTATATTGTTTATATTTCTCCATATGGTGCTGTTTTTGAAGCCTCATGCCGCTTAGAATTCTTTTGCACAAATAATCAAGCCGAATATGAAGCTTTGCTTTTCGGGCTGCGGCTGTTGGTTGCTATAGGTGCTACGCATATTGAGGCTTTTGGTGATTCCTTATTAGTAGTGCAGCAAGTATCCAAGGTTTTTTAATGTTTCGATGGATCACTTAATGCTTATCTTGGTACATGTCTAGATATTATTGCTACCTTGGATTCCTTTAGTATTACTCATATATCTAGATATGAAAATTATAGAGCAAATGAGTTGGCGCAGCAAGCATCCGGTTATCACGTTCAGCATGGAGTGTTTTACATCTCTCAAGAGCCGATGTCTTGTCTTGCTATCATAGGCGAGGCCGAACCGCAGCCCACCGATTCGGCCACTAATTTAAAACCTTGTGCAGGTGAGGACAAAGATTGGAGGAGGCCCATTGTTAATTACTTGCAGGATCCTAGCAAGAGAGTGGACAAGACGGTTTCGGCGGATGGCTTTCAAATATGCATTGATTGACAATGATCTTTATCGCCGAGCTGTTGATGGTATTCTTTTGAAGTGCTTGGATGAGGACCAAGCAAGAGTTGCTATGGGAGAGGTACATGAAGGCATATGTGGTACATATCAGTCGGCACACAAGATGAAGTGGTTGCTACGGTGTGCTGGTTTCTATTAGCCGAGGATGATTAATGATTGCTTCAGATATTACAAGGGGTGTGAACCTTGTCAAAAGTTTGGTAATATTCAGTTAGCTCCCACTGTTATATTACATCCTATTATCAAGCCGTGGCCATTCAGAGATTGGGGTTTGGACTTTATTGGACAGATTCATCCTCCATCATCAAAGGGGCATCGGTTTGTGCTAATTGCTACTGATTATTTTACCAAGTGGTCAGAAGCAGTACCTCTAAAAAATATGACACATGTGGAGGTAATTCACTTCATAACTGAGCACATTATCCATAGATTCGGCATTCCTCAAACTTTAACTTCGGATTAAGGGTCTTCTTTCATATCATCCCAAGTCCTAGATTTTGCTAAATTGTATAAGATAAAGTTGCTAAATTCCTCTCCATATTATGCCCAAGCTAATGGACAAGCTGAGTCTACAAATAAAATTTTGATCAAGCACATCAAGAAGAAGATTGAAGATAATCCTAGAAGGTGGCATGAGGTGTTGTCCGAGGCTCTTTGGGCGCATAGGATCTCAAGGCATGGTGCTACTAAGGTAACTCCATATGAGCTTGTATATGGGCAAGAGGCTGTTTTGCCTGTAGAGGTAAATCTAGGCGCTTTGAGATTAGCCAAGCAAAATGACTTATCAGCAGTGGATTTTCACAATTTGATGATAGACAATATTGATGAGGTCGCCGATAAGAGATTGGAAGCATTGAAGGCTATTGAGAGAGACAAGCTGCGAGTGGCAAGAGCATACAACAAGAAAGTTAAATTGAAAAGCTTTTAAGTTGGTGATCTAGTGTGGAAGGTGATTCTACCAATTGGTCCTAAGGATAATAAATTTGGGAAGTGGTCTCCAGGTTGGGAAGGACCTTTCAAAATTGTGAGAGTAGTTTCTAGAAATTCATATTTGGTGGAGTCACTGCAAGGTACTTTGCTGCCCCGTGCTCTTAATGGCAAATATTTGAAGAAGTTTCATCCAAGCATCTGGCAAGAAGCTTAAGCACATATGGCCGATACTTGGTTATCGTACTCAGAATTTTAACATGGCCGATATTTTTATATCGCCCTTAGAACAAACATAAATATGGCTGATGGGTGTGTTGACATCGTCCTTAGTCTAGGCATAAGAAAAAAGTATATTTTTTGGCATGCAAGCTTTGCCAAAAAACAGGGGGGCATGTGTTGATGGTCAAATTTGACATATATTTTAGCCTAACGGTTTTAAGAAGAAATTTTATTTGGACAGGGATCTGCTATTATTAGTAAACATATATATGCAGCGCTAAGCAAGTTTACAGTTTTGTCTGAGATGTACAGAGCCTTGGGCATCCAGAGATTTGGGGCGATCCTGTCCAGAGTCTTCAGGGGATTTATGGCAATACGATTGAGTTGAGATTCATCAGGAGCATGCACTGCAGTGCCGTGTACAGCATGGAGTCCAATTAGATTACTACTATGTGCTGGTATATGGTACTAGTATGGATACGTGAAGCAAATAAGGAGACAGCAGAGCCTGGTTGGAGCATAAGTGGATTTCTGCATGAAGTTTACACATGACGGCGTGAACTATATTTGGAAATTTTCTGCATGCACGTATGAACAAAGAAAGGGATTAGAGCTTGAACTGGACTATGCCACGTTTGCCTGTACGTGATCCTGATCAGCCGAATAGGAAGGGGAGCCAATCAAAATACGATACGGTCACTTTGTATTCTGTTCGGATTTGTGTTTCTCGTAACACCTGAAAAGTCCAGCCGCTCTATATATATATATATATATATATTAGGAGTGATGGCCGATTGCCCACACACAATCGACATATCAATCTACTATATTATTTCGCATCTATTGTTTTCTCTCGAGTTTTGCTTCTTGTTTTTCGTTGTCGTCTACTTCGTTGCGACAGCGAGCACAAGGTCCTAGGGGCGGTTAGGCCGACCTAGGGCAGCCCATCGCCGCCGTTCTCCCTGACGGGGTCCCTCCCGGGAGCGTGGGGCGTCGGATTCCAAGAGCTCTCGCCGGTGTGTCTTGCGTATCGCGCTCCCGACGAGACTCCCCTTGCGACGTGTCTTGCGCATCGCGCTCGTCACCGGGGGCACACGTGACGTGTTCGTGTGCGAACAAATATTAGGTTTGAACTATTAGCTAACTAACTATTAGCAGCTAATAGATCTACACAAGACCTGGCAGAGCAGCCAACCAACAAAAAGTACAACCTATGATCCTATTTAGATCATAAAGTTATTATAGTTAGTTGCTAATAATCATCAACTTAGATGTAAACAGGCCTAGCTAATTGTTAGCAGAGGAATATCTAACTACTAGTCGTTTCACTAATTGTACTAAACTAGCTAATAACATCTAATATTAGCTATGAGCCATGAACTAGCTAATTATTAGCCTATAATGAATCCAAACATGGTCTAAATAGCATCGCCCATTGTTTAACAGCTAGCCAACATAAGCCTCCGGCAGCAAACAGGCGATGATGGCCTGTGCTATGCAGCCAAACCGCCGTATGTTTTTGCACTGCCAGCAAAATGCCAGCTTTGAAAAAGTTTCTTTTTCTTCGAAAAAGATTCCTCTGCACTCAGGAACACTCAAGTTTGTTAATCCGCCGGTCGCGCCTACTGAATTTCACGCGGAATGCTCGTGAACTGATGCAGTGAGAACAAGCAAACGCCACCTATGAATCCTTACCGACTTGGCTCGTCCTAAACCCCTCAATGATGCAACGATATCGTGAGTTCATCACGTTCACAGCCACGCAAGAAACCCTTATCTACATGGCGATCCTTCTTCCATTCATCCTTCCCGTCCCGCGATAAGCGAGGAGCGCCACCAGCCCGAGGCAAAAACCCTCCCAAGCTCTCCGACCAATCTGAGTAACCCCGACGTTTTTGGATGCTGCACATTGTTACGCATCGCAAGACCCCGGATTACTATAGTTCGGTTTTGATTTTCTGATTTCTGAAAAAAAAACCGAAGTTTTCGGATTAAGCGCGGTATTAAGCTTTCAAGTTCTTTGTGCCCCCTTAAACTAGTTATATATTTTGCGGAGAACAGATTGCGGAATCTTGATCCAGTATTGGGACAGGACATGGATCTGCGTGCCCCACCAACCAATTATCCCAAAACTTTATCTTCCATTATCCTATGGCGTCGTCGTCCTGACGCGGGGGCGGCGCGGAGGCCGGAGTCATCATCGTCACCAATAAACAATCGCAGCGCCAGCCGGAGGCTCTCCCTCTCCCGTCCAATCGCATCGCCTGCACGGGCCTCATCATCAGTCCACGACCATCACCACCACCGCCACCACTCGCTCACCGCACTCGGCCGCGACCGAGCCGTCGTCGCGAGATCCAGCGCCGTCGTCGCGCCGCCGATTCCGCCGCCGCCGCCGACGCTGCTGCCGGAGATGCCGAGCCCGACGATCCGGAGGCTGGACGTAGCCTCGCCGGTGCCGGCGGACATCGACATCGCCAACTCCGTCGAGCCGCTCCCGATCGCCGACATCGCCGCGGAGCTCGGGCTCCGGCCCGAGCACTACGACCTCTACGGCAAGTACAAGGCCAAGGTACGTTCTTGATTGGTCCTTCCTGGGTCCTGGCGGCCGGGTGTGGTTCGGGGGTCGGATCTTGAGTGACCTTCCTCTCTCACGATGTTCGCAGGTCTTGCTGTCGGTTCTTGATGAGCTTAAGGCGCAGCAGGACGGGTATTACGTCGTCGTGGGCGGCATCACGCCGACGCCCCTCGGGGAGGGCAAGTCAACCACCACCGTCGGGCTGTGTCAGGCTCTCGGAGCTTTCCTTGACAAAAAGGTGAGATGTTTACTGCTAATTTTGATTGACACAGAGTCCGTTCACCGATGAGAGGATTTTCATTTTATTATCAGAGCAAATTTGTTAGCGGTTCTGAATTGCTGTCTGGGTGCCGGACTCAGCTGATGAATTCAGCCTTGAGGCGTGATACTGTTTTGTTCCATGGGTGTTGTAAGAAACTGATACTGTTTGATGTAATTCTGGACTGATTGTAGAATGCAATCTTTTGCTGCCACTTGTGCAGTGTTTTTTGCCTTTACATTGATTATGCGAGTGCTAGGTACCTATTCCTCTGTTTCAATCAGAATGGAGTAGCATTCAGTAAGATTGATGTTATGCAAATGGTGTGATTTCGTTGAGTATGCTTTGTCAAAACAGTTGGAACAATCGATTCCTCTTGATCTGGATAGGATTTAGTTACTCTTTGAAATTTATCAGGGGAATATACCAAGCATCAAGATCGGTACAGGTACTTTCGGAGAAAATATTAATCAAATATGCTCTTCTAAGTTCTCTGTACTTCATGGTGCTGTAAAAATGTCCAAAGCTTATATTGTATAACTACATCTTTATGTATATGTATTTGCTTGCGTGAATCATATTCACTGACTTTCTCCCAATCTATTTGATATGTTGAGTGCTTCAAGAAAATCTGTATCTTCAAAAAAAACATTTTCTTTGTATTACTGTGTATCATTTGTACTCCCTCCTTCCCAAAAGGAATGCACTTCTAGTTTGGGGCTGAATCAAATTTTCTTAAGTTTGACTAAGTTTAAAGAAAACAGTATGAACACTTATGTCTCCAAATAGGTTTACTATGAAAATATACTCCATGATTAATCTAATGGCACTTATTTGGTATCATAAATGTTAGTACTTTTTTATAGATTTAGCCAAATTTGAAATTGTTTCTCTTTTTTAAAACGAGGAGTGCACTCTTTTTGTGAAAGACGGAATAAGCAATAAGTATATAATAAAATACTGCTGTCTTGTGTAACTTTGAGTCTTCTATTTACATTTCATGCAACTGATAAGCTGCAACTTTCTTTTGTGTCTCCATTATTCTTCTAGTATTAAGAGACAATCATATGTGTGATAAAATAACTTCAGACTGTCTTGTGAGTATCTGCTCCAGATCATACAGAAGTTGTTGCTTGTATTAATGTATTGTTTTTTATTATAGGTTATGACTTGCCTCCGTCAACCATCACAAGGGCCTACCTTTGGAATCAAGGGTGGTGCAGCTGGAGGTGGCTATAGCCAAGTTATACCCATGGATGAGTTCAATCTTCATCTGACAGGCGATATCCATGCAATTACGGCCGCAAGCAATCTTCTTGCTGCTGCTATTGATACAAGGATCTTCCATGAAAATTCTCAGTCAGATAAAGGACTGTTCAACAGATTGTGTCCGGCAAACAAGGAAGGCAAGAGGCGCTTTGCTGACGTAATGCTCAGACGTCTGACAAAGCTGGGCATTTCAAAGACAGACCCCAATGAGCTTACACCTGATGAAATCAGGCGTTTTGCAAGGCTTGATATTGACCCTGAGTCCATTACATGGAGACGGGTGATGGATGTCAATGATCGTTTCCTGAGAAAAATTACTATTGGACAGGGCCCTGAAGAAAAAGGTATGGTGAGAGAAACAGGCTTTGACATATCAGTAGCTAGTGAGATAATGGCTGTATTAGCTCTTACAACTTCCCTCGCTGACATGAGAGAGAGGCTTGGAAGAATGGTGATTGGGAACAGCAAGTCAGGTGAGCCGATAACTGCTGATGATCTTGGTGTTGGAGGTGCGTTGACTGTCCTAATGAAAGATGCTATTCATCCCACCCTCATGCAAACTCTTGAAGGCACACCAGTTTTAGTACATGCTGGACCTTTTGCTAACATTGCTCATGGAAACTCTTCCATTGTTGCTGATAAGATTGCTTTGAAGTTGGTTGGGAAGGGTGGCTTTGTTGTTACTGAGGCAGGTTTTGGTGCTGATATTGGAACTGAGAAGTTCATGGACATCAAATGTAGGTATAGTGGATTGGTGCCGCAGTGTGCTATTATTGTGGCCACAATTAGAGCTCTTAAAATGCATGGAGGAGGACCTGAGGTGGTGGCTGGAAAGCCCTTGGATCATGCATATGTGAGCGAAAATGTGGCCCTTGTTGAAGCTGGGTGTGTAAATCTTGCTAAACATATATCAAACACGAGGAGTTATGGAGTTAATGTTGTAGTTGCAATCAACAAATTTGCGTCAGATACTGAAGCAGAAATGAATGCAGTGCGTAATGCATCTATGGCTGCTGGTGCTTTTGACGCTGTCGTCTGCACACACCATGCCCATGGTGGTAAAGGAGCGGTGAGTTCTCTTTCCCTATCAAGATTTTTAATTTGGTCAAGTATAAGTTAGTGGGAAAACTTAAGGTCATAATCTGTTATGGGGTTGATATTGTACCTTTTGTAGCAACATAACTCATATGATTGTTTCCTAAACAAGGACATATTTATAGCTCTTATTTTTAATGAAATATATTGTATTTCTTATAATTATCCCTTCTAGTTCACTGGTCACTGTTGCCTAGAAAGCTATTCAATTTTTCCTCACATGAACTCTTTATTTATTTCTTCGGGCTAGAACAAGAACCATGTGTATAACATAGTTGTAACTTGTAAGAATTTAACCTGATTCTATTATACCATTTAACTTATTTTCAGGTCGAGCTTGGACTTGCTGTTCAACGAGCATGCGAAAGCCAGGCAGAACCTCTGAAGTTTTTGTATCCTTTGGAATCTAGCATAAAGGAGAAGATTGAGTCAATTGCTAAGTTCTATGGTGCTAGTGGCATTGAATACTCCGAACAGGTACATTATTGTAACCATGCTGTGTTTGATCTTTTTGGTCCTCATTGCATCACCTATACAAAGATAAAACACTCACCCAACAAAGATTACCAGACACCTAGTTTAAGATTTGAATCATGTCAATGATCACCTGAGAGGCTGAGTTACATTATAGAAAAGCGTAATCTGAAATAAAACCAAAAATCTTCCTCAAAATTTACCCCAATGCTTTCTGCGTCTAGAAATATTATATGCGCAGTACACAAAGAATTGAACGTGCCTTCAACTGTGCTGACTTTTTCTTGACCTCCCAATAGGCTGAGAAGCAGATTGAGATGTACACCAAGCAAGGTTTCTCCAACCTGCCTATCTGCATGGCGAAAACCCAATACTCATTCTCACACGTCCCATCCATGAAGGGCGCCCCAACCGGTTTTGTTCTACCAATAAGAGATGTGAGGGCCAGCATCGGAGCTGGGTTCATCTACCCGCTCGTCGGCACCATGAGCACGATGCCTGGGCTTCCCACAAGGCCCTGCTTCTACGAGATCGATGTCGACACTGCCACCGGGAAGGTCATGGGCCTGTCATGAATTCAAGCTCAGATGATGGTGCCCTTGATAGACGAGATTTACTGCATGTTCATTGGAACGTCATTGTGTAGTTACAAAAATTCGGGGCATTCCTGGACTTGAATAATAGTGATAATGATAATAAAAGCCGTTCCTGGCTCCCTGCAACTGCAGTGCCGCTTACTTGCTTTTGTAACCGGAGACTGTAAATGTGGTCGAACCGTG
Source organism: Bothriochloa decipiens (assembly GCA_023333625.1). Classification (NCBI taxonomy): domain Eukaryota; kingdom Viridiplantae; phylum Streptophyta; class Magnoliopsida; order Poales; family Poaceae; genus Bothriochloa; species Bothriochloa decipiens. Next base: position 23,559,268 of record CM041631.1, on the reverse strand, counting down.
CTGTTTAGACTCCCACGCCTTAAATCCTGCGTCCAGTTGAGCTAATTATTCCAGTCTTATATTAGTAGCTGTATTTTCTAAAAAATTCATTTGAACCGCTTGTTTAGTGATTGATAAAGTCAGTGACTCGGTGCTGAGACTGCTGCCTGTTCGACCGAATCAGCAAATCGCAAATCGGCATTGGATGGGCCAAGAACATAGGAGTAGCCAGCCGCCTGCAGTGCGGCCCGTAAACAAATAAAGACCTTGTATTCATGGCCTGTTCGACCAGATCGAGTTCATAGCACGGCCCAGCATTCATGGCAGGCCTCTTGGTCCATCTCGCTAGTTTGGGCCTCGGCGTTCAAATTTGTACACAGAAACCTACATTCGACATTCCCACAGAAAAATTCAGGCATTTAGATTTCTGTATATCATATATGCACATCACATTTACAATTCAAATTCACATGTAATTTTATAGAAGAAAACCCGCCACGGGCAGCAAGGACGACGCGGGAAAAACGGATAGTCCAGCACGGAAAAGCACCCTCCAAAGTCCAAAGCGACCAAGCCCTTGTAGGTACTACTCTGACGCGACAGGCCAACGAGCGAGTCGCCGGCGCGGCACGGAACGAAGGAACCACGGGAGCGGCTGCAAGGGTCAAGCAGCCCTCGCCGCGAGGGCACCGGCAGCGCCTTTCCCGGCCCCCAGGGCGAATTGACCTGGAGCTCACATCACTGCCGGCCGCTGCCCTGTTTCCTGGAAGGAGAACAGGTCTCGGTACCTGTCACGGGCAGGATCGTGTTGCTGTCAATCCGAGATGGAATTAGGAATGCCGGGACACGCTTTTCCTTCCACGACAGGTCGGTGCGTGCGGCGATCACGATCGCCCAACGAAATTATTGGGCAGTCCACAGGAAAAAGGGGCACTAGCGATGGAAGAGTGAAGAGTTGAATCCGTTAGAGGCCTTGTTTATGTGTCTAAATTAGGCTTCTAATTTCAGCATCTAGCACTATATAAAAAAAAATTCCGTCACATCAAAATACCGGCACATGCATGAAGTACTAAATATAGATGAAATTAAAATTTAATTGCACAATTTGACTGTACTTTGCGAGACGTATATTTTAAGCCTAACTAGTCAAAGTTTGGATAATTTTTACCAAATATAAATAAAATGCTATAGGAATTCTGCTATAGGAATTATGGCCCTAATTCAGGGAACTAAACAATGCCAGATATGGAACTGGCAGGAAGTACTGTTCTATTTATGATGAAATGTGACATACCATCAGGAAAATAGACATTTCTGCAACGTTCCGAAAATCTCGAGCCTAGAAACTGTACAGTTTGGATTCTGGAGTGGTGTTTATAAGAAAATCTGCACAGTAGTGCTCTTGTATGTACTTCTCAGAGAATACTGCAGCTTCAACAATTTTCATGCGACTGCTACAAAAGGTTCCAGTCAATAATTCAACGTAGAAACCAACTTTCACCACACCATCCAGTCTACGTACACTGCATGGACAGTCATGATTACTGATTCGTAGAAATTTGACACGCTTTGTATCTTACCTGATCATGGGGGAACACCTATTCCAGCTGTATTCCCTTTTTAGCCCATGCAACGCAAATGCTCAAACGATAGGAACCTACTAGTTCCCAGCTTTTCCAATCCAAGTCATGAACCTCCACTAACCCAATTTATATGCAAAGAATACTTATAAACATCAAATTAATGGCTCAAACTCCACGAGACAGCTGCCTGTACGTGTCTTTTCCTTTCTATTTTCTAGCAGAGTTTTTGTGTTTTTATTTTCTTTTTTTTTTTTGCCTCCGAAACGGGCACAACAATTATCTAAAATGTAAAATGTAATGAATCAGGTGGGGGCTTTGTGAAAAAAGCAGACATCAAATCCTCTGACACTGCAAGGAACTGAGCATACCGGCGTGCCTGTCCCGTAACCATCAGTTTTGCTAGGACCATTTGTTAGATGAATTTAGTGCACCATAAGGCAATCGGCGACGTAGTATTAGTATTCATATCTCGAGAGTGGACATTATTCACTTGACTGATCCAATCTCTTAGGTTGTTTTGACTAATGGTTTCTACAGTTGATAGGTCGGCTTACTCTATTTTGTTATAAGAGAAAAACATTATACCATGGTTGATAAACTGGACCAATAAATTTAAGCAAATAGGACAACATCACGACTCGACTCCTAGGCAGTACTAGTTCAAAATAACCACTATGAAACTGCTCTAATACAATTTTATGGTCTTGCTTACCTGCACGCCCCGCAGTGGGCCAATGAGTAAGCATGCATCTCTAGAGTACTCATCAGACCGTGAGTACCTGTTGGAGCAGCTGCATATAGATACAAATAAACAACAACTGCTGCGCCATCAGGCATTCACCAATGGCTACAGCATAAGTAACAGCAAAATGTTTCAGTTTCAGATCTCATGCGCGGGCCGGCATCGATCATTGCTTGACGCGACGTGAATCTCTCTGAGCACTAGTTTCCTCGCGCTAATGCGTTGGACCTACCATAACCCTGTGCTTCGCGCGGGTGTGTGTCGCGTGCCTAGCGAGCTAGTAATAACCTGATCGATGATGCTGCACCTCACGTACACGTACTCGGACTGGTGGATGGGCCAACTGGCCACGTCGCCATTTTTCTGTGCATGGCATATGGCAATGAGTGGACGCTCTCGCATGCTTTGCACTCGCATCATTACCGTCATCATTTTCTGCGAGCCATCTAGTCGTCGATCAACCGCTGCTCAGTCACGTAGTACTTGCATTTGGCGACTTGGCGTCATCATGCCGGACGGAGAACATTTTCCATTAGACGTTCCATTTGAACGGGGACGAAGTTTTGTCCAAGCGACGGCATGTGGTTTCGTCCTCTCCGATCGGCGAGGACTTGACGTTCAATTTTGGGATGCCTAGAAACGTTCAATTCTCTATCTCCCTCGCGCCAAAGGTTGACTGCCTTGTGTGCCCGTGCTCGTCTGGACTTTTTTTTTTTTATCATCATTATTGCTAACATGCATCGTGTCATCGTGTGGACTAATTAATTTGTTTCAGCGTCTTTCTACCCTTCATTCCCCTTATTATTCCAACAAGTGAAAGTTCGTCTAAACCCACACACACACACAAAAAAAAAATGCAAGAGGGTACGGCGCAGAGGAAGTAGGGCCAAAAAAACAAGGGAATAATATAGCACATGCTGCGACAGAGGTACTCATGAGGTAGCGTAGCTCATGTTGTTTATGCGTGGAGGCTTGATTGCACGGCTGCACGCTGTCTCCGGTCTTAAACTAGTCCTCACGCCTCCCTAATAATCGTTTGTTTATCAGTCACGGGCAGATCAAAGCAATGATAGGGATTTGCACGGGCGATCATTAAACAATTCGGTCTCGGTCTCTGTTTTTGGCCTAAAAAATGATATATCTTTTCAAATACATACACCGAGAGATACGTAAGCGTTGAAATAAAGTTAAGAACGAGGTAGGTACGGTACTGGCCGGTCTTTTCCTCTGCTCCCCATGCTTGCGTGTTTCTTCGTAAGTTCATGGCACGTGAGCAGTGAGAGTGAGACGGCAGAAAGTTCAAGCGACACCAGAATTATACTCGCAAGCTAGTACTATCTTTGTTGGCAAAGTTTGGTGCATCTCAATCGACCTCAACTTGGCAGATGGCATCGTGTGCGTGCGCCGAATGCCGTGGCCGCATGCAGAAATGGAGAAACCGTGGCTTGATCGACCGCCGCGTGCATGGAGGAACGCGGAGAAAAGGACGTCACGTCGGGCATGAGCATGAGCCACTCACACACGGTGAGCGGCCAGCAGATTGGGAGGCAGGCAGCGCCAAGGTGGGCGCGCGGCAGCGGCAGCGGCAGGCAGGAGGAGGTGGCGAGCGGGGCCCGGGACCGGCCGGGAGGAGGGTCTCGTCCTCGCCGGCGGGGCAATGCAAGGGGACACGACGTAACTTCGCCCATCAGCCTGCCTGCCTGCCTGCCCTGCCTCCCGGACGGGGGAGGACGGGGACGGGTGCGTGCCGGCGGGCCAGGCCACAGGCCACAGGCCCCAGCCCCCAGCTCGGCCTCGTGATTGAACTGCACCGGCCAGACGCCCAGATGTTCGCATGTCCAATGTGATGGTTTGAAATGAGACATGGTGCGAGTGTGCGTCGACTCCTTGCTAACAGAATTTATCTGGTCCCTGGACGAGTACTAATCGCTCACATGTATATATCCATCCCACCAGATGTACACGCATGGAGTACCTTGAATGGCTACAGGAGACTAGGTTGGTAAATTCTGAGATTGACAAGATCGGCTTAGGTTTGGTGTCTGTCTCATTTTCTATCACACTAGCATATTCGACTACCACTGTAAAAAAAAAATCACAGAAATATTAGCACCGAAGAACGTAATGCTCAAGCCTGCTAGGTCTGTTCGCTGAGGCGGTCAGTTTGCAACTGGTCTAAAAAAATTCTGACTCGGGGAGAGTGATGCTCATCCTTCATCGAAAACGATCTGACCCTTTTTTTCTTCCAACAATTAATTGATGGGTCCGGGCGTCCGGCCACCAGAAATTTAACTAAATTGTAGATGAACTGATTCTGAAGTTTGACGACTCACGAGTTTTAGACAGTAGACACCAACAGGTAACTAATTTGGGTGGCAGGTTGTGTGCAAAGGTCAACAACATGCGGTGTGCGTGATGTTTGAGGACATTCAGAGAAAGGAGCCGGCGGAGAACATGGCTGGCTGACCCCCGGCCCGCCCCTCACCTGTGATCTACCTGCCCTGACTGTACGTACACACACGACTGTAACACTCTTAGGCCATGTTTAGATTCCTTAAAAAGTTATAATTTTTTTACTCTCTCTCCATCACATCAATATTTAGCTGCTTGTATGGAGCATTAAATGTAGGTAAAAAAATAACTAATTACACAGTTTAGTTGAAAATCACGAGATGAATTTTTTAAGCCTAGTTGGTCCACGATCAGACAATATTTATCAAATAAGACAAAAGTGGTACTATTCATTAGGTTCATTTTTTTTCCACGATCTAACGAGGCCTTACTACGGATTACAGTTACTGTCAAAAAGGTCACGCCGCCGTCGCCATCAAAGTGAGCAGAGCAGCCACTGACCTGTGCTGCATGATCGCCGAATCCTTAACAATCTCCAAAGTAAAAGGGATCCCGTCACGAGCCCACGGAAAGAAAGATTCAGATGAGGGTGGCGACCGGAGAGCCAACTCGCCCGGACGCCGACGCCGAGGCTGACTGCTGTGGGCAGCCACAATAACTACTCTCTGGTGCTCGATCGGCAGCGAGGTCTCTGGTCTCTGGTCTCTGCCTGACCCCTCCCGGGTCACGCGCGGCGGGGCTGTGCGTCTGCGACGGCTACCTCTGCGCCGTGGCGACGGGGTCAGCTCGAGGCGCGCGGGCATCGCATCCGGCCGGGACAAAAAAAGATTTGCCGGGTCAGAGCTCGGATGCATCCATCGCACGGGCACGCAGGAAGAAGTAAATGGCTCCGTGCCAACCGATCCATCCGTCGCTCAGCCAGCCGGCTATCTAGGGCTGCCGCCGGCTGCCCTCGTAGTCACGACATGGACGCTGGAAAATTGGGAGCATTCATGAGCCAAGACCTCCCCACGACTACGAGTAGGGCTTTGTTTAGATCGTGGAAAAAAATAAACCCAATAAATAGTACCACTTTCGCCTTATTTGATAAATATTGTCCGATCGTGGATCAAATAGGCTCAAAAGATTCATCTCGTGATTTTCAACTAAACTGTATAATTAGTTATTTTTTTACCTATATTTAATGCTCCATGCAAGCAGCTAAATATTGATGTGATGAAGAGAGAGTAAAAAAATTATAACTTTTGGAGAGATCTAAACATGGCCTAGTCATCCGCGGTTTGGAAAACTGACTACTGTACTAATACTACTGCAAGGTCAAAATCCCCGTTTCAATTCCTGCCGCCGTTTCGGAAGATTATCATGGATTCTCTCCGTGTGTCACTGGTGCCATGTAGCGCTGCACCTAGCAGATCCATCCATCCATCCACCTAATTCTGCTTTGCACTCCGAGTAAAAAGGAGTACTAGAGATAGAGTAGTAGTAATTGGCTTCACACCAGGGAGGAAAAAGGATCCGAGGAAAGAGAGGTACCGGAAGTGCCGGATCACACTCGAGTGCGAGCTGGGAAGCGTCGAGCACTCATAGTGCAATCATGTTATCATGCGTGCGTGCTTTGTCCATCGATCGGCAGATGGGAATGGGATGGAGCACTGCACTAGTGCTACTAGTAGCAGCAGGCAATACTGCTACGAGGACCACCACATGTCCTGTGGTACAATGTTTGCTTCCACACATTGACAGGTCCACCGTTTGTGCATTGCGTTGTGGTCGAGAGCACGAGCACAGGCAACCAACTGTCGCGGTCAGTGCTGCTGCGGCTGCGGCTGCTGCTGCACTAGCGTTTCTCAAAGATGCACATGGCAATTACTAGCATTCATTTCCTTCTTTATTTCATACAGCCGGTTGTGTTGGAGAAACGCCATCGAGTTTTCTTCGCCTTGTCTGTTTCATTAGCAGCCCTCGTTTCCGTAACCGAGACCGTTTTCATATTTGGAGGAATAGAGAGTTTTTTCAACAAGCAGCTGGTCGTGTGCCGAAGAAAAAACCAGCGAGAATACGAGTAGCAGCACTCGATGGGCGTCACGATTTCACAAATCTGCGTGTGCAAACTCCCTAGAGGCCTAGACCAAACCGGTTTGGTTTGCCACCTCGGAACCAACAGCGTTACTTCATCAACAGTCAAAAGTGTGACACCACCCGTTTCGGCTCCTCTCTCACTCCCGTTTTGAAGGAAAGGAGGTGTTCATTGTTCATCATCAGAAAGACTTGGTAACTTCGGATTTTAAGGCATGTATTGAGGATTTGACGCTAAGATAGCAAGGAGATAGAACATGATCGACGCTACAGAGATTAATGAACTCTATTGCAGCAATTTCTTTCTGCACCCCCGGCTGTCGTCCGCGGTCCAAACCCGACGGCCAGATGATGCGCTACACCCTCGGATTTCCTCTCTAAACAAGTGAATCCATAGGCAATTCCACGAAAAAATCCCAAGAACTGACCGCATGAAGTGAAAACAAAAGAAAAAGGAAAAAAAGAGAGAAAAAAAAAAGGTTAACGTATTTACAGCCAGATCCTCCTCAGCTCCATCCATTCGCGTCGCCGCCGGAGGTGAAGCAGAGGACCGGCCTCACGAGCTGGCCGGCGCCTGCGGTTGCGTCTGAGGGCGGTTGAGGTGGGACGAGAACAGAGCCGCGAACGACGAGGGCCTCTGCTTCTCCGGGGCCGCCGGCGCCGCCGCAATGCCAGCAGTAGTAGTAGCAGGGGACGGCGACGACGACGCGGGCGCCGCCGGCGCGGCGGGGTTGGAGGCGACGCGCTCGCAGGAGGGGCACATGGAAAGGGTGGTGGCCGGGAGGTGCATGTAGAAGGGGTGCACCGTCTTGAGCGCGCGGAGCTCGGCCAGCTCCTTGTGCAGCCGCCGGTTCTCCTCCGTCAGCGTCTCGCAGCAGCGCTTCAGGTACTCGCAGTCCACCTCCGTCTGCTTCAGCTTCGTCCTGCACGCGGCACGGCCGGCAGAGGCTATATATTTTAGACCTTTGGTCGATCGATGATTGCCGGGCTAATTTTAATTTTAATCAAAAGAACGAGGATCGCGGATGCAGCCGTGCGCGCGCACACATACCTGGCTCTGCGGTTCTGGAACCACACCTCCACCTGGCGCGGCTGGAGGTTGAGCTGCTTCGCCAGCGCCAGCTTCTGCTTCTGCGACGCGCCACGGGACGCACGCACCAACGAACGGCCGTCAGGATCGAGCGAGATGGGCCGAGGAAACAAGGCTTGATGATTTCTACGTGATCGGCAGTTGCTTACCGGGTTAAGCGTGGCGTGCTCCTTGAAGCTCTCCTCCAGGAACGCGGACTGCTCCTTGGAGAGGCGTAGCTTCTTGCGCGCGGACCCGCCGTCGTCGTCGTCGCTGGCGCGGGAGGAGCACGCGCGCTCGCCCCCGCCGGGCGCCACCTGTCCCTGCTGAGCAGAGAAGTCCGTCGGGAACGAGCCCGCGCTGTTGTTGGGCGACGACGACGCTGCCGCGGCCGCGGCGACGCCGGCCTCGTCCTGCTCCTCGTCGTCGTCCTCCACGGCGGCACCTGCACCGGCCACGGACATCGACGGCGCCCGGTTCACGTCGAAGCCACGCGTCGACGCCGCCTCCAAATGCCCTGCCCAACGCGAATCGCCATTTCAGCGATCGATCTCGCCGCACGACGGCCGAAAAGGAAGGGAAACAGACAAATCCAGGAAGCACAAAACAAGGCGATGACGGTGCATGCGTATCGTGTCACTCACGGTTGGTCTCGGACGACGGCGGCGGCGGCCACGACGGGAGGCCGCCGAGGCGGGGCACCAGGCCGGGCAGCAGCGTGAGTCGCACCGCCGGCGGCTCCGGCGGCGACGACCGGGCGGCGCCGCACCTCCCCGACCCGCCGAACTCCAGCTCCCTCCTCGCGTCCCTGTCCCTCCTCCTCCCACTCTCCGCTTCCCCGACGACGCCCATCCCGAGCCCGAGCACGAGGTCCCTCCCGGCATCCGCCATGGTCTCCCCCAAGCTGAGCCCCAACTCCATCCTGCCTGCTGCCAGTGCCAGGGACCAGACCAGTAATGGAACCGTCGGGACGCGCCGGGCTTGCGGGGCTTTATAGCAGCCGGCAGCAGCCGGCCCGGCCCACGCCCACGCCCACGCCCACGCACCTCCTCGCTCCCTCCTTCCTTCCCGGTGCGTTTCTGCCTGAGTGATAATGGCGGGTTTGACCAGTTGACGCGGCCGCACGTGGCCCGGAAAAGGAGAGGCTGGGTGGGGGGACTTGGCATACAATTCAGAGGTTTTCCAGGGGTGGTTTCGTGAAGATGGCAAAGAGCTGGGGCAGGCGATAATAATGAGGTTAATCATTATTGTATCACTGGGCACGTATCGCTGTTGCTGCTGCCTGCTCTCTTTTTTGTTTTTTTGGGGCATTTGTGGGCAGTAGACGTGTGTGCAGTCACAGCCCAGGATCGTGCATGTTGGAAATGTTTGTAACAATGTGCAGTACTCTATTTATTCTAAATTAAAGGTATTGTAAAAAACTTGGAGCATTAAAGTATCTTAAATTTAATTAAATTTATATGATAATATAATAATATTTATGATGGTGACTAAGTATCATTAGATTTTTTTATTAATTTTTATAATATATCTATTCGATGCTATGAATCTTTGTATTTTTTTTATAATTTTGGTCAAATTTGTGATACTTTTGCTCTTAAAAATTTTTAGAATAACTTATAATTTAAAATGGAGAGAGTAGTATAGAATTATGGTACTAGTAGAGCCTACTCGGATCCCAACAATTAAAATCTATATTTGGAGAATACTACTCATTGCATTGCTAAATTACTTTTCAATTCCTCTAAATTCCTAAGAACCAAATGTAATATAGTATTTCATGAGTAAAGAAAATAGCACTTATGACTCCATATTTTTAAAATGTATTTTATTACAAATTTCATGGTACATGTTTTTACCATGAAAATATAAATATCAGTTTTTCTTATGAGATGATCTATGCATGAAAAATATGAAATTTGAAATTTGTGATACTTTTCTGTATAGCTTTATTTATCTCTATTAATTGCTTTTATCTTAGAAAATGCATAAGTAATTCTCTATTGCTCAGAAAAATGTGAAACCAAGTTTGTTAGTCTTCTTATGTCATGCTCTATCTATGAAAAATGTTGTGAGGCTATGTCATGTGGAAAGTTTGCTCTGTCTAGTTATGGTGCCTATTCCCATGTGATGATAAATAATTCATAATAAATAATATATAAGGAATTTGTGCATGAAACTTTTTGGAGAGTGTTTTTATGTCAATCTAGAGCTAATTATGTTCTGAGATATGTTGTTTGACATACTTTTATGTACAAAGTATTTTAGGCCTATTAAATTATGCTGCCTTATCATTTTTGTGTAGGATAAAGTACTTAATGTTTTGACTTAAAATTTTTATGATAATCTTTATTTGGTATGATTAAGCTTCTGTAATTTTTACAGAATTTTCTGAGTAGTCTAAAGTTATGTTGTAGTTATACCCTGAATTCTTTTAATTATAAATAATGCTTTAGAGTTATCATTTCATGTGTGTAAAAATGCTTTTTGTGCTATTTGTAACATGTGTGATCTACTATTGGTTGTGGTTCAGTAGAGTGTAGTGTGCGAAACAATGGTTGTTTATAATTTCCTATAGTGTGCGAGTAAATTATAATGCGAGGCTTGTTTAGAAAATTATCGGTAGCAGAGAATGCAGATGACATGTGCTTATCTCAAATGTTTTGAAATCATATCATTCATCTTAGCTAAGCATTCATTCACCATCAGCATGAGCATTGTATTTCTATATATATATATACATGGTATTCATACGCACTATGCATCATACAGGATCGTCAGAGCTCGAAACGGTAGTTCTCGGAGCACAAGCAGAGGAAGGCCAGCAGGAAGCTTTGGTTCGGGAAATAGCAGCAGAAGAGGATCCCGAGGTTGATCTTCCGGAGTGTCCCGACCACCAGCCAAGCTCTTTCCTGAAAGGCAAGCCCCGGAGCATTCTTCCTGTGGTTTGCAAAATATCTAACTTGAGTCCTTTACTCGTTTGATGCATTAAGTTATAGGCGTTGTTTTATACCGTTGCTGCATTACTTATATTCCTTGCCACTGTTTATACTTCAACCCTGTTAGGTTCAGGTGCGAATATATGCTTAGCCCTGCTTAACTAGATCGGTAGAAGTCAGGTGATTTCCTGTCATCCGCGAGTTATAGGTGGTGACTTAGAATGGTTGAATACATTGTTATCTTGGATAACCATGTGGAGATAATAAATCGAGACCGGGCGGGATTGGTGTTGAGACTGAACTGGAGGTTTGGTGTGGTTATCCCGTCTGTGTCGAACTAGGACCCCGTCCGTTGTACGTCCTCAAGTCATATTGAATTTATGCCTCACATTTAGCTGGAAGGATAAGTCGTTCCGATCGCGAAGCCTAATTTTGATTTGGGCCGGGAGTCGACCTGCTGTACGCATCGTATTGGTGAAGATGGGGGACCACAGGTTACGCGGAGAGTAAGTCCGAGGTCATTGTCGCCCTGAATAAGGCAACCGGGCGGTTCCTGGATACGATGGTACCTGTTGATCCCGCGCTTTTTCTGAATTGAATATCGGTGATCTGTAGCTCACCTTAGCGGGTGAGTGTGGTTTGTGTGAGGAGTACCCGCCAGCTGGTTAGTAATCGATTATAATCGCCATCGTTCCTGGACAGTGAACACTTGACTTGAGCAGCGGCATCGTAGTAAGAACTTGAACAAGAGATGAGATGGTTGAGCTGTTGAGATTGAAAGATACTCAACCGGAATTGGTTACTTTCTTGTTGAATAATTATTACCATGCTTGTTTAGTACAGATGCTAATGTAGCATGACAAGGTTAATCAGATTAAAAGACATTGCTAGAAGGTTCTTATTAATTGTTTCTTAATGCAAGCTTTTTCGCAATTAAATGAGTCAGCTATCCTACTTATACAGCCTTGCATACTCCTTGGAGTCACTTTATTTTAGTTTATGACGGGTAAGTCTAGCTGAGTACATTCTCGTACTCAGGGTTTTATTTCCCATGTTTTTGCAGATGGTGAGATGTTTTATGGCTATTGTCAGAACTGCTTCTATCCCGCTTTGTGAGATGACTAGACCTTGGGCATGGTCACTCCTCTCTACTTGATGCTTTTACTGGATGTTGACCAAGGGACTGGCACTGTATTTGAACTAAGTGCGTGTGTGGATTTGAACTAAATTGCTTCCGCTTATTTTGAAATTTGAACTTGAGTTGTAATAACTTTATTCGTACTCCGATGATTTAAACTATGTGCGAACTATGTACTTGTGAATGGGAACGCTAAACTATTACGATCTTGGTCGTGCCGAAAAAGTTTGAAATCTTTCGAGATTTCGGTATGACTACCGGGTTTATTAGGTCTCAATCACGTAGTTTGCCGTCCTAATGGTGAATTATGTGCTTGTGCTCTAATAAATTGATCGATTCTGTCACAGTGCATCTATATTTTTGAAAATACATATACGTAAATATTATGATGCATTTCATGTATAGTACTAATCCGGTTTACTGGGCAGAAAAGCTTTGTGAACAAGTGGGAATGTGGAATAATGATCGAATGTGATGTACCAGTACCAGTACTATAGGATAGAATTGTTGTGTGCTGCATTTGTCATCAAACTCCTAGTAGCATGCAGTGCAGGTAGCACAGCAGCAGCAGCATTTCTCTCTCGGCCTGCATGGGAGCTCATGATGGTTGCCAGATCCTAGTATAATTGCATGGAATGAACGAGTCTTGAGAGGACCAAAGGAGTAGTACATGTCCACGCGTTAGTGATAGGCGCGCGAAGAATTCTTCTCTACATCCATGCAGGCATGATTACGGCCATCAATTCCTCATCCAGCGCCATCCATCCATCCTCATCATGTATGGTGAGTCTGCCTACCTGCGTGATATGAAGCAATCCTGTTGATGATGTGTGGAATGGGGACAAGGCGATGGGCCGTTGGCTCGCCGTAATCATGCCGCATGATGGCGCCATACGGCCGTCCGGCCGGGTCATGCCTGCAGCAGCGTGTGGCCGAGCGAGGGCGACGAGCGAGGCAAGGGAGCATGCTTGCTGCCTGACCCTGACTGCCTGTCGTCCGCTTGCGCCTCCGCCCAAGATGGCGGTGAGGATGGCCTGCTGCGGTTGGGTGATGCGTGATGGATGGAATGGACCATGGATGCTTGGAGCGCAACACAACAGGCGCTGAGGCGCACATCAGGATGCAATCATCCCTGTTTGTACGCGGAGGGTTAACACATACTCCCTCCGTATTAAAACAGTTTGGTTTTTAACTTCTAGATATCGTGTTTGATCGCTTCGGTCTTATTTAAATTTTTTAAGTATATTATAAAATAAATAAATTAGTATTAAAGTATCTTTAATGATAAATAAGTCATAACAAAATAAATAAATAATACTTATAAAATTTTTTTAATAAAACGAATGATCAAACATGATGAATAAAAAATCAAACTACACTTTGTCTTTTTTGACGGAGGGAGTACGACCCAGGCCGGGGTGGGTTCCTTTCTCCGCGGAAAGTAACGCCGCTTTTGTTTTCCGCGAGTGTGCAAAGTAGGAATTATGCACACACGTCTCTCTCAAGTTTCAACGGCACGGTACAATTCTTGTGTTACGTTTGGGGAGGTGAGGTGGGAAAAGACAAGCACAACCCATTCTTTTACTTGTAAGTACGTACTCTCTTGTTTTTTTTCCAAAAAAAATGAAAATCTCGCTTCTCGATAAGTTAAATAATTGAGATTTTAACTAATAAATATAAAAAGTACTAAAATTTATAATGCATATTAAGTATTATTAGACTCCTTTTTTATAATATATCAATTTGAAGATAGACTCATGATTGGTTGGCTATCGGATTTCTATTCTTTTTGCCATGCAGGGAGTGTATGTTCCGTTCATTGCAATTCCAGTAGATTATGCTTTTGATTGCGGCATGCATGGTGCAATTATCATCAAGGTACTTTAGACATTCTAAAGAAATGATGTTGTATAAAAAGCTTTCTTAGCTATATTATCATGAGACGCCAAGAATCCGAGGTGTAGAGACATCAATGTACTTCAAGTTTTCAAACCAATTTAATGGTGAATCGATAATCTTCCATGGATAGATTATGGTCAATTTGGATTTTCATGGGCTAACCACTGGGATTAGTAGCTAAAAAACTAGTACTAGCTAGTCCATCCAAACATAAGGACTTATAGGTGGAATGGATACTAGCCAAAATCTTGGCTAGTTGTTGGTTCATTAGCCAAATACAACTAGCTGCCTCTAAACTTTAGAGATTTAAAATTTTTAGAGCACTTTAGCTTATTTTCAGGTCTAAGGCTCTAGTTTGAGGTGAGCTAAGGTCTAGAGATAAATTTAAACCACATGTTTGAAACTTCAGCTCTAAAGTTTACTGAAGATATCCTAAGGTCCAAACCACATGTATATGGATTTTATTGCCTTGGGATGAATTCATACTACAGCTGGCGGACTGTAGTTATTAGCGAGATATCCAAATCAAATCACCAAATGATGATCAATGAAGTGCATTTAGTAACGTTTATCATGAGACATGAAGTATCTGATGTGTACTATGAACAAACTAAATTGATTGCTACGCCAGGATGGAACGTGATGTATGACCAAAATATTCTTTTTTTCGCGAGCAGGCGTGTAAGCCTGTATTTCATTAAGAGGAAGAACAAGCAACAGGCATACAACAAGAAGCTTTGGCGGTGATGGCGAGTGGCCGTCAAACAGCAAGGCTAGCCTAAACTACTGGATGTGAAGTAGGTTTAATTACATGTTAACTAAATTTTGTGATCACCGATCAACTATCCCCACTAGTGTGAAGTATCCCGCCTGGCTCCATAGCTCGCCCTCCATCTTAGCTGCATGAGCCATCTGCTGCACTGACGCTGTCTTTCAATTAAAAACTCTGTTGTTTCTCTCCTTCCATGTAGTCCAACAGATGAGCATGAGCAGCGTGTCAAACGGCGGTCTTGCGTCGCCGACCAAGCGTTCCCTCTGTCTAAGCCACCAAACGCCAAGGCTAACACTATCAGTCGGTGTGAGCTGCTGTAGACCAAGCGGAGAGAGGAGCTCGAACCACAGCTGCCTAGTGACGATGCACCCAACGAACAGATGGTCACACGACTCCGGCGCCTGACCACACAGATTGCAGGCGTCATCGTCCTGCAACCCATGTCGACGTCTGTGTTTCGCCGTCCATAGCCGGCGGTGGATAGCGACCCACATGAAGAATTTCACCTTTGGCGGAGCCTTCGTCTTCCACAACTCTTTTGCGCCCAGCAGCTTAGATGAGCCCTCGAAGAACGCCCTGTAAGTGGACGATGCACGGTACCGTCCATCCGGTGACCATTTCCAAACAAACCTATCCGCCGCTAAAGGATCCAAAGGCACTGTATCAATGATTGGCCAGACCCTTAAGTACTGAACAAGTACCTGGACCGTCGGGGCACCATTGATTTCACGAGCCCATCGGTATTGAAACCGACCATCCCGAAGCGACATCTTCTTGCCGGTCGCCGACACTGCCGCGAAAAGGTGAGGTGCATACTCACACAACGGACCAACTGTTGCCCAGTTGTCTGTCCACAGACGGGTGGACGCACCATCACCAGGCACAACCGAGAGGCTTGCCTTTGCCATGGCAGCGACTGCACTATCCTTCTTCGCCGACAGCTTGTTCCAGCAGCTATCTGGTTGCGTTCTGATTTCCCCCCTATCGTTGCCTCTGTTCCGCTCCAGAGGAAAGCACGACGCCTCTTATCAATCTGGCTGATCGCCCATTCGGAGAGGCAGCAAGCAATGCTGATATGGACGGGGATCGCAGAGAGGGTGACCTTCGTCAGGAGGACCCGACCGGCATGCGTAAGGAGGCCAGACTTCCAAGTTGGAATTCTTGCCGCCACAGCATCGACTAGTGCCTGTTCTTCTGTTCGACGCAGCCTCTTCAGTGATAGAGGGATTCCCAAGTATTTACAGGGGAAGGGCGCAACGACGCATGGGAAGGCCGCCTGCATCTCTGTGACCATGTCCTCAGTACACCTAACGGGTGTGGCTACACACTTGTCAATGTTGGAGATCAACCCGGATGCCCCGGCGAATAGCGCGAGCATCTGCCGCAAGCAATCCAAGTCCGCAACCGACGGCGCAATGAGGACGACTAGATCATCATCATAAAGCGACGCCCGGTGCCGGATGGATCGACCAGGCAGCAGCGTCAGGACCCGCAGCTGATCGGCCTTGCGGATAAGAGCGTTCAGGGGCTCCATGGCTATGACGAATAACATGGGTGACAGGGGGTCACCCTGTCGAAGGCCACGCACATGTGCAATCCATCGTCCAGGCCGGCCGTTGAGGAGCACCTTCGTACTTGCCGTGGACAGTAGTATGGAGATCCAATCCCTCCAACGACGAGGAAAACCAACGTGCTCCAATACCCGTAGGAGATAGGGCCAAGCCACCGAATCAAAGGCCTTGGCTATGTCGACCTTGAGCAGAACGGAGGGATGTCTCCTGACATGCAGCCAACGACACGCCAACTGGATCGACCTGAAATTATCGTGGATGGAGCGTCCTTTGACGAACGCGCTCTGGTTTGGAGCAACTATCAAACCGAGCTTGGACGCTAGTCTCCTTGCCAGGCACTTGGCAAACATCTTGCTGAACCCATGTATCAAACTAATTGGCCGATAGTCCTTCAGACTTGACGGCGCGCTGTTCTTCCTGAGCAGTACCATCTGCGCCCCATTTACATGGTGGAAGCTCCTTGCATCCAGCGACCAAAGAGCATTGAACGCATTGACGATGTCTACCTTGATTATCTCCCAGGCCGATCTGTAGAATGCACCAGAGAATCCATCCGGGCCGGGTGCTCGGTCTAGTGGCATATCCTTGATGGTCTCCCAAATTTCGTTTTCAGAGAAACAAGCGTCAATGCCCGACAGATCCACACGCGGCAGCAGTTCATCAAGTTGTATGTCATGCGACCTGGAGAAGGGGGTACCGAGGATGGCATGGTAGTATTCATAGACTAGGTCTTGCTTGGCCTCCTCTGCTGAAAACCACTGGCCATTGTGAAGGAAGCCCGGGATGTGGTTCTTGCGACTTCTATGACATGCTTGTAAATGGAAAAACTTTGTATTTGCATCACCTTCCTCCAGGTACCTAAGACGAGACTGGTGCCGCGCCATGGTCCTTGCCAGAGACGCTAGACCAAGGCTACGCTGCTTGAGTTCACGGCGCAGTTGCAGTTCATCCTCCGTAAGCGCCCTTATCTCCTGTGCTCGATCAAGCTGTGCGACGATCTCTCTTGTGTCAAAGAGCTGCGTGCGTATGCAGCCTATATTCTTCGCGCTCCAGCTCCTGAGGGCCTTGGCCGTGTTTCTCAGCTTGTAGTCCAGGACGCGGCATGCATCTGCGTCTGGAGGCCCTACCGCCCAGGCTTGTCGCACCACCTCTTCGTACCCCGGCTGCCGTACCCAGAAAGGTTCAAATCTAAACCGTGGCACTGCCCACGATTCGGTGCACAACTGCAGCAGCAACGGGGAGCAATCCGATGCTAGCGACCGCAGGTGGTGGGTGGTGAAGAGCTGTAACCAGGATACGTTGGCAAAGGCGCGATCAATATGTTCCATGGTTGGGCGACGTCGTTCATTACTCCATGTGAACAGGCGACCGTGCAAGTACAGCTCATCAACTTGGATAGCGTCTAAAGTACACCGAAACCACCTCATAGAGCTCAAGTTCAACCTATCATTGCTCTTATCCGCCACTTGGTAAATTAGGTTGAAGTCACCACAGATGAGAAAAGGCCCGACGGCATCTGCCGCGGCCTCACGCAGCTCGGCAAGGAACGCCGGCTTATACTGATCATCAACCGGCCCGTAGACCACAATTAGCGACCATGGGGGTGACTCACGCGTAAGCGAGTGCAATGTAAGCGACACCGAGAACGAACGCACGACGCGCCTGGTCACGTTCCAGGCATCAGCACGCCAGGCAACGACAATACCCCCCGACGCCCCAATCGACGGCAAACACACATAATCAAGAGCCATTCCCATTAAGTCATTGGCCATGGAGGCCAAGAGTGCATCAATCTTCGTCTTAACGAGACAGGCGACAGTGGCATGTTCTTTTGCCACGAACTCACGTACAGCATCACGGCGGGCCCGCGAATTCATGCCGCGGACGTTCCAGATGAACATATTTTGTGCTAACATGACAAACAAGCGGTGCGACAGCGAAATTGGCGGCTCAGTCCGTAGTGACCGCAGTCACATCCCGACCTCGCCCCAAGTAGTATACCTGCATGGCCGTCTTCGTCGCCTCCGGAAGCGGCAGAGCGAAGGCGACGCTGAACTCCTCGAACGAAGCACTGTCAGGTTCCTGGGTCGGCACCTCCACACCAAGGTTTCTCATGAGCACCTTCCTCGCCTGCGCCTCCGGCTTCGGCTCTCTAAAGTTGCTCTTGGCGGCTAACCTCGCACTCCTCTTTGGTACCAAGCTTTGACCAAAATATTCTATATGTGGATCTACGGAATATCAATGAGAGGGAGAAGTGCTAGCTTAGAGCCTCGAGGAAATCGCTTGGTTAGAAGGTTAAACTTAAATTCATTTTTGAAAATGAAGAGAAGCCAAGTAAAGAAGAGTATAATCCAAAATATAACAATTAATTGGAAAACATAGTATTGCAAAGGATTTCATCTGAGCATAAACAAATATACAACTTTCTCAACATAGCATTAGTACAGCACGATAAAAAAATGTTCCCCGAAAAATAAAATCACACCGACTTATGATGATTTAAAGAAGATACTAGGATAATTAAGAGACAAGATGTGCTCCATACCATGGACCTAGACCATCCTCATCTTCATTGAAAGCGATCAACACTAGCTTGAGTATTTGCACCTGTAGAGGGAACATGCGATTCCGCATTCATGTCTTCAAGCTCAGGAGTAATCTGGACACCAATCTCAGTAAGTACAGGCCAGTGCCTGGACAAGTGAGCCTCCGTGTTCTACCATTTCTTCTACACTCATGATACATTTAGATCAGGGTGTGGCTCGACTGTGCAAGTGCAGGATCTAGTAACCGGTTTTTTTTTTCGAGCTTCTTGTAAAATATGTTATTGTGAGATCACCACCAACTAACCCTATTACTTCTTACCGTCTTCCAAACACTGAAGTAAATCCACAGCGAAAATAATTCATATTTATTTAGGTGGTTATATCCCTCTGATTCGTTTTCCTTCTACCCCTTCAGGATTGTGCGCCTCCCGAGGCCAGCATCGCATCGAGTCCCTTGCGAAGGACTGCTGCCGGAACTCGCAAGTGCTTCAGCTTCCGCCCGCGCTCTCGCCCGTGCTGCAGGACGGCGTCACGTGCCGCGGCCGCAGCGCGGTAATTGCTGCTGCCATCGGCGGCGTGATGGCACCGGAGATGTACTGTCATCGGCGGCGTGATGGCAGGACGCGCCCGTGTCGCCGTCTCATTAACCGCGCGGCGTAGCGCGACGTCGCGCAGCGCATGCATGCTTTGAGTCCGCAGGGCAGGCCCGCGCGCGCTGGCACACGGGCCCGGATGGCGCTTTACTAATTGCAGACGCCGCTGGGACGCCGCAGAGCAGACCGGTGTGCCACTGCCTCCTTCTATTTTGCCCCGTCCCTACCCACGTTGCGAGTTCTGCAGCGACGCTGCCGCGGCCGCGAAGCCAGACTACCGGCCGTGTCCGTGTCCAGCCGCCTCGAGCCTCACGTCACATGGAAGGCTGGATGGATGAGCTTCGCTGTCAACTGTACACGTGTACAGTAAGCGTGTGAGGGAACCAGTGGTCCGATTTCGTCTTCTGTGCTCACTCAGATCTCACAGGTGCTCCTCATTCAAACCTCACTGGTGACTGCTGCTTCTACCCGGCCTGCCGCAAGGTTACACGCAAACCCGGTCCGGTGAGAAAACGTTAGTTGTAATATGTAATACTAGGGCCATGTTTAGATTCATCCAAAAGTTATAATTTTTTTACTCTCTCTTCATCACATCAATATTTAGCTGCTTGTATAGAGTATTAAATGTAGGTAAAAAAATAACTAATTACACAGTTTAGTTCAAAATCACGAGATGTATCTTTTGAGCCTAGTTGGTCCACGATCGGATAATATTTGTCAAATAAGACGAAAGTGGTACTATTCATCGGGTTCATTTTTTTTCACAATCTAAATAAGGCCTAGGCCATGTTTAGATCCCTCCAAAAGTTATAATTTTTTTACTCTCTCTCCATCACATCAATATTTAACTGCTTGCATGGAGCATTAAATGTAGATAAAAAATAACTAATTACACAGTTTAGTTGAAAATCACGAGATAAATCTTTTAAACCTAGTTGGTCCACGATCAGACAATATTTATCAAATAAGACAAAAGTGATACTATTCATCGAATTTATTTTTTTTTCACGATCTAAACAAGGTCCTAGTCGAGCAAGCCATAGTCAAACCACGCGTGTGTTCACGTTTCACGAGTGCACACAGGAGCATGTAGTCCTCGGATAGAGATGTTGCTGTCTATACGGTGTGACCGCATGAGTGGTTACGCATGTCAAGTTTGACAACACTAGTGTGTACCATGATCTCTATCGATACAGTGTGACTGTACAGTGAGTACGTACTCCCTTCGTCTCATTAAAAATATCGTTAGAAATTCATATCCTTCTTACAAACACGTTTTTGAGACAACGTGTTCCATGGGACGGAGGGAGTACGTACGAATGCTCGGGGTTGTTCCCGACGCACGTGTATAGACTGTAGACGCATAGAGAATGCACGCAACGCAAGGAGGCCAGGCGTACGACCACGTCGATGCGCCGTGCATAGTCTCGATCGGGTACCGGCGATCGTTAGGTGTAGAAGACGACGATGGAGCGTACGTCTGCACGGCCGCTCCATCTGATTGACCATTCACTGCTAAAACGCAGGATACCGTAACACCGACTTGTGTCACTATATGTTAAAAAAAAATGTTACTAGCTCTCTTAGTAATATATTTTTATTTGTATTTTAATAGGCTTTGTTATTGTAAACTAGTTTATTGTAATACATTTATTTGTCCATAGAAATATTTATTTAGTGTTATAGTGATTTTTGTTGTAACACTTTTCTTGGCTCTAGTAACACTTCATACTATAATAGAACATATAGTTTGTAACACATTTATTCATCTATCGAAACACTTGCCAAGTGTTACAATGATTGTCCATTGTAACTCTTTTTTTAGTTCTAGTAATACTTCTGTATTAGTGTAGAGCATAGTATGGGTCATAAGAAAACACATGGTTTGTAACACTTGTTTATATCTATCGTAACATATTTAGATTATATGAAACAAATATTTATTTGTGCTAATACATGTAGCACATAGATTATCACAGAACCACATAAACATGACACTTTGCAAAATCACATAAACCACATATTTCAATAATCATAGCAAGATCCACATATCGTAGCATGATTTCAAACACTATGCTTGTTGAAATCAAATCATAGTATATACATAATGATATGGCTCTAGAGAGCAAACACAAATAGTCCATACTAGAAAAAAAATTCTAAGAACTATCTAGGACTCATAAATTCCATTGCTTGTTCCATTCTTTGTACACGTCGATGTGGAAAGAAATAGATTGTAACATTACCAATTAGGCCACATATATACGAATCCATAGTCACAGGAATAAAGAAAGAAGGGTCCTTTGTTGTAAACAGAAAGGGTAGTGTTAGTTAATCCGATAACTCATTAATAATCAACATGCAGTTAAAGATATTGATTAAATAACTAAAATCATAAAAGCATATATTATAAAAATATAGATCATTATATCATGATAGGTCATTTAACAAAAGTATACTGAACTGCTGTTCAGAGTGTGCACGAAGTAATAAACAATTCTTATAGGAAACAATGAAAGCAATGGTGCACGAAGTAATATATGAAATTACCTGTGACCTTGCCCCTGCGCAAGATGTTAAAAATAATGGATATTCACCTCCTTTTTGTTCATCTCAACTAGGGAATATCTAAACAGGTAACAAAATTTCTTCATCTAGGGTTACGTTCATCTCAAATAATAATAAGGGAATATACAAATACAGGAAATAGAAATTGAAAGACAGGGAAGGATATACCAGATATACGGATCGGAGATGAGTCCTTGTATTCAAGAAAAAAAATGCATATTATCCATCCAGGTGAACCAACCTGACATGTAAACCAAATGGTTGGGATTGGGGAAAACTAACAAGTCGTGATCGTGATACACCATGTGCTGCCACTGACAGTAGTCACCGCGCCGTCGCCCCCGCTGAACTGACATCGCCACATATCATAGTGGAAGAATAGGGAGGCGCAAGCCGCAAGCAAGGGCGGCGGCAGTTTCGCATGTTGGTTCTGTGACCTCTTGAGGCGGTGATAGCCGGATAGGGACCGGCGAGGGTGCGCACGGGGCACGTGGGCGTTCTCCTGCGGCGACCGGCGGCGAGATGCAGCCGCTGGCGTTGGTACCGTCCTGTCGGAACGTAGCCCCACTGCTGCGCCGATGGTGGTGTATTGGGGACCTCTTGTTTGCAGGAGCGAGAAGAGGGTATGGAGTTGTGCGATGGAAAAACAGAAAATGAACCACGAGTCAACAGTGAGAACTGACAAGATCCACGTCCAGGGGGGCGGTTCCCATGCTGATTTTACAGGATCCAATCTTGATAGTTTCTATGAAAGGTGGGGCCACAATTTGGCTATGCCAACAATATGCGTGGGTTGTGGAGGGCAAGCAATGGGCCCTTGAGTGCGTCGTTGCATGATGTGCGACAAACAGCAGGACAACACCTGACTCTCGTAAAAAAAATGGAGATCGAAAGTTTGATCATGTAATGCTTGCGCTTATTTGCATGAGCGGGTCTTGTCGAAAGAAGGTGAAAAAAAGTGATTTAGTATAATAACCCCATAAACTTTTTGTTTCAACAAAACAACACCCAATGTAGTGGTATGTCATTTCCCTTAGATTGGAGAGGTTTCATGTTTGAATCTTGTTTGGCACAATGATTTTTGGCTGGGTGTTATTTTTTATTTTTGTTAGTTTCATCCTTTTTTATGTGTGATTTTGTATATATATATAAAGGAATGTCACTTTGCTCCAAGTAGGTGGCACAATTGTTTTCATAATTTTTTTTTGGCTGAGCATATTTTTCTTTGTTCTTTTTTATTCTTTACTTCCATCTTCATGAGGTGGAACTCCCCAAATATTTAGTAAACGGCAACTAATCACAAAAAAACTTGTAATTCATTGGAATGTAACTTTCCTTCAATTAGAGAGGCCCCATGTTCAAATCTTGGTTGGCATTAATTTTTTTTAATAATTTTAGGCGCTAAGCCCTTTTTTGCTATTTGAAACTCAAGCTGGCCGATTTACATCATATTACAGTGTCAGGGTATGGGTTCAAGCATCCTTGTGTTCATGATTTTTAATTTTTGAATTTCTGGATTTAAGACATGAAGAAAAAAAATATTGCTAATATTTCACAAAGAAACATATACTAGTCTATAGGAATAAAAAGTTGTGGCAATAGAAACTCATACTTCTTTCGATCCAACTCTGTCTAGAGTGCTTTGAGCTCAGACTAATAAATTGACAACACAATATGATTCCCTAACAATTTCGACAACACCATCGTGAAATGTCTATGTCGCTTATGAATAGTAAGGTCCACATGTATATTTTCTTTATAACATTTGGACTGTAACATTATTTTGTGTTACTACAGGGTATATGTTTGTAACACATTTTATATGTGTTCTATTTATGTGTTACGACGTAGTACACTTTTGTAACATTTTATTTGTAACACTGATTTTGTGTTACTATAATTAGTGTCAGTAACATATTTTTTATAGAAAAAATGTTTTGTGTTACAAAGTAAGTCTGTAGCACACTATTTTGTGTTACTATAAAATTTCATTGGAACACATTAATGAACGTGTTACGAGAAAGTGATACAATATGCTTGTTGTGTAGTAGTGATTGAAACTTGGACGAAGCTCATGAAACAAATAATCAAACGTGCAAGCTACAACGGGTTGCGAAAATGCAGGCGCACAAACGACAAGAAGGTACCAGCCTCGCTCGGTCGACAGCGTTTGAAGGAGGTGAACGAAGTAGGCCATGCACATGCACGGCCGCCGGCCGCGCCACGCCGGCGCCCGGCAGGGGCACCGGTGGCGGTGGGGTGGGGCTAGGGGCGTTGGGCGGCGGCAATTATTGAAGTCATGCTGCAATCGAACAGCTTGGTCCGATCGATACGGCTAGTGAGAGCACGCTCCGGAGGACCATACCAGAGACAGAGATCACCACAATCCAACGCCCAACAGGTGATGCATGCATCGGGGCACGACTACCGAAGCGAGGGCCCTTGGAGGTCCGCGCCAGGGGTTGAAGCGACAGTGGAAGACGCGCGAGTAGCACCAGCTGCGGCTGGCTTCCTGGCTCGTTTCGCCGAATCCTGGCACTGTTGGCTGTTGCCATGCCCGCGTCGTGCATGTGTCAGTGTGGCGTCGTTCACTGGCGCTGGCACTGGCATGCTGCCGAGTGCCGGAGACCAACGAGACGACGGGGCCGCGCGGTCCCGTCGCTGTTGCTTTTATTGGCAAGATCTTTTGGCCGCGATTCGCTCCCGTTCGATCGACCGGCCGGGCGGCGCGCCGGAGTGCCGGACAGGCTGTGGGGGATCCGCAATGGGCATACTGTAGAAGTGTACAACCATAACACCTCGCCTCCAATCAATCAAGCACATTTTTTTGGCGACAACAGAGCTTCTGTTGATCATGGGAGCAGCATGGTTAATACGTGACAGCTTTGCTTTGGCGGCCATATTCTCCGCCAAGCCTTCGGCGATGGCATAAACAAATGCCTACCGTGGGCGGTAAACAACTCGGTTTACTGTCCACAGCAGACACTTGTCTGTGTCATCCTCGTCCTAAAAAAATACAACTTCGTGTTGGGGTCGATTAAAATGGTACATCTTTGACCATAATTTTAGGAAATGGTTTTCATATTTATGAATCTAAATTAATTTATTATAAAAATATATTTTATAAGTAATCTTATAATATTTATTTGATATCATAAATATTAATATTTTTAATCTATAATTGATCAACTTAACACACAAACACAAGTTACTATGTTAGAATTGCATTTTTTTTAGGACGTAGGTATAACTCGCCCAACTTGTATTCTAAGTTTGTTTTACCAAACCATGGTCTAAGCCTACTGCTACTTTTTTTTGCACATTTCACGATGCAACATAGATACAACGTCCGGTCCATATTCACCACTATAAACAACAAACACGTAAATTCTATGCCTATAAGCATATGCAGCGACTGTGTTGATAAGTACTCGAACGAAGCACAGGACTGTTAAATCCTGAATATATACTCCAGCAACTAGTAAAAACCTTTTTCTAAAAAGCTACTAGTAAAAGAAAAGGCTGTGGCCTGGGCTATGCGAAATCCTGATCCGATACGACATGATCTGAAAAGGCCAAGATACGGATACATTAATCCGGTGCCAAAGTACAATGGGATAAGCACAGTCTCGGTTTCAGGAACAGCACGCACAGTCGTGCGAGTATTTGACAAGGATATATATGAGCTTGCGCACCATGTGATCGGTTTCACGCGACACTGCCGAATCTGAATCGATATTGGTGGGATTGTCGCGACTCCGAGTACCACTCGATGATCTCGATCGGTACAGTGCTGAATCTGAATCGATCGTGGAAGCAGCTTCCATCGCGGATCGTCGGACCGGTGTGTCACAGCAAAATATTCGTCGAAAGGTCATAAACCTTCACGTATTCCTGGCTTTTCTGCTCCAGTTTGCTTCCTATTCCACCGGAGCATTTCTAGAAAAGTTTTTCCTATTCATATTTAAAAAAAAGTACAAATTCCTGATCCTTTCCCATTTATTTTCCCAACAATCCTTCCTGGCGAAAAATTATGATCTCGTTGACCAAAAGATATGTAGTATATCTCAAAACAAAAGTGTCATGCTTCGCAAAATCGCAAGACCATCCAGAAGGTTTAGGCCTTGTTTTATCGCCTAAAATTTGCATCTCCAAAAAAAAAAATACTGTAGTGATACTGTAGCATTTCGTTTATATTTGATAATAAACGTCCAATTGTTGACTAATTAGGATTAAAATATTCGTCTCGCAAAATATAACCAAACTGTATAACTAGTTATTTTTTACCTATATTTTATACATGTGTCAAAGATTTGATGTGATATGATGTGATGAAAAATCAAGCACTGTGTAAATTTTGGAGGTGCAAATTAAAGTTGGTGGAACTGCACAAGGCCTTCGTCCAGAAGCAAAGAACCCTCGTGCATATGAGTGCTTGATTTTTATTGCTTTCGAGAACATACGGAGTACACATCTATGATCCTCCTTTTCGTGCAAGGATACGATCGATGCCCTTGTCGCGTTGACAAACAGTTTCCAACTGATGCGTGATGCAAGTTGCAAGTTGCGTGCGGGCGTGGATTCTCTAACGTGCACGAGGTAAGTCACAGGTGACTTTCCCCCCTTCGGATGCCATCCATTTATAATCCGACGGCTCTGGTGACCCTTCAGCTTTGTCTGTGCCTAGCGCATGTGAATGACAGCCCAATAAGGCCCAGTTCGCAGACAGAGACTAAAGCGAGGTAATTGTGCAAAAAAATATGAAGGGAGGTAATACAAAGATTAAAGTATTTTTTAAAAAAAGACAAAAGTGTAGTACATACGATGAGATAAAAAATGTGTACATACGAGTACCATTTATTTTATCATAGAACTGAACAACTATTTCAAGAAAATATTTTTGATAATTCCATGCTAATAGTACTTCCATTGATTTTTAATCTTTTTTCTTAATGACGCAAAAGATTTATGCATCGTTATAATTAAGAAAATAGTACTTTCTCTGACAAAAAAGAATGCAACTATGGGAACCGTGCCAGTCAAACTAACTCAAGATTGACCAAGTTTATAGTAAATAGCATTAGTATTTATATCTTTAAATAATTTTTATATAATTTCAGTCCAAGTTAAAACACGTTGACCGCTCAAAATTTTATGTTTAGCTACAAACATAGCTCACATAATTTTTGTTTGACGCCATCTTGATTTATTATTTAGAACTACAAATATAGATCTGAACAATACCGGAATTTTCAGGATGATCTCAAATAAAAAAACATTTAGATTTTTTTAACTAAGTTGCGAGAGAAAAGGAAATACCGCTGATTCAACCGGCAGTAAGTGCTTCCGTTTGGTTCAATCGGCAGCAATATTATAGTTTTGCTTTTTTTTTTGGTTCTTACTGTATTTTGCAAAAGAAACAAAATTTTTGTAAGCGAAAAATAAAAATAGAAAAAACTGATTTTCCTTACCTAGAACCACGTTCACATAACGAAATTCTCTATTCGCGAACTGGCGAACTGGACCTTACTTTACTGGGCCTGCCAGCTAGAGAGGTATGGCAACGTAAAGCATAGCCGTTACATTTAAAATGGATGGCATCTGGAAGGGGGAAAGTCACCCGTGACTTTTCTTGTCCACGCTAGAGAATCCACGCCGCCAGCAAGGGCATCTACAGTACTGAGCCGGTAGTAGGTGGCCTCTGATGGAACGGCACACTGTCAGCGTACTTGTACGTAGCTAGTACAGCTGTTTGAGTTGGACGTACTCCTACACGGATGGATCGGATCACCGTGCCGTGACTTTATCTCCTTGGCGCAGCTCGGTATACCAGTGAAGCCAGACCGGCGCGCAGGGCGGCCGGCCTGCTCCATGCAGCTAGCGCTCAGCCTTTGCATGATTGATGCGCAACAGAAGAGGGCCGAGGCCGCTGCCGGCATGGTGGACAACAAGAGTCGCCCTTGAGGCCTTGTCCTTGGCAGAAGCTGCCTCGCTGGTCCTAGGTGCGTGTGCGTGCATGCATGCCTTCACATACTGGTACCTGCTCAGGCAGATCTGGAGTTGCATGCCGCGTGATACGTGCAAGCCGCGTGATCTCAGGCCTTGTTTAGATTATAGGAAAAAATAAACCCGATAAATAGTATTACTTTCGTCTTATTTGATAAATATTGTCCGATCATGGACCAACTAGGCTTAAAAGATTCATCTCGTAATTTTGAACTAAATTGTGTAATTAGTTATTTTTTTACCTATATTTAATGCTCTATACAAGCAGCTAAATATTAATACGATGGAGAGAGAGTAAAAAAATTATAACTTTTGGATGAATCCTGAGACCAGGTTACCTCTGCGAGTACTCGTAACGTACGTACTCTCTCAGATCCACGAATAAGGCCAATGTTTAGATCCCTCTAAAAGTTATAATTTTTTCAATCTCTTTCTATCACATCAATATTTAGCTATTTGTATGAAGTATTAAATGTAGGTAAAAAAATAACTAATTACACAGTTTAGTTGAAAATCACGAGATAAATTTTTTGAGCCTAGTTGGTCCACGATCGGACAATATTTGTCAAATAAGACGAAAGTGATACTATTTATCGGGTTCATTTTTTTCACGATCTAAACAAGGCCTAAATTACATCTAGAGTATGCACGCAAACCAAGATGAGAGTAAAATAACACTTTTCCCCTGTAAAGACTCTCACAACTTCAGAGAAGAAAAACAATTATATTTATTTTTGGAGCGTGAGCAGTTGTGGGTAGCCGAATACTAAGGTCGAGAACCATCCAGAGTCCAAACGAATGGACAAGATGAGGCTGGGTACTGTTCATTTGTCTTCACTCTGCCATTTCACAGCTGTACGTTTGTTAGATTCTCCATCGGTGAGAACATTGTGACCAATACTATGAGAAAATTTTTGAATGTCAGATGTACTTTTATTTATGAAACCGAGGGAGTAGTTGTAATTGATGCATGGAGTGTGCAATGCAAGCCGCCTATCCCAGGCCCTCATTGGCGATTGGCGCCCCCTCTTCAATCATCCCTGCGCGGGCCCGCAGGTCGGCGTCGGGCCGACAGCGCCCCAGGCGCAATCATTAGTACGGTCGCGCTCCGGGGGCCCCGCAATTATTTCCCCGTGATTGCCCCGGCTCCACCACCGCCCGCCGCGTGCTCCGGCCTGGTGGTACTGGCCTCCGCCTCCTTTGCCGCCGGGGCCGGGGCGCCAGCGCCAGGCCAGGGTGTCCCATGCGCGGTCCCCGTTGCTGGCTGCGCTCACGTCGTGCATCCACTGGGTTTAGCCGAGGGAGCGCCGGCACCCGGCAGGTTAGTCCCGGCCGACGCCCGGCACTGCTTGGACCTGGCCCGACGATCGCAGCCAGCTGCTGAGCCGCAGCAGCCCACGCACGGACCCCGGCCGACCGGGTCGCGCGAGGCCAAGCGCATGGCGCCGCTGCATAATGGCTGCCACTGCTACTACCAGGCGCGCGCACGCCGACGACGGAGGGCGATCGATCGACGCTTTTGCGTCGAAGGTGCACGGCAACGGCATGGCCTGCCAGTGTTCCTAGTCAGGGAGAATTATTGGGAGCGGGGCGAGCGGCCATGGGATATTGGGATTGGGATAGGAAAACGACGTGTGTGCAGCACGGCATGCATGCGCCAGACCCATCCACTCGCCGTTGTTGCCTGCTCGCTCTCGCCTCGGCGCCCTCTCTTGTCCGGTCTAGTGGTTCCTGGTTCCCCAGCACAGCAGCCCGTCGCCGGGCGGACGCTAGTGCCGTGTGCGGCATCTCGACAGCTCGTAGCCCGGACGTTTCTGCTTGTCTTGGGCGCATCGGATGCGCCTGTCATCCGTCTGCAGCACAGAACCGAACTGAATAGTTGCAGTCATGCAGGGGACCGGACCGAGGTCGGAACACGCGCGCCGCTAAAACCACTTCCCTTTGCTCCATGATGATGCAAGCAACGGCATGGGCTCATGGCTCAGCACGCGAATGTCATTGTTAGGCAGGTTGGAGCTTGCTAGCTAGGGGAAACCCAGACCGCATTGAGCAAAAAAATTCAGTTTCACACAGGTGCCCTCGGCCTCCCTATTACCCACACACAATAGGTTCTACTCTCCCCATTCCAAATTATAAGTCTTTTTGACTTTTTTGGTATATACATTTTGCTATGTATTTAGATATAATAATATGTCTAAATACGTAGCAAAATATATGTAAAAAAAGTCAAAACAACTTACAATTTAGAACGAAGGGAGTACACATCAATTGTTAGGGAAGAAACTATGGCAGCTTGAATTCTCCCACGAAGGGCTATTTGAC
This sequence comes from Bothriochloa decipiens, assembly GCA_023333625.1. Taxonomy (NCBI): domain Eukaryota; kingdom Viridiplantae; phylum Streptophyta; class Magnoliopsida; order Poales; family Poaceae; genus Bothriochloa; species Bothriochloa decipiens. The sequence goes on along the minus strand of CM041631.1, from coordinate 23,529,113 downwards.
CCAAGGTTTCAGCAGCTGGTAAGTCAGCGGATGTTATTTTATTGTGATAGAAAAAAAAACATTGCACCATAGCCGAATTCACAAGTAGCTATGGTATACTCCCTCCGCCCCGCAAAGAGCGTTGTCCTAGCATTTGTTGCTTGTCCCACGGAATGTGTCGTTTTAGACCTGCAGCTCCAAACCATAGCCTGCACCGCCTGCTGCTCCTATTGTCTGCGGTCCCTGTTCCCTCCCTTCCACACTGTTGATTGGTAAAGATGGAGGAGCGAGAAGATTGTTGTGTGGGGACCAGGAATCCAGGACTGGGCAGTCATAGGTGTATAGAGCTCTTTTATCATCTTCCTTGCTACCCACGTCCATCCCTCCAGCGACACTTTCATCGGGACAGAGGGAGAGTATGCGTACAAATAAGCAATCACTTCCATCACGAGTACGTCGGGACAAGGAGTACACTATAAACTGAATCCAGGTTTTTGTGCCAGATCGAAGCCAATGAATTTGTAAACATAAGAATTGTAGTTGAAGCGTAAAATCAGACCCACTATTTATTTTATCATAATAATAAATAAAGAAGTAAAGTGGAGCAACAGAATGGTTATTAAACAACCATGATCATGACACCCTAGGCAGCTTAATTAGCCTGCTCCGGGTCATGCGTCAGGCAACATTGACAAAAAAGCGACGGGAACTAGGATATGATCGAGGAAGCTTAGCTGCTCTCTAGCAGAGCCGGACAGCACCTGGAGTCGGCTACTACCGCAAGGAAACTAACTACTACAACTAGTAGTAGTATTTGCGCCCGTCCACGCACCATTATGGCCCTAATGATGCCGGGAAGGACCGCGGGAACAGCGAAAAGCCTGGCGACGTGGATCCAAGCCACGACGACGTGCGTGGATCCAAGCCCAAGGCTGTTGCGACCGCAATGATGACGGTATTGATGTACATGTTCATACGGGTCTGTCATAACTCGATCCATCTGGCCGGCTGCCTTGGCTCGCTTGTCTAGCCTTGTTTAAATTGTCTTCAAATTCTAAATTTTTTTACTCTCTCTCTATTATATTAATTTTTAGATTCATACATGGAGCATTAAATGTAGATAAAAAAAATAACTAATTATATAGTTTAGTTTAAAATCACGAGATGAATCTTTTAAGCCTAGTTGGTTTATGATTGGACAATTTTTGTCAAATATGACAAAAGAATTACTATTCGTCAGGTTGAAATTCTTTTGTAATCTGAACGAGGCCCTAACAAGGATCACTAGTTACACTACTCACGGTCATCAGTTAACATGAATGCGTGGTGCAACATACAGATACAATACGTGCACCAATTAACAGGGATAGATCATGGGCGTCGTGACAGCAGCTTTTCGGAAAATAATAATCGAAACAATGACAAACAAATGATTGCAAAAGTCAAAGCCGAGGATTGGGTGCAGTGCAGGTCGAGGGTGCATCTGGACCATCATCTGCATGCGTCCCACCAGCAGCAGCAGGCTAGGAAAGGAAAAGGTGTAAGGCCTAGCTTAGCTTAGCTCTCCAAGCATGGGCCTTAGGCGGTTGGGCCCTTACGTACCCTTCTGAGCTCTGCTTTGACCAGAGAGGCAAACGGAAAGCTCCCGGACGTGTTTTTACAAGGAAAGGAAGTGGAGCAGCAGGAGCACCACCGCGCGGTGCGGCCGGGCCTTTTCGTTTGGCTGGCCGGGTGTGCGTTATCGGCACTTGTTCGAGTGATGGGTACTTGTTGGCTTTGGCCCTTTCTTTACGCAACTTTTCTCTCTTTCTGGAAAAAGCCGTTTTTGAGAGCGTTGAAATTGATGATACGGGAGCTGATAGTACTAGTACTCGATACGATTCAGATTTCAGAATCAAGTCCAGTAAAAGTTGATTATCTGAGTGAGGTACAGTAAGTGCCCGTCGCCCGTCGGCGTCGCTGTTCCGACAGTACCAACATCATTGCCTCATTGGAGGCAGAAACATTCTCATCCTCTTTTCAGGATTTCCAGCATGCAGATTTCTTTTTTCTCTTGTCGCTTGGTTGTATCTTTTTCCAGAAACAATATATGACCAATTACCAAACCTCAAGGTAATTTCACAATCCGGACAAGCTTCTTATTCGCTAGCGACTTCGAACTTTTTCGGTACTTACATACTGTAAGACAAAACTCACAGAGCATCGTCGAAGCCACTAGGCAAAAGCAGAGCAAGAGAAACCAGTCACACTGAGCCGCATCATGTGTCGGCTGGCTCGGCGACGTTGCTGTCTCTGTGCGCATTCCTCCCTCCAGTCCAACTTTTTGCCATGCGAGAAAACGGAGAAGGCTTTATCTGGGCACGCAAAAGGCCCGGCGCCTTTCCATCTACCTAACGCTGATGATGATGACTTTGTTAATATACGGAAGATCGATCGCGCATCGGGAGCAAGTCCACATGCTTAGCGAGTAATCATGCGAGAAATCATGGTGATTGTGCTAGCACCGCACTTTGTAAATCTCGGCCACAGACAGACAAGTAATCATCATTCGAGAGTCGTATTTTAGAATTAGCCCATGGGCCTTTGGTACTTCACATTTTTCGTTTCGAATGCGTACGCCTCAGGATTTCGAATCCCACGCAAAAATTCAGCATTCCAGCAAGAATTTGATCATTAGGATCGCAGACATTATTTCTTTGGAGATCGATCAAATTGTGATACAAGTAACAGCTTGCCATCTTGGTTCCACAGCGCTGCTCTTTTGATCGTTCGCAGGTCACAAGAATCCGAATATAACGCAAGTAAGCAGCCAGCCAGCCACAAGTAACTTCTGACAACCACATGCAGAACCCTGCGCGCACATCCGCGCTGCAAACACACGTAACCCGAGACATGGACTCGGTGCGTCACGGGCGCGACGCCACCGGCACCGGCACCGGCACGGCCTTGAGCGGCGTGACCATGTTGAGGGACGTGCCGAACCGGTCCCTGACGTCCACGTCGCCCGGCTGCATCCCCTCGGGGAGCCTCCACTCGAAGGCGTGGAGCATGGAAGCCAGGAGCAGCGTCACCACCCGCGTGGCCATGGGCGTGCCGGGGCACGACCGCCGCCCGGCCCCGAACGGCATGAACTCGAACCGGTCCTTCGCACGGAAGTCCGCGTCGCTGGCGTCGACGAACCGCTCCGGCGAGAACGCCTCGGGGTCCGCCCACGACGCCTGGTCGCGCATGATCGCCCATAGGTTTATGATCACCTTGGTGCCGGCGGGCACCGCGAAGCCGCCCACCTCCGCGCCGTCGGTTATGGCCAGGTGCGGCATCAGCATCGGGCTCGGCGGGTGGAGCCGCATGCTCTCCATCACCACGGCGCGGAGGTAGGGCAGCCTGCCGATGTCCGACTCGTCCGGGTGCGGCTTGGAGCCCAGCGCGTCCCGCAGCTCCGCGCGGACCTTGGACATCATGGCCGGGTGCCGGAGCAGCTCGGCCATCGTCCACTCCACCGTGATCGCGTTCGTGTCGGTTCCAGCGGCAAACAGATCCTGCATGGGCCAAATTTGCAGTCTTTGATAAATCCACACAAGATTGCGGTCTTGACAAATCCACCACACAAGAATATATACAAGATTGCGAAAGGTCAGTGCCAATGGACCATATATTTTCGACAGCTCGAAAGAGATGAATATGTCAACAAGATGTCACGATCAAATGGACCATGCGGCTGGATATGGACAGGTGGCCAGAAACGTACCAAAAGAAATGACTTGATGGTTTGCAGGCTGAGTTGATCCATGGAGTGAAGATGAAGCAACACGTCCAAGAAATCACCATCATCGATCTTCTCACCACTGCCGCCGCGCGCTTCGATACGGCGGGCGATGATAGGATCGAAGAAGTCGTAGAACCTTCGGATGAACTCAGAGTTGCGTCGGCGGCGGCCCTGCAGGTCGAGCCCGGCGAGCACGGGGAAGAGGTCCGAGAGGTTGGGCTTTGTGACCTCCTCCACGGTGTCTCTCACCAGCATCTCCAGCTCCTGCGCGCGGTCCGAGCTCAGGTCCGCCACGTCCTCGGAGAAGAGCGCGCGGGAGACGAGGTTGAGCACGCACGAGAACACGACGCGGCCCACGTCCACGGTCTCGCCGGCGTGGCGGCCCAGGCAGGCGACCAGTCGCCTCACTCCCTCCTCCCGCGCGGCGCGCGTCGCGTCCAGCGCGCGCGCCGAGAAGAGGTGGGTGGTGCACACGGCGCGGAGCCGCTTCCACAGCGGGCTGGTGGCCGGGAGCCAGATGATGGAGTGCTCGTGGTTCCCCAGCGCGCATCCGGCGTCGCTCACCGACCGCGCCGCCAGCACGTGGTCGTACCTCTGCAGCACGTCGCGCGCCGCCGCGGTGGAGGAGACCACGATGGCGTCGGTGGTGCCCAGCCTCAGGGACATCACCGGGCCGTACGTCTCTGCGAGCCTGGCGAGGGCGTGGTGCGGCTCGCCACGGAGCGCCAGGATGTTGCCGACGAGCGGCAGAGGCGCCGGGCCTGGTGGAGCGCGACGCAACTCCTGGCCGGAGCTGGTCTTGGTTGCAGCGAAGAAGAGCTTGTATAGGAGGCAGGAGGCGAGCGAGATATAGAGGAACCATAGCAGGGTTGAAGCGTCCATTTTTCTTGGGAGATATGGAGACATGCAAGATGGGGAGTGAAGTCTTGATTGAGCAGTATGCACGGTCTTATATAGTGGCACAAATGCGCGATCACCAAATCGTTCAGACCGTTTGTGCTTTTTTTTGAAGAATAAATTAGGCAGCCTAAACTAATAAGGCCCGCACAAAGTCTCTTGTTAAAAAAAAGCTATCAAAGAAACGTTTCAAAATTTTCTTGAAAGCTTTGTTTTGAAGCCTCCGCGGCACGTTGGGTCGTCGGGCTTCCAGACAGCCACCCAGCACAGCGGCCTGCCCCGTGCGCCTGTAGCCAGCGCGTGCGTGGAAACGTTCGAGCAGCAGCCTGTCGTGACCAGCTGTGCCATGGCCCATGGACGAGAGCTCCGACGTGAGGCGCGCGTGGACGGAGAGATTGATGATATCGTTCACTTGGCTAAATAATTCTCTCTCAATAAATGTAACCAAGTAACAGTTCAAATATTCATCACACATTTTGTTTCTTAATTTGCTTGTTCCTCACATAATTCATTGTGAAAAATATTGTTTCAACACTAAGGTTTACAAGGTGTTTCTAATAAACAATGCTCCACAAAACTGTAAGATGACATGCCATGAAATACAACATAAGCTCAACAAGTGTTGCACCCAACAAGCTATACTAAGCTAGTCATTGAAGAACTTTATGGTCGATATTTTGCAATACTTGGTGATGAGTCTGCTAATGTGTATCAGAATAAACATCTAGTTGTTTGCTTTCGTTGTGTTGATAAAATAGGAGAAGTTAGATTTCTTAGTATTGCCCATGTTGAAGATATTAATGTGGGGTCAGTGGAGCATATGCTTTCTTGCAAGGCAACATTTAGTCCACTTGATTTATTTGGTGCTTATGTTCAAGCCAAGTTGGTTACACACTTACACTTGCTACAAAGTCTTATTTGTCTAAGGATTTTACAAGTGATGAGTTATCAAAACTTCCTTGGCAGCTTACTACATACATTTCTCATGTTCGTAGAGATGAAAAGCTTAAAAACTTAAAGAACCTATGTGAGCTTTTAGTTAAGGTTATGGACACAAAAAAAACATGAACACTATTGTGTTGTTTACAAGCTTCTTAACTTTGCGCCAATTCTTTTGTAGCCACTCCTAACAAAATTCCCTGCAAGCCAATTCAAAAGCAAGATTCCTAGAGTTTTCTTAAGACAATTCCTAGAACACGTGCAAGTCAATTAATAAATTACCTTAAGTTTAACTAACTTCATCGTAGGACAGTGTACCACCATTTACACCAAAGAATGAGCACGTTATAGAACCATATTCTATGATATTTTTAAAGATACTAAATTGATGTCGTAAGTCTTGGCGTTCTTTTTTCTAAAAACTTAGGGGCAAATAGAGTATTTCCTTCATTTTAAATTATAAGTCACTTTAACTTTTTTTATCCATCCATTTTACTATGTATCTAAATATATTATTATAATATCTAGATGTATAACAAAATGGATATGCTAAAAAAAGTCAAAATGTCTTATAATTTGAAACGGAGAAAGCGCATCCACTATACCACAACACCAAAATTAGCGTCGGACGATCTGACGCTAAATACATATAGCGTCAGACCAGACTTTTAGTGTCAGACAGTCTGTTGCCCTAAATATTTATAGCGTCAGATAGGCTGCCAGAACTCTATAGCGTTAGATGGCCTGCTAGAACTCTATAGCGTCAGACAATTTGACATTATAAATGCTTTTAGCGTCAGATGGTTCAACGAGATGATTTAAGTGCATTAAAAAAATAAAAAGGCCATCTAGTTGCAATTTAACACAAAGAGTGACATTATTGTGTACATTTCTCATACAAATGGATTCATACATGAAGTCCAAACACTCACATACATATATGATCAGTCATGTAATGTAATGTTTCAGATGAGAAGTCTATAGTATTAGCCTGTATCTAAAAGAGAGACTAACATCTAAACCAGTTATGATTCTGTAGGGACCATCTAAAAGCAGCAGCTGCAAACATAGAAGTAGTAGGATGTCAAACTTCCTTGCCATTCATCCCATTGTATCCTGCTGACTGCAATCTGGGTATCACAGTGAATATAAGTTAGGTTTGCTAGCAAAGATTCTAAAAAGAAATATCATCTATTTACTAGAAAGCTTTAAAACTAGTTTACTTGCTAGTTCAATGCATATATTTTTGAGAGCCCAACAAACAGAGCATGTGAATGTAAATATGATAGAAATAGCTTATAGATTAAATTTGAGTCAAAGTAGAGCTACAATATGTCCAATCCACACATCTAGCGCTTGTAAGTTTAGCTTGTAGATTAAATTTAGAATACAACTTACAGACATATATACAACAGCGTGCTAAGACTGAGAATTGACACATAGTCATTGTTCATTCAGATAAAACTAAGATGGTCTAAAAATCTTACACACTAAATATAGCCTTTCCTATCCAATGTCATCTCTTTCAGGTACCACATAAGTTTGATTTTTTGGTGATCCATATTTAACATATATAGACACAGACACCCACAAACAATACTGATGGGAAGCACATACACATAGAGCATCTTTGCCTGCAAAAATGTTATCCATATTTAACATGGACACCACAAGCCCAGCTGCTACACCTCCATTCATCTCTATATCCTACAATGAGAACAAGTAAAAAAGTAGCAATTTATGAAAAATCTTGTTAAATATGTAGTAACAATATAGTTGATTGTCCTTGAGGCTTTGTCCATATGGAGCACTACCATGCATACAATCTACAAGTACAACATCACAAGGAAAAATTCACGGACAATGTACCTTTGTCCTTGAGGCTTGTGAAGTTGGACAGATGATCGATGGATGCTGCCATGAAGGATTGGTAGAGGAAGCTGGTAAAAAAAGGCAAACTAGTAAGCTAGAAAGTTGCTGCTGATTATATTAAGATGAGATAACATTATTTTTTTATTACTAAAAAGCAACAATTTACTTAATGCCTAAACTATGTTGATCAAACAAATATCTAAAACTTGTACTTTGCCTTTGGCTCGTTGCAGTCCCCACATCTCCCTTGGCTCACTGCAGCTCCCACATCTCATTTGGTCATTGCAACCTTGATATCAAATGAGTTTTTCTCAAACCAGCCCATGTTGGAAAATGGTGAAGACAGTAAGCTTGCAGTGAAACCTGGTGTGGCAGCTATGTAGGCCCATTTAGTTTTTACGCCAGTTGGTATGACGTTATACATTGTTTTAGCGTCAGATAGCAAGACGTTAAATTTCAGCATCTATAGCGTCAGATAACACGTCGCTGAATCAAGAATTAACGTCAGATGATCTCAAACTTAACTTTAGCGTCAGATCATCCAACGATAAAAAAAAAGATTCAACGTCAGATGCCTGACGATGAAAAAGTGTCGTGGCGTAGTGATCATGTATTTTCTCGCTCTATCCAAATGGTTAATGGTCGTCCATGGGTAGCTGAGAAACGAAAAGGCAAAGTGCGTCCAGCGTGGCGGCGTGACCGCTGATGGTGTTTTTTTATATGAGGCCGTCCGTTTCTCTTCTAGCTCAACACGGTGCGTGACCACACGGCCACGGCCGGCCGGCAGTATAAAACGGCCGTGCACACAGCACACACCGCGGAGGAGGTGGATTAATTAGTTGGCCGACTTGGCAACCATCCCCAGATCTCCGCGACCTGCATGCATTGCATCACGCTTCAATCTTTGATGTCTTGCATTGATTGGCGGATCAGATCTCCTGATGCATCACCACCAACCACACCATGCACGTCGCGATGCAGAAGGTGACGCGAGACAACGAGTGAGATGCTAAACAAATCACCGGGTGGCCGGCGTCATCAAAAGAGAAGAGATCACCGCCACCGGGCTACTCGGCGCTCGGCGGGCCGGCTACGCCTGCCATGGTTCACGAACCACGAGGAGCCTAAAAGATTTGTCCCCAGGCTGTGTTTTGACGACTTGGTACGTGAATGCGCGCCGGGTCGCCGGCCGGCCGCGCGTGGGATAGTGACTGAAAATCTGCCGACGACTCTGCTCCGGATTGTGGATAGGGAGCTTGGCTAATCAAGATGAACCACTTGTCCCAGCTAAGATTGACTTTATTTTAGATGTCTTTATTTGTCTGTTGCATCTGCTAAACGACTCCGTCGCGTCGTGGGCCGGTGCACTATTCTGAAGTAGAGTTTTCTACAAAATTCTTAGAGCTAACCCATGACCTTGATCCACGATTTTTCTAGGGCAGAACCGGTGAAACTAAGCGTGCTTGATAATGGCTTCACGAAATTTCTGAAACTGAGATAGTGAAACTAAGCATGTCTGCCAACAAAACTTAGTTGTTCTTTTGGAGTCAAGTATATCTAACTCGACCTTAGCCGTCGAATGCTATGGACTTATTAGCGGACTAGCCTGCCCTTGGCTAGAAGTTGCTCCCTTTGTCTCGAAACAATAGAGTTCTAGGCCGAAATTCCCCTTTCACGGCCGAGCGCGCGTTTCGTATTGGAGCGCTCCCTCGGTGCGTGTGTGAGTGCATGTCATTTCCTGGCGCGATGATGTCAGCGCTGATATAAAAAAAGAGAGAAATATTTATTTTAACATGCTATAATTTTTAAGCCGTGTATCTGTTTTTAATTTCGTTTGCACCGATGTATTCTGCGTGACGAGACGAATAAAATTAGATCTCACTTTGATATACTTTAAAGATTTTTTTTATTTTTTTCCTATACTGCAGTCACTATGTTAAGTTATGCGTTCTAAGTTAGATTTATAACTTTGCAACTAGTTAGACCATGTAAATTATACGTCCTAAGTTAGATTTCTAACTTTACAACGTGTTAGATTACGTAAGTTATGCATTCTAAGTTAGGTTTCTAACTTTGCAACGTGTTAGTTCACGTAAGTTATGCATTCTAAGTTAGATTTCTGACTTTGCAACGTGTTAGCATACGTAAGTTATGTGTTCTAAGTTAGACGTATAAGTTAGATGATGTAAGCTATGTGTCTAAATTTGCAACTTAACTTTCCTTTGCTATAAATAGAAACTTTCCAAAAAAAGGGAAGTTACGAGATTTTTTTTTTTAGTTTGGTACATGTTGGAGAGCGTCCGCTGGTTCTGCACCTGGGCGTGCGGGGCCTTGTTTAGTTCTCTAAATTGGGAGGTGCTAGAATTCTTGTAGCGCATTGTAGCATTCGTTTGTATTTATGAATAATTGTTCAAATATTGACTAATTAGGCTCAAAACGTTCGTCTCGCAAAGTATAACCAAACTGTGCAATTAGTTTTTGATTTCATCTATATTTAGTACTCCATGCATGTGTCAGTATTTTGATATGATAAAGAATCTTCCTTTTATATAGTGCCAAATTCTAAAAATTTAGAGGAAACTAAACGAGGCCCTAGACTAGAACTGTCCCGGATCGAATAAATCAGGATTTTTGCTGCTAATAAGTCGTTATTTTATTGTAATAGAAAAAAAACTAGACCATGGCCGAAAGGCCGAACAGGGTGAAATTCTAGGCCCTCACCATCCATATGACTCATTTATTTCGTCGAAGTTTACAATGGTCAATATGATTCATTTATCCTTCAATGGTTGATGTAGTGGGTGCAACGATGATTAATGTATTATTATCGAAACAGCAAAACTGATTGCTCTAGCTTTTCAGTAAGTACGGTGTGTGCAGTTAAAGTTAAGAAGTTCAATAAGAGGTATTAAGGTCTTTTCTATTATTTGCTAATTTATTTTATATCTTTATTATAATTAAAAACTTCTTCGAAATTTAAAAAGCGTTTCCGACTCTCCTCCATGCCATCCCACCCACGCCCCCGCCTCCGCACGCGCTCGGTGGCCGAGGATCGAATCCCGCTCTCGGATACTCCTGAATTTTTTTTTTTTTTTACCGCTTCTACTAAAACTTCACCTCACTCTCCCGGTCCCGCAGAGAGCCAATCCAATCCCTAACCCAACGCCGTCGCCGGTCTCGCCGGGATAAGGCCCTCGCTCTCTCATACGGGAACGGTTGATCCTGTGAGCGCAACCGATCGATCGCATGCGGCACCTACCGTTGCACCACGCATCTGTCTCCTACGGGGAGCGGCAAGGCGTCGTCCCCGCCACCCGCCAGGTGCCGCCGGGCTGCCGGAGGGAGCCGGTCTGCTGCATGTGCGGCGACCGCGGCCTCCTGCCCGAGCTGTACAGGTACGTGCATCCATCCACCCTCCAGTCTCTCTAATCATTTCTTTATCTTAATTAATGCGCGTCGTCGTCGCTCGTGTCCGTACCTGCATGTACGATTGATCCCTAACTAGATCTGCACTCATCTAGGAGACTAGGACCAGGGATCAGAGGAGTTCGATACTATAATTCCCTTACTACTGTTTTAGTCTAAGCGTCTGACAATTTCAGCATACTGAACTGCAGAGCAACCCCGATTGAGTAAGAAAGCATGCTCCAGAAATTTCTCTTTTTATTTCCCTGTGAATAATTATTCTTTTAGTGTAATTATGATTTTTAGAGTTGCGCTGACTAAAATGTTCTTGCAGGTATATTAGAAGGAATCAGTTGGATGCTGTGATTCCCCTCTTTGAATAAAACTCTATGAAATGGACTGGATTTGTGCAGAAAATGTATGGTTAGTACTCTGCAGATGGAGCACATAAGTCCATTTAATTCCTAATGGGTCATAATTTGTTTTTCTGAAACTGACAAGTTTTCATAGTAGTTGAACATTACAGAAATACATTTTTTTTATTTTTTGCAAACCGTTGTCCGCCATCAACTAAGCTTGTGTATTTATATGGTTCAAAAGGAGTAGTTCCTACTCCGTGAACCTGCATTTCAATGCACACTTGTTTTCTAGATTTCTTAGAATGACACAAGTTGCTAACATTTTTCTGCATGTTGCAGCAACTGGCTCATGGATGGAAAGCGAGGGATAAGTCTGTGCTTACAGATGAACTGCTCGGTCATTGCAAGATGCCAATGGCAGAGCCCTAAGGCCTAGAGCCCATTTAAAAGAAATTTGCCAATGAGTCTGCAGTTTTATCTTGAAGACAGAGTGATGATGTGGTGTGAGAAATTAGTGAAAGCGTGGTTCGAGATGTGGAGAAAGCTGCAATTGATTTGCTTGCTGCCAGGTGAGGACTGATGAATGATTCCCGTCTAGAGTAGTTTATGGTATTTTCCTGAAACTTTGTTGGTACCAACTGTACTGAATGTTTTTGTTCTTTCACTCTGTAGTATGAACTGAGTATCTAGCATAAATGAATAGTCTGCTGATCACACATACAAAAAATGCACTTGTCTGGACCAAGTGAATGTCCCTTGCTGCTGCCAGCCATCCACAAGGTTAACTCATTTTCTGACATCAAGGATTTGCCTTAGCTTCCGATATATAGTCTAATGTAAGTTTCTTTGCTATGCATTCAGGCCATTGGATTTCACTTTTTTTTGGCATAAAATAGGTCAGTATAAAAATGAAATGTTGTTTCGATGGTCAGCATATATATTGCTTTCACTTGTTCTCTAGAAACACCATGGTCACCAAAACAGGTACTAATTAGATTGGTTCAATTATTCTTCTAAATGATCTCTGGCATTCGGGACCAGACTGGTTGCTAATGCTTGCCAAACTACCTGAAGTAATCTCTAATTTCTTTGACTTTATGCTTATCTGGCTGGTATTGACTGTGATTGTGTCCTATATAGTCTGGAGATAAGAGACGGACAACCAAAATTAACTAGGTGTGGTGTGACATGTGTAACATTTCAGGGATGTTGAGGAAGCAGATATTGTAGCATGCTTGGAGGGAATTCGATAGAAGCAGAAACTAAAGTTGCTTCATGCTCAAGTCTAACAGCTACAGCTCACAATTTTTCTCTTTTTTTTTTTCTTTTGTTGACACGTGCAAGTATAACCTCATCGCTCCTTGGTGGCATTGATTGCCCATGAGCTCAACAGGAAGGCCGGTAGCTGCGAAGCTTAAAACATGAGAAGCTTGGAGTGGAGCGTAATAAGCTTTTGCATGAACGTGCAAGTTTTGCCAATATATGATGTCAAATATTGAGTATTGTTTTCAATTTTGTGTCAAGAGTCTCATTTTGTAATGACAATATTTGCTGAATCTGTGATAATAAAGTTCTCTTAGAAAAAGAGGTGGGTGCTCCTGTAATAGATCCAAACTTTTGAAACTAAGTATTGTGTAGGTAAATCAATTTTTTGTTATTTGACTTGCATTATCAAATGTCGCCGTAGCGTTAGCACGGGTATTATACTAGTTTGCTATAAATCTATTCTTAGGAGGGAGTAGAAGCTATTACAAATAACACACATGTTGTGCTGGCTTTAAAATGTCAACGTGTGGAAACCAAAAGGTAGGAAGTCAACTTTTTGAAGCAAAAACAAAAGGCTACTAAGGCTCAAAGAAACGGGCCGAATCTGATTAGGCAAACCATCGACTGGTGAGTGCATCTATCATTTGTGACTGGCTAGCCCATAATTGGGCCCCGTCCAATATTAGCCTATGAATCAGCTGCATGGCTAGCCCACGGGCTGAATGCCAGGGAGCACCTCGGTATCCCCGTCCCCGTAGCGTGGCGGCGGGCGGCCCACAATTGGGCCCCGCGCCTCCCTCCCTCCCTCTCGGCCACAGGGCGGGCCGTGTCCGTCCCGTTCACACTCTTGCGGGTACATATCTCTCCATCTCCTCCCGCGCGCTTCCTCCCTCCCTCTCTCTCCTCGGGATATCTGTCCGTCCGTCCGTGGTTCGTCCAGTCGCCGTAGTTCAGCACGGGCACGTGGCGCAGTCCTCGGCCGCTATAAAGGCGCCGGCGCGGCCGTCAGAAGGCAGCAGCTGCCGGCCCGGCCGCCTTCGTTTTCTCCACCGATCGAGGCGGCGCTCGGAGCTCCCCACGGCCCCATGACGACGGGGAGCCACCTGGATCTCGAGGCCGGCCCCGGCCGTGGCGGTCCGCCCGAACAAGCGCAGGCGGAGGTTAGTTCGCTTCGCACGACAGAACCTCTCCTTCCATGAGACTGCTGTACGTACCAGATTTCCTTTTGTTCTCATTCGAATTGGAGCCCTCATCATCTCTTCAGGATCGGTCTCTCCTCCCGTAACTAGTGGCTACTACTACTACTAGGGACAGTCCATAGTTTCATTTTATATATATATATATGCTCTTGTCACAAGGAAACAAATTGAAGCTTTTCACATGCAGTGGCTGCTTAGTGTTTACTGTTTCATCGTCAGCTGTACATAGTCATTAGATTGTATAATATGCATGACTACAGTTATAGGAATTTTCAGTCGCAGTGACTGAGGTGGTGTGGACGAATATCGAGGGATTTCGAGTGAGAACACGGGGCAGAGTAGACGGGGAAGTGATCTGGTCGTGATAGGCAGGCGGACGGACCGCTTTCCAAAGCCCGTCCTTTTTTTTTTTTTGAGAATACGCAGAAGCGCATATTTCAGTCCTCTTCGTTTTCCAAATTCCAACAAGGTGCGTTCCGCGCCGGTGATCACTGACAACGAATAGCCTTGTCACCTTGCAGTGAGTGCAGGTTGATTTTTCCACTGTTTTAATTTCCAGGGCCGTTTTAGAGAGCACAGATCGAGCAGTATTTTGTTTTTATTAACTACCACGCGCAGTGATCCAACTGTTTGTCCTACCCTAGGCCACCTTTTCTGCCTCCATTATTATTTGTTCATGAAAAGTCAGTCCTTTTCTTTTGTTTAGCATTCCTAGTATTTACAGTTTTTAAAGTTTTTGTCCCTGCCTCCTATATTTAACGTCATTTTTTTTTTCAAAGTTATCAACATCTTTCATCGATGTGACGGTGTGGCCTTTTAATCGTAGACTTGACCAGAGATCGTTTTCGTTTCAATATATGCACGCAGCTTTCGTCCTTTTGTCCTGTCCTATCCAAAATTTTCAACATCTGTATCATCCGTTTATGCGATGATGTTGCGACTAGACCTCTTAAGCAAGGACTTGACTAAAGGTCATTAGCATGTCGGCGTGAAAAATAGAATCACGAATGTAGTCTTTAAAAATAAACAATCTAATTTTGGTTCCTGGGTGCAGCATGCAGTTTCCACTGAATTGAGAGAACACTGCATCTTCCTTCTCTGCATGCTATGTTTACTAGTGATGTACCGAACCTTTTCCAGGCTCTGAATATATATTTTTTCTTCTCCTTCCGTTTGCCTTAAGGAAAAGAAAGCCTGCTTTCTTGTGTTGCCTTGACCAAAGTGTATTCACCATGGGACACTTGCTATAGTACTAAAGCCACCAAACTTGTTCATAATTATCATGAGCCCCACACGTTTCCACTTGGGCAACATGCTTGGTTGACGTTGACTCCAGTTATTAGCTGCGCATACAGATAGCTGCTTGCTTTGTATGATCGCTGTGGTGTAGCGCAATATGTGCATCTCTCTTATTTGCCTTGCCTTCAACAATAAGAAAGTTGGATTCTTATATTTCTCGACTTCTGGTTCATTACATGCTAACGACTTCCCTCAACTATGAGCAGGTCGGCAATTTTTGCAAAGGTCTAGTCCTTGCATACAAGACTCTCGGCGTTGTGTTTGGTGGACTCGTCACATCTCCCCTCTACGTTTATCCCTCAATGAACTTGTCATCTCCTACAAAAGATGACTACATGGGCTTATACAGCATAATGTTTTGGACTCTTACTTTGATTGGTGTGGTCAAGTATGTAGGCATAGCACTTAACGCCGACGATCATGGTGAAGGTAACTACTGTGCCCATGCTGCCTTTCTTCTTTTTCAGTTTGTGGCCATGTTGGAAGAAAGCTTATTTCTCAAAGTTTTGATATTTTGGACCTTACATCTATGCTGTATATATTTTCTATTATTGTTCAGTCAATTCATTTGACGAACTCAACTGGAAGGCCTGACAGAGGTGGGGCTGTAGTTTCTAGAGAAGACTTCTCTTCACATGGGCAGATCGAATATTACTCTGTAACACACTAATAAGAGCATTGTTTTTCTGTAGGAGGTACATTTTCCATGTACTCTTTGCTGTGTAGGCATGCTGATATAGGCATACTTCCTTCCAAAAAAGTTTATTCGGAAGAAGAGCCCCTACTTCACAATCAGTCTGCAAGAGCTGGAAGGCCTAGCTGGCTGGGGAAGTTCTTTGAACGAAGCATAACAGCCAGAAGAGCACTGCTGTTCATGGCAATACTGGGAATGTGCATGCTCATTGGGGATGGCATACTGACTCCTGCTATTTCAGGTTTGTACCTTTCTTAAGATAGTCTGTTTACTGCATTCCACAGTGATATCTGTCAGACTGTCACTTCATTCTTTACCTCATTTCAGTATTATCAGCAGTCCAAGGGTTAAGAGGGCCATTTCCATCTGTCAGCAATCGTAAGTGGTTTGACAGATGTAACCAAGGAGTAATAACAACGATCTTCTAACACAGCCATTGCTAATAGACTGATCCTTCCTTTCAATCTCCCAGCTATAATCGAAGCTCTGTCTGCTGTGATCCTTATCGGCTTATTCTTACTACAAAAGTATGGGACCTCAAAAGTGAGCTTTCTGTTTTCACCGATCATGGCAGCATGGACTTTCACCACTCCAATTATCGGCTTGTATAGCATTGCTCATTACTACCCCGGCATCTTCAAAGCCATTTCACCTCATTATATTGTTCGTTTCTTCCTGAGAAATAAAATGGAAGGGTGGCGCATGCTGGGTGGAACTGTTCTATGCATCACGGGTAACAACTTTACCACCGCCGTGTATTTGATCCATCAAATATGATGCTGCATTAATAATATAATCACTAATCCTGCATGCATACAGGTGCTGAAGCTATGTTTGCAGATCTTGGCCACTTCAGTAAGAAGGGTATTCAGGTTATTTTTCATCAACACTGCGACCTTGAGGTCCTTTCTTTGTGAATTGTTCATGATATGGTCAGTGAAACGCTATGTCTTGTTTTTCAGATAGCATTTCTGTCTAGCATATATCCTTCTCTGGTCCTCACATATGCTGGGCAAACAGCGTACCTCATCAACAATGTTAACGACTTCAGTGACGGATTCTATAAATTTGTCCCTCGCCCTGTTTACTGGCCCATGTTCATCGTCGCCACACTGGCAGCAATCGTCGCAAGCCAATCCTTAATATCTGCAACATTTTCAGTCATCAAGCAATCCGTTGTCCTGGATTACTTCCCGCGCGTTAAGGTGGTGCACACGTCTCAGGACAAAGAAGGGGAGGTTTACTCCCCAGAAACCAATTACATCCTCATGGTACTATGCGTTAGTGTCATACTAGGCTTTGGTGCTGGAAATGCAATCGGGAACGCATTCGGTAAGTGATGAATTCTGCAAAATTCTGCAATTGCCGATACTCAACCGCTTTGATCCTAGAGAATTGATGCAAATTGTTACTGCAGGTGTGTGGTCATCATGGTCATGCTCATAACAACAATCATGCTCACTCTGGTGATGATCATAATATGGAGAACACCACCTGCTCTTGTGGCGCTGTACTTCGTGCCTTTCTTCATCATGGAAGGATCTTATGTCAGTGCAGTCTTCACCAAGATCCCTGAAGGCGGGTGGCTCCCCTTTGCAGTGTCCATCATCCTGGCACTGGTCATGTTCGGCTGGTATTACGGCCGGCAACGCAAGATGGAGTACGAGATGGCGAACAAGGTGACCGTGGAGCGCCTCGGCGAGCTCCTGGCGAGGCCGGAGGTGCAGAGGGTCCCCGGTCTGTGCTTCTTCTACAGCAACATTCAGGACGGGCTCACCCCGATCCTCGGCCACTACATCAAGAACATGAGCTCGCTGCACGCCGTCACGGTGTTCGTCACCCTGCGGTACCTGCTGGTGGCCAAGGTGGACGAGCGGGAGAGGATCCTCGTCAGGAGGCTGGGGCCCAACGGGGTGTACGGCTGCACTGTCCAGTACGGGTACGCCGACAGCCTCGGCGACGGCGACGGCGACCTCACCGCGCAGGTCACGAGCTCCTTGCGGCGGTACTTTGAGACGACGACGACGGAGGCAGGGGCGGAGGAGGCCGCGCGTCTGGAGGCGGCGAGGATGGCCGGCGTGGTGCACGTTCGGGGCAAGATGAGGTTCTACGTGGGCGAGGACGCCGGGTGGTTCGACAAGGTCATGCTGGGGTTCTACGAGTTCCTGCACGGCATCTGTCGCTCCGCACTGCCGGCGCTGGGGACGCCGCTGCAACAGCGAGTCGAGATCGGCATGCTGTACAAGGTTTGATCCATGGTTGTCAGTGTTCAACGATGAAATGGGCACATATACTACGCAACCTCAACGTAAAAATAAGTCAATGAGTATACCCGTGGCGTGTGTCACAGTGACAGTGTACAAGAAATCCAAACAGATCTTAGTAAAAGCTGCAAATGAAGCTGTGCAAATTAATTTTACCAGTGTTTGTACGGCGTGACATGGTAGCTCTGTTTTTTAGGCCTTATTTAGTTCTCTAAATTCATCCTTAAATTTTACTATACAGAATTTTTATTTTTATTATATCAAAATACCGGTAAATGCATGGAGTACTAAATGTAGATGAAATCAAAATTTATTGCATAATTTTATTATACTTTACGAGACGAATGTTTTGAGTCTAATTAATCAATGTTTGAACAATTATTAGCAAATAAAAATAAAATTGCTACAGTGATCGGCACTGTTTATTTTGCCGAATCCCGAATCGGACATCTAAACAAGGGCTCAGTGTGGTACCAAGTTTGCCATGGTTTGTCTGCTCCGTAGCAGTTCTTTTTGGTTGCCTTATTCAAAATAGAACAGTGGCATGCACAAAGGTGTGGCATGCACAAAGGTGTGACAATTTACATACAATTTACATCTCATCAACTATTCTTGCATTGGGTGGGCTGAAAACAAAGCCTAGCTAGCTTGCCCCTTTGGCGTTCAATCATCGAAACAGCAACAGTGTGCATAGCCAACCTTGGTTTGATCATTGATTCCATTTATACCATCTTGAAGCGAAGGTAAAAACAAAGCCTCCTATTTTTTGTGTGTGAACGAAGAGCTAAAAACATATCCATCTACAGTTAAAAAAACATGTCCATCTCAACGGATTTTTATCAGCCCTTTTGGAACATCATAAAACAGAACTTGAGGGCTCTATGCGACAAATTCCATGGTTGTTAAATTTTGAAACAGTACATAACCTCATTTCTTAAAAGTAGTGAGGCTAAACTAATACAAAAATACATACCAATTTCTTTATTGAACATTGAATTTTCACCGAGATAGCCACTAATAGGATAACAATAGTAGCCCAAGAAGTTATTCGTCCTTCACAAACAACATTTCTCTCAAGAGAAATATAATGGAAGGTGACGTTTTACATGAGACAATACATGAGCAGTCAAAGAAAAAAAAGATGATTGTGTTTACTTTTTAAGATCGACTTGGAAAATGCCTTATGATAAGGTTGATTGAAACTTTCGACAATAACCCTTTGAATGAAAGGTTTTGTATATAGAAATGATATAGTCGGATCCAATCCTTTGTACAAGGTCGTAATGTGGGAATTAAGGTAAACGACCAAATGAACACTTACTTGCAAACAAAGAAGGCCTTAAACAAGGCGATTCATTGTCCTTTGTACTATTTAACATAGCGGTGGACATGTTGGCTATTGTTATTGCCATATAACCAAAGAGGATGGACAAATAAAAGGGGTGGTAGTGCCTCAATTGGTAGAAGATGGGTTTCCTATCTTGTAGTAAGCAAACAAATGACATGGTGCTATTTTAATACCACAATATTGAATAACTAAATAACATGAAATTGCTTCTTTGCATGTTGAACAACTATTATCAAGACAAAAAAAAAATTTCACAGGAGTGATTGTTTCTTTGAGTTAAATGCACCAGTGGCCCTACAATTTGTAAGGGTGTGCCACATCGGTCCACGTTCTTTGAAAATGTATTTTTAGGTTCATAAACTTATTAAGTGATGCACAACAAGTCTATCAAACGGACCCTTGTTTCCCTCTTCTGACACGTTGACCCTATCTGATGGCATGACTGTTCATGGGGCTGCAATTGCTTGAAAGAAATGTGAAACAAGGAGAAGAAATGATCTATTAGTGAGAGAAGAGGAAAGAAGAAAGCTTAAATGTAGAAAAATATGTCATGCTAGGATAGATTAGCAAAAAAAATGTGTATATGATTGGTATGGACCCACGGTGCATCACCTAGCAAGTTTAAAGATCTAAAAGTATATTTTCAAAGTTTATAGACCTAAGTGACATATCTTGTATACAAGTTTATGAGCCGATGGTGCGTTGAACTCTTTTTTCTTGTTTTGTTTTGGTGAGGCAACAAATAGCAGACAAGCTAACATCTTTTTGGGTACAAGTACTTAGCGAAATAGTACCAGATAATAAGTTCAGTTGGAGCTATGAGCTGAATCATTAGCTGAAGTGTATAGATCCACTAAAGCTAGTTTTAGTACTAGTTAACTATTAGCTCTTGGGATTAAACGGACCTCGTTCCATGAGCTTGAGCGTTAAACGAACCTCCACTAGATTGAAGAACTGGAGACGATGGGTAGTAAGAAAATCAGACGTCTAGACGGACCGAGGTAAAAGACAAATGGGTACAATGGAAACGATAAAGCACGTAACCGGCGTAATTGGTGGGGAAATCAGGCTCCAAAAGTGACGGAAAAGTGAGAAAAGGCAGAGATACTGTCTGCAGTGAAATTGTACGTCTTTCCGTCTCAGCATTTGTGCTCTCGCAGGCTCGCATTTTTTCTGCAAAGGGGAAAGAAGCTACTCCGTAGTTTCTTATACACATACAACTATTTAAAAAATGGTACTGTAGATTGTAGGACTCTCCCTGTGTCGCTGGCTCCCGCGGCTAGGATATTGTTGGCTTGTTGTGATACACTGTTGGTAGGTGGTAGTAGCCCGGTACACGAAGGACGAGGCCCCGGCCCGCCCCTATGCAGTTCCAGCCTTCCAGAACGCAGGAGCTCGGCCGACAAGCGGCAGGTGAGCGGTGCCAGTAGAGTAGTACTAGGTGACTGGTGACGGGCTGGCCTGCACTACGGGCATGGGACCGGTAGTCAGGAGCTTAACGGTACACTCTACTCCGTCCCAAAAACGACGACGGTACGAGAAACGTGTCAGTTAAATTTTTTAATTTTATAGAAAATATATAATATTTATATCTTTAAATAAATTTATTAAAAACTAGACCTAAAGATCTTTTCGATGATACTATTTATTTAGCATAAATATTTATATATTTTAATATATAATTACCGATAGTTTAAAAACGTTGACTTCTCGAAAAATAAGAATGACATCTATTTTAGGACGGAGGGAGTACACAAGACTTGGCAGCAGTGCTGCTGCGGAAAATAATACGAGTAGCTTGCACCAATTTGGTCATGGAGGTCTTGCACGATCTAATGAACCAAAAAAAATGTTTACGCTGAAGGATCCAGTTTCCCTTTCATGAAGAAACACAAAGGAGAACATACCAAAGTATTTCTTATAAAGGCAACAAAAGAAACTCATTGTTGATCTCTCTTGATCCTTAGCTCCTCCACCCCTACCACCACTGGCTTTATTGCGCCGAAGGAAAGTCGTCCGCTTGGATGAAGTACCGTTTAGCCATTTCCATACGGTTTTACCAAATGAGCAAAGCAAGAGGTGCCATTTCGTTTCTAATGGGTTGTTTGGATGAGTGACTTAGGGTATGATATGCTTTCGAAATGTGGCCTCTTCGTGTTTGGATGTGTGCCTAAATGCTAAGCCAGGCCCCACAAAGCCAAAAAGAGAAAGACGCTGGCAAGCTGGAAACAAGTTGGGATCATCTCCAGGAAGCTCCCTTGGCTAGCCACCCATTTGCGTCATGCCACCGGATGGCGAAGTCACTATGTTGCGCTCATCACCACGAGCTCCGCTATCCGCCTCGGTTTTTTGCGCCGCCTACCTAAGCTCCGTCAACTACCGAAACCACAAGTCATCTAAGTGTTGCCGAACCCACAAGTCATCTAAGTCATCCCCTACGCATCTTGTCTTAGGCTAGGTTTGGCTGACCAGACTTATTTTAGTAGCCAGGATAGGTGAAGAAACACAATGAAACAGAGCAAATCCATTGCACATTGCGCAAGTATCTTGGTGGCGCAATTCTCTTGCCACTAGATTGTTTGTGGTTTAGGATCTTATCATGTATTCCCTCCTTTTCAAACTATAGACATTGTAACTTCTCTAGATACATTATTTTTACTATATATCAAGGCAACATATATCTAAGTACACAACAAAAATTATATATCTATGAAATTCAAAATGTCTTTCTAATTTGGAATGGAAGGACAACAAGAATTCGATTAAAGAATTAATATTTGTTTTCCGTATTAGGTTGTGCAGCTGTGTGGCATAAGGTGTGTTAGGACCACGTCGTGCGCACCGCATGGTGTAGTATCGGTATCAGTACCATGGCTTCCACTTTGTGGTACACAAAAAATGTGAGCGCTTCAATCTCGTGGCCGTTGTGCTCCAACGGTGGGGGCAAAAAACCATCCATCCTAATGGATGTTTTGGTCAGAGTTTTTTCCGATTCTTGTGGTGGGGAACCGTAGATCTGATTTTAAGCTATCTCAAATGCGCCCATAAACTTCTTTGAGCTAAATGCAATATATTGAGTGAGTGGAATATTGCCGTTATGCAAGTGACCATGTCCTGCACCACAGGCTGTAGTTGGACATCCTGTATCTAGGTTCTAGATTAAATTAGAGTACTTTATATAATGATCCTAAACATAGAAAATTATAGAAACATACACTTCGACTTAGATCTTAGAATCGAACCTCTTAGTTAAGATCGTATAGTAAAATCGCAGATTTTAACAACTATGCTCAATTTGCTATGTGGTTGTCATGTAATTGTGGAGTCCTCTAATCAAGAATCATTTCTAAGCTCTCGCAATATAATCGAAATTATCATGGGCTAACAAATGTGACTATGTTGGAATAGAAATGATCACCTAGATTACTTTAGACTTCGAGATTTGTGCAGCACTCACGTCACCTTTTTCATTCATTTTGTTTCTTAGACTTCGTATCATTAATGAGTTTTGACATTTGTTCTTTAATACTTTTTTTTTCCTACAAGCATAGGCAGACCCTGAACGGAAAAGATACACAAGTGAAGGTACAGTGGAAAGCAAAAATGTATGCGAAAGAATCCACTTTGACGGGGTTTGTTGATGCTCTGGTCCTTCGCCGTTCTTGCTCGTTGACTCGATGACCCTATGGGTCCCGGGCGGGTAGGTAACCCGGTCGCTTTTTTGCTGGGTTCTCCTCGCCCCCAAACAAAATTGAGGCCTCGATTTTATTACGTGGAGCCCGTTTCCTTGGATTTGTCTCACCTCGCCACACGATGATGGGCTGTAATAATTCAGCCCACCGCCTAAACAAAGCAGAGGCGAGCAAGAGGAAAGCGAACGGGGAAGGGGGGGACACGGGCGATTAGCCCAGCCGAGTTTGGCCACCGAACCCTCTGCTCTCCTTTTCTCCCGGTAAACTTTAGAAAAAGAGGAGCTTCTGTGGGGTAAAGACGAGGAAAAGAAGGATCGAATCTGTACAGTAGCTTCACTGCTTCAGCGCGTAAGTGTCGTAATTCTACTCAGAAACGGCATGTTCACTTGCTGCTACTTAACCACATTGGAAGTCAATTGGAGTCAAACTGTAAATAGATTACAGAGTGGAGTTCAAATCGGAAGTCAATTAGTTGTTTAGAAATGTAGGCTAGGGGTAAAAAACCGTCTCTGGGCAGGTATTTCTGGGCCTATGCTTGCTGGCGTTTCCTCCTCCGGCTCCGGGTAGGGACTGGGGAGCGAGGAAAATAAGGTGACGAAGCCACTGATCTGATCCTATACTACTCCGCTGGTCCGCCCCCAACCCTTTTCACCGTTCACCCTCTGACCAGTGATCTCACTACAGTAATGGCTACCTGCTGTCAGCTTTGACCTACCCGTAACTGACACGAAACGTATAAAAAGTAGTGGGCGTAACGTAAGCATAACAGATTTGCAGTCCCCCTTACCGTCGTTCTTAAATAAAACGGCCAAGATCAAAAGAAAATGGTTGACACAGCCACGCAGGCACAGGTATCTGATTCGTGATGCCCAGGAACAAGCCGATGTAATCAGCGCGAAAAACAAAAGCAGATTATTGTATGACGGATCGGGTGACTGGGGGAGAGAGACTCAGAGAGAGAAGAGTAAAACAAGCGGGACGCCGACGAGGCGACGACGAACAAACCGTAAAGAAAGAAAGAAAGAAAGAAAGAAAGAAAAGGAGAGGAGATCTCAAGCACTGAAGCAAAGCCCAAAGGAGAACAAAGCGGCGGCACGGGAAGAACATAACGAATCACGAGAAAGAGCCCCGGCTCCCGGCGCCGGCGCTCAACCACCCTCATCTTTTGCTTTCGTTGCTTCGCTTGGACTTTGTACTCGTATACTCAACCCCACCCGTATCTTTTTTTTTTTTTTCCTCTTCTCCCCCGGCTCATGTTCTTTATCTTAACTGATGATGACGGACCAACAAGTCGCCCTAGCCAGCAAAGGTAAACGAGAGTACGTACAGCCGGTACAGGTAGGGACACCGAACCGCGCGGACATAGCATAAACAAGTGACACACTAACAGAGGTGTTGTGTGTGAGAGTGTGTTTAGAGTGGGAGCAGTGGACTTGACATGCTAGTCCGGTCGGGTATGCTAGTAGGCCGCACGCTTTTGCTTTCCCCGCCCCGGCGAAAAAGCCCTGCTATTTAAGCACGCCAAGCTCTGTCTGTCTCCACTCCACTCCACTCCACTCCAGCCGGCCAGCCTCGCTCTCACACTTATCAATCAGTCCACACTCTCCACTCTGTCTGTTGTTCGGTCTCACTCACTCCTCACGTCGTCGTCGTCCTGCTGCCGGCTCTGCCGCTACACCGAGGCAGGCCGACGACCGAGCCATGGAAAGGGAGGTGCAGCTGATGGAGGGGAGGCCGCAGGCGTGGCCGCTCCACATGATGGGGATGGCGCCCGCTGGTCCGATTCCGACCACCGGCTGCTTCGACGACTACTACAGCAGCAGTAGCGGCGTCGGTGGCGCCGGCGACTGCTTCGTGCTCGGGTGGGAGCAGCTGGCGGCGCCGTTCGGCTGCTTCGGGCTCCTCGCCGCCGCCGACGTCCACGACCTCTTCCCGCTCTGTACGTATACCCGACCTCCTCTGTTGCTTCCCGACGACCTTTCTTGGCCCGGACTATTGCTGATGATCCTCGTCGGTTTCGGCTGTTCCTGTCTTCGCAGTCGCCGCAGGCATGGAGCCGCCGCCGCCGTCGGCGCACGACGTGGCCGCCGCCGCGATCCCCGGCGAGCTGGACGACCTTCTCCTGGTGCGTCACGACTCACGAGCTGGTCAAACAGAGCATGGGCAAACCGCAAACCTCCTGGCATTAGCAGTTGCAGCCAGCAGCGGCTCTGAATTTACTCCTCGCGTGTCCTTTGCAGAACTTCTGGGACGCGAGCTGCCACGACGGCGACGTGGGCGAGCCGCTCAAGGCGCAGCAGCAGGCCAGCGCCTTCAATTCCAGCTGCGTCACGCACGAGCAGGACTACACCGCCACCGACTCCTTCGTCCGCTGTGAGCGCCGTACACCCCCGGCCTTTAGCCCCATTTGAATCCAACCCTCCGCTCCCACTCTGCTGAACTCTCTGAAATTGACCGGGTTTCGTCGTCTGCAATGCTTGCAAACGAAAGCGACCTGTGTTAGTTTTAGGTCGGCCTTGTTGGTCCCGCGCCTCGCGTCAAGTACATCACCATGGTCGTGGGTGTGTGGGTCGGACAGAGGCAAAGGACAAGCCAGGTCCTAGAGCTAAGCGTTAAACAATGGCGCTTTGTCAATGCGTTAAACGTGGGGCCCGCGGGATTGGGTTTAGCAGCACGTAATTGTCACGGCCCCATGATTTCCGCATGATCGATGCATGGATTGGTGCCGTCACATTGTTAAAATCATGATGGGTTGAGTATTATAGCGGCAACTACGTGCTCACTTCTTCACACTGTGGTAGTAAATCCATCCCATCCCATGAGAACAGAGAAATGATGCAAGTGAGGAGGAGGAGCATGGTGCCCGCGTCTGACTTGCAAGGCCAGAACAGGCAGGCAAGACAGGGCGCGTCTTTTAAAGAAAAGACAGATCTGGGTTCTACGTGTTTAGATTGTACTAGTGCCGCCCGAGATTCTACTATCAAATTATTATATATAGTACCAGTCTATAATCTTCTTCGTCTCGTGTCGTGGCTCCCCAGTTTTAAACTCGGCCGATGAAACTGACTAATCAACCTCTCGTCCTGCAGATGATGATGGCGGCGATGATCCCTTGAGCTCGATTTTCTCCGCGGGTCCCGCGCCGGCACTGGCAGCCGAGAGCGCGTTGGCGTTCCACCAGCAGATCCCCGCCGCCGCAGAGGCAGAGCCCCTCCCCAGCTCGTCCACCTCCTCCAGCTGCCGCGGGGACCCGCCAGGCGCCGGCGGCGGGGTCGACATGCACCTGCAGGGGCACGGCGCCGCGTGGGCGCGGACCCCGCCGCTGCCGAGGAGGACCTCGACCGCCCCCTCGCTGAAACGCGCGACACGCGAAGGTGCGGGTCTCGTCTTGTCACGCCGCGCACGGCCGCGCACGCGAATGAATTCTCTCTCAGCCAGTGCGCCACTGTGCCTGTGGCTGGCGAGAGTTGACGTTCCATCATTCGTTCCACTCGTGCTAATAACTTGCTAACTAATAATCTGACTCGCGCTTTTATTTCCTGCTGTGTACGTGTTGTCCCTGGCAGAGTCGTCGTCGGAGCAGGCGGCGGCGGAGTGCAGCAGCCAGAGCGACGGCGGCGGCGGCAACAAGCGGCGGAAGGCCCTGGCCGCGGGCGTGGTGTGCCCGTTCGCGCTGCTCAAGCCAGACGGCCTGGACGGCGGCGCGACGCTGGCGGACATCAACGCGCGCATCCTGATGCGCCCCGCGCGCCCCGTCCGGCACCCCGTGGGCGAATTCGCGTGCGCGCCGCGCGTGTCGGCCGACCAGCCGGGCATCTCGGGCAAGGCCGTCGCCAGCTTCACGCGCCTGCACACCCGCGGCCGCGGCACCATAACCATCATCAGGACGCGAGGCTAGCCGCTAGCAGCTACGCCTCTGCCTGCCGGTTGCTGCCGAAGCTCATGAATCATGACGACGGTGTAGTAGTGTAGGATTAGCTAGCCACCTACTAAGTGGTGATGGTGAGTGGACCTCCCTCCGAGTTGTAATTATCTGCGTAACTTGTAAATCGATTGAATAAAAAAAAATCTCTCCTGTTAACCTACCAGCGAGCGGCTCATTCCTCCTGCAGTGCACCCATAAACTGCAACTATTTATCGATCAGGAAATGAATCTGGCTGAGAGCTTCCGTTGGTTGGATGGTTTCGCAGCTTCGCTGGCCTTGGCTCGGGGCCACGGCTGCTTACATTCCCAAAAGTTGGAGGCAGCTAGCTTTCCTTTTGTCTGCACAACCAGCGTGGGGCCTGCCCACTGCTGCCAGCCACCATGACTGCTGCTTCGGTAGCAGTTGTGTTTTTTTTTTTTCCCTCTCCCGTGTCACTGTGTGTGCGTGAGAGAGAGTAAGATACAGAAGAGAGAATGCTCAGCTCAAATCAAACGTTGTCTGCTGCTTCGAGCTCAAGCCCGGCTCTCCATTTCCCCAATCTCCACTCTCGGCGTGGCGTCTTTGGCTAGTCGATGCCGCGCGCAGCACCGAGACAAAAGATGACCCGATTAAAAACGCAGGGTCTTGAACTGGCGCGCCTTGTTCCTTGCGAGACCCAGACGCTGAGGCATCCGCTCGTGTACCGTGTCCGTGTGGGGGGTTGTTGCGCGCAAAGCTGGCCATATGCATGTGACCGTATAGCCTATCGATCGAGTCGGTCCATGCGTATGAGGCTGTAGTATATCGCAGCTCTTTGTTCTCTTGTTGTAGGCCTCTTCGGCAAAGAGAATATACGAATCCGGCAAAGACAGTGTAGAGCACAGGACAGAGCAAATGAGAGGACGGACTAAAGCAAGGAGAGTTTGAAGAAGGTTTTAAGAAGAATAGAAAAGAGAAAGAGGGAGGGCGTTGGTTTGATTTGGGGGATTGAGTGAAAGCTTGCACGGATCGAGCATCTGGTTCGATCCGTAGATGGCGGCAGCCAAAGCGAAGAAATCAAAGTGCAAAATGGC
Organism: Bothriochloa decipiens; assembly: GCA_023333625.1. Lineage (NCBI taxonomy): Eukaryota > Viridiplantae > Streptophyta > Magnoliopsida > Poales > Poaceae > Bothriochloa > Bothriochloa decipiens. The sequence continues at coordinate 23,501,156 of CM041631.1, read as the reverse complement.
TCCGGCTCCATCATTGTGGCCGCGCAAAAGCGCAACAGAGCATGGCCTCGCTCGGCTCATGCATGGCTGCGCTCGGGGTGGGGGACACTACTGTAGCCTATACTACGGCAAACGCAAACTTGAAAGCGATTAACAGAGCAGCTGGTCAGCTGCTGCTACTCTGTGTGTGTGTGTGTGTGAGAGAGAGAGAGAGAGAGAGAGAGAGAGAGGACAAAAGTAATGAATTGAAACTGGTGTTCTGTAATTTCTGCGTCTATCTCTACGAGCTATCAATGACAGGCCGCATGATGATGCGTGCGACGAGAAGAGCAACGGGTGACCGGATTATTCGTACCGTATGCTACCGTCCTGTCCGGACGGGAAATGGGCACAGTATTGCCTCAGTATCTAATCCTGGACTCTATACTTGCTCAAACGGGAAGAAATTCGTAACGAAGACGGGAACAAATGCGTGCATGCTGACAAAGTTTCGCGACAAGGCGGTAGTTAAATTCATGACATCAAACGGGGGTGGCCGGAGCCCGGAGGGGATAGCTTGGTAGGTGCCTCGTAAATATGCGTGGGGGCACACAAGTGTCGTGTCGCCAAAGTTAGGGCAGGCATGACTTGAATTAAAGCCCCCAACGGCTTCTCCCTTCTAGTGCTACCAGCGTATTCATTCATCATTTTTTTCATGCACGGGCATGGGCCATTTGGATCGCGCGCGACTTTTGTGTGATGAATCCAGGGAGCAAAATTATTCAAGGGACTCGTGATCTCGCAACTAAGCAGCATGTGGATGCGATGCCGAGGACTTTACGAGCAATGATGCGCGCGGTCCTCGCTCACCAGAATATGTATAGATCAAGTAGTTTGGCAGGGCTACACACCTACTACGAATTGACCATTTTTGCGTCAGGACAAAGGGAGGCAGGGCTTCAGTCGTCAATGCAGTTCGATCAGCAAAACTGCCAACTGCGTGCATGCTACTGTGCTTACGACTAGCTAGTGTTTTCTGCCAATCATATTACAGGGAGAAAATTAACGGTACACTCATTTGTTTTTGTTTGGTTACGAAAAGGAGGTACAATTAGGGCCTGTTTGGTTCTTTCCTACTAAACTAAAGTAACTAAAATTTAGGACTAAACTTTAGTCATGCACGGTTTGGTTACTAGGACTAAAAGTGACTAAGCGAATTAAAGCACTCCAATAAAGACCAAAATACCCCTCCTGATCAACCAGCGCTGCTGCCCTCCCTCACTAGCTGCTGCCCTTGGTTGGCTGGCTGCTCCCGCCATTTTTTTTTCCATAGCAGCTCACGCCATATGAAATACAGGGACACAGCTGAATGCATACACATAAAACTTGTCCACAATACACAAATCCAAATAGTGTCCACAACACACATACTTGCCACGCTGCTGGGAGCTTGAGCACATTACACAAATCCAAATAGTGTCCATATCATACACAAGTCTCTTCTTATGATCTCTTCTTACAAATTCATGAGAGCTAAGACCTACTCAACAAACCATTGGCTATCCACTCACGAAACTGATTCATATGTTCATCTTCGTCGCCTTGATGGGTAGCTCTTCGTCGACGTTTATTTTCTTCAACCATTAGCATGTAGTTTTCATCATGATCACACATATCAAATTCTTCATCCGCCAAAGCACTATCTCTAATATAATTATAAAGTGTCATGCGTGCCATAATTATCAAGCTTTGCTTTTCCATCGGATAACTTGGTAAATTTACCAAAATTCTCCACTTCATCTTTAGAACTCCAAATGACAGCTCAATGACATTACAAAGTGAAGAATGTGCAAAATTGAAGAACTCCTTTTTACCTCTTGGCATTGGCCTTTCTCGATACTCCGGGAGATGACACTTCATACCCCTATATGGTGCAAGATAACCCCGTCGGTTCGGGTACCCCGAGTCAACAAGATAAAACTTGCCTACAAAGGACAGCAGGTACCAACGATGAGTAAGACATGTAAGAATTCAGTGGACAACAAGATAAACCTTACTGTAAAGATACTACAGTAGTTTTCATGAGCAATTTGCTGGGCATATAGAAGGCAAAACATATGAACCATATTTGCTGAACTTGAATTGAAATGGCATACTGCTTAAACTCATGGCATACTGCTTAAACTCATTTCTAGTATATTTGACAAACTAACTTGTAGCGAATAACAAGTCTAGACAGCATACAGTACATTTGACAAATGATTCATGTGTATCAAAAAAAGGTTGATATCATATAGAAGATAGGTAATGAACAAAGCAATACCTTGACGAGGGTGTGGAAACTTGTCTCCATACTTCCCAATTGCATCATTGAACACCCTCATATCATGAACCAAGCCAGGCCATCCCGCAACAACAAAAGTGAACCTCATATCAAATTCACACACAACCAACATGTTTTGACTGGTGTACTTATGTCTTCCAGTTTGTTGCACTACCTTGTTTGATGGCACTACAACTGGAAAATGTGTACCATCTAGTGCTCCTATGCAGTTATCAAAGTATGGAGTAAACCTAGCAGATTGTAGCCTCTGATGCATAGTCCTAAATTCAGGGTCTTTTGGCCTAATGATATTTCACACTACACGATACTTTATCAAACTTCCTACTACATGTCTCTAAAGACCTACAAAACCGCTCTTCAGCTTGTCTCATACCTTGAGGAGCACCACACATCCACAAAAACAAACCTAAAGTCTCTACTGATGATATCCTCCTTGTGGACTTCAATTCGTGTTTCTCCACAAGCACATTGTGCAGCCTATCAAAGACTTCCCTATTCATCCTAAACATGTTGTAGCAGAATTTTGTATGTCCTAGGCACCTCATGACCCATTGATAACCAGATTCACGGGGTACTCAGTACTCCTCTTTGTTCATGTATGTTTCAAAGTGGAACATACCAAATACGGCACCAAAAGCAGCTATATTTCTCCTCCTCTTGTGACACCGCAACACATATTGTTGAATCAATGCATCCTCCTCCTCATCCTCATTTTGTTCCTGTATACACAAATAAAGCTTCATTAGCAAGATAAGTAGATAAAAGAAATTGTAAAGTGGTGTAAGCAAGATAAGTTTGACAACATCAGAGCAAGATTTGAAATGGTTCAAAGCATCACAAATTCAAATAGTTCAAATAACATAGTTTAATAGATTCACATCATCACAGACATCTTAGCTTACAAGATGAGCCCCAACCCCTTGCTCTTATAGGCAAGTGGTGGGGCATATTCTAACTGCCTTTAAGGCAGGTTCTTTGATTTTTTTGTCTTCCAAGGCAATTGTGGCAGAACCTCCTAAATAATATGGTCCACATGCACCTATCATTGTCTAAACAGACCTCTGATATCTATGCATGTGTTCCATAAGACTTAAAAGGTCTGTCGAGTGAATCCTCAAAACATCCATGATTCTCCTAGCAGGATCAATCATTACAAAGCGGCATTGCAGTATTACAATAGTTTATACAAAATAATATACATCAGAGTAAAAGGCGGAAGGATTACAATAACATAAGTTTATAAACCGTTTAGTTCCAAATCTTACAAACCATAAGTTTCAATTTTATAAAACATAGTAGTAGTGGAGTAGTGATAGATAACTTTATTACAATACCCAAACGATACACTCTGACCAAGAGCTAGACATCCTACTCGTCGTCACTCTCTGCAACGACTGTCATGCAGCAGGGTGCAAAGCAAACCTGTGCAGGGGACTCACATGCAACAAGGGTTCAACAAATCCTGAGTATAAAAGTACTCAACAAGACTGACCCGATGAAAAAGAGGAGTGAAGACTCAGAAATGCAGGCCAGAGGGACAAGGTAAGGCTCGCAAGAAGCAAGGATTTTTGCAGAAAAGCTCTTGTGAATCAAGTTTTAACTTATCATTGATTATAACAGAAAGTAAAGTTGTCTTGCTCTAACTAAAGAATACCAACCAGCTTCATTCTTATTCCTTAACCATCATTTCACTTGTTACTATGATGATTAACAGAGATCGAGTCTTCTTCTCGGAGAAGCAACGGCGATTCGAATCGATTTTACCCAGCTGGGACCTAGATCACCGATATACCGGAGACTCAAACTCCGCTAAATACCAGATCACATGATATACCGGGATAACAACCACAACCATATACCAACCACATGATATACAGGAGACTCAAACTCCTAAGCATATCAATATACATGGGACTTTTAACCCCACAATTATATCACACCATGTGTGAGTGGTTATCTAGTCTCAATACATGCAGTTCACCAACGAACGGGACCTAGGACATCAATAGACGGAAACACTACAGAGGGGCTCCTTTCCCAATGCAAGTTAGCCGTCCGGACTCGATTTATTAACTATCATCATGATTCCAACATGTGAAGCCAACCTCATCCTTTTTATTCTTTTACTTTTTGAAAACCTATCTAATTAAGCAGGGCTAAGCATTACTATGCAATTTTCCAAATAAACAGGTAACAACGTATATGAAAATAAGACAGGTAACGCAATTGGTGGGTTATCACTCAACTCCTATTACTTAATGTAACATTTTATAACTGAAGTGATAAAAACTTTAAAAAATAAGGATAGAGTTTAAATGCATCTGGAGCTTGCCTTTAAAAAACTACAGGCGAGTGACCGCAGTTTGGTGGCCACGCCGCCGCCGCGAGGAACCCTAGCGGCGGGGGAACCCGCGCGAAGCCGCGAGCGAGCAGAGGTGGAAGGAGTCGGGGGCAGGCCTGTCGAAATTGAGCTTTTAGTCCACTTTAGTAGCTCGAGGTGGACTAGTAGGACTAGTCCTATTTTAGTCCTTCTGTTTAGGTTTTTAGTCGTAAAGAGGTTAAAGTTTAGTTCATTTTAGTTTAGTCCTATAAAACCAAACATGCCCTTCCACGTATAAGTATAGCTTTGCCTTTTGAGAATGTGATCTAATGTAGATTTTGTTTTTCGAAAGGTTCTGACATGGTCGTCCATGCATGGCACTGACTGGAGGCCAGAAAAAAGGCCGAGTTGAAAACCGCCGCAGCATGCACACGGCTGCCGACAATCTTAATGACGTGCAAATGATGAGGCGCTTGTAGCTTAATTAACGACGACGTTTGTCACTCTCACTCACCACCTGTAGTGCCTCGATCAGGCTCGTGTTAATTAAGCAAGGACCGACGACAACTTGTTGACACATCAGTCACACTGAGTGACCACTGCTACTAAGAGTGTCTGTCTGCTCATCAGTCCATCATCGGTGCCCCGGCCGGTTCCCCTCTCTCGCTCACAAGTCAAACCACAGCTTTAATCCCCATCCGCCCCCCCGCGCGGCCACTGCAGTTTTGAAATGCCCCGTAGTGTCAATCATCGCCTGCCCCTGCCCTGCCGCTGGTAATAATCAGCGCGTAATTTCACCTTTCCCACTAGAGGGAAACCGACAAGGATCGGACGACAATGGCGGGCGTATCAGAGAGTGGCAGCACCGTCGGCCCGTCGCAAGTCAAGCAGTTGCACGACGTTGGTTATCATCACAGGCCAACCAGCCAGCCACGCATACGTACGCACAAATCAGAAGAAAACGTCGTTGCAGCTAGCCCGTCCGCCGGGACCAGGGGAGGCGTACGTACGCAAAGGAACGGAACGGACAACGGAGCCGCCGGGCGCGCGCGGCACGCATGCATGGGTCGGGTCGGTTTCGGTGGGTATGGCTCATGCCGGTGATCAATGCGCAGCGCGTCGTACGTGCCTCCGCGCCTGGATGGACCCGGCCGGGCTTCCACTCGACCACACGGAGGTGGATCGGACGCCGCCGCCGCCGCCGCCGCCGCGTCAATTTACTCCCCGTGATCGCATTTGCGGCTCGCTCCTACCCGGCCTGCTGGCCGCGGTGTTAACCGTCGTCGCGTCGTCGGCGGGTGGGCCGGCGACGCCACGATGGCGCCTTGTTGCTCGCGCGCTTGTGTGCACGTTTTTCCTTTTAAACTACTCCGTAGTTTGCGGTCTCGGAGAGCATGCATGCAGCAGCCATGCATGCACTGCGATGCAATAGTTCTCGGCGGCAGGCCGTACGTACGTGGACCCGCCACTGTGCGTGCTGGCCCGGCCCCCTGCGCGGTCATCGTGTGGGGAGTACATGTACACGTACTCCGTTTTTTGTCCTGACCAGTGTGCGCTCTAGCACTGTTCAGCGGCTCCCGTATTGGCGCACTGTGCCCGTGTACCCGAATGTGTGTCCATGTACAACGTCAACCACGGAACCATGGGTGGGCTATATCCGAACAGTACATGCATGCCGTTGGTGTCCCAAGTGCCCTTTGTGGAATCCTTGGTGAATCCGTGTTGATTGATTGATGCCACGCGATCCGTGTATGTGTATATATATTCATCTCCAACTCCTGAAGCAGTTCAACACGTACATCTCTTATTTTACCAAACTGGTAAAATCTCAATAACCCCTCGAGTGTACGTAGCTCCCAAAGAAGGTGCTCTCACAGGAGGTGTGGCGTGCATAAAGCTGAAAAACTGGTTTTCTTGGACATTCGTCCTCTCTTGGCCTTTCATGCCAATATAAGAGAAATTGTTCGTGCAAATGCTTTTAAAAAGCAACTTTAACTCCACTCGTGGAGCTGCTCGTAGAAAAATAGTGTTTCACTAGCGAAATAGAGTTATACCAAAATAAAATCTAAATAGGCAAGATGGTTTCGCAACGCAACGGCCACGAGTGGACAACTACTTACCACGATCAAACAAACCGCAGACCTATGGATCGAGGCAGGGGCATGCCACCTGAGTAGTCTAACTCGTAAGTACCCTTAGGAATCTTGTGCGGAGGCGGCGCTTCATGTAGTTGGCTCGAGTGTAACGAAGCTTTGAGCTTCTAGGGCAAAAAATGTGTACTTATGTGTGCATGCAATTCAACTTCAACATATTATATTATTGGAATTGCACGAAACTTAGTTCTAAGAGTGCAAGTGAGTAAGCTTCCAAGTGGTCGAGCCAACATGTAGAACGTCATATTTGCTGACCCATACATGCTAAGACTTTGTTTGAATATAGTTAGATTCGTACCAATCCATGCGCGCTGTGGTATTGGAGTGAAACTTTAAACTAAATTCCATTAGTGATACATGGGACATATAACTGCTGAGGTGGATGCTTTTTCCACGAGACGACGTCGGCCGGCCGGCTCTGTCTGACACCAAGGCTGCTGGTAACGTATAGTGGCACATTAACAGCATGCCAGCAGCACTCAATCACTGTGTTCCAAGTCAAATGACCCGTGTTCTGTTCCAGGCGGCCATTTGACACCGTGCCGTACCGATTTGAAACTTGGTATTGAAACGGCCGTAAACTCAGTGTCACAGCCCGGTCAGTCATGCGGCGCTCGCTCTAGAAGCCTGGCCGGCAGCTGGCTTGCCCCGGCAAGCAAGAGGCAGCCGACACACTGGGTACGGCCTCTGGTCGCGAGATTTGAAACGATCAAGCGACAGCCGCGAGCAGCACGGCCGGACGGCCCAGCCTAATCCTGCAGACGTCCTGATCCTGACACTCTCGAAAGCCAGTCACTCACTGCCCACAGGCAGCAGCGCCGTAGCGTTGGCTCTCACTCTCAGGCTGCCGCCCGATCGTACGTGGCCGACTGGCGGCAAAAGCACAGCGCCTAGACGCAGAGTTAGCTACAGAAACCACTCACTCGGAGCTACGTACTCCAGTGCAGCGAGCTAGCCAACCGCAGCAGCCTTTCCGGTGTCGCCCAAAACACGTGCTGCCGGTACAATTATTGGCGATTATTACGCTCGCTCGCTCGCCCCGGCGCTGTGTAGTGTAGCCAGACAGAGCTCGCGCTAGCTCCCTGCACCATCGCTGGGCCGTTGATGCGTGCGCTCTGCTGCTCTCATGCATGCATGGCGATCCTTCAATTCAATTGCTAGGCAGGCAGCTGATGCCGGCACTGTGCGAGCGAGTGGGTGCGGCCTCGGTGCCTGGGTGGGGGTGGGGCTCGCCGCGACTGCGAGGAAGAGGTCTCTGCTCTCATGGCGGTCATGGACACAGGCTGCAGAGCGCACACGGCGGACGCACGCGCGGGGCTCGCTGCCGGGGATGCAAATGCGCGCGCGGGGCTCGCCGCCGGGGATGCGGACGCGAGGTGCTCCGCCGCCGTGGGCTTCACCGGCTGCGGCCACCTGCTCTGCCTCCATGAGCTCCGCCGCCGTGGCGTACCTCGCCGCGCGCGCTCGACGGCCCCCGCGCACCTCGCCGCTGCGCGCTGGATGTCCACGCCGACGATTCCACCGCCTACCTCTCCCCATGCCGGCGCTGCTGGCTGGTTACGCGTCCAGCCATGTTGCGTCCCCTGAGCACCCACGCGACGCTGGCGACGGAGACGATGCTCCCCGCACGGCGCGGCGCCATGGCGAGCAACAGTGCGTTGACGCGGAGCACGCGGTCGAACTCGCCCGCGTCGAAGGACAGGATGCCCCTCGGCCTTCCTCCCGGCGTGCGGCGGTCTCGCGGTCAGGCGCGCGCTGCACGGGTACGCTGGCTCTCTCCGGCGAGCCGTACGTCGCCACCGCGCTGCTGGGCATGTACGCGCGCGCCGGGGACGCCGCTGCGGCGCGTGCGCTGCAGGGACAGAGGAGGCTCGCGTCCACAAGCGGCCTGCAGCGAAAATGAGGCCTCCGGCGACGTAACCACGGTTCCACTCCCCGTGGACGCGAGCAGGAACCATGTGTGAGCAGCAGCCATGGAGTTCTGGTGCCTGAGTTCTCATGCTGGCAAGGTGTTCGATGAATTGACAATGAGGAGAGAAAAGAAAGACGGTGGTAAGTCTACCAGATTGTTGGTGCAAGGTAGATATATCCAATTGTACAAGCAAACCAAATACAATCTCCTCTTGGCCTGGCTGAATTGGGAAATGGCACCAAACAAGTTTGGGTGGCCCGATTTCGCCTGGCTTGGGCTGGCCACGGCCTGGACGGTGAGCCGTGCTGCCGAGAGCCACCCTTCCAAACACGCCCTAAGCTGCTGATCTCTGGCCTGTTGTTTCCAATTATGATCACAGCATCTCGCGAAGGATTTTTTCTCTCTCCAAATTATGTCACTTGTGCTGGTCACGAGTTTATCAAGCATGGCACAAATGTTTGTGTGGACCAATAGCTTATAAGATATCAAAATAAAGAAACATGGTTTTTACAATTTTTTTAGAGTCTTGGTCGACTCAACTTATTTTTCTCTCCTTGGTCATGCCATGAAATATGTTGAACTAGAGACACGATTGTTGTAACCATACATTCAATGTAGTTGTTCCCCTTCATCGATATCGATGGAAATTCTAAAACTTTCCATCCAGGAACATGAAAATGGTAGACCAACAATATTAGGGCTACAATGAAAAAGACACTTTGAGATGGCGAGGCTTGGAGCACAATATAGTTAGAGCACGGCATAAAGCTTCGGAACTTGAAGTGCTTCATTGATGGTTTTGGACATGCAAAAAACATTGGTGGCTGGCTTCGATTAGCTTTTATGCATGTGTTTTATCCTTACCATAGTCATACCTTTTAACTTCCTTATTTTCTATTACCTTGGAAAATCCAGGTTGAAAACTATTTGAATTCTATATCATCATGTCTTCCATACTTAATAAATTGTAATACCTAACTTTGATATTGTAATATATCTTTTGATAGATCTAAATTCTAAATATATATGATCATTGTGGTAGTTTCTAGCACAGAGATGAATTTTAACTTTAATAATAGCAATACATAATTTTTTATCTATGATTTTTGCATTATATATATAAATAAAGATATTTGTTAAATCAATGTTAATTAGATATTTTCTAATTAGAATTTATATTGGATAATGTTAGGTATATTCTTTCCTAGTCATTTGGAGATCAAACTAAGTTTCATAGTCTCTTCTTCAAACTTTGCTTTTACTAACTATTTTTTGTGCAAACTCTTTATTTAGGTATTTTCTTTTCAAACTCATTGTAAGTTAAATTCATTTTTTTCATTAATTTTTTATTCAAATGTACAATCTATTAATCATTATATTAGTTATAATGTACTCAAATCTATTAGATCATCATAAATAAACATATTAAATGTAGATTGTATGTGACACAATTTTTCTTAATAGATCTAGACCATTAGACCAAGATAAAATCCAACGATTGATGATCTTATCTTTTTTTCAAATTAATCTCATAGTCTCTATGATTTTTGAGCCTCTTCAACTACGACCTGATCTCTTGGATTCTTTTTATTAATCTTTAGTGTGTGTTTAGTTATATCTATTCGTGTGATCTCATCTTTCTTAATTTGATGATTGAGTATCCTAATTTGGTCTTGTTCGATCTGATCTCGTATCATATATCTAACCCATCAGAATCCGGTGGCACAACGGGTAGCTCATATACTTTTGAAAATTATTTTCATGATTTATATTTAGTTGATTTGATTTCAAACCGAAATAGAATAGACAACATTTTGTCATTTGTTCAAATTTGGCTACTTATTCTAGCTGTTGGTGAAAACATGTCAATTTGGCAATTTTCAATCCAACATTTGCGTGTGTCTGCCTCATCAATGGCATCAAAACGTGCCCGGACAAAAGGTATTGTGTCCACTCAAAAAGGCAAGGCACTGCATGAATCATTTAGCAATCTAGAGTGGACCAAGGACTAAGCGGAAAAGAGGGAAAGAGTCCGTCAACTTTTCACCTTCTTTTGAGAAAACAGGTCTACATCTTTTGAAAATGCACTAGTGATTTGTGTACTAGTATGTTTTATAGGCTAATGATTGATTTGATTTGGTGCCGAAGGGCATTCGGTCAGTATTACTTTTTGATGAATAGTAGCGCTTTGTTGTATGCATTATTACGTATAACTGTTCGTAGGGGATGTTGTGCATGTGCTGCCCCATATCAAAAGTTTTTACTGACCTTCAAAGGTCACTACTCCCTCCGTTTTGAATAGTTTTATCTTAAATAAAACTTGTTTAGTTTTAACCAAGTTTAAGAAAAAAAAGTTTTCTAATGAATTAGAATCCAGACTACTAGCTAAACTATTTCATAAAGTGATTATAATTCATTATCGGAACATTTCTTGCGAGAATCCAGATCCAAAATATTTCTACCACAATCTGAATCCCTACCAAACACACCATAAAATTTTATCAAACTTTTGATTTAAGTTTAAAAACATGGAAATTGCAGGTGAAATTGTCTTGAAAAGTAATTTCACAGTTCCATGCGCTTATTAAATATCATAAACACAATTTTGACCACATTTTAGTAGAAAATAGTCAAAATACTGTTATATAAATAAAAAAGAGTAAAAATGGGCAAAGGTTAGCGTGCAAACTGAACTCACACCACTGCAGTATTTATCTTCAAAGTAGTTTAACTCAAAACCATATATTTAGTTGAATGTTATGCGAAACTATGTTTGCTCGATACATACAATTAAATATTTACCTGCTAATAATGAGTTCTTTTGGATTCAAACCAGTCTAGCTAATAATCTAGCTAATTAAGCTTATCTCACTTGTGGAGCTAATAGTTAGCTAGCTAAAATTAGCCATAAACTTTTAACTATTAGAAGTTGACAATGATTTCAACCGGGCCTTAGAGCAACTCCCAAGAGCCTCTTTATATGGGTCCTTAGGATTTTTTTTAAAAAATTCTTCAAGAACTTATTTGAATTAAATGTATAAATATTTTTTTGACAGCAATTAGATGTATAAATATTGATATAATCTATTTTAGATTTCCCGCTAGTTCAGCGAAGAGTGATATTGATTCTCTAGAGTTGCAAGAAACTGTTGAAATATGAAGAGATGTATTCTCTCTGTTCCAAATTGTAATTTACTTTAATATTTTTATTTATGTATTTTGCTATCTATTTAAATATATTATTTATCTAGGTATAATTTAGAACGGAGGGAGTAGAAAACACTTTTTGTTTAAAAATAGCTTTTTAAATAATAATTCAAAAATGAGTGTAACCAAAGACTTTAGAAAGTGAGAGTTGAACCAAAGTTTTTTTTTCTTCAAAACAGCCGTTTCAGCGACAGGTAAGTACGTGCTGAAAAAGTGAAAATTGCTGCGGTGGCCACACATTTCCTTGCTCTGTGCTGCCGTTTGCAATATGTCCGTACTCCGAATGCCGTATCTAGTTCACGGTCACGGTCACGGTCACGGTCACGGGCGCTCGCGCTCCACAAAATCTCGTCGCGGCCTGGGCTCCGCGGCACGCCGGCGCCGGCACCCTACACCGGCGAGCGGCGATCGTTGCGGCGCCCAATGGCCGCCATCGTAGCACCGAAACCCCTCCCGTTCCTCACCACCCTCACCACCCGCTCCTCACTTGCCCGCTCACCCACGCGGCGTTCCACCCAAACCTCCTGTTCCAGTGCCGGCCGCCGCTGCGGTCCCGCGGTCGCGGCCACTCCTCGTCCCGGTGGAGCTTGCAGGGTCCATTCCCGCCTTAGTTCTCTTCTCCCTCCCGGAGCGGCAGCCTCGCCCCCAAGCGCGGCAGCGGCTGAAGGTATTAGGCGCGAACGAATCTGTGCTCTGTTGCAAAGTTGACTGGATGATGTTGAAATTGTGCCTTTCTGGTTTCTGCAGGCATGTCTGACCCAGAGCTGAGGCTGGTGCTCGAGCTCGCTACGGACGAGGAGCTGATGGAGCTGGAGGAGATCCTCTACGGCACCAGGTTTGAGTGCTTCCTGATTTTTCTCATGCTGTTTTGCCTATTTAGCTCTGATATGAGTTCATTAGATGGTTTGGATGATAGTATTGGGTTCTTAAGACAAAACTGGATGAGTTAATCTGGGATTCTGATAATAGTGGGCATCTAAACTCTGAAGTAAGTGACTGGGTATGTAGCAAGCAAGTGCAGATTGGTACTGGTTGTTTTGGTTGATTACTCTTATGCAATCTATTGGGTAGTGATGCCATTGTGCCAGATTCAGTGCCTATCGCAGTTTGTATTTGGTGCTATCTAATAGTAACTTACATGACTCAAAGTTCAATAATACTAGTGAGAAAGATGCTTGATTAAATACAACATATCTTGTAAGTGTGGTTCCAGCTTTGCTACCAACTCTGATTTCAAATGCTGGTTATTGTAGACCCGTTTAATAAGATTATTGAAGTAGATTGTTTACAGCCAAATTTTGGTTTGTGCCTCAACATAGATCAAATGACCTTGGTGCCCCCAGCCTCATTTGTACCATATTGAGTAGATTGTTCATTTGTAAATGTTAGATTGGTAGTAAGCAGGGTTAAGGATGGAAGAAAAGGGTAAGATATTCAAAGAAATTCTAGGATGACTTACACTGAAAGGAAAGCTGAAAATGCAGAAATGACCTACATTTAGGATTGAATGGACTAACAACAACAACAACAACAACAACAACAACAACAGCAACATAGCCTTTTGTCCCAAGCAATTTGGGGTAGGCTAGAGATGAAACCCAAAAGAGACATGAAAAAATGAGGTTAAAAAGCTTAGTTAACCATACTATCGCTCTGGCACCTAGGCATCTCCACACCTCAATGGGGATACCATCAGGGCCCATCGCTTTACCTCCCTTCATCCTCTTCAAAGCCTCCCCGATCTCTGCCTCCTGAATTCTCCTCACGAAGCGTCTGTTGGTATCGTCAAATGAGTAATCCAACTTTAAGATAGGACCCTTATTCTCCCCATTAAACAACTTGTCAAAGTACACTCTCCACCTGTCCTTGATCTCCTCATCCCTCACCAAAAATCGATCCGTCCCATCCTTGATGCATTAGATTTGGTTGATGTCCCTCGTCTTCCTCTCGCGGATCCTACCATCCTATAAATGTCCTTCTCCCCTTCCTTCGTGCCTAGCCGCTGATAAAGGTCATCATACGCCTTACCTTTTGCTACACTCACCGCTCGTTTTGCAGCCCTCTTCGCTATTTTATAGCCCTCAATGTTGGCTGCACTCTTGTCATGATGGAGGCACTTGAACCGCTCCTTCTTCTTCCTAATAGCCCTTTGCACCTTGTCATTCCACCACCAGGTGTCTTTCGCTTTCCGTTTGCCTCCCCTACTCACGCCAAACACATCCGAAGCCACCTTCCGAACACATGTAGCCATCTTTAGCCACATGTCCTCTGCATCGTCTCCTTCTTTCCACGGCCCTCATCTAGCATCCTCTCCTTAAATGTTTGTGCTGCTTCCCCTCTAAACTTCCACCATTTTCTCGCAATCTGTGGCCGATTGTCCCGGTGGACACGTACCCGAAAGCGAAAATCCGCCACCACAAGCTTGTGTTGAGGGACAACACACTCCCTAGGTAACACCTTACAATCTAAGCAAGCACGTCTATCTCCCCTCCTTGCAAGGATAAAGTTGATCTGGCTTAGGTGTTGTCCGCTACGAAAGGTCACTAGATGGGATTCCCTCTTCTTAAAGATGGTGTTCGCTATCAACAAATCGTAGGCCGACGCGAAGTTCAAAACATCCTCCCCCTCTTGATTTCTACTACCATACCCGAAACCCTCATGCACCCGCTCGAAACCTATATTAGTCGCACCCACATGGCCGTTGAGGTCTCCACCTATGAAGAGTTTCTCGCTGATAGGCACAGTACTAACCATGCTATCGAGATCTTCTCAAAACTGCCTCTTGGTGCTCTCGCAAAGACCTACCTGTGGGGCATAGACACTGGTCACATTCAGAGCCGAATTTCCAACTACTAACCGGACTCGGATAATTCGGTCGCCTTGCCTCCGCACATCAACTACTTCATCCTTAAGGCTCCTATCAATCAAGATGCCTACACCATTCCTATCTGATGTTGTCCCTGTGTACCAAAGTTTGTAGTCAGTATCCTCTACCTCCTTCGCCTTCTCGCCCTTCCATTTAGTCTCCTGAACGCATAGAATATTTACACGCCTCCTAATTGCTGTATCGACTAGCTCTCTTAACTTACCTGTTAGGGACCCTACATTCCAGCTACCTAGAAGAATCCTAGTTGGCTCGGCTAACTTCCTTACCCTTTGCACCCGTCGAGGGAAGTGCGAAGACCCTTGCTCATTTTTCACTACACCCGGGCGCAGATGTAGCGCGTCACAAAGGTTGCGACGACCCAACCCTTGCTCATTTATCATCGTACCTGGATCACGATACGACGCGCCACTAAGGGGATGACAACCCGGCCCTTACCCATTTGACACTACACCCGGGTTCAGATGTAGCACGTCGCTAAGAGGGCTACGCCCCAATGAATCTCTTGTGGGTTTCATATCCATGAGAGTGGCTGGTTTTGAAATGTTGGCTAGCTGAACCTAGCACACCCTCCTCCTTTATCCGGGCTTGGGACCGGCTATGTTGAAACGACTCAAAAAAGTCTTCCAATCAACATAGGATTGAATGGACTAACTGTTTCCAAATATGTAACATGAATGCATAAGTGGTAACTGCAGTTGCTACACCTTTGTACAATAAAAATCTATATGCCTTGTAAGATAGTGGCCACAGAGGACTTAGTATTGCTTTTATGTTAAAAGGTAAATCTCTTTCTCTCTCTTTTATGTTCTTCTGCTTATTGATCTGATATTAAGAATTTAGAAAACAGTTGGCTTGTCCTTATTCCTTTTTCTAGATTCGGACTTTAATTTGCTCACTTATTTAGTTAGACCTACTCACCTACCTGATTTTTCTGCGTGGAGAGTACAGCAGAATGTTGTATGGTGCTAGCTCTTCATATCATACTCTTCCTTTGTTCACCTTATCGAAATTAATGTTCCTTTTGTATTTCCTTTGTTCGCAGCTATTTTAGTCCATTGCTAAAATCAATTGCAAGAAGACTGAATTCAGATGGTATTGTTGTTTTGGATGATATTGAGGAGAGAGATCATTTCATCTCAAAATTAGAGTCAAGATTCCTGTATCTTGCTGCAGATGCTCGCTCTATCATAAGGTCAGTCAAGGAGCTCTTTTGTTGACCTATCTCCAATTGAAAAAAAGGAAAAAAAGGGTCCTATGACAATGAAAGATCGTGGCTCTAGAAATACAGCACCAAACTGATCTAGTACAATTTAATACCAATGAGCAGTACAATGGTTATAAATATATCACAGTCATGTTTTCAGTCAATCTTGCCGTCTTCTTTTTTCCATCTCATACCTGCCTATAGCGCTTTCTTCATCCAATCCAATCCCCAGTGATGCTTGTGGATAGGGATGATAACAATATGGAACGGTATTAGTATATTACAATATGGAAAATGAAAACAGTCTGGTTCGAATTTCCCATATTTGTGGAATGAACACATAAGAAAATAATAAACTCCATATACATGAGGGATTGCCCTACCAAACCCAGGTCCAGCATAGTCCGCAAGAAACCAAGGATTTTGTTGAATTGTTGGATACTGAATTGTACTAGGACTTGAGACTACTCTCCCAT
Organism: Bothriochloa decipiens; assembly: GCA_023333625.1. Lineage (NCBI taxonomy): Eukaryota > Viridiplantae > Streptophyta > Magnoliopsida > Poales > Poaceae > Bothriochloa > Bothriochloa decipiens. Next base: position 23,484,695 of record CM041631.1, on the reverse strand, counting down.
GTATACTAGTAATTTTTCAGCCTCAGGCCTAACTGAACTAAAAAAGATAGCCTGGTCACCATGTGGCCCTGATGTGTTTCCTGACCATGAGCTTTGATATCCCTTGTTAGTGCTAGCGGATCCAGTGTAGCTTGCTATACCTACAAGTCGGTGTCCTAGGTCTACTAGAGCCCACAACAAACCAAGTTCTCTGGACTAACTCAACCAAAAAGGCAACCTAATGCTGAGGAGTGCCTCCACCTTATATGTTCTACTACCCCACCATCAGTTTCCGGTGTGGGACTAAACCTAACAAAGCAATTGTGAAATCGTTTGAAAACGACAACTTTAATATTTTGCTAAAATGGAAACGATATCATAATATGGAAACTACATCGAACGGTATTGAATTTCCCGAACCTGCTTTCATCCCTACTTGTTAAGGCAACTGGCAGGCGATCTCAACTCTGCTACTAAAATCTGGTCTCAACGTCTAGGTGTTACCTCTGGCCTGTACCTTATCTGCCCTGCCTGCTGGCCATATGCTGAGTGACACATTCTCTGCCACCAGGAGATCCAGCAAAGCCACCTGCTGCCATGGGAGGCACTGGCAGAGGAGGAGAGTAGGTGGGGTTGCAGCAGCGTGGGGAGGTGAAGGTTCCATGGCGAGGTTGCTTCACCAACCTCTACTGGAACCAACCATGACACAGCTCGAGCAAGTTTGAAGTGATTTAATTCTAAACCGATTGGATTTAGGTCTGATTATTGATTGATATGGAGCTGCTACATCAGGTCGGGAGTGATTCAATGCCTTGCTTGTCCCTATATGTGCGGATTCAATTTGGAAGAGAGATTTATTTGAGCTCTGAAACTGGATTCTAGTCTATACTGTTGTGAAGAAATTTTCATCCGATGGTAGGGCCAAGTAATCTGGAGAGTGACACAGGCTGACAGAGAGGAAAGTGTGTGATCGGACATTATGGTGGAAATTGCTCCTTTGACATGTCACCCAGTAGCAGTGGTCTGAAAACAGTGAAGGGTGGACAAGGAAAAGGTGCTCAGGCATCTGTCAATGGTGACAAAGACGGAGGCTAAATGGAGACAAGGAGGGATGGACAGAACTCTAGGAAGACAGACAGAGTGGTACATTTCTGAATGGCGCAATCTTTCAGTGACATTAGCGTACCGGGTCACTTAAGTGGTATATTCATAAAACCATGATCTTTTGATGTCCCAATTCCCAAAACCAATTTTCCTTAAATGACCATTGCTAAATTGATTGCATTTTTAGTCGGCTCGCTTCATCATTTTCTTGAAGCTTTTACAAGAACATTTTGCACTTTTCTCCAATTGTTCTTCTTAGGAGGTGGAGACCATCGTACAGAGATGTCTTGCTCAGAGTAAGAAAGAAAATTGGTGTTCGGTGCTCTAGCAAATTGTGTACTGCAGACCTTGAGGCAGAAATATTTCTTCACCTTGTGGATGAATATTCAAGGTACTTACCCATAAGCATATCTTAAAAGAAGTCCTTGGATAACATTAGTTTTCTATCTTCATATACAACATATTATACTATGCTGGTTTTCAGCCCATACAATTCTATTCGTTCATTAAATGTACATCCTCTTGTGAGTCCACTATTCTCAAAGTACCTTTGAATTTCCATGCATCAGCCACAAGAAAGACCAACCTTCGTTTCCATGGGATAAACAAAAATCTTCAAAAGAAACCTCTAGAGTTGGTGCAAACAACTGGAAGGTGCTTACTGATGTGGCTTGGAGGATTGGAACAAAGGGGATGGAAAGTACCTTTCTAAAGGTTCTTTGCAATCATCATTTTTCTATCTTTTCCCTTTGTAATCCTCCAATTTTTTTTCACTAATATAAATTTTCTTCTTTATGGAAGGGTGGTAGTGCATTGACTTTGAAAACGATATATGAATCGGTATGTTATAATCTTTATTTTGAAATACTGAATACTACTCCCCCCATTTTAAATTGTAGGTCGTTTTCGGCTTTTGGCCTTTGTTGAGGTGCACCTAGATATACGCTGTGTATAGATAGTAAAAATTATGTATCTAGAAAAGCCAGATGGTAGAGGCTGGAACTTTGTTCCATTATCTAAAAAATGTATCTAGAAAAACCAAAAGACTTACAATTTGGAATGGAGGGACTACTTGTTCTCACTGCATTATTGTTTTTCCCTTGATGTCACTTACCATTATGTTAGTTAGCCAGTAGACTGTCTGGAAAACTGCTGAAGGAGGCTGCAAATTATGAGATAAAGAAGGAACTTCTTAAGCAGGTGTACCTTTTTGTATTGATATTTTGCTATATTGTTCCTGATTTTATGTGCTCATTTGGAAATTGTTTTGACTGACTAATATCTCCTTTCAGCTTCCATATTGTTTTTTCTCGAATTACCTATAGCATTTGTTATCTTAATATACATTTTCTTTCCATTTGTATATGGACAGATGCATTACAACTTGTGTGAATAGATTATACTCGTACATTGCATTTGATATTTGCTACTTCATCCGTCCACAAAGAGTGAGATTTCTGAAAGTCAAATTAGCTTAATTTTGACCAACTTTGTTGTGAATAGTATTAACATGTATGTCTTCAACTAGGTTAGTACGGAAATATATTTCATAATTCATTTAATTTTAATCATCTTGTATCAGAAATATTAGTAACTTTTTATATAACTTTGATAAAACTTTAAACCATTTAGCTCCTCGAAAAGTGAGAAGTGCATCCTTCTGTAGATGGAGAAAGTGCCATCTTAATTGAATTAATGTTGGGAAGTACTGATCTTTTCCATGTACAGGGTGGGCGGTTGGCTGCTGTTAACCTCGAGTCTAGAGCTGGTTTGCTTGCAGCTAGGCAGGTATATGATCTTCTGTTATTAGCAAGTACATATGTCCAATCCTCACACATATTAAGTTTGCACCATTCAGGTGTCACGTTTCAATAGTCCTTGAATATTTGCAGGGTTTGGCTCGTGCAGCATCGACGTATGTTGGACTTAGGAGTGTCATGACATTTCTTGGACCAATGTATGCTTTCTTGTAGTAGTAAATCTGAAACTGTTACTTCCCGTTTTGTTTTAAGAAAACAATTATTAGGCTCTGAATAATTCTACCACATTTCAAACACCACTGATATTTAAATTGTTAAATTTTTGTATTCCTGGATGATGTTTTAATTGCTTCATAAACATTTAGTATCGACCTTGGGCCACCAGCTATATAATTCAGAATCCCTTCGACTGGTATGTCATGCCCTATTAGTTACTAATATCCTTTCTTTGCACTTAACTTTGCTCAGAATGTGGGGGACGCTCTTGGCTGATATTGTGATTCAAATGCTGGGCACGGATTATGCTAGGATCGTCCAGGCAATCTATGCATTTGCTCAGGTGAAGTTCATGTTATTTTCATCCATCTTCTGAGGCGATGCAGTGTCTGTCTCTAGCTGCATTGATTTATATTTCTTCTTCTGAACAGATTCGTCTGACTCGGACAAGTTACATAGAACCTGATGATGAATGACCAGAGTGCAGTCGTCACTGGACTAGCATAACTGGCATTGTGATCTAAAACTTATTACCGCCCCGTACAGTAAATTCTAACCATGAAGATCCCCATCTGCTTCAGACTTTGGAGTACTGCTAATGGAAGTGCACATCAGGGACGTACAAGCGGTTACAAGACGTTGGGTCGCAGCGATAGTCACAGAGCACAACAGACTACTCCCCTGATTGAAAAATCGAGGTAAAGCTTAGCAAAACTAACCTAATTGTGACAATGAAAATATAGTAGTAGTGTTTAACACAATGGCCATTTGGGCGACCTACCCTGTGAATGCGGAAGTTGTGACTGAATTTACTTCCGCTTCACACTTCAACGGGGCCCGAAGTTGTAGACCATGCATTCCGCTCTGCTCCGGTTGAATATTGTAAAATATTGCCCCCCTTATCTTAAACTATCCCTCCTAACGTTCGGTTAGGCAAGGCATATCACATTGACATATCCTGATGCCACAATCTACAGACATGCTTATACACAACACAACAATGCAGAATTTACATGTAACACCCCACCTGTTTCCAGTATATAAAAGGGCTACTGATTCATGATTATCACCTGAAGTGAATTTTATCATGGTACCTGCTTACTAATATCCAAGCCTGGGAAGATGTCTCAAATTGTTTTTTTCATCTTTCTCGATAACATTCGAAATGTGCTGGTGGGCTCATGGAAATCGATACCTTTATCCAATGAAAAGAGCTGGCCTCAGCAATTAGCCTAACGCCATCGGGAAGCATTGACGGATAGCATATCTGGAAAGTACAAGGTTTTGCGTGCAAATTTTTACAGAACAAGAGGAGCAACCATGCATGCTGCGACTGCAAGCGGATGTCTAGAAGGATGTCGAGCCACATTGTTTACAGCGCTTACCGCGATCACGCGCGCACACTCCTTCACCAGAGACCGTCCAAGCTTTCTAAATCCTGGGCACTTACCGCGTGAGACCGGGGCGCTGATGGAACCACTACGGCGACCCTCCCTCGCAGTCGCACGCCGTGCGCCATAAAGCGCACGCAGGCGCGCCCCTGCTGCACCACCAGCTCCGGCGACATGGCGGCTAATAAGACGACGACGATGGTGATCAGCCTGGGGAGCTCGCGGCGGCGGAAGCGCTGCGAGATGCTGTTCCGGTTCGAGTCCTTCTGCCAGCCCGGGTACCCGGCGCCGCTCGCCGGCGGGGGCGCCTTCCGGGACAACGTCAGGGCGCTGCTCGGCCTCGCGCACCTGGAGGCCGGCGGCGCGCATGGCGACACCAAGTGCTGGTCGTTCCAGCTCGAGCTGCATCGCCACCCGCCCACCGTCGTCAGGCTCTTCGTCGTCGAGGAAGCGGCCGACGCGTCGCCGCAGCGCCAGTGCCACCTCTGCCGTCACGTCGGTACTCACCGCGTTGCTGCTGTCTTTTGTCGGTCCCAATCCTAAAAGACGCTGAACCTTTGCATGCAATCAACGCCTGGCCCTGGCGTACGTACCCAATTCAAGCTAGCTAGAAGTTTCTGAGTTACACCATGGGGGTGTGCATGATACATCTGACAGCCGAATACTAGATGACATCGATAATTGCTGCTACACAATCGCAAATAATATAATCAACAACGTACTGCACTCTGATAGTCTGATCTGCAGAAAACTATACTGATCGAGCCAGCCAGTCGGTCAGATACATGCTCACGGCCAGGAAAATCCCCGTGGTGTTTCAGGTTGGGGTCGGCATCTGATCTGCAGCAAGAGGTTTCACTTCGTGCTGCCCAAGAGGGAACTGTCAGTGGAAGCGGACGGCCTGCACTACGGGATCAACCACGGCCCGGAGAAAACGTCCAAAGGCACGGCGACATCCAGGGGCCACCTGCTGCACGGCGTGGTGCACCTCAACGGCTTCGGTCACCTCGTTGCCCTGCACGGCTTCGAGGGCGGCTCCGAATTCGTCGCCGGCCACCAGATCATGGACCTCTGGGATCGCATATGCTCTTCCCTAAACGTCAGGTGTGTGCAACGTTTGCCATGCCCCGTGCACTGCATTATTTGAGTTCATGACGACTAGTGTTTCGTTTGGTTATGCGTTGCAAGGAAGGTGAGCCTCGTCGACACGGCGAGGAAGGGGCACATGGAGCTGCGGCTGCTGCACGGCGTCGCGTACGGCGACACCTGGTTCGGGCGGTGGGGCTACCGGTTCGGCCGGCCCAGCTACGGCGTCCCGCTGCCGTCGTACCAGCAGTCGCTGCACGCGCTCCAGTCGGTGCCGCTCTGCGTGCTGGTGCCGCACCTGTCGTGCTTCAGTCAGGACCTCCCCGTGGTGGTGACCAAGTACCAGACCATCAGCGGCCACAAGCTGCTCAACCTCGGCGACCTCCTACGCTTCATGCTCGAGCTGCGGACGCGCCTCCCGGCGACCTCCGTCACCGCCATGGACTACCGCGGCATCATGTCGGAGGCCTCGTGCCGGTGGTCGGCCAAGCGCGTGGACATGGCGGCCCGCGCCGTTGTGGACGCGCTCCGCCACACCGAGCCGCCCACGCGGTGGGTCACGCGGCAGGAGGTGCGCGACGCAGCGCGCGCCTACATCGGCGACACGGGCCTCCTCGACTTCGTGCTCAAGTCCCTCGGCAACCACATCGTCGGCAACTACGTCGTGCGCCGCGCCATGAACCCGGTCACCAAGGTGCTCGAGTACTGCCTGGAGGACGTCTCCAGCGTGCTCCCGACGGTGGGCGGCGGCGTGCCGGCGAGCAACGGCGGCAAGATGAGGGTGCGGTTCCAGCTCACGCGGGCGCAGCTGATGAGGGACCTGACGCACCTGTACCGCCATGTGCTCAAGGAGCCGAGCCAGGCTCTCACCACCGGCGCCTTCGGCGCGATCCCTGTGGCGGCGCGGATGGTCTTGGACACCAAACACTTCGTCAAAGATTACCACGAAGGTTTCACTCCAATCAACAGCGTTGGAGTTGGGCACGTCCACATGAACCTGTGTTGCACGCTGCTTGTGAGCAACGGGAGCCCGGAGCTGGTGGCGCCGTACGAGACGGTGACCCTGCCAGCGCATGCAACGGTGGGCGAGCTCAAGTGGGAGGTGCAGAGGCTGTTCAGGGAGATGTACCTCGGCCTGAGGACCTTCACGGCCGAGTCCGTCGCCGGGGTCGTCGGCGTCAGCCAGGACGCTTGCCCGGTGCTCGGGCTGATCGACGTGGGAACCGCCGTGGTGATCGAAGGGACAGTCGTCGAGCAGCAGCAGCAGCTGGCAGCGGATGAGGGCGTCCAGCCGGGGAACGAAGCGGCGGCTGTGACCGAGGGAGACGGCGACAGCGAGAGGGTCGTGGACTGCGCGTGCGGAGCGGACGACGACGACGGGGAGCGCATGGCGTGCTGCGACATCTGCGAGGCGTGGCAACACACCCGGTGCGCGGGGATCAAGGACACCGACGACGTCCCGCACGTCTTCGTCTGCAGTCGCTGCGACAACGACGTTCTGTCTTTCCCTCCCTTGAGCTGTTAGAAACTGCTAGAGCCGCCATGGCAGGAGTAGATAAAACGCATCGCACTTGAGACTCGAAAAAAGAATCCAACTTGACCTCGGGAAATCCAACTTTGAAGTCGTTGGAGAATATATAGAACTTCCAATTCAAGAAAAATCCTACCTATTCGAACTTCCGATAAAAATCAACTTAGCACTCCCGTTGAACTTTGAACTTTGGAAAAAAAAAAATGTGTTCGGTTCATGAGCAAACACTGCCCTGCCACAGTTTAGATGCGCTAAAGTCTTTTACGCTGATTCTTTGCAATAAACATGATTCATTTATTTATTTTTTTCAAAAAAGGGATAACAAAAATTTTGTCGCAATTTTAATCGGACGGAGAAATTAAAAAGAGTGTTTGGCCTAGTTTTTTTAGCGGAAACCGGAGAAATAAAACACCAATAAGAAGAGTGCACCCCTCGTCCCAATCAACTTTGAAAACATCGCCCAAACATCTGACTTTACCCCACTGCTTGCTCAAAGCTGAGCTAACTTAGTTCAAAAAACGACACAAATAGTAACATGAATTCATTGGCATCTAAAAACTAAAGCAACTAAGAACATATCAGCACTAGACCCAATATTTATTCATATTTAGTTATGACGTGTCATTTTTGATTGGTTCTAAATCTGGTTGATAGAATGACACAAAATCATCCGATTGGTCTGTAGTCACACCCGCCCGCCTGGGCAGCCAGATTAGAATTCCATGACTTCTTATCATGCTGGCCCAAACTCAATAGTTAGGTAAGCCCACTTGATAGGAATACAAGATCCAATATGTTTTACTTCTTGGCGCCAACCCAAAATATTTTGGCGCGAATGGTTACAAAAGTTCTCCTTTTGTAGAGTAGTAATAGTAATATCGGCCACCGGGCAATTTGTCCCCAATGCCCCAAATCCCTAATCCAAGCATCCCTCTCGCGTCTAGAGGAATTGGGGAAATGCCCGAGGGAACCGATACCTCTGGCGCCAAGAGGCCAAAGACGTCGCCGGCGCCGGCACCGCCCGTAGCCTCCCTCAGCGTCGACCTCCTCAATGAGATCCTCCTCCGGCTCCCCGACATGGCGTGGCTCGCAAGCGCCGCTCTCGCCTGCAAGCTCTAGCACCGCGTGGCCTCCGACCCCACCGTCTTCCGTCGCTTCGACGCCCTCCGCCGGCCCCCACTCCTCGGGTTCCTCCTAACCGACCGCGGTGGTATGCGCTTCCCCCGCCGTTCTCCCAACATGCTCTTCGTGTGGGCCACCCGTAACCCCAATCTGGACGCGGCGGTCGCAGACGGGGATTTCCTCTTCAAGGACGTCCCTGCTGTCGATTCCGACGCCGAGGAGGAAGGGTACGACTGGGACGAGTGGCGCCTTCGCGGCTGTGACGGCGGTCTCCAGCTCCTCTCCCGTGGCTCCGATGGGCTCGACCTTGCCGTCTACGACCCCATCGCACGGACCGCTGTCTTCCTCCACGTTTTTGACGTGTTCCGCTATTCGACGCACGTGGTCCGTTATGCCATTGTTGTCGATGAGTCCGACGGCTCGTTCCTGATCATCGGCATACATTATCACGCAACCATTTTCTCCTCCCGCACTGGCAAATGGACTAGATCAGAATCCAGTGAGCTGCATAGTTTTTACCTGTTCTACAGCGACGGCATGCGTGCAGGTCGGTTCGCGTACTGGCGATCCAACACGAAGAAACGGAGATACTGTAATTCCGTAGAGAGGATCCTGGTGCTGGACACGGCTACCATGGAGTGGTCTATCATCAATGCTCCATTCCCCGTAGGTGAGTCCTACTGTGTGGCTGACATGCCGGAGCATGGCGGGCTGTGCCTCGTGTCTAGCAAGGAGCAATGCTTGCAGCTCTGGTTCCGCAACAGCATAGGTGAATGGTTGCTCATGAAAAACATCTCTTTGCTGAATGACTGGATGAAGAACATACGCCGTGATGAATGGATGAAAAGGTTGCGCATACTGGCAGTGAGGGCCAGCTATGTCTACATGGAGTTTTGGTCAATAAGGAAGCCTAATTCCTACCTTCTTGTGCTCAATCTGAGAACCAGGAAGATGACAGTGTTCCACAACAACCCAGAAGATCCTCATAGAGGTCCTGCGTTTCCGTTCTTCATGAGCTTGGAGCCTCTACTTGGACCAAATGAGGGTCAGAATGTTCATCTTAACGGTGTTTGATGCAACGTAGTGGGTAATCTTCGATCTCATCATTATCTTTATTTTTTCTTCTGTTCTAATCTATTGATCATGCTATTTAATTATGAACATAAATTTAGTCACTACATTAAATCTTTGTGAATTCCACAAATGTCGGTGTAAATATGTTTACTTCTTACAGGAGGCAAATTATACTTATGTAAACAAACTAGGCTGTTGTCACACCCTGGTTTCCAGAGAAGACCAGAGATCGTCATATATGTGCCCAGGAAATCCACACATACAGATAAATATTAGAAATAATGTATATTATAGCGAAAACATATATATTTAATACTTACACTTATCAGAGTAACGTGGAACGTTGGCTAAGACTTCTCTTCAGTCTTCATTCTTCTCAGAGATTGTTGACTGGAGGCTCCGTATGTCAAACACTTCCAATACCGAACTTCTTTATCCTTCCTCTGAGAAACACTTTAATACAAACTATAGCAAGAGTGAGTTCCATGTCGAAACTCAGCAAGTACTGGTGGAAAGTAATGACATGCATGACTTATACAAAGGTAAGGCTGAAAAGTAAACTACGGTAGCATTTTAAATGTAGCAATTAAGATTTAACAAGTTGCAACCTATTCTCTAATCATCTTGGTTGAACACCCAACCCTTTATTAAGGTTCAAGTAGCATTTAATGAATCATTTATCATCACAGATATAAGCATATATCATTAATACATTAGATAGCCATCTCAAGGGAACACATGATAGCCATCCCGATAAAATCCGAGGTAGCAACCTCAACAACATCACCACGATTTAACAATTTATTCTATTTGGCTAATCATGCGAGGATCTGGGCCGCTCGTGACCGTGAGCACGGACGATATATCGATTTTAACTCTGCGCAGAGGTGTACACTTTCACTCCAGATTATGATTACTCTTTATGCCCGAGGTTGCAAGTCTCTTAGCCCATTTCCAAGATAGGTTGACAGAGGTCACAACGAGGTTCTTCACAGGGTCATAGGCAGTGACAACTCGCTGGCCTTGAGTCCAAGCGTATGGGCGACTTCACCGTGAGGCCGCCCCTGAAAGGATCAAGATGCCCAAGAGGGGGGTGAATTGGGCTAATTCTAAATTTTCTTGCGAGATTAAACTCTATAAGCCCAACTTCACCCTTTGTGCCTATAAGTGCTTTGTAAAATCTATCCTAAAGTTTAGCACCCTAGTTCCAATCCTATTCTAGCATGGCAATTCTATGAATGTAAATTGCAAGAATATAAATGCTAGAAAGTAAATGCGGAATGTAAAGAGAAAGGAACTCGGCGATGTTTTTCCGAGGTATCGGAGAGTCGCCACTCCCCACTAGTCCTCGTTGGAGCACCCGCGCAAGGGTATCGCTCCCCCTTGATCCGCGCAAGGATCAAGTGCTCTCTAAGGGCTGATTCTTCGTCGCTCCGACGCGGTGAATCACCAAGTACCGCTCACAACTTGAGTTGGGTCATCCACAAGCTTCGCCGGATGATCACCAAACTCTCAATCACCACCAAGCCGTCTAGGTGATGGCGATCACCAAGAGTAATAAGCATAAGCTCTCACTTGACCTCGCAAAGCCTAATGAGACGATGGATGCACACTTGCTACTCTTGATTCACTAATGAGTGCTAATCAATGGATTCTCAAATCACTAGCACCTCACTAGGGCTCTTGCTCTCTTTTTACACTAAAGAAGTTGTTCAGCTGAAGAAATAAGCAAGACACATGGTATGGAGGGGTAGGAGAAGTATTTATAGCCCCACGGGCCAAATCCAACCGTTACCTTCCAAACCATGATTTTCGGGGTCACCGGACGCGTCCGGTCCACAGCACCGGACGCGTCCGGTCTGTTCAACTTTTCAAATACGTGAACGAACTCAGCTAGTCGTTACGTACCCACCGGACGCGTCCGGTGAGTTACACCGGACGCGTCCGGTGTTTCGGTCTGAAAACATAGCTTCTGGACAGCGTCGGGTGTAGCACCGGACGCGTCCGGGCCAGCGTCCGGTCCGTTATCATTTTCGGCGTTGCACCAGACGCGTCTGGTGCTTACCACCGGACTCACTGTCCCTGCGTCCGGTGCGTTCAAACATTCTGCTGCACACGCAAATGAATAGACCGGACGCGTCCGGTCCTCTTCGGTCCAGCGTCTGGTGCAGCTAAAATAACCGTTCCACTTCGAATTCGACGATCTTTGTGAACGGCTTTAACTCCAACGTACCTTAGGGCCTTTTTGTAGTTACATAGTGCTAAGTTTCACAAGTGTGCATCACACCTAAACTATTAGACTTATCTAGGTCAAGCTACCCGTTTGCACCCCCTTAATAGTACGGCCAAAGGAAAAACAAAGTCCTAACGACTAATCCGACGTCACCCAACACCATGGACGATCGGAACTAACCATTCTTGACCTTATCGTCCATCCTTTGAAAACCGAAACGATTTCCATCGTTAAGGGAGCATGAAACCCGTATTGCCCACGGTATCCATCACCATGACCTAACTTACCAATGTTTCTGCAAAACACACGTTAGTTATGGTAAATATTATCATCAATCATCGAAACCACATTAAGGGGCCTAGATGCTTTCAATCTCCCCCTTTTTGGTGATTGATGACAACCTCTTGAGTATGGAGATTTTTAGTGAGGTTTTCAACTATGCTTGGTTCACATGAGCCTTTGAGAATAAGAACAAAGGATTAGAGTGACTCATTTAACACCAAGCCAACATAGTGTACTCATATTGTCTGCATGAAGAGTTAGTACAACATATATATCGCTAGCTCATATGGAATCGGAGTACAAACACGGAAGCAAAAACACATATGAGTCAAGCACAACGAGTTACATATATAAATATCATGAGAAAGTCATCACCATGTCACATATATCATAAACAAATGCATAAGCAAATATGATGCAGATGGGAGTATCACACAAACAACCAGAAACATAAAGAGTGCAAGAATACATAATTATATAACTAACTCCCCCTGAAACTCGACATACTCTCTCTTGCAAGAATACATAATTATATCACTAACTCCCCCTGAAACTTGACATACTCTCTCTCTCCCCCTTTGGCATCAAGTACCAAAAAACTAAAGATCTGAGGAAGGAGGAGGAGAAGACGTGCCAGTCGCCGGAGGTTGAGGTGTCACAATGTACTGATCGGGATCATCGGAACTCGACGCGGGACTCAGCTGACCTGTAGCACCTTGACCCTCTGACGGTGTAGCTGACGGAGGAGCGGTCTGGGTTGGTGCTACGGCCTCGGGGGAAGGGTCAGCAGTTGACTGAGAAGAAGGCTCTGGAATGCCTGGAAGCTGCTGTACTGAAGGCACTGGGGGAGCCTCTGAGGAAGCTATCGACGAAGGTACCGTCTCAGTGGTACCTGCCCCTGTCACTGGCACTGGCTGGGTCGGGAGCTGAGGGACAGATACTGTAGAAGTCGACGGGCCCAGAGAAGTGAACGTCAGTGAAGGGTGGCCCGTGATCTCACTGAAAGTAGCCTGTATAGTGTCTGACCCTGTAGCTGGAGTGAAGAGCTGTCCAGACCCTCTCGGTGAAAAGCCCTGGTGCAGGGGTGAGAGCTGGAACTGCTGCGGCACCGGTATAGCTGGAGAAGAAGGTCCGGGTGCCTGAGACTGTGGTGGCAGCTGTAAAGTCTGAGCCTGTGGTAGCTGAGCTCCAGTGTGCTGAAACAGATGGGCTATCAAACCAAACATCTGCTGCTGAGAGAGTATCGTCTGTCTCTGGGTCTCAGCCTGCTGCCTCTGAAACTCGGCCTGCTGCCTCTGGAAGTCAAGCTGCTCCCTCTGAATCCGCAGCTGCTCCTGCTGGAAGGCATCCTGTCGGCCATGGATCTCTGCGATAGTTGCATTCTGTTGGGCCATGGCTGCCTCAAACCGCTGATCAGCACGCTCCTGGTGTGCAGTCAGACGCTCAAGTAGTGAAGCTACAGCTGACCCAGACCCACTGGCCTCTGTGTCATGACGGCGGGGGACGTACTCAGGAATCATGAAGTCCTCGTCATCCGAGTCATCAGAGTCAAACTCGACCCCCGCTGCCTCCTGTGCTGCCATCTGTGCCTCCTCTGCAGCTCCAACCTCTGCAATCGTAGCATCCTGCTCTGCGGCTGTCTCTGGCACTGGTGGCCTGTGGCTTTGCCGGATAGGTGGCACTGCAGTGGCTGACCTGAGGAGCTGGGTAGCGTCGTACCTCGGGAAAGCGCTGGTGGAGGTCTGGTACGTCTCAATTGCTGCAGGAGGAGTGGGCCTGATGCCGTGGTAGACCAAGAAGGTAAGCCAGTGTGCATAGTGCATGTTCCTCTTGGTCTTGAAACCCTCATAGATCACATCCTCGATCTCACAAAGTATAAAGTCCCAGAGGTCAAAAGGAATCTTCCGAATAAGATAGGACAGAACCCACTGCTGAAGACGTGTGAGTGACTCTCTCTGTCCCTCTCTGGGTAAAATAGTCCTCCTGACTATCGACTCAAGGACCCGAGCTGTAGGGGTGAGGTCCTTGGTCATCCTGCTGGATCCCTCACCAAAGTCTCCCCTAAAGATATCTCGGACATCTGCGGCTGAGGGGAGTACACCGGCGTGTGGTCGACGAGGAGGGTCCAGATCAGGAAAGCAGATCTGGTGCAGGCGGACAGGCTGGTACTCTAGCCTGAGAATCTGACGGGCCTTTGCACTACTGAGCTCTTGCCTCTCACCCAAGTAACTGAAGTGAATAGCTGTATGATCTGGTGCAATCCATACCGTGGTGTAGAACTCTCTGACCCACTCTGGTACGTAGTGGCCAGTCCTGCCAATGAGGTCAAGAAGCCCGGGCTGCGCTGAGAGGTACTCAAGAAACTGGTCGCCGACAACCCTGGCAAAGTCCTGAACTGAAATCTCTCTCATGGCAGTGAAGGGTGCATGAGTGTCGACGTAGGCCCTATAGAAGTTCTCGTGCAGGGCAGTGTGGAAGTACTCGACTCCATGCTGCCTCTCCCTGGGGAACCACTCACTCAGAGGGACACATCATAGGCTTTTGATCTTCCTGGTGCCCTGATGTGTAAGGTCCAGATGCCTGACTGCAGGGACTCTAACTGAACGCCCCCACGTCCCTGAGGTGAAACTGAGGGGACTGACTCCTGTTGTTGATGAGATGTACCTGAAGCAGGTCGATCATACTGCCAGCGACGACGAGTAGGGTACCGTCTCAGAACCGACTCCTCTGGCTGCTCTGGCTGTGACTGTGGAGAAACTGATGGTTCCTGAATCACAACTCCTCCACGCCTGCCACCCAGGCGAGCTCTGTCAGCTGCATCTGCCACTGCCTCTGCTGTCTGTGCTTCACTCTCTTCTCTGGTCCTCTTCTTCTTCTTGGTGGCAAGCATCTTTGACATGCCTTTTGCCGTCGCAGGGATGAGAGAAGGACGAGAAGGACTGTCGTCTCCACCATCACCACTGGGACCGACTCTTTTGCAACGAGCCATGTCGAGAGGGCGCGAGGCGGTGTGCGGGTGCGGAGAGCACGGCACGGCGTATGGCGGCGCGAGGCGGTGCACGGGCGCGGAGCGGGGCAGTGCACATGCGCGGCGAGGGCGGTGCGCGGGCGCGCGGCGAGTGAGGATGGCGCGGCGGCGCGGTGCGGCGAGGTGGGGCGCGCGGGGAGCAGTGCGCGGGCGCGCGGCGACGGCTCGGCGGCGGCGCGGCGCTGCGAGGTGGCGCGGAGCGGAGGACGCAGGCGCGGTGGAGTGGGCGCGACGCGGCGGCGTGGCGAGGTGCGACGGCGCGGCGCGGGGCGAGTGTGGAAACCCTAGCGAAGGGGCCCACTGTCGGGTTTAAATACGCCCGTCAACCGAGCACCGGACGTGTCCGGTCCTATGCACTGGACGCAGGTCCGGGCACTGGACGCGGTCCAGAGAGCCCCGCGAAGTCTCGATAGCACCGGACGCGTCGGGTCTGAGGCACCGGACGCGCTGTTCCAGCGTCCGGTGCGTTGAAAAAATTTTCAACTATTGCCCGACCACACCGGACGCGTCCTGTCATCCGGCACCGGACGCGGTTGGGTTACTGTGCAGTGTCTGGTCTTTAGATTTCAGAAAACGCTGGCCGCTGAACTGACCGGACGCCAGGGGCAGCGTCCGGTGCTCAAATTTTGTGGTTTTTGAGCCCTAAACTTCGCGACGCTTTCTCCCAACTTTGTTCCAACTCAAATAAGATTTAAATAAACACTAGTTGGAACAAGTATGAGAACCTCACTCGAAAACCC
>CM041631.1:23432327-23464149 GCA_023333625.1 Bothriochloa decipiens | reverse complement strand
TAGGTTTTGGAAAACCTTCGGTGGCGGCTCTAAGACATAGAGCATGTTGAGCTTCTAAATAAGACTCCATTCGGACTTTCCAATAAGGAAAATCATCGCCTTCGAACATAGGCGGTGGTCCATCCCCATGAGACATCTTTACTCTAGGCGGTTAAGCCTAATTTAGAGCAACTCGGCTCCAATACCACTTGAAAGGATCAAGATGCCCAAGAGGGGGTGAATTGGGCTAATTCTAAATTTTCTTGCGAGATTAAACTCTATAAGCCCAACTACCCTTTGTGCCTATAAGTGCTTTGTAAAATCTATCCTAAAGTTTAGCACCCTAGTTCCAATCCTATTCTAGCATGGCAATTCTATGAATGTAAATTGCAAGAATATAAATGCTAGAAAGTAAATGCGAAATGTAAAGAGAAAGGAACTCGGTGATGTTTTTCTGAGGTATTGGAGAGTCGCCCCTCCCCACTAGTCCTCGTTGGAGCACCCGCGCAAGGGTATCGCTCCCCCTTGTTCCGCGCAAGGATCAAGTGCTCTCTAAGGGCTGATTCTTCGTCGCTCCGACGCGGTGAATCGCCAAGTACCGCTCACAACTTGAGTTGGGTCATCCACAAGCTTCGCCGGATGATCACCAAACTCCCAATCACCACCAAGCCATCTAGGTGATGGCGATCACCAAGAGTAATAAGCATAAGCTCTCACTTGACCTCGCAAAGCCTAATGAGACGATGGATGCACACTTGCTACTCTTGATTCACTAATGAGTGCTAATCAATGGATTCTCAAATCACTAGCACCTCACTAGGGCTCTTGCTCTCTTTTTACACTAAAGAAGTTGTTCAGCTGAAGAAATAAGCAAGACACATGGTATGGAGGGGTAGGAGAAGTATTTATAGCCCCACGGGCCAAATCCAACCGTTACCTTCCAAACCACGATTTTCGGGGTCACCGGACGCGTCCGGTCCACAGCACCGGACGCGTCCGGTCTGTTCAACTTTTCAAATATGCGAACGAACTCAGCTAGCCGTTACGTACCCACCGGACGCGTCCGGTGAGTTACACCGGACGCGTCCGGTGTTTCGGTCTGAAAACATAGCTTCTGGACAGCATCTGGTGTAGCATCGGACGCATCCGGGCCAGCGTCCGGTCCATTATCATTTTCGGCGTTGCACCAGACGCGTCTGGTGCTTACCACCGGACTCACTGTCCCTGCGTCCGGTGCATTCAAACATTCTGCTGCACACGCAAATGAATAGACCAAACGCGTCCGGTCCTCTTCGGTCCAGCGTCTGGTGCAGCTAAAACAACCGTTCCACTTCGAATTCGACGATCTTTGTGAACGGCTTTAACTCCAATGTACCTTAGGGCCTTTTTGTAGTTACCTAGTGCTAAGTTTCACAAGTGTGCATCACACCTAAACCATTAGACTTATCTAGGTCAAGCTACCCGTTTGCACCCCCTTAATAGTATGGCCAAAGGAAAAACAAAGTCCTAACGACTAATCCGACGTCACCCAACACCATGGACGATCGGAACTAATCATTCTTGACCTTATCGTCCATCCTTTGAAAACCGAAACGATTTTCATCGTTAAGGGAGCATGAAACCCGTATTACCCACGGTATCCATCACCATGACCTAACTTACCAATGTTTCTGCAAAACACACGTTAGTTATAGTAAATATTGTCATGAATCATCGAAACCACATTAAGGGGCCTAGATGCTTTCAGCCCCCATCACGGATCCCTAACCCCTCCCATACTACAACTTGTAAACAAACCCCAGCGACCACAGCTATAGTCACCCATCGGTAAGCTGTCCCCCTGCCCATGATAGTCCTACTAATAGACCAAGCCAGAGCCCATTATCCTGGAGATGTACGGTAGTCCCAGGCTGCCGCTCCACGAACAGGACCTTAGGGGGGAGGAGATACGGATACCCTCATCAACACGAGTCCCACTAGCATCCGTTTTCCCCGTCTTTCATCGCCAACCAACGATGCGAATCAGCATCAATTTCTCCAACGGCCGAAACCAAGAGCCCACGGCTCCAACATATTTTAAGAAGCAACTTTTATCTTCATTAGGTAGGTGAAAGGTGAGGTAGAGCACTAACAACCTAATAACCTATCAACTAAAACCCCCATAGGTGATATATGGATAGAGTGGCTAGTCATCCCTATGGTTTGCCGATTTAAGACACATGTAGTGTATTAATTAAAAGTGAATAGGCGCAATATGATCAAAGGTGCCTGCACTTGCCTTAAATCCAAAGTCTAGCTGCTCTTCTGGTCTCCAGCTTCAGCTGCACTTGTCGGTCCTCAGCTTAGTCTTTAGCGTTAACAAACCGCTCTTCGTCTAGTCGCAGCAACCAAACAACATAAACAAACACATAAAAAGACAAGACTAAGAACAATACACCAATCAAAAGGGAAACTAAAAACAGAACGGTCTAAATGGCAAAACTCGGTGCTACGGTCGCAAGAGCGCAAGAACAACGAACGACAGATCTATCGTTAAAGAAAACACGACTATCGAGGTACTTGTAAAAAGCACAGAGACAAACTTTAAGATTGATACATTTACTAAAGCAAGATGCGGAACATATAAAAAACATATAAAGTTAAATCAGTTGGATGATGTTGAAATGTAAAGCAGGGTTAAACCTTTGTCATACTCTATTTATAAGCAATTATATTATCTAAGCCAATTAAATATTCATAATTTATAAAGCTTAGAACATGCGAGTGCATAAAAGAAAACATCATATGCTTAAAGATTAATTTAAGCAGGACATACACGACAAGACATGTTGATATTAAACATAGAGCATTTATGATTCAAGGTTGAACTAAGCATGCCATTAATGAAAAGGCATTAATGCTGAAATTAATCACATTAGCATAAAGGAACGATGTAAATATAAACTAAGTTACTTTTATAAATTATAAAGGACATTGAGTCGTTATTAACTAGGTTAATATGATATAACATGTGAGAACACTTAACGAAGCATGACATGTTTCCAAGGTAACTCTAAACAAGTCATAATTAAAAAGAAGCATTTAAGTTGGTACTAGTCATATTGACAGGCATGTATGAAAACTTAAGGTACAAACCTAAATTACTTTTATACAAGAGAGCACACATTAATTAATAAATAAGATTACTTACATAACACATGATGTGATAAACATTATTGATAACAAGCAACATATGTTGACATGATCGCAACACAAGGACAACGAAAACATAGCCCTATGTTGCTTTTATTTAGTTGAGCATCAACTAATTATTACACAAGTGAACAAGATTAAATACACAGACATATGACATCATAAAGATCATTGCCAAAACAAGCTTAAGGTCAACACGGTCATAACACAACGAGATCAGAAATATAAAACCCTAGATTATTTTTAATTAGAAAACTATTAATAAATATTAATCAAATTGCATTTAACAAAATAAATTTATAAATTAGTGACATGATAAAATTTACTACTCCTGCGTAGATTGCGACGATACGAAACTAACGCAACTGGAATCGCTCGAATCGGAGTTAAAACGGTGAAACGGCGGAGATTATACGATCAGTGGCAAAACTATAAATAGATCGCTTGGTGGCAAAACAGTAAATACCTCATCTTCTACCTCTGTCCATCTTCCTCTCGAGGTCATGACCATGGCAGCCAGGCTGCTGCTCGCGCCGGGGAAAGGGGCCTCGGCCCTGGCCTGCTGGCTGGTCGGCGGCAGCCAGCTACGGCCTGTTACGGCCGGCGGCGGCCGGCTGCGGCCTGCTATGGCTGGCGGTGGCGGCCAGCTGCGGCCTGCTACGGCCGGCGATGGCCAGCTGTGGCCTGCTACAGCCGACGGTGGCCAGCTACCGCGCACAGGAGAGGGAGGACCACGGCCCTCGGCCGGGACTTGGCTGGCCGGCAGCAGCCGACCGCGGCACAGCGCAAAGCACGCACGACCAAGCAGGACCGACGGCGGCTGGCTATGGCCGGCTGCGCATGGCTAGGGTTTGTGGGTGGCGGCGCGGCTCCTTCTAGGGTTGCCAAGGGGCTGCGATGGACGGGGCTGGCCCTCTTTATAGCCGGCGGGGAACCGGTGGGGCTGAAGCCGCTGGGCTTGGCCCGTTGGGCCGGCTGTGGCTGCCTATGGTGCTGGTGGTTGGCTGGTGCTCTCTGTGACCGGCCACAGTTGGCCGTGGCCGGCTGAGTGTGGCCATAGGTGGCTGTTGCTGGCTAAAGTTGGCCAGATGAAGCTAAGTGAGGCCAGGAGTGGCCCAAGCTAGGTAGGAGTTGGCCAAAGCAAGCTAGGATGCCTTGAGGATGGCAAAGGGTTGCTAGACCGGACTGTTGCTGGCCTTACTATGCTGTTGATGGCCAAGTTTGGCCACTGATGGCAGCTGCGGCTACTACTGGCCTGGCCGGGGTGGCCATGGCCGGCTAGGGCTGGCCAGGACTGGCCAGAGCTGGCCAGTTAAGGCTAGGAGAGGCCAGAGCAAGCTAGGTCAGGCCAGGATAGGCTAGGGCAAGCCCGGGTTGACTGGAGCTTGGTAGGGGATGGTGTCTAGCTATAGCGGTGGCCAACACTATAGAGAGAAAGAAAATCTCTCTCTCTCTCTTTAAGCAAGAGAAATAATTTTTTTCTAAAAACGTTTTCCCAAAACCTTCTTGAGGTAAACTTGGGTTTCCGAAGCATTATTTCCAAACGGAGAAAACCTAGACGTGACTTGCTCGAGGTTTAGAATTTTTTTTCACACCAGCAAAACCAAGCAAAGCACCAAGCATAAACCCATTCAATTATTTTCTAAAATATAGAAAAGATAATTTTATTTAGCGCTTTCTAATAACAACCCAAAACACAAATTTTGGGGTGTTATAGATCTACCCCACTTAACATGAATCTCGTCCCGAGATTCAAAGAGAATTAAGAGAAAGAAGACAAAGGAGATTATAAAGTTGCTTTGGCACTTACGAGATAAAGATTTAAGGAGCACCAAAAGGGCTAACAAGGGAGTCATAGATTGACTTTCGATAATAACTTGAAGACTTTCAAGTGTGAGTAGTCGTCGAGGCTCGGTGAAAGATCGATGATCAGATATAAAGAATAACCGACAAGAGAGGTAAATATTGACGCTGAGAGTCATTGACACAAAGCTGATAAATAGATCTCTAGGTCTTTATGAGATGTATGGTCCAATGTCAACACTGGCAGAAAAATGATACGAAGGTTGTGATTGATGTTATGTTGCTCTCAACTCCTTGATTCAAGATGTATGAGTCATACGATGATTGATTAGAACTGCAAAGAGAATAAGGATAGATTACTTCAGGCCTTCATGTTTTCCTTACTTCCAGTCCTATGAGATGTTAGGATAAGAAGTAAGGGTTAGCAAAAGATGATTACAAGATACAATTTGATCCTTAGATCTTGTAGTCTTATGACTCGGGACATAAGAGGTTGATGAGATGTAGAAAAGAATCGAGTATTGTGAAATGATGAAAAGAAAAGCCAATATGGATGTTTAGACCTTTATGTCCCATGGCCAGAGACACTCAAGATTGATTGAAGTTGGTAGCGAATTCTACCCCACTTAATAGAATTCTTGCTTAAGTCCGAGAGGAATGATGAGAATACCATCTTGTTAGAACCTCTTTAGAAGATCTCTTCTGAGATTTGGTCTTTAAGTCACTCAATAGAAAAGTTGAGGTGTTATAGCTGTTTAGTTTCTCTGATCGTGACTTTGTACCAAAATGATTGGGCTCAAGTTTTAGCTATCTTGAATATTGAGTCATTGATAATGTTGGTAGATTTAAGTAAGAAATATTCTGTTGTTTGTCTTCACTTCATTTTTCAAACTTATTGCAAATCTGATGCTCCCACAAAAAACAATAAATTTTCTAGGTGAGAATTTATTACTTCTTGATTATTCAAGTTCTATATGAGAAATATTTGGCTTTTGTTGTTAGTACACCGCTAGAAAGATGGCTTCAGTCATTCGAAAGTTCAGCTTACAATCTGCAGTTAGCTGCCACTTTATTATCTGCAAATAGATGCACTTTACTTCAGATGGCTTTCGGGAGATTAATCCATATGGAAGTTTTAACTGTTAGTATTTGATCATAACCATCTGTCCTATGATTTGAACTTTATATATTATGTCTAGTTATCTCGATGAAGTGTACCTTGTTTTGTGTAAACAAATCATATGTGCAAAATTCACCAAGTAAGGTCAACTGCTTGGTGTATATTGACTCCTTCACTTTAGCATATGTTTAACCATGAGATCTTTCATCTTAACGTATTTAGTACTGAATGTTGATGCATTTTTGTATTGTGCGAGTTTCAGGGGACCATTGATTTGTTATATTTTGTGGTGGCATAGCATTCTACAGGTACTTCAGTAAATTCATAGTTCTTGTGTTGCGACCTTCACATTCTAATTCATAAATTGTAAATAATTCACTTTGCATGGTGCTCTGCATAAACTAAACTAACTTCCTTGCATTTCAGGTTAAGTTATTACTTCTAAGCTTTGGTAAGCCATCTAGATATCCTTTGGACATGGAACTGCTGCAGCTGGTTTATCTTGGAACCTTCTCCAAAGTTTACATGGAAGTGCAGCTATATTTGGATCCATATAAACTGTGTTTTTCAGCAATAGCTTTCATGTAACCTGGGACCAGTTATTTCCAATTTTCTGAATTTAGTTAAAACTTCTATGTGAACCTGGATGGGCTAATTTAACTTCAGTTTCAGTTTCATGTGTACAACTTGTCTGTAAGATTGCGACAACATAATTCAGCTGAAATGCTCGATATATAATCCATTTTAGATGATGACCTTGCTGTAGTAGAGCACATGCTTTATGCATCGGTTGCTTAACCTGTTTGTTTTGGTGGATCAGTAAAGCATAAAAATGAACATCAGGTTCATCACCCTGAAACGAAGGTCTGTTTGTCCCATGTATTGCAGCATTATTTCTTCAAGTTTGCCTTGCCAGCCTCTCATAACTCCATATTCTAATCGCCCATGATTTAGCTAGGGAAAAGATAATGCAATTGTCAATGTCATGCTAGCTATTTGACCTCAATAGAAAGGATATGCCTTCAGACTTAGTGGTGTGGCAAAATTGTATCATTTTGACTTCATTTGATCGAGCTTTGCAATTTTCTTCCTTGGTTTTGGCCTACTGAAAAAACAATCTACATGAAACTTCCACGGCCTTGCATTTCTCTGTGCGACTGCTAAACTTCTGCGGCTGCTGAGCTGAAAATCATCTTCTTGATTGTAAGGTGCTTCTAAGCTTCTCTAAGTTGTTTTTGTTTTGTTTTGTTTTGTCTGACCATTTGGCCTTCCTAGCATTATGCTGTTGTGGCTATGCAGATCTGAGGTTGCTTAGAAGAGACAAATTTTTCTGAAATTTTAGGATGCCGAGTTCTTGAAAAATAACTTTGATCCTTCACATCACTTATAACTAAGTTCTGGACATCATGTTACCTTTCTATTTTCCCACATATTTTTAAGTATAATGGTGTGACTAGAATTCTGGACAGATTCTGTTGGGGTGCAACAAAACACCAAGAGCAAGAATTGATTCTGGCTAAGTAGCAAAAAAAAAAAAAAAGGATTCTGCTTCATTAACATCGAAGGGACGTGGAGAAGCCTTGAGTACGATACTTGAACGAGTATGAATCGCACTTGCCATTACTATAGAAAAAGCTGGCACTCAGATCACGAAATACAAAGGATTTTATTACCAGGCTGGCTAGTTTACACAAAAACATGCAACTCATTAACAAAGTCGTACATGTAGGAGTAACCGAACATGCATATGCCATCAAACAGAATTGCCACCTCTTGCCGTTGCCGATGATGAAGACTAGAGCAGGTCCCTTAGCACTGAGATCGCCGCAGCATGCTTCTCCTACACACAAGTTTTTATTATTAATTTCATTAACTCACATGCGCCTTTAGAACTGACGTTAGATGCACGTATATAGGACCCCACACACATGACAGAAAAAAGTTATCTATATATCGCTTCTCATCGAGTCGTTCCCTTCATACATTTCGCCATACGGAAATTGCATAAAACCAAGGAGAAGGGCACTCTTTCACACTGTGAACATATACTGTACATACAGTACGGTCAAGTCGTGTCGGACGTCAACTAGGTAAACAAAACACGCACCTGGTCACGAGCTCTGTCCCGGATGCCACTGCACACCGGCCGGCCGCTCTCGTCGTAGAGTATCATCCCGCTGAACCGCGGCAGCTGGCACTTGACGCCCATCAGCACTCTCCTCTGCCATATCGGCCGCACCGGAGTGCCGCCGGACACGGCAGCCGCAGCGGCATCTCCCTCCACTCCACCACTCTTCACGCCCATGCCCGCCACCGGAGCCGCCGCCGCCGCCGCCTTCTGATGCTCTACTCCCGGCACGTCGTCGGCGTCGCCTCCCAAGATCCTCCCGTACTCGCAGTCGTCACCACCCTCCACGCCGGCGACGACCTTGTGGACGACGCGCCCCCGCACTGACCGGCTGCTGGCGCCGTCGACGCCGCCGTAGAGCTTCTCCTTCCAGAGAGCCACGGACAGGCAGAGGCCCATGATGCGAATGCGTTGCTAGCACTGGATCAGGGTGCAGGGACAGAGCAGTGTCGTAGCGGACAGTAGGGATGTAGGGTACAGCGCCGTAGAGTTGCGCGGTTGGATTCTTATGGCGAGCGACGCCAAGAACATCATTGATGCGCGCACAGGCTGCCCGTGAGCCTTGCCGTTTGTAGTGATGCAGTGAGCGTTCGCTCCGATGCTCACTCATTTACGTTTCACCGTTTATATGGCACGGAAGTGTGAGTATGTGACGGTGACCGAGCCTCAGCTCATCAGCTGGTGATTGCCTGACTAGATTTGGGTGCACGTGAAGCACACGCCCAGCTCGGCCGGCTCGGCGGTGGAGTAACCTTCAGAAGGAGGACCGTGATGTGCGGAGGAGAGGGGTCGCTTGTGCCGTCGTCCACCGATCCATGCATGAGTGGGGGCTCAAGCAATCAGCCCAAAACGACAAGTAGTCCATCGCCATCACTGAACAGCGAACAACGTAACAATTATGGTGTTAGCTGCTGCATTTTCTTCACTGAAAATATAAGCAACTTCATCAAGACCAAAGGATTGATCGTTAGAGCATCTCCGGCAGACCAGCACACACGGTATCAGACACAGCATCGCTTTTTCTAGCTATAGCGCAGGAAATCGAGCCTCTCGCCAACGGCTTCGCCATCCCTGTTGCACACGCTATCGTCGGAGTTGGGCAAGGAGCCAAATCTGGCGGGTCAGGTTGCTGGCTCGCTGTCCTCCGGCATCTGATTCTGAGGAATGAGGCTGCCAACTAGGACCCGCAGCTAGGTTTGTCCTTCCCTACATCTCGATCTCATCTTCAGCGTCGTGTCGCGGCTCCCATCCAAATCTGCGATCCGAGGCAGGTTCATATGCGAAAGTCTGGTTCACCATCATACTGATTACTGATGACAAGCCGTGTGGTCTCCCGCAGGCCCCAGGTATCCGGAAATGCATGGTTCTACCGGTACCATGGTGGTCTGATTCTCGTTTCCAAGCAAAACCAAGTGACAGTCGTCTGCTATCCAACGAAGGAATTTTTTAAACTTCCGAGAGGCAGTGGTATCATGTTGCTTGAATTATTTCTCGATTGCATGATGTACAATACCTGTGCTTATTGAAAATCTGTTACCTAGTCAAACCATAAAAATAAAGTGAAGCACTAGCGGCATACAAATAATCTATTGGATCCTTTTTTTTTTCTTTTGTTTTTGCGACTATAATCTATTGGATGGTCGATACCCTAGTTGGGCCTATTGGAGCTCCCGTGAGTTTTGATTTGAAAATGTCCGGTTTCAGTTTCTCAACTTTTACAAAAGTATGGTTCTCGTCTCTATAAACTTCAAAACCAGACAAAATACGTCATTCAACTATTAAAATCGTGCAGTTTACGTCCCTGGCCTGGTTATAAGTGGTTTTCAAAGCAGTTTTGTCTTTTTCTTTTTTTCATTTATTTTAGCTAAAAATTTGAAAAATTATAGTAAATCATAAAAAAATCTAATTTTGTTGGACTCTAGATAATTATATCTGCACAGTGAACATATAATATGGTATGCTTTAGTAAAAAAGTCTTGTTATAGCTTTAGATATATGATTTTCTATAATTAATTTAAATAATTCATATTTATAGTTTTTATGGTCTAATTGTGATGAAATTTTATTATGAGCTAATTATTGTATGTTTGAACTATGATAAAAATTTTATACTCATTGGATTATGTATAACTTAGTTATAGATTTATTTAGATTTAACAAGCATAAATCTAATAAATCTATAACTAAGTTATATTTCATCCAATAAGTATGAATTTTTTACTACAACTTAAATGTACAATAATTAGTACACTATAAAAATTTCACCATAATTGGACCACAGAAACTGTATCTATAAATTATTCTAATTAATTATAGCAAATCATAGTTCTAAAGCTAAAATAAAAACTTTGTACTAAAGCATATTATATTATATGTTCACTGTGTAGATCTACCTATCTAGAGTCTAAAAAAATTAGATTTTTTATTTTACAATTTTTTATAATTTTTTAAAGATTCAACCAAAATAAATAAAAAAGAAAAAGAAAAAAACTGCCCTCAAAACCGCTCATAGCCAGGCTAGGTATGTAATCTGCACCATTTTAATAGTTGAGGGATGTATTTTATCCAGTTTTAGAGTTTAGAGATAAAACTCAGACTTTTATGAAAGTTGGAGGACCGAAACTAAATTTTTTTCTTTTAATTTCTCTGTCCTATCCGTAGGCCTGTTGCCTCCTAGCCGGGCCTATATTGCTGGCCCGATTATTTCAGACTTGGGCTGCTTCTATCTGTAGGCCTGTGGTATCCTAGTGAAATGTTGCTAAAAAAGGGTATCCTGGTGAAATTCGGTCAACCGACCCCTTGTATCTCCGCCTAAATCCTGGTGAAATTCGCGTTAAAGTAATCACGTCACGTCCCCCTTTTTTTTTTTGAGTGGATGTCCAATTGTTCTAAACAATCTGGCCTTTTTATCTCGCCTGCCAGAAAAAAAATACTGGGCCGGATGCATCGGGTGTCGGGCTACTGGCTTAAGTGCCCAGGTGTGCGCCAAACTGGGCCACAAGATTGAAGCACCTAGCGCTGCAATGATCCACAAGATTTAAGAAAACATATATTTTTTTTTTGAAAGGATGTCGCGGATTTAAGAAGCTTTTTCAGGAAAAGGAAGAAAGCAGTGAAATGCTGGGATTCAGGCCATGATTATTTTAACTTGCAATACTGTGGATTGGTATTGTAGCAGCCTGCAAGTTGTTATAACCTGGAAGCCAAAATAAAATAAACACGTCCTGCATTGTAACTGGGACAGTGGAATGATCGATCCAAACGTCAGATTTATATAACCCAACAATCTGCAAGCTAAAAATCTGGAAAAGTAGCAACTGAACATGGTTTAGCTTGCAGATTGTTGTGTCCTGCATTGTAACAACGCTGGAAAAGTAGCTCCTTTATGCATCACAAAACAACTGAACATGGTTTAATCGCCTTTACAAGAAACAAAGAAAGTAGGCTTGCATAAGCTTTCCAGACATACTACCTGAAAATCAGCCCATCAGCAAACACAGATTTTCTAGTAAGTTGCACATGTTAGCAGTTCATACCAGCTAAAGTTTCTCCTACAGACCTAACGATAAGTGCCACTGAACTACTACGGGTAGATCGAGTAGCATCAGTACTGAAGTGGCAAGCGACCACCTGCAGAGGGAAAGGCGGGGCGAAATCAGCCTGCAGATCATCGCAATTGTTTTGACCACCACAGTGACGAGGCACTCACATGGCCTGTTTGGGGGTTACAGCTACAACTACATCTAAAGACTGTGGTCTCACCTCATCGTCCCTCATTGATGTCCTTTTAGGAAAAGACTCTTCCTACACACCAGTCGTCGTCCCTACTACATCTGTGCTGTGTCCAGGGCCCAAGGAGACTAGCATACATGCCGGAGCCCGGAGCTGTAGATAGGGCAAAGACAACCGGCTCGGCCGGGTTGGAACTTGAAAGGATCGTCCAACCAACCTTCTGAATGATTCAGGCATAACTTTCAACTAAAGAAACATGCATTAGACCACAACACAAAAAGCTAACTGAACCAATGTACCATTGTGCTTGTGCCCCATGCGTCCGATGATCCATTATTCATTCATGTATGCAGGCATAACTTTTGGCAGATGCTTCAAATCCCTCCTTCCTTCTGGTTTAATCTTCTTGTGAACAAACCTTTTCAGGCATAGACCCCGTGTGAATGCTGTGAAAATATTTACTGTAATATATAATGTACTGTTAACTGAACCATTGGATTGAACAACAAATAAAATGGCGTGACTCTTGGTTGGAACAACAACAAAAAGAAATGGTAGCAAGCAAATATGACTTATCATTGAAGCAAATGGAAAAGGCTGAAGAAAGTTGCCTTGCTTTCTCTATCTCTCTCTCTACTGCCAGTAGAGGGCCGGGGCTCCCTTTGTCCTGCTTGTGTCCCTAGTGAGACAACCCATCTAGCCTTTCCTCTTTCCTGCATTCTGTTCTTTTGCGTTGCAAGGGATGACGACGAGGACTCGAGGAGGACAGGACCCTAGGTTTGTAGGGTTCTCTCTTTCTTTCACCCAGCGTCTGAGAAGGCTGTGATGCCACTTCTCTTTCCTGCCGTCCCCGTCCCCCATCGTGTCCGTCTTTTCCCGGCCCCGTCTCTTTTTGTTTCATTAATCTCTGTTGGGCTCTGACATGCCGAGAGAGGCTGAGCCACCACCAGGGCGTGAGGGCGATGGGGGCACATGCGCCGGTGGCGATCGGCTAAAAAGGGCCTCGACAGCCAAAAGAAGAGGAGGGCAGCGAGCAGCAACTGGCTGGCCGGCCGGCCGCCCGTCTGTGGTCAGTCACTGGTACCGGTGGTCACTGATGAACTGATGATAGGGAGGAGATTGAGATGTGGAAGTGACTGGGGACGTGCGTCTCGATCGGTAGGAACTGCAGTAGGAGCAGCTAGGATTGGCGCGCACTTGCATGCTCGTTTGCTACGTCTGGAGCAAAAATTCTTTTTTTGCCTGAATGTTTTAGTAGGCCGGCCGACCTTCAGCAAAAAATCTGGTAGAGATGATGATGAGGCAAACTTTTCGTACATCTGTCCCCAGCTGACCGGAGAAGCCATTCGTCCTCCTCTACTAGTTGGGCACTGAATCAGAGCGAGAAACTGTCAAGCTGAGTTTAGTTTCTTTCGCCATTTTGAAGCGAACTCTTTTTAAGGGTACTGACTGTTTCCCTAGATTTCAGCACTATCGTGTGCCGTCAAGAAAGTATGCTTCTGGTAGCGAAAAAGGCAAAAATAGTTACAAAAAAATTGAGTCGATGCTTTGATAGAATCATAAAAAGGTGATTTAATACGTATACAATTATTTCACACCAATAATATAGGGCTGGGTGTGTAATTAAGTGTAAAACATTTCATGGTGTGTATACACACGTACGTGTTGAAGGCTACTATATTGGCATGTTTGGCTCTAGAATATTCGGGGAACTCCAGACCGAGAGACGTTGAAAACATCACGAGGGAAATGATGATATTAGCTAGGTCTACTTCTGCTTGGTTTTAATAAAAGGTCTACTTCTGTTTGGTTGGCTTTCAATTCTACTTGCCTGATAAAAACCATTGTAGGATAACTTTTATTCGTCAATTGATTTACTGCCAAAGATTTAACACATCAATATTTATAACCAAAGTTTTAGCAAATCTTAAAAAATCCGTAAATCACATTGTGGAGAAAGCTGCTTTTCTTACATCACTCACAACCAAATACATACCTATGGTTTTTTTATCCTAATAATTTAA
Source organism: Bothriochloa decipiens (assembly GCA_023333625.1). Lineage (NCBI taxonomy): Eukaryota > Viridiplantae > Streptophyta > Magnoliopsida > Poales > Poaceae > Bothriochloa > Bothriochloa decipiens. The sequence continues at coordinate 23,450,171 of CM041631.1, read as the reverse complement.
GACCCGTTTGGTTTCTATGACTAACTAAAATGAACTAAACTTTAGTCATTTTTAGGGACTAAAGTACTAAACAAAATAACAAAAAGATGACTAAAATATTTTAGTTGCACTAGTCCCTGAGGGTAAACTAAAAGATAACTAAAATATTTTAGCCCGTTTTAGTTTTATTCATAGAAACCAAACAAATCCTAAATCTACTAATTAAGTTTTGACTTACGATGATTTGGTTGGACAGAAACCAGAAACCACCGCCAAGCGGGCCCATTACAAAATAATGGAGGGCTTCGGGTGCCATCGTCCATCGACAACAACACACCGATCGATCGTTTTCTTCGCCTGCATCATGAACGATCGTGTGTCTGTGCCATCTATCCCCGTCACAGCGCTTTCTGACGATCGAGGAGTTGGAGAAATCGGAGATACTAGTAGAGTACAGTGCGTAGCAGCGGCAGCAACAAAATGTGTTCTCTCGCCATCGATCCTATTCCAATCGCATGCGTACGTCGTCTCTTCGTCGTGTTATGGCGGAAGGAATATCGTCCGGCCGGCAGGGCCCGCATGGAGGTCAGTGGCCTGGCCGGCTCGCATGCATATGGTGGTGTATATATATATCTTGGAGAAATCTCCTGCAGGAGATGGCAGGTGGGTCCGAATGGCATATATATGGAGCAGCAGGTGCACGGGGCGTGTACCGCAGATCGTTTTGTCTCGTGGTTACACAATGGATTACGGAAGATGGGACAAATTAAGCCGGTCCGACGACGTGCGAGTGCGACGCGGGAACTACAAAGGCGTACGTAGTGTCCGTTGCAGTTGGAGGTTATTGCTACCTTTTGATTATACCTAACATTCCAAAGTCAGCTATTGATCTTGCCCACTCGATCGATGGAGATAGTAATCGCCCTTTTGTTCTGGAAATCATACATTAATCGTCACCTCAAAACCCTTTTTGTTAGGATCTTGTAGTAGTATAACATTTGAAATCATATAACTCAGCCAATACACTATGTGAGTAATGAATAACCGCAACGGGTCTTTTGGCTTTTCTGTGGAGGGCACAGGCGTCCACTTGCAGTGCCACGCCATGGTAAATCCAGGCAGCACCGCAGCGGGCGTCAACATCCGCTGCGGTAAATCGCTTTACCGCAGCGTGCGGTTAAGGCTATTAACCGCAACGGTCACCTTATGTTGCCCGCTACGGTTAATAATTTTAGATTTAAGAAAATAAAAGAATCATTTACATAATTATTTCCAGATTTTAGATATTAAACAGAATTCAAATATGAAACAGAACTTCATCTATACCTATCTATAAAGAGGCAAAATTTCTCCACTTCTTTTTTCTTTCACCTCTCCGTGTCCTATATATTTGCGGTTAGAAAACCATAATTGAAACCATAATACCTATTAATAAATCTCCAAAGTTTCCAACACCTTTTTTGTCCGCTCTTTCAATTTCTGTCCGCCACCAGGTTATGTCTGGATCTTTTTTTATTCTATTCTGTATCCGTTGGCGAAAAGAACAAAAATACCATTGTCATTAGGATTTGAACCTTGGTCTTCACTGTTTAATTACAGTACGCTACCATCATATCACAAGGGGTCACATGATGCGTAAGTCAAAAAAAAGACTTACATGATGCTAAACGAAGATTTTTTATTTAACTTCGTAACAATTTCAAATACTCATATCCGCTAGCCAAACAAAAATACTATAAAAATATAGTATTAATAAGTATATGTATATGTATATGTATATGTATATGTATATGTATATGTATATGTATATGTATATGTATATGTATATGTATATGTATATGTATATGTATATGTATAAGAATAATCTAGCAAGACAACAAAATATAAATAATAAATCAAACTATAAAAATATGGTATTACGTGTATTAAAATAATCTAGCAAGAAAAAATATAACTATAACAATATGATATTGCATATATTAAAATAATCTTGTATATATTATATATAATAGTATTAAGATATATCTACGGCTAGACTTAGAACTACTCTTGTACAGCTGACTATAGAATAATTTCATTTGTAGCTATGATAATTACAATACTAATTTATGAGATTATAGTAAATACTTACTATATAATTTATTATAACATCATGGTAAATATCCCCATTGTTACAGTAACACAATTGTCATAAATATTTATTCGTAGTTATTATATTATATTATTATAAATAGAGGTCAATAAGTACTAATTAGTTCCAATGGCCAACCATTGATATGTCAATGAAGCTACTAATTAGTTTCCGTCGAGAATGATAGTCCATATTCATTTTTGTTTAATTAGGTTACATAATCACCAAAAGACATACTCCCGCTTTATTTATTTGTTGGGGTCATTTTAGGGTCAGGCCAAATGACCAAGGAGGAGCGGCGCATATAGTGTTGCCCATTAATAGCTGCATCCTTTTAATTCCGCCGGTGACTGTTGAATTAACTCGGCCAATGAGAAGGAGCCGCATGAGCCTGGGATGAGGTGAAAACCGCGGTCCTAGCTTAAACGACTCTGATTCTTGGAGATTTTTTTTGTTAAGATGACTTTGATAAATGGATGGAGGAAGTGATATAAAATATAAATTTTAGTTGGTATTAACTGTGGCTGCTATGTCACCCACTTGCACCTCTTCTCAATACATCTCCACGGACCAACTAGCAAGCCAAGGGCGATCGACTTTATAATTATTTTATTTATTTAATGTTGGCTTAAATGTAATTAATAAATTTAATAAAAATTTATTACTATCGGTATAGGAATTATGCAATAGACATGCGTCCCGTTGCCACGCACGGGTATTTTTGTTAGTATATATAAAACATCATCCATACACAAGACAAGATATTATTCTCCGTACATGAAACCGACGAGTTCGTTCGAGTTACATATCAAGGTCCAAGTAATCAAAGTCTATGGGCCACTTATAATCTGTTGTACGCAGCTCGGTGTCCCAACGCCTGAGCCTCTCGTACTTGGGTTCGTACGCCAAGAGATCATCCTCATCGAAGAATGGTTATCCCTCAAGCAGGCATTTGTCCAGGATGAACTTGCAGATGTCCATCTTGACATGCTTGAACTATGTCTTGGGGTCGTTCGGTGTTTCGGCCTTCCAACCTTTGATTCCATCATCGAGCCTCTTCCAGCTTTCGGTGTAACTCTCAGGTACTGACAGGCGTATAAGCCACATGCACTTGATCCATCAGGTTGTTTGGCGCACTAGACGATCCATACACAAAGCTTTAGAACATATATGTATGAGAAGCATGATTGAACCTTTGAACTACGTATCGGGAAATCGCGTCGGATTTTGATGTGGTCCTTAATCTTCTCCTTTCGCTTTTTCGATCTTCTGTCCCAGCATTCAGGATCCTTCATGTACTTCTTATAAGCCCTACACAAAATGTACTAGTGTTAGCAACGATGATATGAATACGTATGATAACTGTAAATGATGAAAAAGTTCATTGACTTACACTTTCAAGCAATCTTCAAAGGCCTTGTACTCTTTTTTGTCGCCTACCCTCAACGAGTCTAATACGCAGCCTCTTCCATCCTGAGGATAGATGATAAACGAAACCCAGTGTCTCGCGAGGCCCGTGCTGCACCATTGAAACCAAATATAGGTTAGGTCGATGAGAAAGCATGATCCTGGCCACTTATTAACTTTACAGAGGATCAAGCACTCTGTCGATCTTGTACATCCATTCGGACCTGTCCATCATAGCTGTACACGACACAAGTAGCAAAATAGAGAAAAGAATTAGAAAAAATTGATGATCTACCTCCAAAATCAAGAAAAAGAGAGAACATTGGTCAAAAGGCACTAAAAAGTGACTGAAATAGAGAAAAAAGGACAAAAGAGAGCTTTCATGCATCCATGGTGAATATAAATGGAAGAAACACAAACTTTTTCTATCTACACAATGGATCTAGATCTAGACAAAAGCCACTAAAAAGTGAGAAAATAGAGAAAAAAAGGGTGGGAGAGAGCTTTTATGTATCCATGGTGAATCTAGATGAAAAAAACAAGCTTCATCTCTCTAATCCATGGGGATCTAAATCTACAACTAGACAAAAGCCACTAAAAGGTGAGGAAATAAAGAAAAAAAGAGTAGGAGAGAGCTTTCATGCATCCATGGTGAATCTAGATGAAAAAACAAGCTTCATCTCTCTCCTCTATGGAGCAAGATATAGACAAAAAGATACACCAAAAAAGTGAGGGAGAGAGAGAAAGGAGGGTGGGAGAGCAATTATGTACCTCTAGTAGTGTCTCCTCCCCTAAATCAAAGATCCAAAGCTTAAATTGATGGTGTGGCTAAAAATTAGGGCAAAATCTCCCCCTCCTCGCCCCCGCCCCCACGAGTTGGAAGAGGAGAAGCCGTGGGGAAGAAGGGGTGGTGGCGACGGCTTTTTATACTGAGCTGGAATTACCGCAACGGGCAACTTAACATGCCCGTTGCGGTAAATGGTCATTTACCGCAGCGGACGAGTTACGTTGCCCGCTGCGATAAATGATGATTTACCGCAGCGGGCGTATTACGTTGACCGTTGTGGTAAATGAGTTAACCGCAGCGGGCGCCAAGGCGTCCGGCCGGCCATGGGCGGCCACCGAACTACCGCAGCGGACAGCCGGGGCGCCCGCTGCCGCCGCTTATTGGCGCCGCTGCGGTAATTCAAAATCGATGTAGTGATAAGTGAGAAGTGATGATCTTGTTTCAAGACCCAACAACTAGGTAAAAAGGAAAGTAAAATGCATCATCAGTCATTGAACTTGATTCGTATATATCAACTTTCAACATGCACCACTATGCCAAAACAACACAAAGCAGACACCTTATAATTAGTGATCTGGAATTGAAACATGTCACTAACGAAACATTAGTGACGCAGGTAAACAGACCGCATTGCTATTCAATTGTTGCCCATTGCCACAAAGTAGAAATCCGTTACTAGAATAAGTTATTAGAGGCTCTTCCCAACTAGACGCATCGCTAATGACATGGGTTGTTATCAGGGACATTGTTTGCCCAATACAAGTCACTGATACATCACTGACTGTGGTGGAGTCGTTGTTTTCTATTCATCATTTGGAAAACTATGAATTTAATTGTTTGGCAACTATTTTTAAAAGGAGTTGACATGAGAAATCATCATATTTTAGGGGCTATTATTATGCCAACCATCCCAGAGAATAGGTAGATTTTGAGTATAGTTTATTAAAACATCCACTCATAAAAATTGATTTCTAGAATCAATCCACAAGGTACAATTACCACACAACATTGATAGATATAGTTTAACATCTCTGAAACTGAACAAAAATGAAGGTGATTGTTAAAATCATTCTTGTAGGCACATGTCTTGAGAGTTGAGACGAGATGACTATCGGTCCCTTTTTTATACGGTTCAGTTCGGGAGTGATGTTTCAAGAAGGATATCATACTTTAAAACTAGGATCCCTGACATTAGCCTAGAAATGTAAAAAAATAGTTAACGTGACTTATAATTTGAAAAGGATGAAGTATTATTTATATTTTTAACACACTTCTATATCATTTTCGTTCGTAGCATCCGGCCGTCACCTGAAGTAAGAACTAAGAAGCCGTAACCTCCGCGCGTCTAGCCGTAATTAACCTACTAACATCTGGTATCCCAGATTCCCCGGCCAAGCATGCAACCCAGCGTAGCTAGGGAAAGAATCCTATGGGCAACTCGCACGTGCGAAGGGCACGCGAGGACTGGAGATGGCCGTAGTAAAGTCAAGTCTGGGCCGAAATGAAACACCGTCGATCGCTTTTCTGCGCGACTGCATGAATGATTCCCCGTATCGAAACTGAGAGAGAGAAAAGACAAGACTGCTCGTCATCGTCTCCTACGAGATCATCTGATCTCGATGACTGATGAGTATACAGTGGTAATCCTCCTTTCTAAAATAAGTATCGGTTTGGTTTTTTTTTTATAAGTTTGACACAAAATATATATAATATTTATATTTTTAAATAAATTTATTAAAAAATTAGACGATAAGATCTTTTCGATGATACTAATTACTTAATATAAATATTTATATATTTTAATATATAATTATCAGCATTTATTTTTTAAAAAACGAAAATAACACTTATTCTGTGACCGAGTAGATGCCCTCCGTCGCCGTCGCCGGCGGTCCTGTTAGTGCGGCACGTGTAGCTGTCGCACTTTCACGTGTGTCCTAACGGGTGGTGAATGATATGCAGGGGGAGTCGATCGGGGAGTGAGACAGGCGGCAGAGGTTACTACTATACGGACGCACCCGACGACCTTTATCACTTCACCATACTCGTACTCGATCCGTATGCCATACAGCAACAGCTAGGTGCGCTGGTGGAGTAGTATGGAGTGTGGAGGAGGTGGCAGGCGAGATGGCCGGACCGGACGACGGATGATGAATGAGAGGCGCAGCAGGCCATGCAGCACCGCAGCAGGGCTCAGCTCAGTGCCTCAGTGCATGCTGAGCAAAAGTTAAAGCGAACAAAAAAACGAAGCGCTTTACCCGGTCGCTGTCTCTTCCTCTGCTTGAGTGAGGACAAAAGGATTAGCATAGAGTAGTCAAAGACTGATCCAGTCATCAATCCAGAGAGTAGCTAGAGTGCAAGGATAAAGAGTGTCACAGAATAATATTGCTCTTCCTTGCTCACCTGCTACCATGCATGCTAGCTTGCTGCAAAAGCTTCACAAATGCATGGTTCATGCATGGTGTGGCAACGCCAGCTTTTCATTTGGTTATTCTCGATCATCAGCTATGAGTATATGATGATAGATCGGTAGACTAAACCCGAGCTAGCAGTAATCCGTCCTGTTTATCCACCACACGTGCTCGGTTGCCGCGCCCGCGCCATCGACCTCTGCACTGTGCCTGTGCGAGCGACGAATTAAAACCGCACTAGCTACTTGCCAAACGCGGAGGCAGACCCGGCCCACGCGCGCGTGCAGCGGCAGCTAGCACCGAATGACTGTATGCGTTGGCGTTGGCGGTGCGTGGCAGGGGCAGCCACCGCTGGTGACGGTTCTTTGTCGTGTGTAATTATACATAATAAAGATAGGTTTCCATACGGTAAAATATTTTATCATGTGCAGCACACGGCAAAGTACACATGATAAAATTCTGTACGGTAAAATTTCTTTGTCGTGTGTTGCATATGGCAAAATATATAGAAATTTTATCGTGTGTTTGGCTTGGCACACGGTAAATTTTTTTATCCGTCACGGCGCCGGCCGTCAGCCAATATTTTGCCGTGTGCCTACCGAGATATATGGCAAAGTTTCTATATTTTGCCGTGTGTCAACAGAGGCACACACCGTGTGTCAGCCAAGGCACACGGTAAAATTTCTACATATTTTGCTGTGTGCTGTCATCCAAAGCACACGGTAAAGTTTTACCTATTTACCGTGTGCTGTCATACAAAGCACACGGCAAAGTTTTATTTTTATTTTTTTAAAAGATTACTTTGTCGTATGCCACCAGGCAAAACACACGGCAAAGATAACGAGAAATTTATTTTTTATTTTATTATATATATATCAAAAGCATATCAATATCACATCTATATCAGCAACATGCATTATATATCAAAGGCACACGCATATTTCATAAATCCATCGATAATCCATCAAAAATCCACCAAAGTTCAATATCACAAGTTTATTATTATAAGTTCAACATCAAACAGTACAACATCCCTACTACGGTGACCTACTACGGCGACGGAGACTAAAACTGTGGCCTCTCGGAGTGATTTGATATCGCAGAACCTCCTAAATAATATGGCTCACATGCACTTATCATTGTCTAAACAGACTTCTGATAATAATGCATGTGTTCCATAAGACTTAAAAGGTCTGTCGGGTGAATCCCGAATCATCCATGATTCTCAGAGCAGGATCAATCATTATAAAGAGACATTGCAGTATTACAACAGTTTTATACAAATAATATACATCAGATTAAAATAGCGGAAGGATTACAATAACATAAGTTTACAAACTATTTAGTTCAAAACTTACAAACCTTAAGTTGGATTATTACAAACCATAGTAGTAGTGGAGTAGCTATAGATAATTTATTTACAACACCCTGACGGTACGCTCTGCCCAAGAGCCAAACTTCCTACTCATCGTCACTCTCCGCAACGACTGTCATGCAGCAGGATGCAAAGCAAACCTGCTCATGGGGCTCACCTGCAACAAGGGTTCAACAAACCCTGAGTACAAAAGTACTCAACAAGACTGACCCGACAAAAAAGAAGGGTGAAGACTCAGGAAATGCAGGCTAGAGGGACAAGGTAAGGCTTGCAAGAAATAAGAATTTTTACAGAAAATCTCGGCGGAAAGTAAAGTTATCTTGCTCTACCTTAAGATTACCAACCAACTCTATTCTTATTCCTTAACAAGAATTTAAGTTGTTACTACGATATAGGGCAGTGATCAAGTCTTCTTCTTCGAGAAGCAACGGTGATTCGAATCGATTGCACCCAGCTGGGACCTAGATCTCGATATGCATGAGGCTCCAACCAAAATGCATATCAGACCATACGATATACATGAGGCTCCAACCAATATGTATACCGACCATATCAGACCATACGATATACGTGAGGCTCCAACCAACATGTATACCGACCACACGATACACCTGGGATCTCTGACCCACAATGTATCGATATACGTGGGAAGCCAACCCACGGTATACCACACCATTGTATGTGGATTTTCTAGTCTTGATCTAGCAGGCCTACAACGAACGGGGCCTAGGTCATCAGCAGACGAAAACACTGCAGAGGGACTCCTTTCTCAAAGCAAGTTAACCGTCTGGACTCAATTTATTAACTATCATCATGATTCCATCAGTTAAAACTAATCTCATCTTTTGTATTCTTTTACTTTTTAAAAACCTAGCTAATTAAGCAGGGCTAAGCATTGCTACGTATTTTTTGAATAACAGGTAACAAGGAATATGAAAATAAGACAGGTAATGCAATTGGTTGGTTTTCACTCAACTCCTATTACTTAATGCAATATTTCATAATTAAAGTGATAAAAACTTTATAAAAATAAGGATAGGGTTTGAATGCATCCGGGGTTTGCCTTGGTGGTCGGGGTAGACAGCCTCGAGCTCTGGCACCCAACTCCTGAGTCTGCTCTTTCTTGGGATCTGGTGCGACAACGTTAAACTCTTCGTTAACGGAGGCTACACGATAACATGATATGCTTCAACATGATGGAATTTTAAACATGATGCTTGATGAATGCATAACCAGATTAAGGACTTGAGTACAACTTTTCTTCACGATAAAGTTATAAACCAACAAAACTTACTAAGTTCATTATGTTTAACTACTTTATTAAAGAATTTCATTAATTGCATGAAATAACGTTGATTAAGGCCTAATGACATGATTAAAATAAGTGCAAATAATTAATTAAAGTATCAAAGGTCATTAAGGTTAATGACCTAAGGTCATCAATCAATCCCAAAGTCAAACAAATCCTATAATTATTAAGCATGCTTACACGGATTAATTAATTAATTAAAAAGCATAAAATAAAGGCATAAAACTAAAGTTGTCTAACTGAGCTCAAAATTTTATTTTAAAAAGCTCTTGGTCTAAATAGATGGCAAAACAATTTTTAGAAATAAAAGCTAATTATTTTATTTATTAAAAATTATTGAAGATGTATTTTTTAATTAAAAGAGCTAATTTTAACTTATGCAAAAAGTACTCAAATTTTTCCTAGGTAGAGGATATCATAAAGAGCATACACATAAATTTTTAGAATTTTTGAAGCTATACATGAATTACTATGATTTTCCAAAGGAAAACATTTAAATCATTTCTCTGAAAATAGAAAAGGAAAAGGAAAATCCTTTCCCGACGTTGACCGGTGACGGCCGGATTTTGACCGGCCAAACCTCGCCGGCGGTGAGGTCTCCGGCGACGGGACTTGGCCCTACAGGCTCGTCTCGACACGGCGAACAAGATAGTCTAGCTAATGAAGTGGCAGAGCGGCAGCAGCACCCACGCCGGCGGTCATGGTGGCACGGCGGCGCGCGACAACGGTGGCACGGCTCACCGGAGCTATCTCCGGCAACGGTGAAGGCATGGATAGCTTTTACGCGACAACGCGAATGCGATGGGCAACAACATGGAGCCGTTCCCGGTCCCTAGCCCCAACGGCTACGCGCGCGGCAGCGCTGGCAAGGTCGCGTCGGCGGCGAGCCACGGTGGCCGGATACTACGGCACGATAAAGATGAAATTGAGGGCAAGGATAGGCGCAGGAGCTCACCGCGGGTCTAGTGCATACGCTATCGGGCTCAGTGGTGAACGGAGACGAGCTACAGACGGCCGCGGTGATGGCGGCGGCGGTGCTCCGGTGGCAAGGATGGCGTCACGGTGGTTCCTGTGCACCATTAAGCCGACCAAGATGTGCATGAGAGAGAGAAGATCAAGGCAAGCATGATAAGGAAGAAGATGAAAGAAAATACTCAACGATGGCGGCGGTCGACGGCAAGAGACCTCGTGGCGGCACGGTTGCCGCTCGCGAGGAAGACGATGATGCGTGGGCGACTCGGGCGGGGAGAGCGAGCATGAGCTAGTTCAAACTGAGCGCAAGGATGTGGCGAAGCTGCTGGAAAGAGCAATTGAGCAGCGGTGAATCAACGGTGGCGAATTTGAGCGGCGGAGGGAGGTCGTCGGTGATGGCGAGCAGGAAGAAAAGAAGACGACAACGGTCGGCCGCGCATATTTATAGGGCAGAGGCGAGGCATGGACGGGCGACACGACGACGGTGAAGCTTCGAGCGTTCGGGGGCAAGCTGGCAGCCACGGTACGCCGGTATGGGCGACGGTGGACAGCGGCGCGGCTTGAAAAGCTGGCCATGGCGGTAGCCCATAGGCCCCGGCACTGTTTATCCCCTTTTTTAAACTCTAGATTAAATTTTTCAAAATTACTTTTAAAAAGACATAAGAACTTGAAAATCTCTAAAAATATAATTTGTATAACTTTTCAAGAGCTACATGTTTCATTTAATAAACATTTTGAAATTATGCTTAGTTTTTGAAATATGAATTCAAATTCAAAAGGGGAGCAAAACCCTAGAAACAAATATTTGAAATTACTTTTGAATGTTCAATAAAAATTGAAAATCTTCAAATCTATGAAATGGTCAACTTTTCAAACCAATTATTTTTATATATAAATTTTTAACAAATTATGCATAATTTTTGAATTATAGTTTTAAAATCAAAAGGGGATAAATGCTAGAAAGGTGTATTTTCAAATTTATTTGAAATTCTCTTTGGAAACTTAAAAACTTTGAATACCAAACTTGTAGCTCTTGTTAATATCTACAAACCGTATTTTAAGAGTATACCAAAATTCTTTATAGATTTTGAAATATGGAAAAAAGGGTAAAACAGGGTTTAAAAATTAGGGTTTTCAGAAGCGAAAACAAACTTGATTTGTTTTCTAATTTAATTGGTTGGTCATTAGTGATCACAAATATCATTCAAGGACATTTTTGGGTCCATGACCCAATAGTACTCTTGGTTGACCAAGTTGACTTTTGAAAAATATTTTATAGTTTTCCAATTTGAATTTAAATTTGAACTGCAAGACTTGGAAATAAGCTTTGAAATCCAAATTCAACTTAAAATATGAAAATCATTTTTAGGGTTTGTACTTAGATTCATATACTATACTTGACACTAGTGTAAACACAGTTTACACCTCAAGTACATAGAATATAAACTAAATATTTTGGATGACATTCGAAATTAGGTTTTATGATTTCATGTGACACAACATTTCAGAAACACAGGCAACCTATAAAATGTAAACTTGTTTTAGTTGATGTATATCAAGGTTGACCTAAACATGAATGCTTTGCAATGCATATGATGACTTGGCAGGTTTTAGTTGATAAAACACCAGGGGTGTTACATGTGACGGACCGGACTGCGGTGTAGGGTTGACGGCATCAGCCGCCGGTGACACCGTAGCGAGATAGTTTGAACCCGCCGATGGAGGCTGCACAAAAGAGAATAGATTGCATGTGTTAGAGTCAAAATTGAAAATTTTGGCAGCATCTCCCCTACACGGGGAGGTTTCCAACCTGCAAGAAACAACGGCATGAAGGCCGACAATCACAATGGCACGAAAGCCAACAATCACAATGGCCCGAAGGCCAAAAATCACAACGGCACGAAGGCCGACATTCCCAATGGCACGAAGGCAGTAAACTTTCATACTTACAGGAGTGAAGAGATGAACCAAAGCTATAGCCGACAACTGCACTGGGGCACCTGATGCCACGTTGTGGAGCATCTGATACAATTCCGCCATCTGCTTCTGTGTGTCTTCCATCTTCTTCTGCGTGTCCTCCAGTCGAGTCTCCAGGTGCGAGGTCATCTCCTTTTGTTGTGCCAGCGCCGCCTGCAGTGTTTCAATTCCATGTTTCAGTATTGCAAATCGGATCAATGTGTGTAACGTTCAATGTACGTCGAGTGAAACCGGAATTACCTGAAGTTCGTCCACCCGCGACAGTGTTGGAGTAGGCCGTGCACATATGGGAAGGCTTGTGGACGTGCTCCATGACCTCACGCCGGTAAGAGAGGGTGCAGACGTTGAGGAGTCGACGGCGTTTGCAATCCATAACCGCCCGTGCTTCCTGTCTTCCCCTAAACTCACGATCACCTCTGTCTCAAGGGGCTCGGTGCTCAGATTGTGATCTGGGCCACGGAGCGTCCTAACCACCTCCGTGTAGTCTTTGACCTTAGCGTGGATGGTCGGCTCAGAGTATGCCTCGGCAGGTGCATCCGGGTTGAAGACGACACCGGATTTCACCCGGTCCATGTGGGACATAGTCCATGCCCCAAACTCCGACACCGGCACCCCCGGCTATGCCGCCTCCTGCGAGAAAGACGACAAGATGATTAGAAATCAGGCAAAATCGAGCGTTAGAATAGATAAATGACATCTCCTACAAGTGCCCGCTTGAATGCAGGGAGGTTGCAGCTGTCTTGGTGGTGAGTTGGACCGGTCCTCAGCGACCGCTTCCACTTGCAGTTCACACGCTTTGCGATGAACTCCGGGGATATATACCTGTCCATGATCTTCGACCATGCCGCTCTATGTAATTGTAATCATATGCGGAGATATCTGGGTTTTAGGCATCCAACATCGCAACTTACTCGAAACCTTATCAATTTTTTACCATAGCATACACATGTGATGACACGACACCTCGCCAAGTTTCGTGATTTTCGAACTTCGTTTGGATTTTATATAATTTTTATTCACTTTTCCGCACCTAACTCGACATGTTACGTCAACGAAATGCTCGAGATTTCATGTGAGCTCCTGGATATGGCCAAAAAATACACCAAATATCATGAATCTTATTTTTGAAAGACCAAAATCCATTATTCCATGTACCTGCAGTTCAGATTTGAAATATTCTAAAAAGTCAATGAAACGAATTAAATTAAAAAAATATATCAAAAAAGCCAAAATGGACCAAATTTTAACATTGAGTCATACATACTGTCACGAAGCTTCACAAAAAAAATTAAACCTAAAATTAAAAAAAATAAAAATATTTTACCGTGTGCAATGAGGGGCATACGGTAAAATTATCTTTGCCGTGTGCCTCGGCCATAGACACACGGCAAAGTTTAATTAAAAAACCTTCAAAAATGATTTTAGAAATGAAAGAAAAAAATCTTGCCGTGTGACTTGCAATTGCACACGGTAAAATTTTGTTTAAAAATAATAAAAAACTTCACCGTGTGCCTTGCCACTGCACACGGCAAAATATAATATTTTACCGTGTGCCTTGCTACTGCACACGATAAAATTTTGTTTAAAAATAATAAAAAAACTTTGCCGTGTGTCTTCCTACTGCACACGACAAAATATAAATATTAAGTGGCCGTCGTGACGGGCCGTCCATGTTTTGCCGAGTGTTTTTCTTGCCGTGTGCCGCGACACACGGCAAACGTCGTGTGCCGTGCTTTGCCGTGTGTGTGGCACATGACAAAGTTAACTTTACCGTGCGCATTATTTTACCGTGTGTTACATACGGTAAAATATATCTTTGCCGTATGCCCAAGTACATTATACACGACAAAGTGCCAGGCACGCGACAACCTCCGTTTTCAGTAGTGAGCCGCGGCGCGCGCACCGTCGTCTTCGCGCGCGCAGCAGGCGCACAGGCAGCAGGCCCGTGTCCCGTGCCACCATGCATGCGCAGCGACCGGCGCCGGCGCGGCCAGCGCCCGCGCGGCCTGCCCCTGCGGCCTCGCTGCCTCCCCCGGCCCGTACGATGGCGGCAAGAACCGCGTTGGAAAATGGAGCGGCCAGCGGCGTGCCGACCCTGCCCCTGCCGCCTGACCGAATGTGTGCGCCGGCGCTGCGCTCGTCGGTCGAATTGATTCGCCCGGGTACGGCCAAGCAGACTGGGGCGCTGCGTCAGGACTGCGCCGTGCTGCGGTGACGCCCCGTAACATTGACCCACCCGCCAACCGGAGTTTGAGCAACGGCAACAAAATCGGGAGCACACCGCTGCATATATGTCCGGCAAATGAAATTGTCTCCGTTTTGTTTTTAAAAACTAGTGTAAAATTAAAAACACTCCATATTTTGACTCTTCATAGACTATCATTTTATTTTTTTATAAAAGAAGAGATTAACTCTGTTTCTAAAGTGTACAGTAGGTAAAAGCATTTATATACTGGGGCTACCTGGTGGTAGTAGCGGGGTGGAGCTGCAAAAGGAGAGGGAGGTGGTACCGTAGTAGGAAACGGAAGGGGGCATGGAGGTGGCGGTGGTGGAGGGATCAATCTGGGGGCGGCGGCGGTGGGCTGCCTAGTGGCGGAGTCATTCGGCGACGCAAAGGACGTGGGCGCCTTCTGACTCAAAAAAATCACAATCTAGAAAGTGCGAGGGAGGTGGAAGAATATCGGACGTTCCATAAGCACCAGTGTCACATTTAACGGCTCAAAATCCGGTTGCTGAGAGACACTGGTTGCTAAGAGACACCGAAACAACCACTTGCTCATTAGCCTCTCTCTTTTGGTTCTGATTGTCCCAAATGGCACAAGCTAGCCCTACAAAATAGAATATACTCATGCCCTAATAAGACTAAACGCCCTTTGTAGTCCAGTTAGAAATCAAGTCTTGGATAGAGGATGGGAACCCGACTCTTCCCACCCCAAAGAGTCATGAAGACAACTCTCCACGCTCATATTGTGTTGTAGATAAGCAACTAAAAGACGCAGTTCCGTGTTTTAAATTTGTTGCATAAACTACATTTGGCATTCCTTTCCCACCCTCTCTTGATCAATGGAGTTGCATTCTCAAGTTTATTATAGTGGTTACTTGTCACAAGAAGATTCTAATCTTGAGTGGAATTATGTTTTTTCAAGATTACTTGGCCGGTGTTGTTATTGACAACCCCATGGTTTATCCATTGATAAGGATTTTGTCGTAAAGGATTTTGACTTTCCCAATGACCATCTTGTTTGACCCGTTCTAGTTTCATCAATATGGACCTATGAAAAGAGATGATTCAAATTGTTCCATTGAACAAGCTACTCCTAGCCAAGACTCTCCTTAAAAAATGCCACAAGCACCTCCTACCGATAACTCTTGAACTAGAGTCTCTTGGTGTGTGTAGATATCAAAAAGTCTGTCAAACGAAACCCTAAGGGGGTCTCGTATCCTTGTCTCCATGCTTATGTGGGTTAAATCTCCCCCAGTGATTAGCGGAAGGATCATCATGTTGAATTAGAAAAATCCTCTAAAGAATCATGATGAGCTTGTCCATAAATAGATACCATAACCCATCTGGAATTTGTTAACCTATATCTAAGAATAAGTTCCACACACAAAAATTATGAATTTTACATTCTTCAGTCTCTAGAGAGTCCACCTTGACTCCCATGATAATGCCTCCAGACCGGTCAAGCCCATCTCCACATAAAATTGTCAGTTCCTGATAACTCCCTTAGGTCCTTGTTGCTGAAATCAAATTTGGTTGTTTCTTGGTTAAATAATCTTGATAGTTTTGTCAATATGATTGAAAACACTAAGGGTGATTCCCCACCAGATCCATCACTAAAGCACCCAATTTGATCTTTTGCCAAGATTCCCATTTTCTTGTGTTAACCCATGAAGTCAAAGTTGATATCTCACCATGTATTGTACAAGCTACATTCGAGAAATAATTGGATCTAGACCATGTTTGGCTTACTTTTCAAGTTTGGGGTTTCTCTTAACTCTATATCTATGGTTCTTCCGAAGTCTATGACACTAGAGGTGAAATCTTGATCTTTCGTGGGAAGACTAATAAAGTGTTTGATGAGCTATTAAAATTTCACAAATATTGGAGGTCATTTGATCAAGTTTTGTAATTTTTTCTCAAAAAAATCTTATGGGCTGAAATCGCCATTCCAGTTCCTTAGTATTCTTATTTGTTCATCACATGTTATTAGCTCATCAGATCAATGCGTCAAAACCCTGTGGCATTATTATGCTCACTAGTAACTTCACAGTGGAGGAGTAACCTGAAATAAGACCAATCCTTGAGGGGCTGTCCTCGATGGCATGCCTCCTCCTTTCTTTCGGTGCCTCACTGCCTGCAAAGAGAAAAGCTGACGGGACCCAGACCAAATTTATCTCCGTGCAGTGTTACTGGTGTCCCTGTGGGCTGTGGGGTGTGGTCCTCTCTTTTATTGGAGAACTAGGAGTAGCGTCAAAAAGAGATGGATCATACTAAGCTAGTTAGCTAGAGTATAGTTCTTGTCTGTCTCCGTTGCGTCAACTTGCAATGGTTTCACCTCCTAAAGCTCGTAGGCCCGCCGTTGCTACGCAAAAAAGCCTGGGGGGCGCTACCACCGACCTATGTCCAAAAGCAAAAACCAGCCAGCTCAACGTGCAGCCTGCCGCACAACAAGACCGAATCATTGCACAGGTATTTAACCTAATGTATGCAGGTGACCTAGTATATTTGTACAAGTGCAACCACCATACATGGAGCTAGCTAGTCGCTCTACATGTACCCCTTTGCTACCTGTAAATAGAAGGATATATGTCATTCGGATTAAAATTCAAATAGGCTGGACGACGACTATCTTTTTTTTATAACATTCACCGTATATATTGCTTTATTAGTTGAAGGATCACGTTAATCAGAAAAGGAGGACCATATGTGGCCGAATAAAAATGCGAAAGCTAGCTAGCTCACGATATCTTAGTATGAGTGGAAATTGCAAGTTGTATACATGCAGAAGACAAGATAATCGATTAGCATGCAATGACATACATATGTGACAAAGTTCCGTGCTGTTCCTTCCTGGCATGCATGAATACACTCTGAATCGTTCCAAGGGTTACATGCCATGCACGTACTCCACATGTGTACAGAAAATGTCGCAGCAAAAATAGATGTATCGGTCTGTACAGGAATAGGAACCAGCTAGCTAGGACCAATGCAACTGAATATCGATCGTGCATATGGGCGCACACACTGAATTGGCAGGACCACGAGAGGCGCTCCACAAAGCAAGCATGTTCAGAAAGCATGGCCGCCCGCCCTGTTGTTGCTTCAAGACCACTCTGAACACATGCCGGCCATCACCATTATATTCACCCAGCAGGCCACCATCGGCCGGTCCGTGACAGACGGACGGACTGACGGACGGACGGACGGACG
The DNA here is from genome assembly GCA_023333625.1 of Bothriochloa decipiens. Lineage (NCBI taxonomy): Eukaryota > Viridiplantae > Streptophyta > Magnoliopsida > Poales > Poaceae > Bothriochloa > Bothriochloa decipiens. The sequence goes on along the minus strand of CM041631.1, from coordinate 23,432,389 downwards.
GACAGACAGACAGACATACATACATACATACATACATACATACATACATACATACATACATA
>CM041631.1:23412297-23432317 GCA_023333625.1 Bothriochloa decipiens | reverse complement strand
ACATACATACATACATACATACATACATACATACATACATACATACAATGCCATCAGGAAAACAGAAAGAAGTTCACAAAAGATGAGGCTCGATCAACAAGCAATATTGTTCATTGAACAGTACTACTACTATACCATGCATGGTAGTAGGAGTACTATATATATGTCGTCTCAAGTGTTTTCTGAAAGCTAGGGTCGACCGTGTGTACCTTTATGGGAAGCCAAAATGCAAGTATGGCCAGGACGATCGAGATCTCCTTTGGGCTTTGGCATGATCTCTCGAGAATAAAGCCAACAAAGAGAGACGATCGATCCCGGTGTGCGCCGCTAGCTGCCCTTCATTCTGCCAACCCCCGATCGATTCGATCGTCTCCGAACAATCATTAGCACTTGTGTGCGCGCGTGAAGGAATCATGGACGGCGACGACCTTTTAATTTCCTCCGATCCCTGCGCGCATTAGCTGATCCCATGTGTGGATGATGCAGCCCAGCCGCAAAGAGACGCATGGGAATACTTTCTCAGTACTCTTCTCTTGTTACTCGTCCATCACTGCCCCCATCATCCCCAATAAACAAGGCCGCCGGCGTCGGCGTGGCTCGTACGGACGCGCAGCCGCCATAAGACCATGCACATGTCCGGCCAAAGCTTCTCGCTGAATCTATTAAGGAGTAGTGATTACTCAAAAAGAAAATCTTTTACGGAGTAGTGCTAGCTGGTAGGAAGCGACGCTGCTTTTTTGTGTGTTTGTGCATATATTCTTCCCCTTTCGTCCATGGATGCATCGATCGATCCACTGCTAGCTATCTGCTGCCCTTTTCGTACTACTAAAAGAGACCTGCAACGACGATGTGGGCGTCAGGTTGCTTCGGCGGCGTCTCGGCGATAGCAAATCGATCGAGCTGCCCATGATTCGAACACATGCATGCACGTACGGTACTTGCTTGTCTATAGTATATGTTATATATGTGTATGTGTGTGTGATGGGATAAAAAAAACATGCAGCTAGCTAGGCCGGCAAACTTGCTTCCTGTTGGGTATGGAAATCATACACACATGTGAGGTAAAAATAATGTACGGGTTGCAATTATATTCCATTCTAAATTTAATCTTTACAATTCGAGAGGGTATTTATGGGGGTCTCCGACTCCACGATTACATGAAAGTTACAAATATTACCGTAACATCTCTTACAATCAGCCAGGAAATCCATTGACGAAGTGGTGGAGCACACTTCGTCTTTCAACCATACCCTTCTCGGACGACTTTAGCCTTCACATGATTATCTTGGCCCGGCGAAAGGTCATGATCACTTCTTCTAGCGAAGTTGGAATGTTGACTTCGCTAGCTATCACGCGAAGTCGAAATTGGAATGTTGTTTTCGCTGATTGTTGAGCGAAACCAAGTTTCAGGCGAAGCCACTTTCCAACCCATAACCTGAAGAAGTAAAGATCGAGAAGCGAAGCCCGAAGAGAATCAAACGAAGTCATTAAATCACCTTCGCTATGTTTGTCTCATGATACTTGATCGAACACTTATATTGTTCTCCAAAGTTTGGACGAGGGGTTTTCATGTCAAAGTTGTTCCCCAACAGCAGCCCCTCACGGGCGAAGGCCTACTCCAAAGGTCTGAATCCCGCTAAGTTTAAATAAACTTTGCTTGGTAAACGCCGTCCAAACTTTGGAGTTGGCCGTTGTTCATATTATTTTTAAAAATGCAACGGCTAGTTTGACCATTTAGGTGACAGTTGTTATCTTTGACTAGAAGTGCCTATAAATAGCGATGCCCCCCTGAGACTGTCATCTTCGAAAGAGGGAATACGCTGGCAAAATTTTTCTTCGATTGAAGAATTTGAGATAGTTTTTCCACTTTTGCAGTTTTCTGGATGACTGGTGTTTTGGGCTTGTTTTCCTCTAACTGTGCCAGCGAAGTATGTTTGACGACTTCGTTCAAGATGTCATCTGAGGATTTGCAAGATCGGATTCGGTCCCAGGAAAGTGACAGAGTTGATGAAGATAACTCTCACCTGGATTCAGATGATGAAAACTTGGAAAATGTTGATGCTTCGGTTGAGGATTTAGTTAGGGATGACGAGGGTTATACGTTGACCTTCGACAGGAGTTCGTTTGATAAGAGTTGTCTTGATGAAATGGTAAGGCTGTGGGTTCTTGATCGTGACCTCGTCAGAATTCCCGATGCTGATGAAACTAACCCTCGACCTCATCCTGATGAGTGTATTGTTTATTGTGACCTTTTTACTTCTTGTCTTCGGTTTCCATGCTAAGATTTTCTTGAAGATGTGTTGAAGGCTTTCAACATACAGATGCATCATTTGACACCTAACGGAGTGGTTAGGTTGTCATAATTCATTTGGGCTGTGAGATCTTTGGAAGCCAACGACAATATTATTGCTTTTTGCGAGTTGTTTGAGATGCACACTTAGTATAAGACATTTATGCTAGATGGGTGCTTGATTACTAAGCATTTTGCTTGCTACAGCTTTAAGACAGCTCATAACGCTGCTCAGATTTCTCCTGCCACAAAGAACAAATGGGGAGTTGGTGACTGGTCCAGGTACTGGTTTTATCATAAGGTGCCAATGGTTGAGGAGAAGGATCCTGTTACAAAGAGGATGATGAAAAAGTATCCTTTGGCTGCGAAAATGGTTATTGAAAGATTTGTGTGTACTCCTTCCTTTCCTCCTACTATGATTTCTAAGACTACGGTAAAGGCCTTCGCTGCAAGATTTGTGTGTACTCCTTCACTGCAATGCGCCCGTGATATTGTTGAAGAGTATGTTGCAGCTAGAATTTGGCCATTGAAGAAAGGGTGGACTTTCTCGCGCTTCTATCCTAAACAAATTCGTGGAATTAACTACAAGTTTCCTAACAATGATTTTTGTCGCCCGAGGACATTTGCTTCGGATGAGGAATTTGTGAAGTCTATCGAAAATAGGACAGATGATTTACTTGGTAAATATGTGAAGAGCGAAAAGGATAATATAGATAAGATTATTGGTTTGGAGTATAAGCGCTTGAACAGGGTTTTCGAGGTTGCTAAGGTTGAATATCATGAGAGACCTCCTCCTGCCTACAGTCATGAGAAGAAACAAGGCCGGAAGAAGGAAACTGCTGTTCAGCGAAGGGAAAGCGTAAGGCTCCTGAAGGCGCAACCAAGGTTATTGCGAAGAAGGTTAAGAAGAATAACAGTCCTGTTGTTCTTCTTGATAGTGAAGAACTTGATGTTATCCTTGATCAGACTTTGGATATTGAAGGGAACGTTGTTTCTGATGTTGGTGCTGGTGGCGGAAGTGGTGTTGAAGCTGTCAGAGGTGATGGTGATGGTGATGATGTTGGTTTTCCTATTTCTCAAGGTGTTGAGGATGAGGTGAGAAAAATTTGTATGACTTTCTCTTCTAGTGGTTTGGCTCCACTATTACTTACTCCACTTAATGAAAACTTACAGAATTTGCAAGCTCGTGGTGCTTCTACCGATGGTTTTGGCGAAGTTGGTGTGGGAGTTAACTTGGCCTCTGTGAAAGAGACTCAAGTTATGGATTTTTAAAAAACTGCTAGGTCGACTTCGCCAAAGTTTGGCTCTGAGGTTCGTGCTGTTGGATCTCAAGATGAGAATGTTGACACTAGGAAGACTACTTCGCTTGAAGACCCTGCAACGGTTGGGGTTGGCGAAGTCGTTATCGTGAGTGTGGCGCGAAGAGTTGGTGGCTCTAAAGTTTATTCTCTTAATCTTGAGGAGAGTGATGAAGAAGTTTTTGATGTGGTTAATGAAGAGAGCTTGGTGCGTTTGTCGAGCTCCACTATTCATGTTGAGACTGGTCAGAAGGTTGATTGCAGTTTGGAGGAACGTGTTTCTACTGGTGAGTATTGTGCCCTCGTGTTTTCTTTTTACTTGAAATGTCTTCTTTTGCTAAGTTTTGATTTCTGTTTTTGCAGAAACTATGTTTCCTCATGCGCCATCTTCTTCCCAGAAGAATGTTGATTTTGGCAAGATGAAGAATGTTGAACAAGATCTTGCAACTCCTGTTGCCCCTGCTGTTGATGGGGGGGAGTTTCTGATGCACTCAAGCGGGGCTTGGAGTTTTGCCAAGATAAGAGTTTAAGCCTTCATTGTTTCAAGTTTATAGGTATTGGGGCTGATAAACTTTGGATGATGCCTCGCACTTCTGAGGTTCAGCTATCAAAGTGTATAGATGAGGCTTTCACTGTCCCAGATGCAAAGCTTGAGATATCGAAGAAGCCTTTGCTCGAAGTTGCTGATGCTGGCTTGTCTATTATGTACAAAGGTTCTATCTTGATGAGAGGGTTGCGAATGGGTTTATAAGAGAAGGAAAAAGATTTTTCTCTTCGTGAATGCGACTACCAAGTTGAAAATGAAAATCTGAAGAAGCAACTTGCCGAGAAAAAAAAGAAAAGAGCTGACGCTGTAGATGCTCATAGTGCTTTGGAGGGCAATCTTATCAGTGCTCTTGCTCGAGTTGAGGAAAGAGAGAATGATCTCAGGAAGATTATAGAGGAGAATGAAAAGTTGAAGGAAGGTATGCGTCGTGTTGAGAAAAAGTTTCAGGAACAGGACAAGTCCTTCTTCGACAATTACAATCGAATTTGGGAGCTTTGTTTTGAATGCTATGACAAGTTCGGAGCTCGCCCTGAGAAAAAATGTTGGGAGCTTGGTGATCGTGATAGCTTCTTCAGTTGGCTTTGTCATCAATACGAAGATTTGTCCCGAGTTACTGAGATCACAGTTGATATTGAGGTATATTACTCTACTCGTGCTTTGTTTCATTTGATGAAACAAAATCAAGATCCTTTGTTTGCATAACTTTGTGACGCCAACTACGAGTTTCCTTTTGTGAATGAGCTTACCAATGTGATGAAGGCTACACAAGTATTATGTAACAAGTATCTTGAGCGGTATTGGAGGTCAGGTGGTCGGGCTCATTGCTTTGATAAAGCCAGAGAGAAATTACAGAAGGTAAATTTTACACTTAATCGTTTTTATTTTCTGTTGTGTTTCATATCTAATTTTTCTCTCTTTTTTATGTTAGCAAATTGCAAAGGAGGTGGAGGCTACTCGGAGGGAGGCGGAGGAAGCCACGAAGAGGGAGGCTGATGCTAGGGGTCAAGGCAGTGCCAGATCTAGCAATGTTAGTGGCGGCCATCCTTAGGCTTTAGCTATTTTTTTTCTTTTGTGAGATGAGAGGGTGTCAAGATACAATGGTTCACAGTTATTGTCTTTGTAAGATATGTACTTGGAAGTTGTTTGACTATTTGTCCATCCTTCACAGGTTCCTCACACTGAGCCTGTGCAGGATGTCGAAGATGCTATTCCTCTGCTAATGTGTAAAGATAACTTCGTTTTCGAGCCTAGCGAGTTCTATGATTTTCGTGCGAAGTGTGATGATTATAATATCGATGATTTTCTTGCTCGTAAGTTTTGCTCTCATTATTTTAAAATTGAACTTTTTTGGTGGTCTTGTCTTACAAATCTTTTATAGATATGAATAAACGATACCGTAATATCAGGCCTTCCGAATGCCGAGTTTTTGATTTTATAGACTTTGCACAGGTAAAAATTTGACGTTTGAAGTTTACTTTTCTTCTGTGGTTGGACTCTTGTTTCCTAACTTTTTCTTCTTTATAGTCATCTGAGTCAAGTACTTTGTCGGCGAATATTTGTGAGGACTATCTACGTCGTGAAGCGGACAAGATTATTGATGAAGTTGTGAGCGACATACTTGGTGATGCTGCCGAAGTGATTAGTTCTCAAGATGATTGATCTTGTAATCACATTTTGTTTGTAATTGGATAAGTTGTATTATAGACATCTTATTGTATTGCGAAGTTTGTGAGTTTTCCTTCACTTGTATGAATGGGTACAAAATAAATGCCTTGAATTAAATTGCGTATGTACATTGCTTAGAAACATGTAATCGAGAAATTTGCCTTTGCAAATGTCGTTCCTTCTTTTTCGTTCGAAGTAGACGCGTGTACTTTGGTTGGAGGTTTGAAATATTTTCTTCTTGGAGAAAAGAGGTCGAGAAATTTTTCTTTGCAAATTTTGAAATACCGTCCCTTCTTTTTCGTTTGAAGTGTACGCGTGCGCTTCGCTTGGAGGCTTGAAGCGTTTTCACCTTAGTGAAATAGAGTCAAAAAATTTGTCTTAGCAAATTTTAAAACGCCGTCCCTTCTTTTTCATGCGAAGTGGACGCGTATGCTTCCTTAGAAGCTGAAAACATTTCCCCTTAGTGAAATAAAGTCGTAAAATTTGCCTTAGCAAATTTTGAAATGCCGTCCCTTCTTTTTCGTGCGAAGTGGATGCGTATGCTTGTTTAGAAGCTGAAAATATTTCACCTTAGTGAAATAAAGTCAAAAAATTTGCCTTAGCAAAATTTGAAAGGCCGTCCCTTCTTTTCCGTACGAAGTGGATGCGTATGCTTCCTTAGAAGCTGAAAATATTTTACCTTAGTGAAATAAAGTCAAAAAATTTGCCTTAGCAAATTTTGAAATGCCGTCCCTACTTTTTCTTACGCTTCCTTAGAAGATAAAAACATTTCACCTTAGTGAAATAAAGTCAAAAAAATTTGCCTTGGATAAGTTAGCATTTTTTAGATTTAATAAAATGTTGATGCTAACTTAGTTTTGCAAAATTTGTGCCGATATGAGAGTATATATTGGATGTACTCTTTGGCATTTTGTACTTTTAGTTGTGCAATGTAGAGACATATCTTTGGGGAAACTACTTTCTCATTTATATTTCATGAGGTTTATAAAGAGACTGCCTCGTTAAAAAACCACTCACCCTGCGAAGGGTTTCCTCTGAGTGGAAAAAGAGTGCAGCTCAGTTAGGAATGTAAACTTGCTTGTAAAGAGAATTTCTACTTCTATTTCTACAAAAAGGCAGACTAATTTTGTAATCTTGCTTATGGATAATACTTACGGAGTGCTTCTATATTCCAAGTGTGACTGAGTTCCTCACCTTTCAGATTTGCTAAATGATACACACCTTCTTTGTTTGTTCTTGTGATGATGAAAGGATCTTCCCACTTTTGTTAAAATTTTCCCACTGTGTCTTCATCTCTTTTTCTTTTTAGGACAAAATCTCTTGGTGCTAACTCTCTTGGCTTGACTTTTTTGTTGTACCACTTCTGTGTTTCAAGTTGGTACTTCTTGATATTCTCAAGTGCTTCATTTCTTTCTTCTTCGAATAAATCTTTGCTTGTTACTTGATCCTCTTCTATGATCATTTGAATGTTTGTTCTTGGGCCTTTATATTTTATTTCTTCGGGGGTCATTGCTTCATCTCCGTAAAGTAACTTGAATGGAGAAAAATTTGTTGGCCTTGGTTTCGATGTGTTATGAGACCAGATTACTTTTGGTAATTCGTTGACCCATTTTCCTTTTTTTGATCTGTTAAACACTTTAAAATTCCTGTGCAGATTATCCCATTTGCTCTTTCGACTGCTCCGTTGGACTACGGGTGCTTTACGAATGCGAAACAGAGTTTGATTCCCATTGAGGTATTCTCTGAAGTCTTCGCTATCAAATTGGGTTCTATTATCTACTGTGATGTGTCTTGGAACTCCAAATCTGCATATGATGTTTTGCCATAGGAATTTTTTCATTGCATGAGAAGACATGTTTGTGATTGGTTTTGCCTCAATCCACTTGGTGAAATATTCAACTGCAACTATTGCGTATTGGTAGTTGCCTTGAGCCGGAGGTAACTTTTCAACTATGTCGATTCCCCATCTTGCCAGTGGCCAAGTTGGTTCAATTGGTTGTAAGTTTGTTCCTGGTGCATTGACTTTACTTCCTGCCATTTGGCAATTGTGACAAGTCCGAATGATTTCTTTGCTTTCACTTTGGGCAGTTGGCCAGAAAAACCCTTGTCTAAAAGCTTTCTCAACTATTGATCTAGCCCCAGCGTGACATCCGCATATTTCTTCGTGTATTTCTTTTAACAGGTTTTTCCCATCTTCTCTTGAGATGCACTTTAGTATTGGTTGGCAAACTCCTTTCTTGTACACTTCTTCATTGATGATTTTGTAACTTCTGGTCTTTTGCTTCATTCTTATTTCATCAACTTCATTTTCTGGCTCGTAAAATCCATTGAGGAATGCCATGATTAGAGCTGTAACATCCCCAAAAATGCAAACACTGAAAACTCGGGTTTTCAAAAAATTTTCTAAAGTATACCGATGTTTGGCGAATGTCATGTAGGCAAACACCCGATAGTGCACAAGTAGCGCCTAATGTTAGCATGAGCATTGCATTATTTTACTAGAGAATGTTTTGCCTCTTATCGATTTTATGTGATCTCTAACAAAATCGGGTAACCTTATCATCACATGTATATATATATGCCCACTAACCACGGAAATGGACTCCACACCACCTTAAGACCCTAGTGGACCTACCAAGATGTGTGCAACATGGTCGCTAACATGTTTAACAAGGATTCGTGGCATGGTTGTTTAGTAGTAAAAGAAATAGAAATGGAAAAGGAATTAGAAAAGGGAACGAAAAAGAAAAAGCCAAAGTGGCCCGACCAGCCCAGCAACGGCCCGGCCTGCTCACGCGCTGCCCGGCCCGCTGCTCGCGCTTGCGTTGGCGCGCTGGCCAGCCGGCCAATGGCCCAGCAAGGCCGCCCGCCGACCGACCGCCCACGCGTGCCGCTCGCTCACTCGCGTTTCCGAGGCCCAGTAAGGCCGACCGGCCCAGCAAGGGCCTGCCGTCGTCCGCGCCCGCGCCTCTCCCCTCCTCTCTTGCCGATAGGCGGGGCCTGCCTGTCAGCTGCTACTTTAGGCCACCCGCCCATCGCATTCGCCATTCCAGAAGTGGAACGGCGCAGCTCCGCCGTCCGCCCGCGTTCGGCCGCACGCTGAACTGCCCATCTCACCCATCCGCTTGCACCGCACCTCGGCCAAACCCTAAACCTAGCCGCTCGTGCGCCCGGCCGCCCGATGGGCATCTCCCATCTGCGCCGTCCGCCGCCGTCGCCATGGCTATAAAAGAGGGACCGTCCCGGCCTTTAGGGTTCCCCCGTGCCAGCCGCGCGGGGTGAACACTCCACCGCGCTGCCTCACGCCTGTCCAGCTAGAGAAGGAAGTAAGAGGGCGAGAGGGGGAGCAATGGAGCAAGCCGGAGCGCCGCCGCCACTCGCACACGTAGGGAAGCCCCGGCAACCTCGACTCGACCCGCAGACGGAGCCGCTCTGCCTCACCTTCATCAAGCCACCACCAAGCCCTCGCCGCCTCGCCCCGACCGTTGCCGCACAGGTGAGCTCACCTGCCGTCGTCCCTGTTCTGTCATGGCCGCTGCCCAGAGCGCCGTCGTATTCCCGCACACCCGACTCCCCTCTCTTCTCATCAACTCGACCGGTGTGTCCGCGCTAGTCTAGGATGCCGTTTTGGCAATCTTTCGTGGGCCGGTAAGAACCACAGAGGAGCCAGGCACCTTTGCCGGCCCTGGTTCGCCCGGACCCCGGCCGCCGGAGCACCGTCGCGACGCCCATTGTCACGCGCACCCGTCAAGCCCTGCTACCGCGTAGTCGAGCAATTCAAGCTCCGAGCTGCTCGAGACGGGAGAAGATGGAGGAGAAGATGACGCGCCGCCGGTGAATTTGACTGTAGCGCCGCCGTCCGCCGTCGCCGAGCTTTTCGCCGCCGACCATTTCGCTAGGAGGCAAATTCCCCAAAATTGTAGCCTTTTCCTTGTACGCTGTGACCCGGTGACCCCGTTGTGCTGATCGAAGACGAGTTTCGCGCGCCGTAGCACCCTGCCGCCGTGACCTCACCGCCGGCCGCCGCCGACGCGCGTGCGCCGACATGCCACAGGCCCGCATGCCAGCTTGAGCCCCGCAGCCGCCTCCGCCAAGCCTCTGTGCAACCCTAGCCACAGCCCCGCCTGACCCACACCGCTTGCAGCCGCTGCTCACCTGCACGTCGCCGACGATGTGCCGTGCCGGCCGTCGCGCGTGCAAGGCAGAAGGGGAAATCTCCCCTGGTGCACCGCGCCCTCCACGTGGGGCCACGCTGGACCAACCGTGGACGGCCACGCAGGCCACCAGTCTGCGGTGCACCGTAGACCAAGCCCAGCCAGATAGCACCGTGGACTCGGCCCGATGGAGATCCAACCCGCCACGCGGCCTACCTTTCCGCTCGACACGTGCCCGGGCCGGGCCGGCCCAACCTGGCCCAAATCCAGCCCTGCCCAGGCCCGCCGAGGCCCGGTCGAGGCCCGGTCGGCGTTGACCGTTGATCGGTCAATGTTGACCGTTGACCTGGCCCCACTTGTCAGTGACCAGATCCATGGGCCCCACCTGTCAGCCACTGACTGGGTCCCCGTCAGTGCTGACGTCATCCAGTCGCAGACCCCGCGTCAGTGCTGATGTCAGCATGACATCAGCATAACGTTAGCTCCACTGTGCCCGCACGCCACGTGGCCCAATCAGAAGCCGCCACGTGTCAGCCTCTGGTTAATCTGCCCTTTTTCTTTTTCAGAAAATAGAATAAACTTTGAAAATTCATAACTTCTTCATACGAACTCCAAAAAATATGAACCAAGTGTCCAAATTTTCATAAAAATGAGCTCTACGTGATAGGCTTATGTATGAGTGCATTCAAAGTTATTGAATTTTATTGCTTCTTTGTGTTGACTCTATAGGAGCCGCTGACGCGGCTATTATGTCTCGTTTCAGAGGAGGATCAGCTTGAGGAGGAGGACTACGAGTACGAGGAGCAGCTCGGTGATGACTAGCAGGTGCCACACCCCACCCAACCTCGTAGATCCTATTACGCATGGCATAATATCTAGCTTGCTATTGCTTTAATTATGAATATCACCTGATGATAGGTTGCATGGTAGAACTGCTTGATGAGCCTTTACCTTGTCGCAACCTTACTCCTGCACACCTGCTGATAGGCTAGACGCATGCTTATTCACTTATAATGCTTTACTTTGACTACGCTTATATCTGTGTGATGATGATGCGTGGTGGAGAGTATGGTTATATGGATAAGGCACGTGGTGCCACTTTACTCGGGGAGAGTGCTGCGTGCGTCTTGGGTGTGTGGTGAGGGTTGAGTCGATCATACAGGATTTTACGACGAGCCATGTGGGCGAGTCTTGCCGGGGAATGTGTTCTGGGCATTCCCGTGTGAGATGCTTGTGGCGGGCACATTGTGAGGTATAAGGAGATCCCGGGGGTGAGAACCTTCGTGGAGCGAAGCCCCGGGTAGGAGGTGCAGTTGTAGCACGGACTGTTGTAGTCCATAAGGGAAGATAATCCTGTCTGATCCCCCTAGGACCTAATATCTCTTGAGGACCGGAACCTTGAGACTTACGTGCTCACCACTCGCTCTTGTATGGGCGGGAGACGGATGTCTGACTAGCTAGGACGGTGCCACTACTACTAGGTTGTTAGCAGATAGTGTCGGGAGGTACGGGCGTGGAGACCCACACCCTCCTTAGACAGCATAGTGACCACGGGGGCCTGGTACTATGTCTCACAGTCTCAGTGTGCCGGTGGTACCTATCCGGGATATCCCAGTACTGAGTGGTAGGGTGGCATCGCACCAGTTAGAAAGCGGCCGGAATTAGCTTAGGCGGGGCACCGCCGATGATAGTGATCTTGTGGTTACAGGAGTACACGCTCTGCAGAGTTTAAGAATCTATATATATAGTCTGCGAGCCACTGGTATGGCTTTTTCCTAAGACCCACGCTTCTCGGGAGTAGTGAGAGGAGTCCTTCTATTTCTTCCCCCTGGTGTTACCCTTCCGGCTCTAAGCCGCTGAGACAGGCTCCGAGAGGGAGTTGGACCTTTCGACTGAGTGCGAGGGGGTGAGATGTGTGTGATGGTGATGGAATGGGATGGATATGTGGATGAGATGGGTTAAAACTTGATGAATTATATTATGTAATATTGGTCACTACTTGCATAGGAAACCACAGCCATATATTAGGTCGCTTGATTATATCCTTTGCATCCCACCAAATACTACCTAGCAAAAGCAAAGCATAGGGTGGGAGATGTGGCCAGTACAAACCGTACTGAAAATTATTTGGCAGGTGAGCCCGACTACGACTATGACGATGAGGAGGAGTAGACGTCTCGTTCCTACGCTCAGGCTTCTTTTGGAGATGCATTGTACTTCCACCTTTCGCAGCCGTTCGAAAGGCTGCTGCTACTCCGATGATTCCGCCAGTGTGGCGGCAAACTATTTATGTAATTCTCCCTAATTGTACTCTTTTATTCGATGTATGGATCCTGTATCGACTGTTGCGAGATAATAAGATGGTTTGATGCTTCATTATCCGCCATTCTGCGCATTTTCCCTTCTTGGAAAATTGAGGATATTTTAGGAGCTCTCCAGTCTTCGCTTTCTATGATGTGTATTTCTTTCGGTTGTTCAACTTTTGTTTTTGTTGAGGCTTCGGTGATAGTTTGGAAGAATACCTTTGGTGATAACTCTAACTTTTGGGAGGCGGCTTTTGTAATTTTGTCTGCATTTGTGTTATCATTTCTTGAGATACTTTTTACTGTGAATCCAGCGAAGTGTTTTTCTTGATCCCTTAATAGTTGAAGATACTTTGCTAGCCCTGGATCTCTTGCTTGTAATTTTTCTTTATGTGCCCTGCTACAACTTGAGAATCTATCTTGATTATTAGCTTTTGGATTCTCATTGCTCTTGCTTTGCAAAGCCCCAATAATACTGCCTCATATTCTGCAATGTTGTTGGAGCATTGAAAGTCTAATCTTGCTGTGTATTTGAGTTTGATTCCAGAAGGTGAGGTTATGATGGCTGTTGCTCCTGTGCCGGTGAAGCCCCAAGCGCCGTCACAGTAGATTATCCATCCTGGTTGATCCATTCTTTCTTGATTGTACTTTGAGGGTGTCCAATCTGCTACGAAGTCAGCCAACACTTGAGATTTGATTGTTGTTCTTTTCTCAAATTTGATGAAGTATTGGGACAATTCTGCAGCCCATTTTCCCAATCTTCCTGAGGACTTGCAGCCTTGTAGCACTTCTTTGAGGGGTTGATTTGTTGGCACTCTTATTTTGTGTGCTTGGAAGTAGTGTTTCAACTTTCTGGATGCCATAAGTACTACATATGCAATTTTCTCAATTTCTGAATAGAAAATTTTTTATCCGGACAAAGCTTCGGATGCAAAGTATACTGGAACTTGTCTTGTTGAGTGTTCCTTTTTTTCTTCTTGTATCAGTACTGCACTAACTGTACTTTCGTTTGCTGATACATATAGTAGTTGATCTGCCGTTGGATCAGGTGTTTCTAAAGTTGTGGGATTGGATAGATGCTTTTTTATTTCTTCGAAAGCTTGTTGCTGTGCTGGACCCCAGCTAAATTTTTCCTTTTTCCCTTTTAGTTATTGAAATATTGGGAGGCTTCGCTCAGCTGATTTGGATATGAATCTGTTCAGTGAAGCTAATCTTCCTGTTAGCTTTTGGACGTCCTTGATGTTTCTTGGTACTTGCATGTTCAGTATTTCCTTTACCTTTTCTGGATTCGGGTCAATTCCTTTTGCGGATACGATGCACCCTAAAATTTTGCCTGTTTGAACTCCAAATGTGCATTTTTCTGGTTCAAATTTAAGTTTGCTTTTCTGAGGTTTGAGAAGGTTTCTTGTAAGTCTTCGACATGGTCTTCTCTTTTCTTGCTCTTGACTACCAAGTCATCAACATATGCAAGCAAATTTCTTGGTATTTGATCTTTGAGAACTGTGGATGTCATTCTGATGAAAGTTGTTCCTGCGTTGCGAAGCCCCTCGGCCATTCTTTGAAAACAGTAAGTTATGAATGGTGTAATGAAACTTGTGTACTCTTAATTATGAATGGTAGCCTGAATAGCAGTCGAGGAAACTGAGCATTTCACTTCCTGCTGCCTGATCTATCAAAGTGTCTATTCTTGGTAGTAGAAAGTTATTTTTTAGCACGCTTTGTTGAGATCTGTGAAGTCTATGCACATTCTCTATTTTTTATTTTTCTTCTGCACCATGACTATGTTTGCAAGCCAAGTTGTGAATTGGACTTCTCTTATGACTTTTGCATCTAACAATCTTTGGAGTTCGGCTTTTGCAGCTTGTGTTTGTCTTCCGACAACTTTCTGAGTTTTTGCTTTTTTGGCCTGAAGTTTGGGTTGATGTTTAACTTGTGTTCTATAACATCCCTGCTTACTCCTCCTAAGTCTTGTGCAGACCAAGCGAAGATATCCTTGTTACTTCGCAGGACTTGTATTATCTTTTCTTCTTCCTTTTTCGATAGATTTGTGCCGTTGATAACTTGTCTTTCTGGCACCATTGGGTCGATTGGTACTTTCTTTGTGTCTTCGCAAGGCTTCACTTTTTCTTGTGTCTTTGCGTTTTCAGTTTCAAGCTCATCATCTTCTTTTTCTTGTATCACGTGGATGTTTTTGAAAGCTGGGCTTGCATCTCTTTCTATGTTTCTTACCTCTGTTTGATCGCCGAATACGGTTATGATGCCATTGACTGCTGGCATCTTCATGCATAAGTATGGGTAGCTTAATATGGCTTCGAAAGCATTTAAACTTTCCCTTCCAAAGATTGCGTTGTACTGGCTGTGCATTTTGACAACATCGAATGCTATTTGCTCTGTTCTCGCATTATTCACTGTTCCGAATGAGACTGGCAAGACAATTCTATCGACAGAGTTATTTTCTTTCCACCGAAGCCAACTAATGGGTGCTCGGCTCTTCCCAAAGTTTTTCTGTCAATTTGCATTGCATCTAAAGTTCTTGTGAATATGATATCTGTTGAGCTGCCACCATCTATCAGAATTTTTGTTACTGCCCAACCTTCAATGTTTGCTTCTATGACCATTGCGTCCATATGAGGGTAATCTTTGAGTTTGAGATCTTGTTCTGAGAATGTGATTGTCATGTGGGACCATCTTGTTTTCTTGAATGGACCTTCGACTGCTATGGAGTTTACTCTTCTAAAATAATTTCTTCTTTTGTTTCTTGAATCGAGCTCCATGCTGTTTCCTCCAAAGATTATCATAATTCTGCCTTTGCTTGGGATGACTGCATTCCTGTTGTTTGTTGATGCTTCAGGCAGGTTGTTGTTGTATTGAATTTGGTGGTTGCTATTTGCTACTGAGCTTTCAGGGTGGAAACTTTGCTGCTGACTTGGGCCCCATTGATTTTGCGGGCATGCTACTAGCGGTTGGCAATTATAGATTGGCGGTCATGTGCTGAGGGTAAGTTATTGACAAGTAACTTGTTCTTTGGGGAGCTAAATGATTGACAACCTTCAGCTGCAAAGTTGCTCTATTTTCTTCTTGTACTTCTTCAATGCTTTTCTTTACTCTTGGGCACATCTTCGATGTGTGACCAGCCCCTTTGCCATGTATGATGCAATATATTTCTTCAGGCCTCAAAATTTTCCTTTCAAAATTTCTTCTTTGGTTGTTATAATTTGCCCTTTGCTGGAAGTTTTCCTTTTAACTTCTGTTGTTTTGAAAATTTCTTTGGTTGTTTGATCTTGGACCTTGACCGGCAGCTTCGCTCGTGTTGTTGATGTGATTTATCCTCTGAAATGGTCTTCACTCAGTATTTATTCTTGGGTGTTGGGAATTGTTATTTGATCTTGACATGTTTCTTTCTTCATTCTCTTCTTCTATTCTTTTTCTGTAGTCTTCGTCAGACTCACAGTATTTTCTCATTTCTTCATATAACTTTTCCACCGTGGTTGATCTCTCCCTTTTGAAGTGTGATGAGAGTTGGCCTGCTCGCAGTCCTTTGATTGCTGCTATAATGACAACTTCGTCTGGTATGTTTGGTATTTGAGCTTTTGTTTGTACAAATCTTTTGTAATATTGGCTAAACGGTTCTTTTGGTTGTTGCTTGATGTTGAAAAGATCATCGCCGGTGAGTTTAACTCTTTGTAAGCCTTGGAAATCTAGGAGCAGAGTTGTGCGAAGTTGATCCCAAGATTTGATTGACCTTGGTTTTAGCGAAGAGTACCAGTGCTGCGCTGGTCCTCTTACTGCCATGATGAGTGACTTCGCTAGGGTGTTCGCATCTCCCCCGCTTGATGCTACTGCTGCTTCGAAGCTCATAAGAAATTGTCTTGGGTCGGACATGCCATTGTAGGTTGGGATGATATTGAATTTAAAACCTGCTGGCCACTTCGCTAGCTGAATGTCGATTGAAAAAGGTGACTCTGTGTCAATTGTTGCTATTTGATTTTGACTCTCTTTGTTGTTGGTGTTTTTACTTGCTGAGTTTGGATCTTGAATTATAACTTCGCTCTCATTTTCTATTTCATCATTGAACTTTCTTAGTTCAGCCTCTGCTTCTGCGATTCTTTGCTTTAAAGACTTTTCTCTTGTCTATGCTCTTTCTTCCTCCAGCTGTTTTTTCTTGACGATGAGTTGATCTTCGAGCTCTTTGAGTCTTCTTTCTTCGTTCTGAGTTTCTTCTTCTTCTTGGACACGTCTGTTTTCTGTTTCTGTCTCATCTTCTAGAAGTAGGTCTCTGTCCTGGTTTGAATTGTCTCCAGCCGAAGTTGTCTTTTTGCTGGGTCTTGCTATTTTGCGTCCGTATAGTGGTCGTGAGTGTCTTCGATCACACAAACAGACGGCGCCAGATGTTAGGTTTGGAAATCATACACACATGTGAGGTGAAAATAATGTACGGGTTTCAATTATATTCCATTTTGAATTTAATCTTTACAATTTGAGGGGGTATTTATAGGGGCCCCCGACTCCGCGATTACATGAAAGTTATAAATATTACTGTAACATCTCTTACAATCAGCCAGAAAATCCATTGAGGAAGTGGTGGAACACACTTCGTCTTTCAATCATACCCTTCTCGGACGACTTCAGCCTTCACGTGATTATCTTACCTAGCGAAAGGTCATGATCACTTCTTCTAGTGAAGTTAGAATGTTGACTTCGCTAGCTATCACGCGAAGTCGAAATTGGAATGTTGTCTTCGCTGATTGTTGAGCGAAGCCAAGTTTCAGGCGAAGCCACTTTCCAACCCATAACCTGAAGAAGTAAAGATGGAGAAGCGAAGCCCAAAGAGAATCAAACGAAGTCATTAAATCACCTTCGCTATGTTTATCTCATGATACTTGATCGGACACTTATATTGTTCTCTAAAGTTTAGACGAGGGGTTAAAGTTGTTCCCTAACACTTCCTTTCTGTTTCTTTTGTGAAGACCGAATAATCCTACGTCTGACTCCAGCTGGTACACAGTGATTCAAAATTTACCATGCATCTATATATATATATATATATATACACCAACTATCATATAGGTAATAAGTAGCACAATATATTCTAAAAAAAGTAGCACAATATTTGTGCAACCATTCGACGACCGTACGAAATGTTGAGGTGTAACTGTTTTGATAGTATGCCACCATGCATGTAGCAAGAATGAAACTCGAATTCCATGCATCGGCACTATCGAGCATGCATGTACACGGACTGCGTGTCTGCGTGCACGATGCCGGCCGGCCATGTATACAGAAAATTTTACCCTAATTAATCGTTCCTTGACACTAAATAAATGCTATCCTAAAACAATTATTCTTTTCCTATGCGAAGGGAGTAGTGTGCTGTGTACTGTACATGTCTTGTCTGCAAGAGGGCCGAGTTAACGCCGGTGTGCACTGTCACTGTAGGAGTGCGTGGCGCCGCTCTGGTGCAAGCCGCATGCAGCACTGGCTCGCTAGCTACTGGCTTTGTTTGCATGCGTGCAACAGGCATGTGACGTGAGACCCACAGCGGTTGTCTTATATAGATAGATAGATAGATAGATGCCCATCATCAGACGCTTCAAGTGCGTACGCGACGTACGGCTGCTCCATACGTACTTGTCTGGCGTCCGTCCGCGCTGATCGGTCGGTTGGTCGACGTGTCAAGCACATTATGCATCTACGTCTACCTTCGACGTGTCTCGACAAAGCAGGATGATATATGAAACTATTGACGAATCTTGGATTCTAGCATGCAACTGCACTGCACTGCACTGCACGTATTCAAAACCATGATTCAAGTATATATTCCTGTACATGCACGTACTGATACCTTTGCATTATTGTCTGGCGCGCGATTTGGCACAGTAGTATGTTTGGTCCCATATGCGCAAGCATGGTGGCTGCCCATGCGTTACGTGTTCATCGAGAATACATGATGCATCGACCGTACGTAGTCACTCGATCGAGTGTATATACTGTCTAATTTATCATAAAGCTAGAGAGAGCAGAGAGAGGTACTGGTATATATAGATTTGCTTGGAGCTAGCTAGACAGATCGACAGAGACGAACGACGATTGAGATGGTTCGACGTGCGATGGCGGTCCTCCGATCCGTCGTACTCGTACGTATCCTTTTGTAGCGATGCATGGCAGCCTGCCGCGGGCATCCCATGTCTCGTGCGCATCAAGTCATCGATCCATCGGTCTGAGCAGTGTGCATGGATGCATGCATACTCGACCTAGCTACAGTACGTCTCGGGGGCAACCAAACCGATCGATCTTCATTCATTGCGGTGTTACTATTTTCCTAAAAAAAACGCGGTATAGTTGCATGTCGTTCATATGTATCATGTATACACATGGAAACTTACGTATATGAACGCACATCCCAAGTGAGTGTTTGTCGTCTACCGACGGTCGGTCGATAGGCTTATCCCTATGAACAGATGCACGATGCATTAGAAATAATTTTTAGATAGACAACAAGAAACCAATTTAACTTGAAAATGATTCTATAGACGATCCATTTCTAGAGGAGGTTGGCAACATCGCTTGACTCTAAATATAGTTGTAACTCGTAACATCACCACTGAGGTGTCAAAATATAGAAAATTAAGTTAATAAAAAAAGGATAGTATCTCACACTTAGTCACAAGTGAACCTCTGCTAAAGTCGTAGGGGGGCTCACACAATAGGCTTGATGATGGTCGATGGAGTTTGTATTCCTCAAGGAAAACGTGAGGTGCTTCCATAGTGGGTTACTACTAGGATTAAACTCTTTTATTTCCTACTTTGTGATTGTTTTTCAATCTTTGAAAAAATGATTTTAGCGGTGAGCCATATTTGGGACTGCCTCTTGAAATCAATTTCAAGTGCGATTGGATATCCACATTATAAACCACTCAATGATTTCTAGAGACATAGGCATGATAGCCACCACTAAAAATTGATTTTGACCTCCTCTACAAACCATTTCCGTAGTAGTGGCACACAAACATCATATATCCTGTAT
The DNA here is from genome assembly GCA_023333625.1 of Bothriochloa decipiens. NCBI lineage: Eukaryota > Viridiplantae > Streptophyta > Magnoliopsida > Poales > Poaceae > Bothriochloa > Bothriochloa decipiens. The sequence goes on along the minus strand of CM041631.1, from coordinate 23,413,036 downwards.
GCTGAACAAATTCGAGAGATCAAAACGCCTGACCTAAAAATTGATCACAGTGTGTGCTGTCGTTGTTGACAAACATGTCACCTTCCAACACTAATGCACAGCCTCTCCCTATGATGCATTTGAGAGGAGAGACATTTAATTACAAAGTCATAGTCGCCTTGTTATCAACTCTCACACTTCACTTAACAATGAAGTAGTCCATCCGCTCCAAATTATAAGTCACTTTGACTTTATTTTTTATTCATTTTGCTATGTATCTAGACATATTATTAATATGGATGTATAGCAAAATGGACGTACCAAATAAGTTAAAGTGACTTATAATTTAAAATAGAGGAAGTAATGTTTAGCAAAAGGTATAGCACCCCGTGTTGAGTCGGAGACTCAACAACCTAAATGGACAGATTCTTCCGCCCAATGAATTTGACCAACTGTGATACACTCATTGTTTGGTGAGCGTAACAAATATCAATATCTGTTATGTTGGCCCTAGCTAGATTGATTTGGCTATTTATTCCTTTTTATTTGATCTGATGTTTATTTTGGTTTGGTAGCCTGCCAGCGTTTGCAAGATAATATTGTCCTATGTAAAAGTAATGAATAGCATGCAAGATACTCCAATATATATATATCGATGATTACTTGATTAATTAACGATCTTTAATATGTACGTGCCACGTACACGTGTCCTTTATATATATATATATATATATATATATATATATATATATATATATAT
>CM041631.1:23322219-23412287 GCA_023333625.1 Bothriochloa decipiens | reverse complement strand
TATATATATATATATATATATATATATATATATATATATATATATATGAATGTTAGCGAGGACAGATGTTCCCATGCATCATGGTCCGAATATTTGTACCACTGATCAACATACAGAAGCATATATATGCAGTCCAACTTTCATTAACTCTTGACACGTTTTCCTCTTCACTTGTTGTGCATACGTACCGTATGTGCTAGTTCAACTACCGTAGTAAAGTATAGGAGTACAAAAACATCTTCTTTTCCCTCTTGGATCAAGGTGAGAACGCATCGCATGCAATTAATGAAATGCAAGGTGTGTGGTTCCTTCCGTCCGTTTCAAGCTAGTACTGCGTGCTCTCATGGCAAGCGGGGCTCGTCAGCTCAGCTCCGCCAATCCATCATTTCGCTCTATTATGCATGGATGTGTCATTTGTGTGCAGCAGCAGTTGCGACGGGGGAATAATTGCATGCGTTAGCTGCGCATGCTGCCTCTGTTTCTCTCGCTCGTATTCGGACGCGCGGGCCCTCACATCGCTTTTGGCATTACCAAACGCAGCACAGCACAGCGCGTGCCCACGCACCATGTCTGCCGGCCCGGTCGGTCGTGTCGATCGGCCGGCCACAGCCAGTCAGGGACCGGCCGAACGCCGGGCCTTTGTAGCTGCTTCTCTCTGTTGTTCGCTCAACTTCTCATGCTCCGTCCGGCCGCGGCCGGCCACTGATTGATCCACGGAACACCGACCCGCTACCAAAACTCCAGTTAGTCCATCGATCTAGATGGAGCTAGTTGCTAGTCGATCGATGATCCATTGGTTTCAATCTAGCTATTAGTTTGAGCTTGTGTACGTACACTTACACGTCGACGTATCAAGCTGGAGACGGCTAGCTTCAATTCAGAGAATCAGAGTGGATGCAGCCCGGCCTACAAGATGCCACACAGGAAGAGGCAGTCAAACATATTCTGTCTGTTTTTGATGCACCTAAGTTACGTTCAGCCAAAACTTTACAGAATGAGCTGCTCTTTCCACCGAGAAATATGCATATGGCAGGATGCTGGCAACAACTTTGCGTGGCGTGTGCTCAGCCTTTTTGTTTAGTACGTATGTGGTTCAGTGGTTGCATGAGATGTTTCAACAATTCTATGATTCCGATAATCCAAGGGACTAATAAATATATATGTACTGGATATGTACATATATGTATCCCAGCAACCAGCATGGTACGAGCATCTAGGGGAAGGGGAACAACTGTACCGACCTGCAGCTCGTGGCGAACATTGAACAACCTCATAAAATTCTCTGGTCCTCTTAATAATAACTATTGTCTCTCTAGGGCATCATTTAGTTCTTGAAATTTCTATCCTAAAAAGAACTGTAGCATGTCGTTTGTATTTCACAAATATTGTCCAATCATGGTCTAACTAGGATCAAAAGATTCGTCTCATGATTTACATCTAATCTGTACAATTATTTATTTATTTTATTAATATTTAATGCTCCATGCATATGACACAATATTTGATGTGATGGAGAAAGAGTGAAATTTCTAGCCTTTTTGAGGCAACTAAACAAGACTTTTGTTTTCACTGATATTAAATAATGATGTGTTCGTCTTTGGATCATATTAATTAGTGATGGGGTAAAGGTGCTACGGGTACAAGACAATCCTACTCTACAAATCCTCCTTAAGGCCCACAATAAAGGTTATTTTTAGAAAAAAAAATTGAGCTACTATGCATTGATTGACTAATAGCCCAATCAAAGCCGGTTTAAGATGATAAAACGGAATTGTCATTTTCTTGAATTCAACAATATTCAAACACGAGATTCACTTTTCGCAAAAAGGGGTCAGATTCACTGTATTGTGTAGATGCCCTTTTTCCCAAAGGTGGTTGTAATTCTAGCCCCTAGAAATGGTTATAGAGGGGCTCAATCAAACCAAAGCTAGAAATCGATATATATTATAGTGGTATTACCTACTTCCCCTCAAAGTACCTCTATTTTGGAGGCAATCATTTTCATGAACCATGACAATAAATTGATATTTAGTCACGACTGGTAATAAGGGGATTTCATATCGCTTGCACAAACGTAATCATCACTTGGATACATTGTCGACAGTTGCTAATCAACCATCAATTTCACCATAAACAAAGTGCCTTTTTAAGATGTGAAACAGCATGATTCATGCTTATAATGTTCAATAAAAGACCAAAAATAAATATTTGGAATGTGCTAACATATAGGGATTCACGCAAGAAAAATGGGCTAGTTTGGCCTTGGTGTTACGTTGGCCGACCTAGTTGGGCTTCGTTCGACCCTGCACTGAAAACAAATCAGCTCAAACATGGCACACAGGTTCACTTCATGATCTAAAATGCAATGGGAATGATTTGGTGGAGAATAGACTATTGAAGGTTCGCTTGAAGTGACCTAGTGTCGCCCAACCCTGGCCAGGCTGGACCCGTCGGGAAAATTGGCCACCTCTGTAATAAATTAATAGTGTCAATTGATTATATATGGACGACTTGTCCGCCTCTAAAAATAAAAAATGTTTGTCTCCAAAAATACATTATGTAGTAGTGATCGTCTCCCCTTTTTTCTTCTAACGCCATACCCACGTAGAGACTCTGTAATTTATATAACCAAAATCCGGTTGTGGCAAACAAGAATCTAATTGTGAGTTGTGACAAACCTACCAATCGCTATATAGATTTTACCATCCATATCTATAGTTTTCATCGCTTTGTGGTAGCTAAATGTTTAGTTCAATCCTTAGCTTAATTTAGGGTGGCTCTTCATGATTATTTCATACTCAATTTTAACCTTTAAACGTAATAAAAGTTGCTACACATTATTTATCCATATACCAAGTTGAAAATCTTGTTGTTTGCACCCTCTTGTTTTAGATTTCTCCTTTTTCATTTTAATATAAACAAATATTTTATAGGTCTGAAACTATAATCTTAAGTATTGTAATGATATAAATGATCTTTTAAGCCTACACTTGCCATTCAAGATCATGATGTAGCTTAAGTGACATTTAAGGAGGGCTAATAGTACTAACCTAAAAAATATCAGTATTTAAGCCTAACAGTTATGATTTACTTCAAAGGAGTTTTAAAAGCCAAGGAGCCATGAGCCCATGACCCTCTTTGATTTGCAAGACTTCCTCTGATTCACTGCTACTCAAGAAGAATTTAATTACAGTGTGTGTAGTACTATTTTTAATAAAGTGATAGAGACATAGAGTGCTTACAAGTTTACCATCAATATGGATACATCACAACGTCTCAGTCAAGATGTATAGATTTATCTAAAGTAACAAACTAACATAGATTATTGTTTTGAAAATTAATTTAATTTTAAATAAATTGTTATATCACTGTATATGAGTCATTAGGGACTTTTTTTATGATTGTGGAACCTACACATAAACTTTTATTGCTGGTCATCCATGCATGTATAATTGGTTTGCATGATGTCAAAACATGTATGCTTACCAATTTAGTTTTCCATCCTTTCCAAATGAATAAGTAGTTCCTGTTCGTCTTTATTTTTTCAAATGTAAAAGGGAAAGAGTTAAGAAAAAATGTGGAGGCACACAGACACATGTTGACCTATATATAGCCTCTCCATCCAAAAAGAGTGCACTTCTTCCTTTTTGATGAGTCCAATATTTTAAAATTTAACTAAATATGTACAAAAAGGTACTAGCACTTTTATGATACTAAACAAGTGGCACAAATATACTTTTATAGTAAACTTATTTAGAGACATTAAGGTTGATATTATTTTTCATAAATTTAGTTAAATTTAAGAAAAATAACTTGGATCAAATCTAAAATTGCTCTTTTTTTGGATGGAGTAAGTACGTGCTAAACAAAAGGCTACTTTGATTGATTCTTTTCATGAGATACTTTTGATTGGTGAAATTTGGACTCTTATGCGTATGACATTTAACAAAAAGACTCAATGATGTACAAAAGGCAGTTAACTTCTAAGTCTTGCTTCACCTTAAAGAAACGGATTCGTACTTCAGTACACACATATTTTAATTATTTTATTAAAAATATCAATTTACAGAGATCTAGGAAAATAAAGCCCTAAACCGCAAATGTCACCCCTTTCGGAGTTTGGACCATGGAGCCAGGTATACCTCGGAAACCCTGGAGACAGCTTATTGTCGCTCGGAATCCGGGCGCAAGAAAATCTTCCATTTGGAGGCATGCATATTGTTTTATTACTTGATCAGTTAGCTGTAGTAACAATTTAGCACTGGCCGATTATCGATGGCACAAGCTTCCAAACCCATTATTCCTCTCTTTGTCAACAAACCCGGCCATACCGGCCGAATCCTTCTGGGGAGAATGACAAACTCAGAGCATCAGGGTCTTAGGTGCTAATCACGATATGCCAAAAATCCTTGTTTATTGAAGAACATACAAAGCAAGCTTAGTGAAGTACTGCGGCTGTGTGCTGTATCGATTGTCCAGACGTGGCTGCTTTTGCATTATTTATAATTAAGTATTTATATTTTTTATACACTGCCATACCGGATCAACAAGCAGCTCCTTAATGTCTTCTTTTCATCAGAACATATATAATGCAGGAGATCGAGCTGCAAGAGGTCTTTGATCTGTAGATAAAGGACCATCCGGAACCGGCCAACAGTAACTACCAACCGAAACGAAATGCAGTGGGGTTTTCATTAGGAAAATATCTGTAGGCCCAGCTAGCAACAGTGCTGCAGCTATGGAGACTAGACAGTTCCTCATGGACCACACTGAAACTGAATTACCACTACTTCAACCCACCCATTTTGCATCGGTGATTCTCTTGAAGCTGGGAACCTTTTCACTGCTTAACTGAACTTTTACTCAAAAATGTACTCTAACACATAGAGGCAGGGCACCTATAGAAAGGGATATGGAACCCAGTTTTGTCAGATAAATGAAGCCCTTTAATTATTTCATATATATTTAGATCAGTGTTGCTGAGTAATTGGTTGACAAGAAGCATACAACTCCAAGCGTCCGTCCAATTCCCTCTCCAATAATAACTCAACCCAACACACAAACAAACAGGGCATCCATCTTTTTACAAGTGCGTATATGCATCTAACTAAACTCCCTTTCCATGCAGCAAAAAGGGCTTTTTATCAATTGTGTTGATATGCATGATCAATTGCTCATAATCTCCATATCCTCTTCCTGTACAATGATATGCATGATCAATGTGCTGCAGCAAGGCGTACAGGCCACAATGCAAACTACACTACCAACTCCAGCTTTCCCCTTCTTCCTTCCTTCTCATATAAACACCACAAAGAAAGCTGCTAAAACCTAAAGCAAGCGTGGAAAGTTGCATCCTCTCTCTCTCTCTCTCTCTCTCGTTTGGTGCTGTCTCTGTAGCAGCTCCACAAAAGCCAACACCAAGACCCCTTCTTCCTACCACCACCCCCTCCTTAATTCCTTCTCCCAGCACAACTTGAGTTGTAATTATTATTCACCTCTCGTTTATTGTTTGTTCCCCCATATGCTTGTTGATCTCTTCGTCTCCCCGCCGCCGCTCGGCGGCTATATATACGTCCAATCCCCATTCCATTCCGTCTCCATCGCCTGATCAAACCAGAGGCAGGTAGGGGGAAAAGGGGCAAGTTTTCTGGCTCTTCTTCTTGTTCCGTAGTCCGTAGCATTCCTAGCGCTAGCTGTTCTTCACCAAGATCGCCTCGCCGCCACCCATGTTGGGCTTCTGCGCCCCCGCGGCCGGTCCACCGCCCGACGACGCGACGCCGGAGCCGTTCCGCTCGCTGCAGATCGCCGCCGCCGCCACGACAAAGAAGAAGCGCCGGCCCGCCGGCACACCAGGTAAGCAACTCGATCCCGGGACAGCCGTGGTCGATATGCCTCCTGTCGGCCACATGCATGGTAGCTAGTAAGCTCGGTGCAGACTCCGAGATCGATCCATCCTCCATCCTGCAACATGCATGTAGTAACGGCAATGGGTGCTGCAGACCCGGACGCGGAGGTGGTGTCGCTGTCGCCGCGGACGCTGCTGGAGTCGGACCGGTACGTGTGCGAGATCTGCGGGCAGGGGTTCCAGCGCGACCAGAACCTGCAGATGCACCGGCGGCGGCACAAGGTGCCGTGGAAGCTGCTGAAGCGGGAGGCCGGGGAGGCGGCGCGGAAGCGGGTGTTCGTGTGCCCGGAGCCCAGCTGCCTGCACCACGACCCCGCCCACGCGCTGGGCGACCTCGTCGGCATCAAGAAGCACTTCCGCCGCAAGCACAGCGGCCAGCGCCAGTGGGCCTGCGCCCGCTGCTCCAAGGCCTACGCCGTCCACTCCGACTACAAGGCCCACCTCAAGACCTGCGGCACCCGCGGACATTCCTGCGACTGCGGCCGCGTCTTCTCCCGGTAAAGTAACCAAGCGAGCTTCTCCAAGTCATTATATTGATCGATCGACCGATTTGGCTCAGCAAGCATCTCCATAATGCTCAGCTCTAATAAAGATTAGAGTATTAGACAATCCATTCAAAATCAGAAAAAGTTTTTTTCTCCCTTCCGTTTTTCTTTCGTCTTTTAGTTGGTTCACCACTGTGGCGGCACGGCCGCCGGGGGCCGGGGCCATGGGCTACTACTGTCAGTGCCGGCGGCGGCGGCGGCGCTGGCTCCGCTCTCTTTTGGGATGTCTGCTATTATTGCGGCATTAACGGGGAAAGGAAAGGGAGGCCCGGGCGGGTGGATCAGAGCACAATTCCCGAGGGCAGCTTGCCCTCCGCCTCTGTGTGCGTGGGTGTCAGCGTGTGCCGTGTGCGTCGTCGTGCGCATCGATCTCGGTGGTGGGCTTCCTCTTGCCACAGTATTTCCTATTGCTTCCACGGTCCGGCATGTGTTCCCGATAGGCGCTAGCCGCCGCTGGGGGTTTCGGCTTCGTGCCCGCGCTGCAGCGGCAAAGGCAGGCGCGCCACTCGGTGCATGGCCGCGCCGCACGGCGCAGCAGCCCTGCTATGGCCCAAAACTCCAAGCCTGACAAGCTGACTCCGAGGCGGCCGGCCGGCCTCTTTGGATCCTCTAGCTATGGCGCCGTGCTAGCAGCAGCGACGTTAATTCATCGTCCTCTCACGCTCACACATGCAATCAAGTCTCTCTGCTTACACTCTTGGCTTTTGTTCTTCAGTTGAGTTCACGCGGCCATGCACGCATCCTTGGTCTTTGCCCTGGCATCAGGCAGTAGTCAAAATGTTCCTTTTTTTTTGTTTGTTTGTTTCAAGATGCATGATACGTAGCTGAGGTGATTATTAGTGCTCTTGGTCTCATCTGATAATGTTGCCATCCAATGTGCAGGGTGGAGAGCTTCATAGAGCACCAGGACACCTGCAGCGCCGGGCGAGCACAGGTGGACGCCTCGCCGGCGTGTGGCGCCGGTGTGGCTACTGCTAGTGCCGGGTCGCAGCAGCAAGCGCCGCCGGCCATGTCACTGTCGAGGACGGCGTCGAGCACCAGCCCGTCCAGCGACATTGCCATCAGCCCGGTGCCCTGGCCAGGTCCGGCACCGGCGATTCCAAGCCCTACGACCGCCGCGTTCCACCGGTTCGGACAAGCCCCGTCGCCGCGGACGCCGCCATCGGACCGCCACCGAGGCGGGCACCACAACCTCGAGCTGCAGCTCATGCCGCCGTCCTGCAGCGGCGCGGGCGGTGGTGCTCCGCCGGCGTACTGCGACAGCGCGCCACGTACTCCGGCGGCCGCTCCACCACAGAGCCACGCCGCCGCCATGCAGCTGCAGCTGTCCATCGGCGTCTGCGGCGGCGGCGGGTTCGGGGACGACGCGGGCGAGCGCCGTGGCGACGGGGCGATGCTGGCCGCAGGCGCAGCGAGGGAGAAGGAGGAGGAGGCGCGGGAGCAGCTGCGGCAGGCGGTGGCGGAGAAGGCGGCGGCGGACGAGGCCCGCGCGCAGGCGAAGCGGCACGCGGAGCTGGCCGAGCAGGAGCTGTCGAGCGCCAAGCGGATGCGGCGGCAGGCGCAGGTGGAGCTGAGCCGCGCCCACGCGCTCCGGGAGCACGCCGTGCGCCAGGTGAACGCGACGCTCCTCCAGATCACCTGCCTCGCCTGCCGCCACAAGTTCCGCGCGCGGCCGCAGGTGATGGACCCCGTCGGCCTGGCCCCCGAGGTGGCCTGCAGCTACATGTCCTCCGTCCTGACGACAGCAGAGGGCGGCGACGCCGAGGTCGTCGACGACGAGCCGCCCCTCGACGGCGCGGACGCCATGCTGCGGCGCCGGCGCCAACACGACATGGCTATGGACGTCGTCCTCTAGCTAGCCTGAAGTCAGATGATGGTCTTCGTTTCAATAGCTAGCTCGATCGCTCCTGTGCTGAGGAGTGGTGTTCGAGTCGTACTGTGATGAGCAGGAAGGATCGGAGAGGTAGCCGTTAGGCAAACTCAAGGAGAGACGAAGACGAGGGGCTAGCTTGCTGCTAGTAGTAGCTTACTGTGACGTGCATGGAATCTTTCGGTGTTTGCTTCCCATTGGACCTTGTTGGAAAAACATTATATTGACCATGGAAAGCAAGTTGATGATGCCCTTTGTAAATTAAAGGTCAGGCATTCAGTAGCCAGCAAGCGGTAAATGGTCGATTGCATGCATCATATTTGTCACATCTAAATTCAAACGACAACTGCAATATACATAGTATCACACCAAATTGAATTATTGGATTGAGTAAGAATCGTATTTTTGAGAGACCTAAACCACTGTGGTCTCTCGGCCGTTTTCAGTAGGCGCCATCGCCCATTTGAGCGGGATGGCGCGGTTGGCTGGATCGAGGGGCGGAGGGCGCCAAATGGAAGCGGCCGGCCAGGAATGGTGTTGGAAGTGGGAAGCCCAGGTGGAAGAATCTGGGTGGGGGACAATGAACTGCTGGACGCTGAAATACACGAGGGATGGCCGTGGCCCGTGGGGAAATACAACGCGCACCAGAGATAAAACTTGAAAACTCCCACGACACACTGTTGCGGCTCAGCAATGGCCGGCACTAGTAGTCCAAAACAACACGCACAATCACGCGTGCCAGAGCTAGGTCAGAGAGCCCACGCACACAACGCAGTCGTAGTCCCTCTCCCTCTTCGCTGTGTTCAGTTACCTACAAATCATCCTAAAATTCATTATACAGAATTCCTATCATCCATCATATTAAAATACCAACACATATATAGAGAACTAAATATAAATAAAATTAAAAACTAATTACACAGTTTTATTATACTTTATGAAACAAATATTTTAAGTCTAGTTACTTAAAATTTAGATAATTTTTACTAAATACAAATAAAATACTACTACGCTGAGGTGACACGAGATGACATTTTCTTTCAAAATAGAACTAAGATCTCTGCATCGATGAAATGATGAAACGCTTCCGGAGGAGGAGGAGGTAGTAGACCAGCCAGCTAGGGAATAGTGATGGGCATGGAAACAGATGCGGACGCCCGCATGGTTTTCAGTGCCAGGATGGCTTTCTTCCTCGGTCTACTACTAGCTGAGCTAATCCCTCCCGGCAGCCTCTGCGTCGTCCCCTTGTCTGTCTTGGGCTAGAGATACCCATGTCTGATCTGTACCGTCTCGTAGCACTGAAAGATATGCAGAAAGCTCTCACAGAGTCGCAGCACCATCGTCTGCCATTGTCTGCACGTTTGCTAGCTGCTTGCTGCATGTGTGTGCGTGAGCGTGGGGGAGGAAAGGTGACCTGTACGAAGAGCCCAAACGAGGCAGGCTTCTCACTAGCTTTAGCTTGTGCCGCTTGCTTGCAATTGCAATTTGCAAATGCAAAGCGGCAGGAAGAAAAGCGCCCTAATCTAATCAAACAAAGCGCTTTATTAGTGACTAGAGGGAGGGAGCTGGGAGAACATTCGTCCGTGCGCTCCCACATGAAGGCGGATCCGCAAATGCGCTGCATGTGATATGCGCTGGGTCCGCACAGAGAAGAATATATAGAGATATGTACGTGTCTCCTGAGGCATGCAGTGTTGTTTAATGTGTCGACGGTCTCCACTCTCGCTCTACTCTACTGCGCATAGTAAATAGCAAACCGTAGTAATATATATCCCAAGCTGGTGTGTTGTAAAGTTTCTACAGAGAAGACGTACATATTAGTACATATAAATGATTATTAATCAGAGGCGTATTAGTTTTCGTACAAGCGGTTGTATTTCAGCCGATTCTAGAAATGCCATTTAAAAACCCCGGCTAACAAACGGTCAGTGATGCCATTTTTAAGGTAGTGGATTGAGGAAAGTGGTTGAAAGAGATTCGTCTCTATAGTGCACCATGGAGTGGTTACTCATAACTTCTTCAATGGAGTGTTTGCGAATGGCAGGTGCTTTGTTGACTTGCTATTGGACATTTGGACTTGGACATCCCAAACTCTATCCCTCGAAGCTTGGTTTGAGCTACAATTCGTTAGACGTACTATCATTTTGTTACATACTGACAACGTTGGAAGTTATAACGCTAACTTCATATTGGAACTTCCAATGATTTAAAAACAACTCAAACACCTATTCACCCTCCCTCCTAGGCGACATCAAGGTTCTTTCAATCCCTGGACAAGAAAAGGTTCTCTTAGCACCTTAGGGGAACTTTCTTGATATATTACAACCTTCTTGATGTGGAGGTTATGGTGTTACTATTCCATTATAAATGAGCCTAAACTATTATTGAGGAGCGTGAATCATTACAAGTCAAAATATCCATAGGGAAAATTGAGTTGTATTTAATTTTATTTTTTTCCTAGGGTGTTTCAATTGTTATTATTCTTAGGCCGTTTTTGGTTTGGTGACCGCATAGGGATGAAGTCGGATATCCTGCTTCATCCAAACGTTTGGTTGCGGAACAGGTGGGACAAAGTTATCCTTGTAGGACAAGTACCTCTATTGGGCATATGCTCATCCCCTATAAATCAAATACGAGTTCATTCCCCCACAGATGGTGTCATTGTTCGTTTGCTTGCTTTGCCTGATCACAAGTCACGTACTCACGTTGCTCCTCCGACCCGCCGCTGCCATCGAGATGTGACAATTCAATCCAATTGTTCCCATTATTTGACTGTCCATAATAGTGCGGAAAGAAAGCCCAGAGGAAAAGTGGCCTGGCCTTGCGTCTCTCGCCCCTTTGCTTTAGGGTTCGGCCCTCTTTTCTAGTATTCACTAGAAAATATCCTCCTTTCACCATCCGCTCTCTAGACACAATTGCCTGCTCCCCCTCGCGCCACCGCAATACCTTCACATAGCTGGCCACTCAAGTTGCGCTTGACGTTGAGTTTGCCTAGGAAAGATCCGATGGCACAATGAGTGGTAGGTGAGGATTACCGCGTTGGGCAGAAACGGGGTAGGGGTGGCCGCACCGATGAGGAAGAGGGTGGCAGGAGCGGACGGGGCATGAGCATATGGAGCTCTAAACTTGTGGAGAGTACATATCAAAAAGAATTCAAACTGAGTCCACATGTTTCCCCATTTTTATTTTTTTGCTTTTTTTTCTGGCCATTTTTTTCATGGATCCGTGCAACAACTGCAGGCTATGGACAAGCTTCTGATAAGCGATGCTTATAGCCGTATCCACGCATGCATGCATTGCTGAATCACTGATTACTGGTACGTGCTCGATCATTCGTGCCCTCTCCAGAGTTGTTCAGACTTCAGGCGAGCTTTCCCACCACCATTAACATCGTTTCGTCAGTGCTTCCCAGTTACACGAGCCCACGAGAAAGCAACTTTTCTCAGGTGGGTGAGACTTGGGAGTACAGCAGCCGTGCGGGTTTTGACGAGTCGTCGATCGAGTCACAGATAATCAAGCAAGCAAGAGTACCGGATACACTGCGTCCTCTCGTCTGCCATATGGCAATAAATTCAGGGCTAGCTCGTGGGCATGGCAGGCAGGCAGAGGCAGGCATTGCCCATTGGTTTTCAGGCCGGGTCCTAGCAGCGGCTGTCTTTCTACTGCTCCTCGTCTCTCCTGTGTGTCGTCTGTCCTTGGCCTTTGGCTGCCTTGTGTTAAAAGACACTGGTAATGGTAAGCAAGCAAGGTCAGATACTCGCCACTAGTTCTAAATGCGTTTGGTTCCTTCTCCTTCAATGAAACCTGCTGTGGTGTGTGTATCTGCTGGGACCAAGTAAAATAGCGTGTCTTGATTCTTGAACAAAGCAGCGGTCATGCATGGAACAGTATAACAGCCTAATAACAGCCTAATAGGGAACAAGTCAATGCAATGACATGAGCAAACGCACCAAACAGTGCTGGACGCCGGCAGAGACTGTCAGGGACGACCGGCATTGTTCTTCTGTGTGGTCTGTTTCATGTGCTGTCAATTTGCAAAAATTAAAAACCGCCATCCAAGATTGCCAGAAGCCACCGAAGCCAGCAAGCAGGCTGTTTGCCTGTTTCTGCTACCAAGCTGAGATCTAGCAAAATTTAGAAAGCTTGACCTGTCGGCCGTTCACGATTGCCTTTATGTTCACGTTCTTGGCCATGCAAACGTTCCATTCATGGCACGCCTGTCTTCCATCTCTGGTCACCACGCCGAGATGTTGTCTGCCAATGACCTCAAAACCCGGCGCTAGACCTGACCACCATCCTCAACCGCGCATTGACACCGCCGCGCCACGGCCGCGAGGCCGGCGACGACGACGACGCCGGCGAGGCGCCGGAGGGTCTGACGGACCACCATGGCGTCGTCCATGCGGCAGTGGTGCCGTCGCGCCGCCGCGGCGCTCAAGGACAGAAGGAGCCTGCTCCTGGCGCGCCTGCGCCCGCGCCGGTCCGGACAGTCGTCGTGGCAGCACAGGGAGCTGGAGGCGGCGGTCATCCGCGCGACGAGCCACGAGGACCGGTGGATGGACTACCGGAGCGCGGCGCGGGTGTTTGCGTGGGCGCGCTCGTCGCCCTCGTTCCTCCGCCCCGTCATGTGGGCGCTGGCACGCCGCGCGCGGCGGACGCAGTGCTGGGTCGTGGCGCTCAAGTCGCTCATGGTCGCGCACGGCATCCTCCTCCGCTCGGGCGTCGCGCCCCGCGCGGCCCGCGCCGGGCGCGTCCCCTTCGAGCTCGCCGAATTCCGAGACCGCTCCTCGTCGTTGTCGGCGGCGAGGTCCCTGGCCTTCTCCGCCTTTGTGCGCGCCTACTTCCGGTTTCTGGACTACCGCTCCCTCTTCGCCGCGCAGGAGGACACCGACGGCGACGATGACGACGCCAATAGGTGCTCCGATGATCCCCAAGCGGCCTGTCTTGACCAGATAGCCAAGAAACAGTTCCTGCTCGAGCTGCTCCTGCAAATCCGCCCGTACGGCGACGGCATGGAGGTGCCGCTCGTCCTCGAGGCCATGGACTGCGCCCTCATCGAGATCTTCCAGGTGTACGGCCAGATATGTACCGGCATTGCGCGGTTCCTCGTCATCGGCGTTCCTGGCGGACCGGCGAAGCCGACGTCGATGCGCAAGGCGGCCACGGCGGCTGGGTTGAAGGTGCTCTGGCGGGCGGCGGAGCAGAGCGCGCAGCTCTCGTCCTACTTCGACCTGTGCCGCGGGCTCGGCGTGGCCAACGCCCGCAAGCTCCCGGCGGCATTCGTTCGCTTGAAAGACGACGACGTCCGGGACCTCGAGAGGATCCTCATGAGTGACACCACCCAGGACGATAACAGTGACGAGGCTGAGCCGGAGGCGGAGGCAGAGAGGGTGGCGGCGTTGGCTGACGTGAAGGACGAGAGGTCAACGTCGACGACCACTACTGTGGTGATGACGACAACGGAATGGGTGGCATTCGACGAGGAGAAAACAAGCGCTGGTGCTGTCGCCTGCGGCGGGCGTCACGTCTCTAATCACTGGAACCCCTTCGTCGCTGCGCCGTTAGAAAGTCGGGAACTGGGAAACCTGATCGAGCTTTTCTAGTTTTCAACTTGTATAAGCGGACGCAATCTTGGGGTTAAACCTTAGAAAAATTGTTAATTTTTTACCGCACCAAATCTTACATTGTGCTCTTTGTAACGTGACTCGTTTTTTTATGAAAAACCGTGACGCGTCTGATCCAGGTTTGTAGTTTGATTGAGTTCAACAATCCCATGACGACGTGGTGACTCTTGGGTCTCTATCGTGAAATATGAACAAGAAATAACTTTTTCATTTAAAATTACACTAACAAGGATTTAAAACTCGAGACCTTTTGATTTAAGGCTATGCTACGCATCAACCATTTTAATTTTTCAAGAAGAAATGTACTAGAAATCTAGAATGGATCGCGATCCAACTTTCGAGTGGGCCTCCAAGAGAAAAAAACTCTAAGCAGGCCACAGGCCCACATTACGCTTTCGGCCTGCCACAGCCCATCTCGTCGTGGAGGACGAAGAGCACTGGCCACCGTCGTCTGCTTGCCCGCGCCGCACAGAACGCCGCCCGCCGGACCCGACCCTGCGGCGCCGCTCGCTTCGTTGGCTATCCGTGTCGAAGGGCGAAGTCGGCAGCCAGGGAGACGGAGCCACGTCCGGAGGCAGTGTCACAACGACGGCGTGTCTGATCTCGCATCGCACCGAGGCCCCCCCGGAATCCCAATCCTCTCCGCTGCCCGCGAGCATCCAGTCTCCGCCGCAGCGTCTCGTCTCTGTAGTCTGGCATCAGAGTTCCCGGGAGGATGGCTTCTCTGTCGGCAGGCGCGCTGGCTCCGCTCGCAGGTTGCTACCTCTCAAGCCTAGCACCTTCGCCCCCTCTGATTTATCGTCTTTCTTGGTTGCCTGGTTCGTTACGCTTCCCCAAATTTCTTTTGTTCCCAGGTCTGTCTCCGCTCCCGTGGCGCAGCCCGGCTCCGTTATACTGCTGGAGGAGTCCTCCACTTCTCAAGGTGCTCTATCATCAATGGCTCTAGAACCAATTACGCGCTATTTCCAAATGTCGTCAGTTTACATGCTTTACATTTTAGGTCGCCATCGCCAAGACGCGGCCAGGTGTTCACCAATTTGCTCCTGCAAGCCTCCGAAAATGTGCGGCTATGTCAGAACATGGGCGTCATGAACTCCGGACCGATGAGTACCAGCTGGCTGATGATGAGCCGCTTTGGCTGGCAGTGTTCAGAGAATTTGTTGTGTAAGTGTGGATTTCCCCCTTTTTAGGTTTGTCTGAATGTGAAATTGAATTCTGTACTTTGTATTGTTAATAGGGGTTTGAAGGGATTGGTAGCTTTCTTAGCTGAGCAGCCGAGGCAACTGAAGCACCTGGAGTGGCCGGGCTTTCAGCACACGGTATGCCCCTTGAATAGCACATTATGAGATGTTTAGAGAATTGCCATGATGCATTAGTAAATATAATGTTATTTGCTAGCCATATTAGGTTAGTATCAGCAAAGACAAGAAAAGTGCAATTTTAGCTTGTCTGGATGTGTTGAATTTGCAGCCCCCTGCATTGGACATGAGATGTTTAGAGAATTGCCATGGTTCATTGCTAAATATAATGTAATTTGCTGGGCATATTAGGTTAGTATCAGCAAAGACAAGAAAAGTACAATTTTAGCTTGTCTGCATGTGTTGAATTTGCAGCATATGTTGTGTGGGAGCACGTGCTAAACAACCTGAACTAATTGGTAATGTATAGTGGCAGAGTGGCACTGTAGGTTGTTATTGAGATTGAAGTACACTGTACACATTTTTATGACTATTCTATAAAATCAAAGGGGCAGCCACCTAATGATATATGAGATGTGGATGAATTCCATTGATAACCTGAATTACCTTCAAGGCTTCAACCAACAAGTGTCAAGATGTGTTTATCTTCAATAAGAGGCTAAAGTTTTTCCTTGTTCTGATTCCTTTCTCGATAAAGTGTTAATTATGTCCATATCCTGACATCCTTATTCTAGTTTTCACCAGACTTGCGTTTAGCAATGCCAGCTTTCTCAATGAATCTTGAATTTATTGGTATACCATATTCATATGCATTATAGATGGGCAATGCGGATCCTAACCTTATGAGTATAAAATATGTCTCCAGATGCATTTTTCATAGCTTGAACTAGAGCTCCAATCCTGTGTAGTTCTTTGATTGTGTCTAATAGGCACGGATGAATTATAGTACGACCACACCCCCCCCCCCCCCGGCGATTGCAGGGCCTTAGCCGCCTTCTTGTGATCTTTTTGTAACTTATTTTTGAATCTTTTTAAGCTGCATCAATAAAAGAGAACTTTGCTTACCTCTTGATTTAATCAAATCGTCATCATTGGCAGATGAAGACGGCTACACTTACTCTTGTACTGGTAGCTGTGTTTATTGTTGCATTGTCAACTATTGATGCTGCCCTCGGCTACATGCTGGCTTGGCTACTTCGAAAATCTGCGTAGAATAACGGTATGCTATTTGTTTCTTGGACCCGAAATGTTTACAACTCCCTGGTCCCTATTACATTTGACATCAGAATGTAGGCGATTTAGTCCCTTATGATTGATAGATTTAATGGTTAAACACAGGACATTTTCCTAGTATTTTGGGTGTTGTCGCTAGTGGTATACTGGTACCTTGCCGTTCATGCTATTCATCTGAAGAAGTAATTACAAATAGAATGCCTTATGTTGTCTGCCATCAGACTTGCAGAATCAGATGAAGTGATTTTTAAGGACCATATTTCACAGTTACACTGACTTTCTGCTTAAGTTGGCATCTGGAAGCTGTCGATTTACTGACATGTGATTCATTGATCAGCAGGAATATCAGTGTATTGCTTGAATATGATTTAGCCGGGCTGGATAGTAGAAGGCACCAGGCACTGCAGCTGGAATGCAAGCTCTTGTTGTCGTAGGGTCAGCAATGTTATGCTGGCTGGAGGTTACAGGAAGGTGGATCTTGCACGGTGTGCCATTTTATTTTGAGAGTACTGAGAAAATCAAAGAGTTGTCCTGCAAATAGTGCTGATGTCATGTGATGCAGATGCTCATAGTAGCATTGGAAAGGAAAGTATATGGTTTCTGATGGTAAAAAGATATAATTGTCAGTGTGAAACAGTCAATAGATCTAGCCAAAACTTGAGGTCGGATTTAACAGAGAAAGAGCACATCCTGGAGAGGATCAGAGAACTGTGTGTAGTGATTTGTAACTAATTTTTCATGTTAAGCAAACTTGCTTGTAGCTTGCTGGTCCATCGGCAAAGATCTGGAGAAAATTAATTTTTAAGACGTGTGGTCTACTTTGTAGTCTTAACAGGCCATCCACTCTTATTTATCATTAGTATTGGGTCGGTGTGTCTTTATCAAGATCCAGGTCTGCTTGTCGAGCTGCAAAATTGATCTTAGTTATGGGAGGTTGCAAGATTCGATTTTATACATCAGAAGGGTGCAGTTTTTGCATGACATGGTTAGCTGCTGTATGAAATAGCAACACTGCATCTCTGTACAACTGTACCAATGTGAAAATAGTACTGGAGGGAAGTCTCCTGATTATTTCAGCCTATCCCTTTAGAGGCTCAGCAGCTACTCTGTTTTGAAATATGCACTTCACAGATGCTAGTATGATACAGAAGTCATAAAAAAAGTGGTACATGCGAGAGTTTTGGAAGGAATAGATGTCAACATTTCATGCAATAACATTACTGGCTTCATCATATAACGAAGGGCGGTCCTGGTGCAAGCGGTTGAGCTTTACCGCCTGTGACCAAGAGGTCCAGGGTTCAAGCCCCAGCCTCTGTATATTTGTGTAGGGATGGCTGCTGGCTATTTTCCCTTCCCCAGACCCCGCAGTGCGGGAGCCTACGGCACTGGGTACGCCTCAGTTGTGATTTGAGGACATGGATACCACAACTATCTGGTGATTTCCTGTGACAGTTTTGGCGTTTGAACCAAAAGTCACAGAGAGATGATAAGATAAATTCTTCATCCAGGTACTTTCATAATCCTCTCCTTTCGATTGTTAAAAAGAAAATGTTTGCTATAAGTGCTTCCAAATTTTACACTGTAATGTGCCTTACAATTAATTAATATTGATCCAATGATCCTTATGATCATTTCAAGAATCAATTAGAATGTGGAAACTGGAAAGGGTGGTGTCATGCCAAAGCCACAGTAAATCTGATGCAATATGTTCATCTCAAATTCCACATCTTCGTCCGTTCTCTGCTTATTTAGAGACATTTGATCCAAACAGTGCATTCGCCATAAGATCATACACACCAGGCAAGCTTAAAAAAACCAGATACACAGAATTGCAGCTCACAGAAGACAAATATGCTGTTTCACATGATATGGACTTTATCTTTGTTCTTCACAAAATGAGAGCTCAGGACGCACATCACCACATTGGGGAAAATGAGTACTGAAGTACTAGATTCTGCACACAGATTTTTTCATAGCACCTGTACAAAGTTGCACACACAAACCAATCACATAAGTTATGATATATTACAGCTGACTGCCCAAATCCAAATCGCTCCCTACATCTTTTGCCTAATTGTCAATCTACAAAGCCAACAGCTCAAAACAAATCAAACTCCACACTCAACCCAACCCAAACCAAGTCAACCTATCCAATACTTTAGTAGTCGAATACGAGCTAAATATATTTGACATCAGGAATGTACATGCTAGTGCAAGAACTTTGTATTATGGTGCCCATTTACAATACTCAATATTTCGTCAATCAGACCATTCAATCATCCTGCAAGAGGAAAAACCAACACAAACAGTTATTTTAATCTGTTATAAAATTGCCCAAGGTTGTTAGAATTAAGAATAAGTCATCTGAAGTCTGACATAGTACCAGCAGTATGGTGTTCATCCAATAGAGGGGGATTCCGGTTCAGAGCCACTGATGGATGTAAATGTTGACAGTGAATCATCACCGAAATTCAAATGGGAAGTTGATAGACGCCCCAAATCTCCGAAGTATCTATTATGGCCAGAGTATGATCTGGGCGTCAAAAGCTCAGGAGTAGCACTGCCAAGAGATGATCGACGAGGAGTTGGAGTCTTGAGTCCATTAGTGTTTCCATTTGGCCGGTACCCATTTGTCTTCCTACTTAAGCTGCTCGTCCTCTTTGGGCTTGGTTTAGATCCAAAGATTGCTTCTTTCTCTGCATGTAGGATGCTCTCCAGCTTCTTCTGATCCTGCAAGAATGCAAAATTCAATTTAAAAGGTCCTATCAGTTAAGAACTATTTTCAATCATGGTGATCGGGTAAGCAATTCTACCCGGTATCGTTGATTTTCCTCTTCTTTCTGCTGCCGACTAAGTCTGTACTCTTCAAGAACCGATATTAGGCGCCCCTATCAAAAGCACATGAAAATCAACAAATTAATCAAATAACTTGTGCATGCACACATTTGTCATCCAATTGTAATGCTTACCCCATCATAGAGAAAAGGTTTATTTCTTGCGTTTTCCCAAGCAAAGGTTCGGTTTATAAGGTTGTCCACCATACCTGAAAAATTTCTGGGTCATGAACTAAAGTAACTGAAATCTATACATAATTTTAAAGCACACATATTTAAACTTACTTGGAATTTTTCTAACCAAAATCCGTGCCTTTTCTGCCCGTTTAAGGTTTATATGGGCACCCCTTCCAGCACTATATCTCCTTGGGTCCTGCAAAAACCTTTTGGTGTTATTTTTTCATGATTTAGCTGATTACAGGTTTCTCATGGAAAATGATAATGATTAGTCCACTGCCAATTAGTTCCATCTTTCCAGCTACACTGAATTAGGTACTTTGTGCGTAAACAAATGGTATGCAAAACATTCTAATTCCATTCTAGGGATGCTTCCAGTACCTGGTTATATTCTTCAAGCCAAGCCTCTTCATCACAAGCAGCAATCCATTTACTTATCCTGTCCATTATATCTTTCCGGCTAAGAGACTCTTCTTTTGCTTTTAATATTTGGGACTCAATATTCGCCAGGAGCTCAGAAGGGTCGATGAGTCCTGGATGGAATAGGCACAAGAATATCATTATTTGTAAAAAAAAAAAAAGTACATGTGAATATAGTAGCAGAGCAGGATGCAAAAAGAACAACCAGAATCGATCAAAGCATCAGTTTGTTCAGGGGCTGTGCTGACATCAGGTTCTATGTGTGCATTTTGGCAGATCTCTTCTAATTCTGCCCTCCTTTTCATAACAATTTCCTTTAGCCTGCTGGTTTTTAGTTTTGTTAACCTCTCAACCTCAGCTTCCATCTGGATGAGAAATGAAAATCTGAATGATTACAGTACTCTGTGAAAAAAGTTTAAAGATCCAAACAACAGCAAAGAGGTAAAACCTTCTCAATTGTGTCCTTGGAGAGAACTCCAGGTGATGTGATTCCCTCCTCAGGTAATATGAGAATGCTCATTATCCTACTAAATTGTCTCTTTTCTTCTTCAGGAGAGTCCATAAGTTTCCAAAGCTGACATAATGATTCCATTGTCTCTCTCATCTGTCAGTAATGGATCATTTGGAAATGTGTTATAAGCAAGCAATAATAACTGAAAACGAAGAGAAAGGAACCTAGGGAAGACCTTGTGGATTCTAGACTTTCGTTCTGCTTTTAGCTTATAAATTGTAGTAGCAAGGCCCTCCAGTGTGCTATTACTGATATTTCTTGACTGCTCAATACCATTCTGATGTAAACTGGGATGAACTTCATGTACAGTACTTCCAAAATCGATTCCAAGGACTCCACATAAGGAATGCACTTCATTTATATACCCCAGAACCTTGCGAAGACGCTCAGACTGAAACGATGCAAACAGGGATCAGAACTGCATATGAAAGAATCTTCGGAAAGTGTACCCAAAACATTCAGAAGATATATTTTTCTGAGTGAAATTTGACAATTTATAGATGACCAAGGATTCTTAGCATATGTATTAGCTCTTTATTTTTCTTTAATGTATTGCATAAGAAGCACATGTACTAACTCTATCGAACAGGAGTCATGCAATTAGCAATACTAATACCTAAATTTCAGAAAAAGCACATTTTGAAAAAAAATATTCAGGAAGGGGCTGATCAGGATGTGTACCCTATCTTTCTGAAGGGCGCGAAGCTCTGCTTGGTAACTATTAAGCTTCCTCGTTGACAAATCATGTTCCTCAGCAGCAAGACTGCTTGCATTATCACCCTGATCATTATGTTCACTTAATTCAAAGCGGATCTTCTCAATCTGCAATCTAATATCAGAGAACTGTTTGACCCTTTCCTCTTTCTTGCATTTCAGGTTCTCCAGTACTGGGACGACAGCGGCATGTTGTTCCTTGAGTGGTACAACACCCTTGTCTTTCTGCCAAAGATGTTGAAAGGTCATTTTCTTGGTCAGACATCGCACTATCATGAACTGTATTTCGTATGGCAATAAACTAAACTCTGTAGAATATAGTGCAATCCGAACAACTGAATAACATTGGTAATGTGTCTTTCGTATGGCAATAAACTAAACTCTGTAGAATATAATGCAATCCAAACTACTGAATAACATTGGTAATGCTAATTCATGACAGTTTAGAAAGAACTGACTGAAGCTTAGTGTACTTCCCTAGCTTGTAATAAAGACTAAAGAGAGCCTTCAGCATTCTTAAAAATCAAGTCTCCTCAAGAGGATTCATATCTCATCTAGAATCTATATCCACTTCAACAAGAAGCAAACCATGCATATCCTTATGCAACCAACCTAATTAGTGTGTCACCATCAGTCCATCACCATGTATAGTTGTATACCTTCAAGTACAGCTTGTGCTCCCCTAGAGTTGCCATCAGAGATGCAACTTCAGCTTCTTTGGCAGCCACTGACTGGTGCAACTGGACCCTAGTCCGATTGGCATCGTCCACCTTCCTGCGGTAGATTTCCAAGCATTCTTTTTCGATGTCCAGCAACACCTTGTTCTTCTCACCCTCACTTTCTCCTACCTCTGCCCAGATTTGCTGATTGCAAGAAACAACATTGCATGAGTTATGAGCAAGCACTAGAATAATAGACTTTGATTAAATTCAGATAAAGACACAGGCAGTTTCAGTGTACATTTTGGTTAGTGTGGCCTAACTCGTTAACTCTCTGATCAATAGCATATTAATTTGTAAAGGTAGACAGTAATGCTCAGTTAGGTTAAAAGAGTTACTATTGTCCCATCTTAACTGCTTGCTGCACTAGAACCAACCATTTGCTTTTTTGGCTGCTGAAGAACCAATACCATAAAGGTGAAAAAGGAGAGCCATCCACAATAAAGCTACTGCACTGCATCAAAGAATTCGCCTGCCGACCCGGAAAAGGAGAATACGGAGAAAATCGCCGTGCATAAACTCAAGGGGCGAAAAAGCTTTAACTTTTCTGCAACCATGGAAAATAACCTAAACAACTGAAGAAACCATGGAACACGCGGCTCTGCAGCTGTGTGACATTTTATCTGTATTTAATTTAACTGAAGAAACCCCAAAAAACTGAAAAAAAAAACTTAAACAAACAGATTCTAGACAAGTACTTTTTGGAAGTAAAGATTCTAGAAACCGAAAAATGGCGACAAATATGTAGAATATTACAAAGTTTCACACAGTAAACGAGACAAAACCTAAAGACGCGCAACGGCGCAAAGAGAGGACGAATTAACGAAGCACACGAGGGAATCTCGGAATACGATGTTAGCAGTGGCATTTAACAAACACACCGGGATAAATACGGCAAAGACAACGTGCTTAGGCACGGTCGCCAAAAAAATGGCAAAGCGGATTTGTAAAGCAAGATGAATACCTGAAGCTCTCTGAGCAGAGCACCACAGCTGGTACCTTCCATGCCCAAGCCCAGGCCAGCACCTACTCCCACCATTGAAGAACTAGAGCAGCTGTGAAGGAGACCTTCACTCTCCAGTCCCCCAGGACCAGCGAGACGCCGGGAACACGAACGAGGACGAGGAGAGAGAAGTGAAAGGAGCGGGCAAAGGTTCAGACTTCCTGAATCGTAGGCGTTCAGCTACAGCCTGAGCTAGGCCATGAGCTAGCAAAGCTGCGGATGAACTTTCTAGCTTCCTGTTCCCGCGTCGCCTTGGGAGTTGGGATAAGAGACCAATACCAGCAGCTCACGAAAAAGGAGACACCCAAATGCCAGCAGCTCAGGGGCCAGAGAAGCCCTTTTTCATGGTTGTTTTGGGAGTTTTAAGCCACCTCTGTCTCTTTTTTTCTTTTCTTCTGCTAGTCTGCTACATGAAGGGTGGGAGAGAGACTGTGCCTGTGTGTTTATATGAGAATTATGTGGCTTCTCTCTTCCTCCCAATTTTGGTTGGTTGGGAGTATTTGCCAGGTGGTTAGGGACGCTCTTCGCTTGTTTGTGTTGGGGACGGTTGGGAGTGAGCCACGGCCCACGGCACTGAGAAGTGAGAATAGATGGTGGAAGGTAGAGGCAATGGATGGTGGCCTTTGTTTTCAGTTATTTAATGGTAAGGTGTGCACCTGTGCTGTGCATGGAAGATTCCCTCAAACTTTTGTCCAAACTACTCCAACAGATATGTGGTTTGGGTAGTGATCTCAATAAACTAGAAAGATGTGTGATCAAGCAGATAATGCTACTTCACCAATGCACCATACCACCACACCAAGCATTACAGGCCGGCCATCCTAATCACAACGAGCGTTACCGAGTTAACATTACGCTCGTGGTTTGTATAAGGAATGTCGTCTTAACCTGAGCTTCCTGTTTAGTGCACTCACCGGCAAAAATTCTGAAAAAAAAGCCTATTTTGATCGTCCAGTACTGTAGTACTGTGACTATGAATGAAACGAAAAAAGGAAGAGGGGAGCACCAAGTTGCAGAGAAGATCACTGAATCCTCCTGACCGTGCTCGGCGCCTTGATGTTGCGACGGAAGGGATCATGTGAGGCTGCTTACAGTGCCCCTCTTCTCCCCGGCATCTTTCTGTGTTTGGGGCATGCCAAACGGCGCGGCCGAAAAGGCATCCACAACCTTATTCACGTGGTATCGGTACCGGCACTGTTCTCTGCGAAAAAATCCGTGCAAAATGCCAGCGAAACCCCCAAGAATTAGCCTCCCATAATGCAGCTTGATTCCACAGCTCGCATGAACTCAGTCACGCTCGATCGTCTTGATTGTCTACAGGTACCGAATCACTATCAGAACGAAGTACATTGCGCATAGTCTACAGGTACAGAATCACTATCGTGCATTCGCAAGCATTATTGAGCCCAGCCATGGGAGTCAAAGGCCTCCGGCCTCCTTCGGGCTTCCGCAAACCATATGCGTCCGCCGTCCGTTCCTTGCACGGTTGCACCCATCGGCAGGGAAGCTGATTCAGGTCAACTCGCTAAGCTGATCAACCTCCCTCATCATGCATGGATGGATCCATAATGCTAATCCATTGGTTTAATCCTCTAGCAGAGAGCAGCTCCGACTCCCCGTGGAAGCGCTTAGGAAAATAATCTGCAGGTCTGGTTGGGCGTGGGAGCCCGATTAGGTCTGCTTGATTAATCATGCGCGTCGACGTCAGCGCAGCAGCTGATTGGGAGGAGGAGGAGGAGGAGGAGGAGGAATGGATCCCGCATTCCAACGCGACGACGGCAATGCGCTTGAGGTTGACGCCGGACCGAACACCCGCCCATCACAGTGACCCCCCGGCCGTCTTGAGACAGGTCTGTGTCGCCTATGCACTGCACTGCCGTCTACTGCTGTACATGCCTGTATGCATTGGATGGGATGAGCGAGGATAAGATCACGCTTTATAAATTTTATATAATCCTTATTGTGGTTATTGGAAGCTAGATAGCATCTTGTTTTAAACATGGGAAATTGTTCACCATTCTCCTCTTTTCTTATATTACACATTATTATATACTGAATTTGTGCAAAGATATGCCGTCAAAAAAAGTGTGCAAAGATAAAACAAAAATAGACAAGGCGGTTGGTTGATGATCAGTTTTAGAGATTTTTTTTTCGCCTGATGGAAAGGTGGCACCGAGGAATCGAGTTCTCTGTCTGCTCTCTGCTCTCAGAAGAAAGAAGGAGCTCTGTCTGTCTGTTGGTGCCTGCCTAATGATGTAGCCTCTCCTTTATTTAGTTTTTTTTTTTTTGTCCAACATCAAAGTGAAAGATGCTGAATTGGGAGTCAATCAGGATGGCATGATTGAAGGTGAAGGTGAAGGTGTCCCAGCCCTGAACCAGCAAGACGCCAACAACGAAAGCGCGAGCGAATTCAGGGGGAGAGGAAAGCTGAGAGCCGACCGTGATCTCAACTGAAGAACGGTGTCCCCTCCCCTCCCTGTCCGTAGGTAGCTGGCTGGCTGGGGCTACTTGCTACTACTGTACTCCGAAGTAGCAGGCTGCAGGCTACTCATCCCAATCAGGGGCTCCAGTTCTTCCTTATCCACTAACGCATGAACTTATCTGCTCAGATACTATCATCATCGTTGATCTGAGAGCTTGCATACGGACGGGCGAGCCAAATGCACAAATGATTGTCTATTCCCTTACAGTGCATGGATGGACTGGAGTCACTGGACCATCACAGGAGATTGTCTACTCTGCGGTTCTTATTTACCTTTCCTCTTCTTCTTTTTCTTGCATACTAGGACAATGTTGAGGTAATGACACCAAAGTTGAGAGGTACAAACTTTGGAAGTTTGAAATGCCCATTTCGCTTTCTTTTTGTATCTATAACCTGCCTCCTTTTCCATTAGGACTGCAACTAGCCCCCTCCAGTTAATTAAGTCGCGCGACTGTCAGTTGAGACGCGGACCCAATGCGCTCGGCGATGCTCATGCACGATCTGCCGCTTTTTTGCAAATTGATTCCAGCATCACCGGATGCAAAGATAAAAAAAAAATAAAAGCGTTTTTAACTGTCGGTGGCCTTGTGAGTTGGGAGAAGGAAGGAGACAAAAGGATAGGACCAAAACGGAGGAGCCCGCGGCCAGTCTGGGAGACACCAACAGATGAGCTCTCACGTCCGGCGAGGCCACTGGTTCGGCTGCGCCTCAGCGTCCCTACCACACTCACATCCTCTCCCACAGCCACCGCCCACAGTGCGCAAACTGGATCCAGCAGCGGTCCGATCCGACCGCCATAAGCATCGCCTCTGCGCGCGCAAAACAGCGCCGTGCCCGTGCTTGCTCGCCGGACGACGACACACCGGACCGGCGGAGCACGGACGGCTGCTCACCTGACCTGTTCACGTCGGCAGGGCCGAAAGGGTCCACCGGCGAGCCATTCGACCTGCTGCGCAGAAGCGAGTAGGACGAGCCGGCGGTCCAGAAAGAAAAGTGGATGTGATCGTCAGCGCCGTACTACGTGGCCGTGACTGACAACTCGACGACGGCACCCCGGCAAGAATGCGCGCCAGGGCAGGGCCAGGCTGGCTAGACAGCAGGCGCACGACGGCACGAGCCGGACTCCACCAGCGTCGCCGTGCGGTAGTCGAAAGGGCCACACCCCGCTGCGGCTTTTGCCATGCCGGCTCGACGAGACTTGGCTGCGGCGACGTACTATGTAGAAGGCGTGGACCGGCGGAGTAGGTAGGCATTGGGCTGGGGGACCGGGTTCTGGCTAGCATACTTCCCCAGCCGGCCGTCGGCGTCTCTCCGATGTGACGGCCCAACCACCCTCGGTCCAAAACGTGTAAGTTAAATTTTTTTAATTTTAATTAATTTTATACAAAATATATGTAATATTTATATTTTTAAATAAATTTATTAAATAACTAAATTTAAAAATTTTTATGATGATACTAATTATTTAATATAAATATTTATATATTTTAATATATAATTATCGGTAGTTTAAACGTTGACTTCTCGAGTACACGCAAGTTGGTGGTGGCAGGTGAGCAGAGCAGAGGCCGCCAGGACAGAGGTCTGTGAACAGTGCGAGGATAAACCTGGTGCCGAAACTTCATTAGGATAACGCGCACCTACCCGGTACGTACCTACTATCTCTACTATCAATCGCGGGAATGCGCCAACCTGGAGCTTGATTGGTTGGTTAACAGCATCTCCAGCAGTCCCTGGTATCCATCCTCAATGGAAAAAAACTAAAAATTTAAGGGATTTGAGAGCTCTAGCAGTCTCCTAATACCATCCCTAATGAGAAATTTTTTTTCTCATCCCTTTCAAAACCACCCCTCCACCCCGCAAAAGAAAGGGGGAACAACCCCCTCCCCGCAAACTCTCCGCATACCTGGCGCGCATGAAGTTTCAGGCAACCTTCGCCTCTACATGCCGTGACCATGGCCGCCACTGCGCTCGCCTCGATCCGGTGTACCCATGCCGGAGAAGGGAAGAAGGCTGGAGCCGTGTGGGACATGGCCGCCTACGAGACGCCGTGCGCGGCCGCAGACAAGGATGGCGACGACTGCAGGACCAGGACCATGCACGGCCCCTACTTGGGTCCTTACTCTAAGAGCAACTCCAGTGCAAGCCCCTACTTGGGTCCCTACTCTAAATTTTAGGAGTTTGGACAAAAATCCAACTCCAATGAAGCCCCCAGATAGGCTCTCATTTTTCATACCCTCTCAAATTATAATCTCAGCCCTCCCAGATCTAGCACCCCCTATCCCCTCTCATCCATGGGTCCCACAGCATATTTCCTCTCCCCGTCCTCATCTTGCGCTCCTGCCGGCAGGGAGCGCAGCCGCCAGCCCTCCCCTGCTCGGCGAGCGCAGCCCTTTCCTCTTCTGCGAGGACGACTCCGGCGAGCCCTTTCCCCGTGCGCGACTCCTGCTTCTTCCCTACCGGGAGCCGTTGGCAGCTGCAGCTACCCTAAAGCCCCGCGGACCCGCCACCGCCACCGCCACCGCCATGGCAATCCACTTCCGCGCACACGCCTTCGCGCAGCGTCTCCGCCGCCACCAACGTCGTGTCCCCCTCCGCGGCCGCCGAGGCCCTCTGCTCCCTCCTCGACCCCTCCTGCGACGGTAGGGAAGCTCGCAGTCGGGGCCTCCTGCCGCGTGGGCGCGCGGCCGCCGGAGCTCGGGGCACCGCCACCGGGGCCGTCGAGGCTTGCCTCGTGAGCATGCGTCCATCGCCATGCTGCCGGCGTGAGTGCTCATCGCAGCGGAGATGGACATGCCTGATTTTTGGTAAAAAAAAAGAAAAAAAAAGATAGGGGCCTGATTTTAGACCTGTGGCTGGAGTTAGGCTTTGATTTTGGCTCTTAAATTTTGTAGGTCACCTTCCAAATGGAGACGTAGGGGCCTGTGGCCTGAGATGCTCTAAGCATGCAGTAAATGACATGTCATTTTCAGCTATTTCCTGCATGGTACTACTATACGCACGGTCATGTTCTGCACGGGTATGTGCTGTACGGCCATTGGGTTGTATGGTAGTACTCCTACTTTCACTGCCCAAGCGCTTTGCAGCTGAGTGGCCCGTGCTGCCTGCCTGCAGGCAGTTACGTTCCATTCGACGAAAAACTCACGGTTGTATGTATCATTAGCAGGCTCGTAGATTGGCGTGGAGCAAAGTATTTTAATGTCAACTCGTGGCCTCAGCCACGAAACGGAGCTGTTCTGATTCTCTCAAGGAAGACAATGGCGACACAAAGGACAATAGTAGGCGGGGCTGGATAGTGCATACAATCTCTACAGAACTACTAGTACACGTTGGGAGTTAGTATATGCCGATCGATCGCACTTCCCATATTTTTTTTTAAAAAAACCACGTACGATCAGCCTTTGACACCGCAGACGCTCTGATCCCACGCGCAGCCAACCGCGAACAGATACGGATCGATCGGAGGTTAGCGCGCGCCTTCTAATCATGGCCGCATTCAGCTTTGCATCTGCCGACACGCTTGCATTAAAAATAAGCACACGAGTCCGTCTAATCTTAGCGACATTCCAGTCAAGGACAAAGCAGGAGCGCCGCTGACAGCTGTCTGAAAAGATTTCAGCTGCAGTGTAGTGTCTGATTCTCCTTTCCGCGTCGTTTAGTTCGCCAAATTTGATCGCGCACAATTCCTATATTCCGTCACATTAAAATATCGGTACATGTATAAAGTATTAAATATAGATAAAATTAAAAACTAATTACATAGTTTTATTATACTTTGTGAGATGAATATTTTAAACTTAATTAGTTAAAATTTAAATAATTTTTACCAAATATAAATAAAATATTACAAAAATTCCGCTACAGAATTTCGAATGTCAATTTAACGAACTAAACAAGGCCTTCGTTGACAACGTTCGTCTAGCGTTCACGGTTCAGACAGAGCCACATGCTGTCAGTGGTTGTTACAATACTCATCTAATCACTCAGCTCTCAGCACTAGTTGCTGCATGCATAATCTGACGGTACGGCCGTACAGGATAAAGGTACACCACCTGAGTCTGAGCGCTTCGCTACTCTATCTCTAACTACAGGCTCTTGCACCTTCAGGGTGTGTTTAGTTTTCGCGAATTTTGAAAGAAAATATCACATCGTGTCACCTCAGCGTACTGTAGCATTTCGTTTGTATTTGGTAAAAATTGTCTAAACTTGGAGTAACTAGACTCAAAATATTTGTTTTGTAAAGTACAACAAAACCGTACAATTAGTTTTTGATTTTATCTATATTTAGTACTCCATACATGTGCCGGTATTTTGATGTGATGGGTGATAGGAATTCTGCATAGTGAATTTTAGGATGATTTCTGGATAACTAAACATAGCCTGAATCGACAATGGAGCATGAAATTCCTATAGGGGTGCAAATCCCTCCAGTTCTATATATATATATATATGCCTTGTTTAGATCGTGGAAAAAAATAAACTCGATAAATAGTATCACTTTCGTCTTATTTAACAAATATTGTCCGATCATGGACCAACTAGGCTCAAAAGATTCATCTCGTGATTTTCAACTAAACTGTGTAATTAGTTATTTTTTTTATCTATATTTAATGCTCCATGCAAGCAGCTAAATATTGATATGATGGAGAGAGAGTAAAAAAATTGTAACTTTTAGAGGGATCTAAACATGACATGGCCATAAAAAGAAGAAGGAAATGAACAGCTCTAGCTCTTGTTGGCCCCACCGTGTTGGACTGCGGAGTCTGCAAAGCTGGACTTTTTTTTTTTTTCAGGAAAACTGGATTCCATGGAGTCAAATGGGCCTAAGATACGTTGTGTTTTGCACAGCCCACTTCGTAGATCTTGTCTGCTTGAATTTTGGGCCTTTCAATTCCGGGCTTTCGGCCCAGTTCGCCCCAGTATTATGAAATTGGAAGCTTGATCTCATTCTGTTAGTCTGCCTATATTTATACAAAAATAAACAGAAGGATGTTGCCGTACAAGTTGTTTCCAGAGACGCGACAGGCTGCCGGCTTTCCCTGATCCGGGGTTTCCGTTTCCAACAAAGGAAACGAAACGAGGCCCGGCCTCGAGGAAAGGCGCCGCGCATGCGATGCAAGCACATGTGCCGTGGTCCGGGACCGGGAGGGAGGCCGGGAGCAACTAGGCATTTTTCACTTTCACCACGCAAAGCGATTCGAGCCGGGGGAGATCTGGTCGGGCGAGGACGCGACCCGGCCTGCCTTGGACGCCACGTCCAAGCTACGCACCCGATGCGGTGCCGCCATCCCCGCGCATCGTCCTCCTGCCTCCCAGGTCACGTCTCACGATCATCATCATCACAGGTATAAAGCCCATAATACTAGGCTTCCCCGTTCCATCCCCCTTACTGAATCTATCTCTTTCCTCGCCTATCGATCCTCTCCCTTCTCCAGGAACCGCGCAAGTTTAGCTTCCGCGTTCTGATCAAGTTTATTTGGTGCGTGGGCGTGACTACGATCGGAATCGGAGCAGGAACCAGGAAGATGGGTAAAACATGGGCGCTCATCACCCACCTCCACGCTCTTGCAGGGTAAATGCAGCTTGTTGCTGATCCTCCCTCCTCCGGCCGTTCCATTCCTGTAAACGATCTTTAGTCCGCGATTAGTAGCCTCGCTATTGCTGATGTTCTTCTCTTTTCCCTTGTGTGCAGGCCGAGTCTCACTCTGATATACCCTCTGTAAGTGAAAAAATAAAGATTAGCAGCGGTCACCTCGTATTCGTTTTTAGCAATCAATGGTGTAACTAATATAGGCGTGCAAGATGGTAACGTGCATGGATCAGGTACGCGTCAATCTGCGCGATGGAGAGCGCGACCAAGGTGGACGACGAGCAGTGGTTGGCCTACTGGATAATCTACTCCTTCATCACCCTCTTCGAAATGGCGGCCGAGAATGTCCTCTACTGGTAACAACTTAATCGCTTCGATCTCTATGTCCTGCATAATGCAGTTTTTGGTTGTATGCATGTCGACGCTGTAAAGATACATATATATACATACTTGGATCAAGATGGTAAACTGTAATCCTCTCAAAAAAGATGGTAAACTGTACAATGTACACCATCCTAATAATCATAATCAAAGATTCAAAGGCAGAAAGAGTTCAGAAGGCCATTGCTTCTCCTACCTTACGCAGGATACCGTTCTGGTACGAGGCGAAGCTGCTGTTGGTGGCGTGGCTGGTTCTGCCGCAGTTCAGGGGCGCGTCCTTCATCTACGACAAGTTCGTCAGGGAGCAGCTCAGGAAGAACGGGGTGAGGCTGCACGATCACCACGGCTACGGCCACGGCGCCGCCGACCACGTGCCGCACGTCTTTCAGGTATGTGTGCGTGTGTTCGCGCGCGCTACGATACGCCCCCTCTCTTTGCTGATCGCATCTCGATCGCTCACGCCAACGCTGGCTAATAAGCTTTTTTCTCTCTCGCCGTCGCGGCGCTTGTTTGCCGAACGCGCAGACTGAACACCATGGTGTGCACTGAGAGGAGAGACCCCCTGGAAAATCTACCTTGTTAATCTGAGAAGAAACCTGACGATCGGCCAACGGAGCCAACGGTTCGTGTGCCATCATCGGAACTGCGTAGGACGGCCGCGCGACCGTGTCTCGTAAGCTATTTCTGTTGTACTCACCTGTAACAGCATCATGAGAATCCAGTCTGTCTGTGCTCGTCCTAATTCAGATGGACCTGATTGTTAAGCTGGAGGAATTTCTTTGTGACTTATAAATTTCAACAGAGATTGGATAACTGTATTGTTGAAACATTCCGATGTTGGATTATTTGGGTGTTGAGCCTCGTGAGGTGCTATATAGTGTATTTATGGTTGTTTGGATCCCAAGCGATACTTAAAAAATAGAGATGGAAACAAGAGATTACAATCAACCCCTTTCTAATCATGTCCTACCTTATATAATTGCTGGATTCTATTGGATCTGTACCATATACCCTAAGATCCACCTAGCTTACCTAAGATCCACCAATACTCGTAGTGTGAGCAACACGGATTCTCAAACTAGAGTGGAAGAAAACAAATTTGACAAGTGAATGAAAGCCCTATTTTTGTTGAGGTCGCTCAGACCAATGCATTGTGATCGTAGCTCTGAACACAAACAAGCACGCACATGCACGTGATCTGTTTGATCCCGAAGAGGACGATAACAACAGTGGCAATGATGCCTTGGGTGTCTAGTAAATCATGCTGATTGAAGTAATGACTAGTCAATGTTGCAACAAGTACTAGAAGCATGGGTGGGCCACTACTAAACACAGACAACAAAAAATAACGATTAATCTGGTGAACTCTTTTAATCATCAAATTAGTGCATTACCTCGAGTGTCTGCACGACCGTAGATGCAGAACAATTTTTATTGAAAATGGAAATGGAACGTGTTTGATTTTGGATTGGGAGGTTAATCCACTGAACTCTAATAATCAAAGCTACTCAATCAATCCCAAATTATAAGATATTTGACTTTTTCATTCTCAAGTTTGACCATTTATATTATTAAAAAATAGTCAAATTTAAGTCATTCTTGAAGAACTTTTATTAATAAAGGAAGCCATTTCAAAAGAAGTGATATTTTGAATAAATTTTTGAATAAGACGAAATGTCAAACTTATTATCAAAAAGTCAAATGTCTTATAATTTGAGATGGAGGGAATAGTAAATTAGGTCACATGTTTGTAGTGCAAACAATGTCTTTACAATATGCAAATAATAGAACTTGATGGAACACATATGGTTTTTGATTTAGAGGTGAATAATCTACAGTTTGTGTGTGTGTTTTAGCATGTGGTTTGATCTCGACCAATTGAACTTCCTTGAAAAAATAGGTTATGATCTGTTCGCTGAAAAAAAAACTTCTTTGAGATCATTGACTTAAAACCAATCCAACAGGGCCATTTTTGCCTCATGCTTAATGACAAGAAGCCTCTTGTGCATACCAAATCCTGTCCACTTGAACTCCCTCAGGATTTGTGCTCATCAATCACAAATCCCCTCAAAGCTGAATTTTGGGACCTAGATGTGGTTTACGTCGAATATTTTGCCCTTTTTAGGAGTCATTTGCATATTAATGTGTCTCATGAGAATATTAGTGTACAGACTCTAGAAGTATATGTAATAGTTGATCCCTTGATGCGTAATGAAATGTGACTTTGCGAGTTTGTGATGAATAATAGTATAAGATCAACAAGACTTCACTTCAACAATCAAAGTTGTGTCGAGTTTAAATATGTCTTGATTGTTTTTAGGTGAATTTGCAAGTGCATTCGCCTCCGAAGTAGGTTTTGGATAATTAATGACAATCAAATTAGGGACTAACAATTTTATCTAAATAAATATACAGGTGTTAGTCCATTGAAAGATTTGAATGACAATATTTAGCGATACAAACACCCTAAATTTTATATGGATGGACGGCGTTTTTACTCAAGAGTACCCTCAATTTTTATCTTTACTTGAGTTATAGGAAACGCCGTACTATCAAGAAGGATACAAATTAGGTTGGTAATTCGAGGTCTAAAAGTGCTCAAGTTTATATTTAGGTCCTTTGGAGAGTCACCGTTGCACTCACATCACTTAAAAAAGTCCTTTGCTTCAGCCAGCCAGACCTACTGGAAGTACCAGAAATATTAGAGTTTTAAACCGGAAGTATCCGTGCTATTTTCTCAGAAAGTCGAGACGTACAAAGTTGAAGAAACTTTGTACTACCGGTAATACCGGTTCCACAACCGGTAGTACCGGTGCTCTCCGGTAGTACCGCATTTTATTAAAATTATACTCCAGAAGTATCAGGCATATTTTTCCAAAATCAAAGTCTGCGAGTTGGTGTAGTTGTGTACTATCGGTAGTACCGCTGGTGGTACTGGTAGTACCGGCTATATATATATTTATTTTTAGCCCAAGTCGCACGCGTCTATGGCTGCCCAATTTTGTACTACCGGTAGTACCGATCTTACTACCTGTAGTACCGGTATGACTCCCCCTGCACGTTCTGACACACGACAACGGTCACATTTGGTGAGGTACCGGTAGTACCGGTGGTTCCATCAGTACTACCGGTAGTTGTTCTGGACAGACCATATATATATATATACTCCTCTCCTCTCTCTTTTCTGGCTCTCTTGCTCATTCCATTCATTCACCCGACACATACCCGAGAAAGGCTCCTTCCAAGCACCAGCTCACCTGCTCTCTCTCCCCCTTTGCTCTCAAACTTCATCCCCTCAAGGATTCGAGCTAGGGACGTGAGATTAGAGAGTAGGAACTTCGATCTACGACTTGAGCACTTGGATTCCTCATCTTGCCGACTTGATTTGTGTTTGTTACTCTTGGGTTCTTGGAACCCTAGCCGGCTAGGCATTCTTCGTGGTTGCCTGTGTTACCTCATTTGTGAGGACACCCCGAAGTGTTTATATTATCCTTGATTCTTAGTGAATATCTCAAGTTTACCTTTGTGGTTGCTTGAGGGAGAAAACCTTTGTGGTGACCTCAACAACGGGGACGCAAGAACTCCTTTGTGGAGATTACCAAACCTCGGATTAAATCGTGTGTCTTACTGTGGTGGTAGCATCGACTACCCTTGTTCTTGTGTTCTTCATGTTCTTCATCCCTACCCCCAAAGTTCATAGGTTGGAGAACTCGATCTGTGATTTGGTGCGGTGAAACGCCTCAAGAAGTTCAATACCTTCATCAGCAACATCAACAAAGGGGTGGTAACAATTGGATCTGAATTTAGAGCTCATTTTACTCTGATTTCCATTTTGATTTCGTAGTTTTGTAGGCTACCGGTAGTACCAGAAGTTTGCATCGGTAGTACTGGTTTTTGTAGTACTAGTGCTACTTCCGGTCCTACTACCGATAGGTATTTAACTTTCGCATTTGAGTTTTTAAGTTTCAGGTTTTCGATAATCGCCTATTCACCCTCCTCTAGGCCGATTAGATCCTTTCAAGTGGTATCAGAGCCGTGGTTTCTCGGTTCAACGCTTCACCACATGAGGTGTAACAATGGCCAAGATAGATGATGCATAAATGAAGGAATTAGCCGCACAAGTGGCAGCACAGCTCACCATCATGATGCAGAAGCAGCAAGAAGAGCAAAATGAACAAGATCCAAGAGCAATTAGATAAGATGAAGGAAATTCTTGACAAGAAGAATCAAGAAGGAACTAGTGTGAGGGAGAATGAAGGTGAAAATGAAAACAAGACACCAAAGAGCTATACAAGAGCAAGCTACAACTATGAAAGCACAAGCAAGAACAATCCTCATATGCCCGTGATCAATCCTGGAAAGCCACCTCCGTTTTATGGAGTAAGATACACCGATTGGGCTCATAGGATGAAGTTGCATCTCATAGCCGCAAGATGTTGGCAAGCGGTTGAGATTGGTGTGAACATTTCTCAAGATCCTAAAGATTGGACACCCGAAGATGAGACGGATTTTCATCTCAATGCCACGGCGGCAACCTTGATCTTGCAATGTCTCACTCCGGAAGATAACAACAAGGTAAATGGTATGGTGAATGCAAAGCAAATTTAGGAAACCTTGAGAATATCATTTGAAGGTGATAAGAGTGTGAGAATAGGAAACATTGAGCTTCTCCAAAACAAGATTGAGAATTTCCAAGTGATGAAAGGAGAAACAACAAAAATGATGTATGATAGATTCATGACTTTGGTAAATAGAGTAAGAGCTCTTGGATATGATAGATGGGATGAACAGGCTACGGCAAGAAAGCTATGTAGAATATATAGAGAGAAGAATACCATTTTAGCTTCCGTGATAATGGAAAGAGAAAACTACACCACCATGACAACACAAGAGATGATTGCGAAAATCATGCATCATGAGGTTCTAGATGATGAGACTAAAGAAAGACTTAGTCAAAAGAGAAACATTACCCTTGTGGCATCGCATGCAAGTGAATCAAGTCATTGCAACAAAGGATGTTGTAGTCACAAGCAAAATGATAGTGATGAAGAACTTGATGAACAACAAGCTCTCATGGTGAAAAATGTGCCAAGTTCTTGATCAAGAAGAAGCAAAAGATGAGGAGTCGTGGTAAAAACAAACAATATAAGAAGAGATTTTGCTATGAGTGTGGTCTCACTGGTCACTTTGCAGCGGATTGTCCCAACAAAGGCAAGATTTCAAGGTACAACAAGGAAAGTGACAAAAAGTACAAGAGTAAAAAGAAAGGTGAAGCACATATAGGTGAAGAATGGCAATCCGATGATGATAGTGATGAAGACAATGACAATGAAAAGAAGAGTGTAGCTGCAATTGCTATACATGATACATCATCTCCATCGACATCGTTCTTCACCAACCTCTCCGACGACGACGATGTCACTCCTACTTGTCTTATGGTAAAAGAGGAGAAGGTATCATCCCACACTCCCACTCACTCTAATGATGATGATGATGAAGAGTTTGATAAAAACTATGCTATCAAAATTATTAAGAAATATGGAAAAGAAGCTGCCTCTATAATCTTAAAATTGAAGTACACCATAGATGAGCATGAGACATGCTTAGAGTCGCAAAGTAAAATGCTCCTAGTGGAAAGAGAAAAGAACCAAGGACTAGAAGCATGTCTCACTAAAGAAAAAGAGAAGGTTGAGAAATTAAGTGTAGAATTGTCTTTGGCCAAGGACTCACATAAGCGATTGACTAAGGAACATTCCTCACTTAATGACTCTTTGGCTAGTCTAAAGAATGATCATAGTTTAGCTCAAGAAAGCCTCACAAGCTTGATAAATAAATATCATGAGCTTGAGATAAACTATGACTCTCTTTGGAAGAGCACTTCTACTTCTTCTAAGGACTCCAAATCCTCAGCAAGTAAAGGATGTGAAAAATGTTTTAATGTTGATATAGATGCTTGTGCTACTAACCTTGTTGAGCTAGAGAAGAAAGATAAGGAGATTCTTAGGTTGAAGACCATTGTGGAGATTGGTTGCAAAAACAAGGATAAGCAATCAACTACAATCTACAAGGCATCAAGGCATCCACTCATAAAGGATGGCCTCGGGTACAATAGGTATGATGGTAAGGCAAATGGGAGAAAAATGGTAAATGGTGTGCCTTGTCTGAAGTTCAACAAGAGTGTGCCTCTTGTTGATCTCATCAACAAGGTGAATAATATTGAGGTTTCTCCTAACACTTCCTCCAACAACAAGAACATCAAGAAGAAGGAAGTAGATGTTTTTATACCACAAGTGCCTATCTCAAGGAACAATTTTTGTGATTATTTATGTTGTTGGGACAAGGATGGTAAAATTATTGTAAAGTATGTGGGCGCTCTCAAGAAGAGGCAAATCTTGAAGAGTGTTTGGGTGCCCAAATCTTATGTGTCTAACCCCCTAGGATCCAAGTCAAATTGAGTACCTAAAACAAAGGCTTAATTCTATTTTGTAGGCATACTCCTCCGGTGGACCGTGTTGGGTGCTAGATAGTGGATGCACCAATCATATGACCGAGCAAAGAAAATGTTTGACTCCTTCCAACCAAGTGAAAGCATGGGTGAAGGAATCACATTTGGTGACAATAGCAAAGGAGAGATTCTTAGTTTGGGTAAATTGCTATATCAAATGACAATTCTATTTCAAATGTATTACTTGCGGATTCGTTAGGATACAATTTGTTATCCGTTTCACAACTTTGCGAGATGGGTTACAATTGTCTCTTTATGGATAAGGGTGTGGAAGTCTCTAGAAGGGTGGATTCCTCTATTGTCTTTACGGGTCAACTAAAGAGAAAGATCTATCTAGTTGATTTCACAGCTAGTAAAGTGGGGTCTGAGACTTGTTTAGTGGCAAAATCTAGCATGGGTTGGTTGTGGCATCGCCGGCTAGCTCATGTTGGGATGAGGAACTTGGCCAACCTTCAAAGAGGACAACACATTCTTGGACTAACAAATGTTTCTTTTGAGAAAGATAGGATTTGCAGTACATGTCAAGCGGGAAACAAGTTGGAGCCAAACATCCTGCAAAGAACATCGTGTCAACTTTAAGACCACTTGAGTTACTACACATGGATTTATTCGAACCCAATGCTTATATAAGCATTGGAGGTAACAAATATGGTTTTGTAATTATTGATGATTATTCTCGCTTCACTTGGGTGTTATTTTTGAAAGATAAGAGTGAAACCCAAGGGATCTTTAAGAAGTTTGTAAGAAGAGCTCAAAATGAGTTTGATTTGAAGATCAAGAGAGTGAGAAGTGACAACGGGATGGAGTTTAGGAACACCAATATTGAAGAATTCCTTGATGAAGAAGGGATCAAGCATGAGTTTTCGGTCCCCTACACTCCCCAACAAAATGGGGTTATAGAGAGGAAAAATTGGACGCTCATTGAAGCCACAAGAGCAATGTTGGATGAGTACAAGACTCCAGAGAAGGATTTTTGGGCGGAGGCGGTCAACATGGCATGTCATGCAATCAACCGCCTATATCTTCACAAGATCTTGAACAAAACTGCCTATGAGCTTCTCACCGGTAAAAAGCCTAAGGTTGATTACTTTAGAGTTTTTGGATGCAAGTGTTTAATACTTAGAAAGAAATCCAAAAGCTCTAAGTTCGAACCGAAGGTTGATGAAGGTTTTCTTCTTGGTTATGGTACTAACGAACATGGATATCGTGTTTTTAATAAGACCACCGGTCTTACTGAAATAACAGTAGATGTGACTTTTGATGAATCCGACGGCTCTCAAAAGGAGCAAGTTAATATGGACATTGTAGGTAAAGAGGAGCCTTCTCACAAAGTGATAAAGAAGCTTGCAACCGGTGAAGTAAAACCCATTGAACAAGATGATGATGATGATGCACAAGTGCAAGTCCATCATGAACCATACATGCATCATGGGTCAATAGATGCCCATGGTGATGCTTTCACATCAAGAGATGGTCATGATTCAAGAGAACAAGCAAATCAAAATCCACCACAAGTTGAAGAAAACAACCAAGATGATGATCAAGGAGGAGCTCTTGATGTAGTTTCTCTAACCGACATTGACTATGATAGTGAAGATGACAGCCTAATTCAAGGAAGAACGACAGAACCTCACCCAAGAGCTCGTCAATCCATTGAACGAAACCATCCCGTTAAAAATGTGATAGGAGACATACGCAGTGGAGTGATGACTCATTTTCATTTAGCATCTTTTTGTGAGCATTACTCTTTTGTTTCCTCTATGTTACCTCTTAAGGTGCAGGATGCCTTAAAGGATGAGGATTGGGTGATGGCTATGCAAGAAGAGTTAGAAAACTTCACCCGGAATGAAGTCTGGTCCTTGGTGGAAAAG
This sequence comes from Bothriochloa decipiens, assembly GCA_023333625.1. Lineage (NCBI taxonomy): Eukaryota > Viridiplantae > Streptophyta > Magnoliopsida > Poales > Poaceae > Bothriochloa > Bothriochloa decipiens. The sequence goes on along the minus strand of CM041631.1, from coordinate 23,372,704 downwards.
CCCAAACAAAATGTGATAGGTACCAAGTGGGTCTTCCACAACAAAGAAGACAAGTATGGCACGGTCACAAGGAACAAAGCACGGTTGGTTATACAAGGTTACACCCAAATTGATGGTTTGGATTTTAGGGAACATATGCACCGGTAGCTAGGCATATTACTTGCCTTTGCTGCTCACCATGATTTCAAGTTGTTTCAAATGGACGTGAAAAGTGCATTCCTCAATGGCCCCCTCTTCGAAGTGGTGTATGTTGAACAACCACCGGGTTTTGAAGATCCACATTATCCTGTCCACGTCTACAAGCTTCATAAGGTGCTCTATGGGCTCAAACAAGCCCCTAGAGCTTGGTATGATTGTCTCAAGGAATTTCTTCTCAAACAAGGGTTTGAGATAGGAAAGGTCGACCCTACTTTATTTACTTGCAAAGTTAATGGTGATATTTTTATTTGCCAAATATATGTCGATGACATAATATTTGGTAGTACTAATAAAGAGCTTTGTGAGCAATTTAGTAGGATTATGACCAAGAGGTTCGAGATGTCCATGATGGGAGAGTTGACCTTCTTTCTTAGTTTTCAAATCAAGCAACTCAAGGAAGGAACATTCATTTGCCAAACCAAGTACACTCATGACATGTTGAAGAAGTTTGGTATGGACAAGGCCAAGCCCGTCAACACACCAATGCCAACTACGGGACATCTTGACCTTGACACGGATGGTAAAGCCATGGATCAAAATGTATATCGCTCCATGATTGGATTATTACTTTACCTTTGTGCATCTAGGCCCGATATTATGCTTAGTGTGTGCATGTGTGCAAGATTTCAATCTAATCCGAAAGAATATCATCTCATGGCCGTTAAGAGAATTTTTTGGTATTTGGTGCTCACACCTAATCTTGGCTTATGGTATCCCAAGGGCTCATCTTTCACTCTACTTGGCTATTCTGATTTGGATTATGCCGATTGCAAGGTAGAAAGAAAGAGTACATCCGGGACTTGCCAATTTCTTGGTAGGTCTTTGGTGTCTTGGAGTTCTAAGAAGCAAAACTCTATTGCCCTATCCACCGCAGAAGCCGAGTATGTGGCGGCCGGCTCTTGTTGTGCCCAAATACTTTGGATGAAGCAAACCTTGAGAGACTTTGGTTACAACCTATCCAAGATTCCACTCATGTGACAATGAGGGTGCAATTAAACTAGCCGATAACCCCGTAAACCATTCCCGCACAAAGCACATAGACATCCATCATCATTTTCTTAGAGACCACCAAGCCAAAGGAGATATCGTTGTTCAACATGTGAGAACCGACAAACAATTAGCCGATATCTTCACAAAACCTCTAGATGAGTCAAGATTTTGTGCTTTGAGGCGTGAGCTCAATATCGTTGATTCTCATAACGTGGAATGACATCTTGCATACATTGATTGGCTTAGAATTGGATAAAATGTTTACAAAATCCTAGTGTGCAATATTCAAAATCTATTTTTAACATCTCAAGATTGACCATAGTTTTGTACTGATTTGATGAAATCTAGTCATGATTGAGAAGGTTTAAGTTCCCTATATGGTTCACCATTACTTTATAATTGCTTCCAGCCATTTTTTGACCTAGTGGTAGTACCGCCGTTGTAACCGGTAGTACCGCTAGTTTAAAATCAGGCCTAACTCTTCAGCTCGACATCTGCCCAGCCTTGCCCACCGGTACTACTGGACCCCCTTCCGGTACTACCGGTCCGCCACTTTGACTGCGGTACAAAGGGGCCGCCGGTTAAAAATCTTATCCTAACTTACTTTTTCATTCTCTCCCCCCTGACCCACCCGAACCTGTCAGTGGAGGTGCCGTCGCCCGATCTCCCTCCCCCCAGCCATCCCTCATTCCCTTTGAGGGGGAGCTTCCCCAAGCCTTGGAGATCATCTTGGCGGTGTTCTTGAGCCCTAGAAGGTCTTGGCAAGCGTGGATTCGGCCTCTTCTCTTCGAGCCCCGAGGTACTAGGGATTCATGCCCGATCTCCCAATGTACTTCGTTCTAGGCCGTCTCTTTGCTCATGCTAGTTGGTGAATACATACTTTGTAAATGCCTTTTATGCAATTTCCATGGTTGGTTGTGTCATTCCCCGACGGGTGCCTCCACACGGTAGTATACCCGGTACTACCGGTCCATCCGGCCGGTACTACCGGTGGCACTGTGCTGGCTCTGTCTATGGTTGTTCGACCTCCCTTCTCCGTTGTGGCATTTACAAGTGTGTCTAAGTCCTTCCTGCCCATATTTTTTTCCTTTGCAGCATGTCAGAGCGTCGGCACAACCCCTCTCGCAATGCTCGTCCTCGTCCTCAAAGTTTGGGTGATGGAGAGGATGACCGTGCAGCTAGTCAGCGTGCTCGATGGCATAGCTCGAGCCATGGGGACTCCTCCCGTGGCAGCCGTCGTGAGGAGATTGAGGTACCTGCTGTCCCCCTTCATCGTGGTGGCTCTCCTCCTCACCATCGTGACATGGTAAATGGTGCTCAACCGGATAATGTGAGGGATGTGCAGGGGCTTGCTTTGACTGCAAATTGCAATGTTTCCCCTCCGCACATTGATAATATGATTGCCACTCGAACCCTTGTTCCTTATAATGGCTCTCGTCTTAGGCCTCGTCGTCCTGAAAGGCCTCAGCTGTTTTTTGATTACTCAACCAATGTGGCTGCTTTGAAGAAGCAAAGGTTGGAAAATCCTTACATGTGGGTCTGATTTCCAGGCGTGGAAGACAAATTTTGGTCTTTATTTCATCATGACTATTATATCTCTGTCTGCCTCAACAGTGGATTCAATGGCAAACTTTTTTAGCATAAGGCATTAAATCTTGAATCCATCACCTCAAAAGCCCATCCTGACATGGCTGAGTTGAAGATCAAGCTTGAAGCATGGAACCTCTTGCAGCTTGTGACCTTTCAAAAGGATTGGAACACCGAGATTCTTTACCAGTTTTGGTCAACCTTGTGGATTGATGAAGAACACAAGGTCTTGCATTGGATGTCCAACAAGCAACACTATAGGTGTTCCTATGTGCAGTTCTCCCATCTCCTAGGCTTTGATCATGTGGATCGAGATGCAGATAGTCTTTGGACACTTTATGCTGAACCTGTTGGCAAGGCTAATTTCATTCAAACCAAGATATACTTAAATGACCAGTATGCTGATGGCACCAATACTGAGCTAAAGCCACTCTTTTATGTCCTGAACAATATTCTGAGGAACACCCTTGACCCTAAGAGTGGTGACTCTACTCATATTCAAGGCTATGCTCCTACCATCCTGGTTTGCTTTGGACTTGGCCGGCGTTTTAGCATCTCTCAGTTTATGTGGGTTAAGATTGGAGAAGCTGCTAATGATCCTCACAGGATGCTCCCTTATGCTCCATACCTCATGCATGTGATTGAGAAGGTTACGGGCCGCTCTTTCCCTCCTAATACACATCACTCTAGCTGGGGCATTCGGAACTTATGTCCTCACACAAAGAAAAAGTCAGACAAGGCAGCTGCTTCTACTTCTGCTAGTGCACCCACCGATGATGCCGGGACTGTGGGCGTTGAGAGGGAGGATGCTCCTCCTATGGACCCTTCAGCTGGTGTTTTTGCAGGTCATGCTAGTGGTCCTAGCAGTGGTCATGGCCATGGTCATGGCAGTGATCATGGCCATGGTCATGGCAGTGGTCATGGTCGTGGTCATGGTCGTGGTTCCATTGCCAGTGCTTTGAGAAAGTTCATGTCTTACATGTGCTACTGTCAGGCCGAGACTCACAGCTCCATTCGCCGTCTTGAGCAGCAAGCTGGCCTTTCTCCCTCAGCTCCTCTTCACCCTCCTCCGGACTTCTTTGCAGATGATGATGATGAGCCATTTCAGCAGCCTCCTTAGCAGCAGCAGGACTTTGAGCCGCCTTCTCAGCACCAACAGTTTTTCCCTCAGCCGGGTTATTATCCTCAGGGCTCCTCTGCAGGATACACAGGATACACAGGATATGGCTTTGAGTCCATCTTTGATGAGGCTGATCAGATTACCCGCACCTCTACCAGTGTTCCTCCGTCGTTCATGCCATCTTCTTCTGCAGATCCTCATGGCAAGAACAGATACATTTCCCCTGATGATGATGAGGACTTTGCCGCCTTCTAGTGGTTCTCTACCCATTGCTCTTTCTCGTTGCCTACCCTTTTTGGCACTTGTTGCCAAAGGGGGAGTGTTAGGCTTACCATGTTGTAATAGGGTAGTTATTAATTTGGTTATGTATAACTCTATCTCGTGGTGAACTATGTGGTGAACCTTGAACTATGTGTGTGATGGATGCTTGTAGGCTAAACACTTATGCTTATTTGATATATCATGTTGTGATGGCCTATATTTGATATTTTTATGATGATTGTTGTTTTAGAATGGTTATATCACTTTTAAGTCATATTCTTTCTTGCATAACCATTCATATTATTTTATTTATCTTTATGTGATATATCTTGTCATAAGCATCACGGAGTATACTTGTCACTCACACCTCTTAGGCACCCCACGGATTGCAAAATTAAGGAGAGCTTGCTCTAAATGTATGTTATCTTGATTTTACTCAAGATTTGAAATTCAAAATCCTATGCAATATTTAGGGGAAGCTTTTCATAAAATTTGAGATTCAAAAGCTTTAATTCTTTCAATTTATTGTAACCCTAAGTTGGTTGTCATCAATTACCAAAAAGGGGAAGTTTGCAAGTGCATTCACCTCCGAAGTAGGTTTTGGATAATTAATGACAATCAAATTAGGGACTAACAATTTTATCTAAGTAAATATGCAGGTGTTAGTCCATTGAAAGATTTGAATGACAATATTTGGCGATATAAGCACCCTAAATTTTATATGGATGGACGATGTTTTTACTCAAGAGTACCCTCAATTTTTATCTTTACTTGAGTTATAGGAAACGCCGTACTATCAAGAAGGATACAAATTAGGTTGGTAATTCGAGGTCTAAAAGTGCTCAAGTCTATATTTAGATCGTTTGGAGAATCACCGTTGCACTCACATCACTTAAAAAGTCCTTTGCTTCAGCCAGCCTGACCTACCGAAAGTACCAGAAATATTAGAGTTTTAAACCAAAAGTATCCGTGCTATTTTCTCAGAAAGTCGAGATATACAAAGTTGAAGAAACTTTGTACTACCGGTAATACCGGTTCCACAACCGGTAGTATCGGTGCTCTCTGGTAGTACCTCATTTTATTAAAATTATACTCCGGAAGTATCAGGCATATTTTCCCAAAGTCAAAGTCTGTGAGTTGGTGTAGTTGTGTACTATCGGTAGTACCGCTGGTGGTACCGGTAGTACCGGCTATATATATATATATTTTTAGCCCAAGTCGCACACGTCTATGGCTGCCCAATTTTGTACTACCGGTAGTACCGATCTTACTACCAGTAGTACCGGTATGACTCCCTCTGCATGTTCTGACACACGACAACGGTCACATTTGGTGAGGTACTAGTAGTACCGGTGGTTCTATCAGTACTACCGGTAGTTGTTCTGGACAGACCATATATATATATATATACTCCTCTCCTCTCTCTTTTCTGGCTCTCTTGCTCATTCCATTCATTCACCCGACACACACCCGAGAAAGGCTCCTTCCAAGCACCAGCTCACCTGCTCTCTCTCCCCCTTTGCTTCCAAACTTCATCCCCTCAAGGATTCGAGCTAGGGACGTGAGATTAGAGAATAGGAACTTCAATTTATGACTTAAACACTTGGATTCCTCGTCTTGCCGACTTGATTTATGTTTGTTACTCTTGGGTTCTTGGAACCCTAGCCGGCTAGGCGTTCTTCGTGGCTGCCCGTGTTACCTTATTTGTGAGGGCGCCCCGAAGTGTTTGTATTCCCCTTGATTCTTAGTGAATATCTTAAGTTTACCTTTATGGTTGCTTGAGGGAGGAAACCTTTGTGGTGACCTCAACAACGGGGATGTAGGAACTCCTTTGTGGAGATTGCTGAACCTCGGATTAAATCATGTGTCTTGCTGTGGTGGTAGCATCGACTACCCTTGTTCTTGTGTTCTTTATGTTCTTCATCCCTACCCCCAAAGTTCATAGGTTGGAGGACTCGATCTGTGATTTGGTGCGGTGAAACGCCTCAAGAAGTTCAACACCTTCATCAGCAACATCAACAAAGGGGTGGTAACAATTGGATCTGAATTTAGAGCTCATTTTACTCTGATTTTCATTTCGATTTCGTAGTTTCGTAGGCTACCGGTAGTACTAGAAGTTTGCATCGGTAGTACTGGTTTTTGTACTACCGGTAGTACCGGTGCTACTTCTGGTTCTACTACTAGTAGGTATTTAACTTCCGTATTTGAGTTTTTAAGTTTTAGGTTTTCAATAATCGTCTATTCACCCCCTCTAGGCCGATTAGATCCTTTCAGAATTCTAGTACTGTTTTTGCGTAGATGGGTCTATTTTGGTATGGGGTTCATAATTTCGAAAGGAGAACACAGACGTGGAATGCTATATTGATAGTCACTTGTAATATAGTTTTGTAATACGTACTTCCTCCGTTCCAAATTATAAGTTATTTTGATTTTTTTGATTTACTCACTTTACTATGTGTTTAAACATGTAAATACATAGCAAAGTGAGTAAATTAAAAAAGTCAAAGTGACTTATAATTTAGAACGGAGAAAGTAACCGGTAGTAAACGTATTACAGAACAGAGTGCGCGACACATACAACAAGCTGGCAGGCTAACTAGCGAGCGAAGAAGAGCAGAGGGATCAAAAGACACATGCATATGCAGCAGAACGCCGCAAGTACATCTCGAACAGTAAAACCAGAGCAAGGTGCAGCAGGGCCGATCTTTTACGCGATGGCTATGCTGTTGGAGCTGTCCGTCTCCATGGACTTGAACGCCTCGAACCGTGGCTCCTTGGCCTCGAACTTGTGCCGCACGTACAGCTTCATGTAGTCCTCGAACACGAACCTGGGGTACGCCCCCTTGGCCGCCTCCTCCTCGGTTTTCACCAGCGCCGGCGCGGGGAAGATGACGGCGTCGCTGCCCGGGTTGTAGAAGGACGCGATGGACATCCTGTTGCCGTCGGGCTGCGCCACCACCCGGTGCATCACGCTCTTGTACCTGCCGTTGGTGATCACCTCCAGCTGGTCGCCCAGGTTGACGACGATGGTATGGCGCACCGGTGGCACGTCCACCCACGCGCCGTCCTTGAGCAGCTGGAGCCCGCCCACGCGGTCGTCCTGGAACAGCAGGATGATGCCGCCGGCGTCGGTGTGCGCGCGCAGGCCGCTCACGAGGTCCGGGCGCGGGCACGGCGGGTAGCTGCTCACCTTGGTGCCGAACGTCGGCGCGCCGCTGCTGGGCCCGCGGAACGCCCGCGCGAGGTAGCCCTTTTCGAGGCCCAGGTTCTCGCACAGCAGGTCCAGCAGCCGCTCCGCCAGCGCCTCCAGCTCGCCGGCGAACCGCTTCATCGCGCGCCGGTAGGCGTCGTCGAGGTCCGGTATCTCGGCGATGTTGGACTCCGGGAGGTGGCGGACGAAGAAGGTGCTCTCCCAGTCCAGGTTCTCCGTCGCTGCCTTGACGCCCTCCGCGTCGTTGAGCGTGTTGGTGGCGAACTCGAGGAACCTCTGCTCGCGCACCCGCTTGTAGTGGTCCTTGGTCAGCTTCTCGACCTCGTCCATCAGCTCTGTCGAGATGCCGTGGTTCAGAATCTGCACAGCAAGAGAAAGCAAAACAGAGCGTTACAAGTTTTGAACCCATCAAGGACAAAGTATCTGTACAGCTTAATTATTTGTTTAGTTTCGGGACTTGGATAGTTCTCCTTCCGGTCATGCTGAACATCTATCTACCTCGAAGAAGCCCCAGTTCTCGCAGGCATCGCGCAGCAGCTCCATCGCCGCCGGCCTCTCCTCCCGCCCGAGCAGACCCATGTCGATGATCGGGAATGACAATGCAGGCGCCATGTCTATTGTCTCTGTTTCTCTCGACAAGCTCGGGGGACCAGCTAGATAGGAGCTCTCTCTCCGGCTACTGTTTCTTGCTTGTGCGTGTCTAGTGTTGAACGCTGGAGTGAAGTGAGTGGAAGTGGCAGCGCGGTCGGTCGCCATTTATAGGCTCGATCGGCAGCCAAGCCCAAGCTTTCTAGCGGAGTGGACTACCGTCCGCCGACTTGTCAACAGCAGAGTGTTTTTTCATGCTTGTTGCCAGATGTTGCTGATAGGGCACCCACGCCCATGCGGGCGGCGCGTGTTGGCACGTCTCGTCTCGGGCCCTCAGCAATTCGGCAAGCACGCACGGGATTCTTTTGCCGTTCTGCTCGCGGTCGTGGCACGGAAAAATAGGGAAGCCGCGTCGAGCACTCCAGCCGTCGACGAAGGTGGGATGGCCAGATGGGGGCGACCGAGATACGCTTACGTGATCGAGTACTCAAGTTGGGGGATGGCAAGCCATATGACGCAGTACAAATGTCATTTTGCCAGCCCAGTTTAGCCGTCTCCATCGGGGGACGGCCGTGCCTCCCATGGGCGGCTGGCCTCTGCAAAAAGAAAAAGAAAATAAAAACTCATTCTCTTGGTTGGACGCCGATGTCCGATGCTATCCGGTTTAGAGATGTACCCTATTGCTATTGGGTTCATGAGTTTGACTTCCAAGAGTCTATCTCAGTACTCCGTACCATAGAAAGAAATATTATAGGACTCGAACTATTGTAGAAAAATCTTAGCAACATTTGTATTCTTAAATAAGTTTATTATGAAATTATATTAAACGATCTATCTAGTGATATTATATATTGTAATATTATTCTTAATATATTTTTTATTAAAGTTAAAAGTGTTTAACTTCTCCATTTTTAGAAGAACATATTTTATTGGATGGATGTATATGGGGTGTCATATGATGTATATTACTCTTGCTGCAAGTACGGGATAGTGATGAAAGAGCATCTCCATCGGATCTCCCTTCCTCTAAGTATAAGGAATGAGAAAACTAAATTACATTTATAGCGGATATATCTGTCCTCCAAAAAACATTCTAGGCCTCCCACAAAATGAAAAGCTCATCTATGATCTCGAGACCCTTGTAGTGGTAAAAGTAAAGTTGGAATCGGTCGACATTTTACCTATGTCACACTTCCTATAGCTCTTGTCACCTTGCTAGGGTTAATGGTGGACAAATTAACACAAGAGTTTGTGTTTTAGCTTACTTATTGAGCCTTTTTATTAGGTTTCTATCGACATCCAACATCCTTCTTTTATGGGTAGTGGAAAAGGCTAGCAAAAAAAGTTGACAAAAAGGAAACAAGATGACCAATGCAAGTTTATATGGTAAGATGTGACGGAATGGTGCATTAAGGCGACAAAGATAGCAAGACGTTGTGGAAATGTCGGCAACTATTGCAACGTTGAACATCCAGGTCGTTTTCTTAGTCGCGACAGTTGAAGTGGACATGTCTTTACAATGTGAAGAGAGGAATATTGGGTAACTACATTTAGCAAGCATATTGCTCCAGAAGACCACAATGTACTGTTTGCCGATCTCTCTTTCAGATTCCATATGTTCTAAACATTAATTTTTTGTTGCACTTTACCTTTCAAGCACGGAGTGTTACTGTATTAATTATTTTTCTGATGAATGTTAAGCTTCAGCTCAAAAGGGCAGTATGGATGGATGATCCTGCGCATCAGCACCAAACGGAGGCCAAGTAGGTAAACACTAGCCGTTCGACGTTCAAAAGAAAAAGACTAGCCGTCCGAAGAAAATTGCGGCTGGGAAGACCTTGCAAAGAGATCCTTTTCTTCGAGAAGTTGCTTAATAAGCCTTTTTCCAACCATCCTATCAAGAATTAAAGCATATTTCGGTGCTTTTGTAAAAGCCACAATCCTCAGCCGTTAGACAGCATGTCTCCAGCTCTAGGAACAATAAAGATTTAAGGAGTTATTAAGCCAAACCCATATAATCCCTCATCAAATTGAGGATTTTGGAGCCTTCTGCCAGTTAGGGTCTTAGGGAGTAGCCCTTCCGGTGGCTGGTGCAGCATCAGTGTCCACGGTCCAGGTTGGTCTGGCAACATTGCATACATGTCGGCCGTGAAACATTCTTCGTGGGGTGCTATCCGAAGCACAACACATGACATGAGCACAGCATGATAGAAAAGGACTAAAGTATGACCAGGGACCAGGATGAAGCTAAATTAAAGAAGCGGAATACAACTTGGAAATGGCTTGTTGACACGTACTGTAATCTGCAGTAGCTTTCTCCTACTTTGGTAGCACAGGTGTAAATTGTAATCAAACTGTTCAGATTCCACTAGAGATGGAGTCATATATGCTCTGTCGATATTGTTTTGGTTAAAAGAGAAGTTCCAGAATTTGTTCTTGAAGAGTGCCAAGGAAACTTCGTTTTGGACTAGCTAGAGCGGCATCTGAAGTCTGAACTGGATTCGGAACTCTGAGCTCGTCCAAGCAGAAAGACTGAAACTGACACTGTGTAGTGTGTACAGGAGAGTAAACTCTGAATACGAAATCTGAACAAAAGAAAGCTTTCCTGAAAGTAGCCAGGCGGCGGCTAACTGATGGCGAACCCAAGTGCTTGCTCCCACTCCTAGCAGCTAATCTGCAGCCATCAGCGCAGCCGTCCCGAATTAAAAAAAAAAAAAAAACTCCCAAATATATTGGAACCCAAGGCCTCGCATTACCACCTCGAATTCAAGTGTGGACCACTGCAAGGGAATTACCATGTACCAGGAGTGTGACGTGTGTGTGGCAATTAGAAACGCTGCCGAATGAATGTCTGTCGAGCTTGGAGCTCCATGCCGATTCGCGACCGACCACCTAGGGTCGGGAGAGCCGCACGACGCAGTACCATCACTCCATCAAGTTTTTTTTTAGACAACACACTCCATCAGGTTGAACGAGTCAAAAGAGGCTGCAGGTGCAGTGTCGACCAACCGACTAGTACCGTCAGGCTGCCAATAGCCGGCCGGTGTGCCAGCGGGCAGCGGCGGTTGGTCGGAACAATACTACCAAGCCGCCGCGCGTCTGTTCACGTATGGCCGCTCGCGACGTCGCGTCGTCGTCCGGCACTCCGGCGGGACCGCGGGGGCCATGCCTTCCGGCTGCCGCGCCTTAAATCCTCCACGTCGTCGATCGATGGCCAATGGGGCCTTGCCGCCAATGGGTCCTTGCGCGCGCGCGCCTGTCGCTCCTCACATGGGAACGTGCATGAGCCCCCCGCACCGCGCCACGGCGTGGCAGGCTTGGCAATGCCCGTGACACGGGCGGCACTCCGCACTGGCACGCGACGTGCTGTGTGGCTCCCGCTCACCGCGGCGCGCTGCCGCACTGCACACACTCCCCACGTTGCTTGGTCTGCCGAGGACACGCCGAGCGAGCGGCACAGCAGGACGCGGTCACGCGGGCACCCTCTGGCTCTATGTGCTATATCCACCTGCGAGGCTGCGACGACGGGCCTACCTGCCGTGCGACCACAGAGCGGGACGGCGCCGTGTTTCGGTGCATGGCAAGCAATAGAGCACGAGAGCCCGTTTTGCAACGGAGAGGATGCTCGCAGTCGAAGGAGCTTGTGACCCCTGTGTTTCGATGACCAGAAGGTATCGTTCGTTCACAAAATGCAGTAACAACATCCACTCGCTAAAGACCGAGGGGTGCGTACATGCATGTGCGTGAGAGAGAAAATTCCAATCGCATCTTCCATCTCGTCTCATGACCTCATCACCATGCCACATCCTGTTTGGCTGCTCCTTTAGCCGTGAGGTGTGGCATTTGATGTTCGCGAGGCTTCATCTGCAGGTAACTTTGGATCGGGGGTCAGTCTGCACTCGATTGGTGGCTGCACTCCAGGAAGCTCATCGCTAAACCTTTGCGGCGTGGCTTCGACTCCTTGATCTTCTTGGTGGGTTGGCTGCTGTGGGAAGAAAGGAATGCTCGCACGTTCAACGCTACGGCTTCTCTTCCATCGATGTTGCTGGTCATTGATTCAGGAGGAAGCTGTTCGGTGGTGCATGGCTGGTAACAAACAATTGCGTGTGCTTCTGTTGGCTTCAGGGTGGTTAGCTACGGCCTGATTACGGCGGCCGTTTTCTTGTGTTGCGCAACTGCTTCAGTCATGTAATCTGTGGGCTTTGAATCCAGTAGAAATAGGTTGGTAACCGGTTCATTACCGGTTCGGGTTTGTAAGCTTGGTTAAACTCTTTCTGCTTAGTTTCTAAAAAAAATGCCACACTGCTGGCTGATAAGACGCCGCACCATGGGGGCCGCACCTCTTGTCACTCTCTGGCTGAAGACATATAACTGCGGAGGAGAGCACTGATGTTGCGCAGCTGCAATGGATTTCCGATGTTGTTTGGTTCGTCATTCGTCAACGGTTACGGAAATGGAAACAAAATAGAGCAGTGGACATTACGGCATGGAATGCAATTTAAACTATTTTTTTTCCATTTGTGTTTCCAATGAGGGAACCAAACAACACATGATTTTACAAAAGAGTATGCCATACTAAATTTTCCATATGCAATGTAGTTAAAATTTATCTAGCAGTTTAATAGATAACTACAAGAATCTATCCCGCAATTCAACCAATTAAATTTAAAATATGCACGATTATTATTTAAATTGAAATTGAAACACCATACCAATAGCTGAAGTTATGCATAAAAGATGTATGCACCTACAAACAGGTACAAGGATCAACTCTATTCTATGTCTCATATATATATATATATATCAACTCTAGCTCTATTTATATGTTTCATATAGTTTCTTTGTTTTCTAGTCCTTTGTTACGATCAGGCCCATAGGTCTTTCATCAGTTAACCAAAGTTTGATTAGGTTTATACAAAATAATAATCAGTATTTATATCTTTAAATACGTGAGTTGCTAAATCACAGACGCCGGAATTCTGTATTCTATCCATCTATTCTTAATCCAACGATTAGTACTCACCTTTTCCTTGTTGATAGTTCCATCTTCACTTTCAGGCACTTGTAGGATAGGAGGTATGGTTAAATATTATTATAAAAAATATTCTATAAGAATCTAATTATATTTATTACATATTAAGTAGTTTTTTACTATTTAGATAAATTTAGAATTATTTGGTTTTTAGTAAACGAGATTTTTATCCTCTTTACTTCTTTAGGACAAAGAGAGTACCTTCAAACCACACATGGGTGTGGGTGGAATGGATGTACTACTCCTGTATCTAGTCAAAATTCGTACGACCAGACGCCTATAGGATTGCTAGCGAGCTGACCTGGACATGTGCGAGCCGGTACTAGATTGCTCATGTAGGCATGTCCGTTTTCTAGTCTTTTCATGCTCTCGTCAAGATTGAACCGACAAAATCCATGTTACGGCTGCACCTCGAGCAAAGATCAAAGGCCGGTTCGCTTGTACCATTGCCAGCTCAACCAAACGCATATGCATGTTGTCAATAAAAAAAAGAAGAGAACAAAGCATATGCATCAATGCAATTATATGACTAACCTCCGAACGACCAGGTTCTGCAACCACACGGCTACCTTGGCATTGCATTCTGCTTTTTGTTTTAGTTTTGCGTTTGACTAATACACCATGTCACATATAGCAAATCAGAGATGTACGAGACAAATATTTATACTACCGCAGCCCTCAGGTATAAAATACCACACATTCAGTGGTGAATATGAACCAAACATTGGAACATGGGAGCCCTCAGGTATAAAATACCATACATTCAGTGCTAAACTCAGGAAGCTACAATGTGCCTCGATGTCAATCTTCCCGGTAACTTTTATATATGAGCTTTGGCTTCCTCGGCTGCTACGATTGCATGGATTGTTAGACATAAATAAATATGTTGGTGACCTTGCAACAAGTTGTACATCTTGTTGCAACATATAAATATATTTGATAGTGTATAATAATGTTATAATAAGTAGCAACATTTTAAAAGTTTATTTAGCGGAATTTAGTAAAAACTTGTGGATTTTAGTGAACTTGTGGATTCTACTTTTGAATCTAGACAAACACTCATTCATATTCAAAGCTACAATTCTACTTTTTTAGGATGGAGGGAGTAATATACTTGATTTTTTTTTGAAATTGTAATATACTTTTTTTTGTTGAGAAAAGGGAGTAATATATTTGTGAGGAAGGGAGTACTTATTTTAGGAAGGAAAAAGTCTACTTTTCCACCCTCATTTTTTTACGAAAGTCTGATTTTTCTCCTTGAACATCAAAACTGGGTAAAACACCTCCCTAACATTTTGATCAGTGCGTTTTACCTCGCTGGAGCAATTTTGAAGAATTTGCCAAAATATATAGAAAAAGGACAAAACCTCCTTCAAAACTGCTTAAGGAAGATAAAATGTATGATTTAAAAATTTAAGGAAGATATTTTACCTAGTTTTTGACGAGAGGAAAATCAGACATTTGCAAAAAAAAAGAGGAAGAAAAAATGAACCTTTTTGTTCTTCCGTTCTAACTTGTAGTACAGTTTAACTTTTTGATATATGTATTTTGCTATGTATGTAAATAAATAATATATTTATATATATTATAAAATACATACATTGAAAAAAATCAAAGTAACTATAATTTAGAGCCGAGCAGTACTCATCGTTTCACTACTTTGAATCCCTATTAGTAGGCTCAGAATGCCGACCTCTTGGCAACTCAATCCGGCCCATGATGTGTTCCTTGCGTCCTTTTCTTCAGAAGGCCTTTTGGACCATATTTTCGTTTTTGGGCAGACTCCAAACAACGATGCTCCCAAGGCTGCACTCCGCGCCGATGGCGTCCAATGCGCCCAATGGTCCAATGCCCTCGCGCCAAGCAAGAGAAGCCACTCCGACGTGGACAAACCACAGACGTGGTGAGCATCGATTGGTCAGCACACGCGTCCGTCTCTTCGCGAGTTTTTTGCAGGCTTAAATCGCAGCACCACGGCGAGACCGAAACCCGATCAGCGATCCCTATCGTCACTGCTGTTTGATTCCTCCCCCTGCCCTGCTTCCAGAAGCTTCGCGGCTCCGCCATGCGTCCCGCCGTCGTCGCGGCGCTCCTCCTAGTGGCAGCGGCCGCCTCCCCGGCCGCCGCACTCTACTCCGCCGGCTCCCCCGTCCTCCAGCTCAACCCCAACAACTTCAAATCCAAGGTCTCGCCCGGCTCCCACCCCACCGCCCCTCAGCCGCCAGATCGGCGCGGCGCCTCCATTTTAAGGTTCTCTCTGAGCAGTGTGCCGCCTTTCGCCTTTGGTGCAGGTGCTGAACTCGAACGGCGTGGTGCTGGTTGAGTTCTTCGCGCCGTGGTGCGGGCACTGCAAGCAGCTGGCGCCCGCCTGGGAGAAGGCTGCCGGCGTGCTCAAGGGCGTCGCCACGGTCGCAGCGCTCGATGCCGATGCGCACCAGGCGCTCGCGCAGGTGAGTGTGCCTCCTCATTCGCCCTCTTGTTTCCCTGTAATTCGTCCATGGGCGTGCGAGTTGACCTGAATGTTCAATGGAGTGATTTCGGCATCACTTGCTGCGATTGTACGGTAGTTTGGTCGCATTAGGTGATAATTCCCTAGACCAATGTGCAGTGTAACACCAATACTTGGATTCCATATCCAGATGCTAAACCGGGGATGGGGACAGGTTTTATATTAATCTGTTCTGATCTTGAGCAGTGCAGTGCCACACTTATTAGGTGGTTCTGGCCTAGGAATAGTAAACTTACTGGTATTTAGTGCATCTAAATTATTGAATGTTTAGTATTTGGTTAAAGTTTAGCACCGTGCATAAGTTAGAAAATGCCATATTTGTTATGCATACGGAACTGTTGTATGACAATTAAGAGAGTGAAATATGGCGATTCTGCACAGAAAGTTATTTTAAGAGGGAGGGAGGGGTAAAATCCTTGTTCCATTACTATTAACGAAACCACCTTCTGTATAGTATAGGTTCCTTTATTTAAGCTATTGTAAATTAGCAGTTTGTGAGTGGTTTTCACTTTTGAGTTACTCTTAATTATGAACTTGCATGTTAAATTAGCAATTTGTTGATAAATCTGATGAAAATTTTGCATGGGTAGAATTTTATATTCGTTGGTGCATATGTTTAAGAATTTTTTTAATGTTTTGACGATAAATTATTGCTAATGTGACTCTAAAACACACATACAATGAAATAGCCATATCAAACTGATGGTCAGCTGCAATAGAGTTATCCTCCCTGTGGGACAGCAGAGAAGACAGACAAACTCAGGGTGAACAATATGATTGACACTAATTCTGGTAAAATGACCCCAGATTAGGATACCTAATTTTTATGCTGTGAGTCTGATAAGTTCTGTTTCACTTTCCCATACAGTCTTCGACTCATATAATGCGAAACTGAAAACCATAAATTTGATCTGACTTGCATAATTTTCATAGATCTGTACTTGCAAATTGCAAGGCTATCAGTTTAGTTGATTCTGAATGTTTTTTTTTTTTTTTTTTCCCAGGAATATGGTATCAGGGGATTTCCCACTATTAAGGTGTTTTCCCCTGGTAAACCTCCAGTCGATTATCAAGGAGCAAGAGATGTAAAGCCAATCGTAGAGTTTGCTCTGTCACAGGTTTGTTGCATCAAATGCTACTTAGATGGCCTTTATTTTTCTTCTTTTTGTTCATTGGATACATTTCAGTCAATTTTAGTATATAGGTTGTAGGTATGACACTATGACTTATGCAGTTACAGTATGCTTTTGCTGTCCCTTTTTACTGAACACATTTCATGCTTTGTCAGTATGCTTTTCAGAAACCATTTAGCTTCTGTGGCTTATAAGAATTACTTTGGATCTTAGTGTACTACGAAAACAACTGCTATATTTATAGGCTGAAGTAGTTTTGTGGTTGAGTTCTTGATTGCGATGTTTACACCTTTTAAACAAATGGCTGACCTAATTAATGCCTTGAACATTCAAAGTTCTTGTCTAGTAGGTGTTGAGGCAGTCAATGCATTCCTGTAATTTTCTGTGTGTTCTGCTGTTCACAGGTCAAGGCCTTTTTAAGGTAGTCTACGCTTTTCGCAAACCATTTAATTGCAGTAACTCATAAGAATGACTTTATATCTTAGCGTGCTATGAAAATAACTTATATCTTTCTATTGGATGAAAATAGTTTTGTGGGTAAATTCTTGATTGTCCTTTTCATGTCATTTTAAACAAATAGCTGTCCTAACCAATGCCTCAAACATATGAAATTCTTCTCTATTAGGCATTGAGACAGTCAATGCATTGCTCTAATTCTGTGTGTTCTGCTATTCGCAGGTCAAGTCCCTTCTTAGAGAGAGGTTGAGTGGTAAGGCATCAGCGGGGTCAAATGGCAAGACATCTGGAGGTTCAAGTGAGAAAAGTGAACCAAGTGCATCAGTAGAATTAAATTCACGAAACTTTGATGAACTCGTTGTCAAAAGCAAGGACCTTTGGATTGTGGAATTCTTTGCACCATGGTATGAAGCTTGCTGTACACGTACCGTTTATCATATAACTTGGGTTATTGTACATTCTTTGCTATCAGTTTTAACAAATAAAGGAGGATTACAAAAACTTGCAGTAAGTTGTGTAAAATTATGTAATCTCATACGAAGAGTATTCTTGGGCTTTCTCCTTAATTTTATGTTTATTTATCCTACCATTTTTCTGTTGTCATTGTATGTTCTACAATACTCTTCATTTATAGTGGGAGCTTCAGAAGTTTGACATTTACTTCTGTTCAGGTGTGGGCACTGCAAGAAATTGGCACCTGAATGGAAAAAGGCTGCAAAGAACTTGAAGGGCCAAGTGAAGCTAGGCCATGTTGATTGTGATGCTGAAAAGGTGTGTGTTTATTTGTTCTTTGAGCTTATGTCTTCTTTTGCTAATGACCTTTCTCATAGCCTACATTTTAGTGTTTCATGGGAATAATCACTGCCAATAGTCTAGGTTGCACCTTTCAATGTATTGCCATATTTATTAATCTGTTACCAAAAATTCCAGTTTATTCTCAAGCTGCTTTCTAGTGAACAATGGCTATAAAGCTATAAATTCTTAGTTTTAAACTTGCCTTGCCATTTTAGAGCCTTAGTCCCTGTTTGGACGTTGGAGTATTAAAAAACTACAGTATTTAGAACCTACTGTTTTAAAGACCACATACCATAGTATTTAGAAACTAAAGTTTTTCTCATTTTTAGGAAAAACCATGACGCTTGATGTGTTTGTCTGTTGTAGTATTTTTGCCAGCATTTTCAAATGGTGCTGCATAAACGTACAATATAAACTAACACGTTGCAAGAGTACATATGGATCTAAACTAACACGCTGCAAGAGTATACATATGGAGACTAGATTTAGGAGGCCAAGATCCGCATGGATATTGAAATATGAAACTGGTGTCCACATGTTTACTGTAGTCCGCTTGTAACAAAATAAAAGAAAAAAATGCCCAAGATAAAGGAGGCTATATTTAGGAGGCAAGATCTGCATCGATTGAAACATGAAAACTAGTATCTGCATGTTTACCTGAGTGAGCGAAAGGAAAATGCAACACGCGCCCTGGAAGCGAGTCACACGTGCCAACCTCTGTAAAAAATAAAGAGGTCCGAGGCGGAGTTTTCTAAACTCCAGAAAAACTGCAGTTTGTTAATGCTGTAGTTTGTAAAACTCTAAATTATTTACATCCAAACACCTTCTTTGTTTCAGATACCTAGGTATTTTACAAAACTGCAATATTTATCTAAAACTCCAAAAAAACTGAGCATCCAAACAGGGCCTTAGGTCTGCAATTGCAACTTGACACATTGCCAAGCTTCTATTCAAAAGCTATACACCATTTGATTGGTATCATCACATCCGGTCCACTTGTTTGGAATGCCACTTTCTCAAGATGTATGTCGAGAGACATGCTTTTTAGCATCTAAATTTATGTTGGCATAAGTTCAGGCAGTGTATGAGTACAGTTTTGAAGGTTGAATTCACACCTTTTAGAAGCATGTATGCTTTTCTGGCAGACTGACCTCTTTCCTCTTCTTTCCCGATTGCCACAGTGCAGATTATTATTTATAATTAACGATTACTCCCCTATTTTGCAGTCCTTGATGAGCAAGTACAAGGTGGAAGGTTTTCCAACTATTTTGGTATTTGGTGCTGATAAGGAGAGCCCATTCCCCTACCAGGGGGCTAGAGTTGCATCTGCTATTGAGTCTTTTGCATTGGAGCAGTTGGAAGCCAGCTCTGGCCCAGCTGAAGTTTCTGAGTTGACTGGCCCGGTAAGGCTAAACCGTCATGGTAGCTACAAAAATCTGACGATTGTTTAGTCCACCATTGATATTTGAGGTGACGATTTGGCTTCTGCAGGATGTCATGGAAGAGAAGTGCGCTTCTGCTGCCATTTGTTTTGTATCATTCCTTCCAGACATCCTTGATTCAAAGGCAGAAGGAAGAAACAAGTACCTTGAGCTTCTGCTCTCTGTTGCTGAGAAGTTCAAAAAGAGTCCATACAGGCAAGTGTCAGCTTAACTAATTAGCAGACCTTACCAAAATGTGTACGGCTCGTCACTTCCAAAGAAAGGAAAACCTCAAGAGTTTAACCGATACAACAGTTTCCTTTAGTAGTTTAGTAGCATTCCAAAAAGAAAAAATTGATATTGGCATTCAACAATAACAAGTGTGTATTTTAAATGCTAAGATATAGAGTTAAAACAAGATACTGAGTAACCTTGCGTGACCAAAATTTTAGTGTTGATATTTGAAACCATGAACTGTACAAGCATACTGCAACGCCCAGTGTTCTAGGTTTAGTTGGCCTCAACAAAAGCATGTTATGCAATGATTCGTCTTTTCTTTTGAACTACACATCCTGAGCCAGATACTTTATGCCTTTCAGTTTTGTCTGGACAGCTGCTGGCAAGCAAGCTAATCTCGAGAACCAGGTTGGAGTGGGTGGCTACGGCTATCCCGCCATGGTAGCTCTCAACGTGAAGAAAGGTGCATATGCTCCACTCCGTAGTGCCTTCCAGCGCGACGAAATCATGTGAGCTCTCTGGTCTTATTGATTATTATGCCTTCGCTTGTTGCATGTTGATTAGACAGATGAGTAACGGAAAGTTGTCTCGTGCAGCGAGTTTGTGAAGGAAGCAGGGCGTGGTGGAAAGGGAAATCTTCCTCTGAACGGTTCACCTACAGTAGTCGCTTCCGAGCCGTGGGACGGCAAAGATGGAGAGGTCATTGAAGAGGATGAATTCTCCCTTGACGAGCTCATGGGCGACAGCTCCTTAGTAAACGATGAGTTGTGATTCTGGAACTGATCTGCGTTTCGATTAGCCAGACTGTAAATTTGAGGAACTCTCTGTAAAACTCATTCCTGGATAATTTTCAGGTTTTGGGTGCTAGAATTGTTAAGGTTAAAGAGAACTGATGTGATAGGCACTTCTTTTACGTTCGTTTTTTTTTGTCCCTGAAATAAAGTCAGTTTGGACGTATCGGTTCGCACAACTAATGGGCCCCTTTAGAACATGCTCTGCTGCTCGCATTCGATAAGACCCAAACTCCCAGTCGCAGAGGAGACAAAGACGAAACATAGTGGAGCAGTGCTAGCATTTGGATAATTGGATGAGATCATGATGAGATCGGCATCCGCATAGGCATAGGCGCTACTGTTTCTCTTGACGAGCTGCAACTTGCTCAAAGCCGCGCTGAAACTCGGAAGAAGCTGGTGCTGATTTGCAGGCTTGCAGTGTTTGCCAAATTTCCCATGTTTTTTTACTGGAGCACTTTGCTAACGCAGATGTACCCGCTAGTAGGAAGCTAGTAAGCAGTAACCTACGCCTGTCAGCAACGCTAATCCACAACAAGAAATACATCCACCTGCAGCAGAGCCAAACTGCCACTTCATAGGGTATATCAATCATTGGGAGTTGGGACTCGACCGAGGAAAATCATTAAGGTGACACCAAATTGTCACGCCTGACGTCATGATTGACATCACGTTCGTGAACCAACTGAAATCGTACGCCGGGCAGAATGACAGATGATCGACCCCCCTTGGTTGTCAAGATCATGATCAATTCCAATTCCCAATTCCAGCCACTGCCAGTGGGCCAGAGGCAACAGCACCAGACTGCGCCGCCCGCACTGACACCGAACAGAACTCGGCTGCAGCTTCACCCCACCGAACCCCACGCGGCGTCGCTCCACCCGCCCTAAAAAATCGGCCAGTACAGGTAGGACCCAACCAAACCCACGAAGTCGCTCGCTCGGCCCAGCAGCGAGAGAGAGCATCGCCCCGCAATTCACCACCAGCGCGACGAGAGCATCGCAGCCGCAGTCGCCGAACCACCCACCCGCGGCGCCGAGGCCCTAGGCTAGGCGCGCTTACTTGCTTGCTCGCTCCCCCCGCCGCGCCCGCATGGCACCGAAGCGCCCGCCGGCGGCGGCGGCGGCCTCGGGGTCCGCGTCCGACGCGGAGGCGGACGCGGTCCACCACCAGCCGTCCTCCCCGTCCCCGTCCAATCCGCCGCCGCCCAACCCTAACCCTAAGTCCGCCGCCGCCGCCGCTGGCCCCGCCTCGGCGGCGGAGGACTCCACCGCGGCCGGATCCGACTCCGAGGCCGCCGCCTACGACTCCGACGCGGACCACCGCCCCCCGCCCCGCAAGGCGGCGGCGTCGCCCTCGTGCAAGCCCAGGAGCCCCAGGCCACGCTCCCGCTCCCCGGACGCCGCCTCCTACTCCGACGTCGCGGCCTCGGACGCCGACGCCGACGCCGACGCCGACGCCGACGCTGACGCTGATCCCGCCGCCGACTCCGCCGACGACGACGGCAACGCCTCCCCGCTCGCGCTCCGGCCCCCGCGCCCGTCCCGCGCCGACGCGGCCGCCATCAAGCCCCTCAGCTCGCGCCCCATGGATCCGCCGCGCCGCGCCATGGTGCCCTCTTTCTACGAGCCGCGCTCGAAGCGCCCCCGCAGCGCCGCCGTCCCGTCATCCGTGGAGCAGCTCAAGAGGCCGTCGCGGCTCTGGAGCCTCCGCGACGAGATCGTCATCCTGCGGGGCCTGGCCACGTACCGCGCCAAGCGTGGCGTCCTCCCCGGCTCCATGTACGACATTTCGAAGCTCCACAGCCACATCCAGAGCGAGCTCAGTGTTAAGGTAACCCCTACGCAGCTCAGTGACAAGGTGCGGCGTCTCAAGCAGAAGTTCAACCAGCTTTCGTCCCGTGCCAAGAACGGGCGGGATCCAGACTTTCCCACCCAGCATGAACAGAGTGTTTATGAGGTTGGCAAGAAGGTGTGGGGAGCAACTGCTAATGGTGGAGGGAGTACCGGTGGTGATGTGTATGAGTTTGGTGGTGGTGACAGCGAAGAGGAGCACGAGGTTGCTGAGAGTGATGACGACGTGGATAGTGGGCGGGATGAACGTGCCCGCAAGAACAGGAGGGTTATGCCAATCGCCATGGCAAATGGAAACGGGACTGGGTTTGGGGCTGTGAATGCCAATAGCAGAGGCAAGTTTGATATTGAGAAGGGAAAGGATGCTTATCCATACCTTTGGGAGACTGTAGAGGATCTGTCGAAGGAGCACCCCAATGGGGTAGCATTCAAGAAGGCCTTTGAGTTGATTGAAGGCCCCAAAGCGCGTGGGATGGAGGAAAAGCTGCGGAAATTCAGGCTGACAGCGATCAGGCACCAGCTGCGTCGTATGGAACTGATGAAGGAGACAGTGAAGATGGTGCTTGATGTGCTGGAGGGTTGACTGAGTAATGAATGATCTTCTGGTGGGTGAGTAGTGCAATGTTTAAAGGAGCAATCAGTGTCGTCTTTTGTTTCTAGATACAGTTTCTGTGGATGAATTACTTAACTTTCATGGACAAGGTGCACTTGTCTCGGTAAGAGTTTAGGTACAGAACAGGGAGTGAGAGTGATGGTGTTTCCCTTGTTCTTGGTGGATCATAGTATTTTCTGTCTCTTAGGCGCTAACTTCTGCGTTATATGGTATACAGTTTCTATGTTCAGTTAAGTTTGGTTTCATGCATCTGCGTTATGAAGGTTTTGTTCTATTTTACTCCTTTTGTGGTGCTTTTTTCTACTGTATCTACAAATTGGAATGCCATGCTTGGTGATCTGGCCGAATATCATGGTTTTAGGACCTACTGGATTTGGGTTGGTTTTGATATTGATGTATAATGTTCAGAACCCACTATATTTAGGTTGTTTGATGCCATAGGAGGATTAATTTTAGATGGTTTTGTAGTTGATGGTCAAAACCAAATAGGACAACAATAATCTCTCTGAAAAAGCATTTGTATCTTTTGCCAAAACCCATCCTGACAATGATCTCTCTGTGTTCTCCCACTACTTTTATGGATATATATGCATCTTGGTATTCTAGATGTTATTTGTACACATCCATGTGCATGTGCACCTCTGTAAATTGCCCTGAACTTTTGGCATATTGACATTCATAGAACTCGGTTAGGAATGAATTCCTTGTTGTGGCTCCTCTGTTC
Organism: Bothriochloa decipiens; assembly: GCA_023333625.1. NCBI lineage: Eukaryota > Viridiplantae > Streptophyta > Magnoliopsida > Poales > Poaceae > Bothriochloa > Bothriochloa decipiens. The sequence continues at coordinate 23,349,185 of CM041631.1, read as the reverse complement.
TGTCTGAATCTGCTGGTTTTTTACGTTTAGGCATTTGAGCTAATTGTGATGTGAAAACCAGGATGTATTTTAGCTCTGTTTTTTAAATACAGTACATGGCATTTTGGACTTCGAACTAATTGAGAAAGTACTAATTGAGAAAGTCAGGATGTATTTTGTTTTCTTGCTTAGCTTTTGACCTCAAGCTCTTTATTTGCTTTCATATTTCTGGCGATCATGATGCGAATGAGAGAGTCAAGGTCATTGTCTATCATGAAGTGCTCTTATTATTCAGCAGCTTAACGCCAGTGTTGATTTTAGTTTTTGGTCCATACGTTGTAAAGTTTGCTGACGCATATGGTTCCAAACTTAGCATCTTGTATCGTGATATGATAATAAACAAGTCAATCTGACACTTAGCAAGTACTATCCGGGTTCAGGATGAGTCCAAATCGAACAATGAAGTGAAGTTTGTCGTTTGATCACTTCACCATCTTTTGTCTTCCATGATTGATGCTGTCCACAGTTACGTTGGGTTGCTGATTGCTGTAATTACTGTGGCCCAAATGCACTCCTGTGAACAGGACCACACTTGAGTTACTGATCATTGCTTAATTACGGGGGTTTAGATTTTGATGTGACCTTTTTTGTTTACCTCTAGTCGATGTGGTATTGTGATTGCTCGATACGAGTCTCTGTATCATCAGTTTGTGGATCAAACTGTTTAACAAGATGTGCTCATCGCCTCAAGGGCACAGTAACAGTACAGTACATGTGAAATGATCTTGGTTCATCACAACGCGGTAAAAGATTTCAAGCAAAAGCTAGCATAGGAGCATCGATCAGCTATCCACCCAAGGCCAACCCATCTGGAAAATCCATGGGAATCAGGCCGCAGACGTACGATGCATCTTGGAGCTATCTTGGGCCGAAAATCCAATCTGCCCTTGCTGTTCTGACAAGGCAGGCATGCAGCATAATGCACTGATGCAAAACGAGGTCCGCCGCTGGCTGAGAAGCTGATGGCGTCGTGAAGGATGGACAAAAGCCCAAAACATGCCATACCGTTTTAGCTGTGCTTTTTGTTAACGATTAACCATGCGACATTCATTGGTTACCAAACTCCTAGTGATAGAACAGATCGTCTGGTTAGTTTTTCGGCAAAACTTCACATTGTCAATCTAATGGAACTGGTTATTTTGAAATTCTGTGCACTGCGCAGTTTCACTTCATCAAACAGGTACGCCAATGAAATCCACAAGCATAGAAAGTAAGAAGAAACTATCTTCTAGGGTACAAACTTAATTGGATTCTTGGAATCAGAATATAAGTAGTCTATAATTCAAGCTCCGGAGCTCAACGAAACCACGTGCTTTGCAAGTACGAAGATACAGATCTTCCATGAACACTCAAGTAATAATATCCAACATTTGCCTTGCAAAAACAATTAAGCAGTAAATGCAGAAAAGTCAAGATTTCATTTTCTGAACAGGGACACATTGCATTCCATAAGAAACAGTTATGTCAAACAATGAGATGGTGCACAAGAATAGTGCATCACGTGACACTAGAGGCTAAATGAATATGAACAAAGCCCCACGCCACTCAACCAGCTGTTATCACTGTTATTGAATAAATCCATCAAAGCTTAACAGTATGTTTCATTTCAAGATGACCATTGAGCATCCCTTGAGAACAGATGAAGACTAGTATTGCTTTGTCGGGTCGGAAAATATCAATCGGGAAGAGGGCCAAGTCGGGGATTCATGTAAGATTGCCTGCAGGATCAACACAGACACACACATTTCAGCGAGAGGTCCAGGGATCATGGATCAGTGGATTCTGCATTAGCACTTTGCAGTGAATTATCATTGGTAGCGCCATGACGATCACCACCCTCTCGCGAAGCAGCCATAAGCTCGTCAAACTGCAGAATGACAGAACATAACCTTCGCATCACCTCTGAAGTAGTTGAACAAATCAGATCTTGCAGTGAACTTCGAAATAGAAGCCGCTTCCATCTGTAAGCATGTAAGGGGTCCACAGCTCGTGGGTTTGCAGAAGGGTGCTTCTTTTGGACATGCTTGCAGAGCTCTCTGTATGTGCCCATGTATGAACAGCCATCTTCCATGCAGCTCCTCCGCTTGTGATTCAGCTGCTTCCGAGCAGGCTCAACCAAGGTATATCCCTTGACCTCACCACGGCAAAGGGGACAGGCAAGCTCTATTGCATCTGGGTCCTCAGAGGCGTCTTTTCTGCATGACTCCACAAGCTGACTAAGACAATTTGAGTGCTGATAGTTGGAAGCACAAATATATGGACGACAGCCATTGCCATGTGATGCACAGAGTAGAAGAACAGCATTGTGTGGAAATTCCATGCATACTGGACAAGTTGCATCTTTCCAAGCACATTTCTCTACCGCTGCAAATGGTATCTCCTTGCTTGAAACCTTTTTGAATCTGGAACTGCTGTGGGGTTTCCTGTGATGTGATGATCTAAGCTGATGAGATGAACTTCTATTGTTCCTCGTATACTTGGTCATCCTGAAAGGACTGTAAGATGTACTAGTAAGTTCGATGCCATGAAGTCTATTAAAAGAAATTCACATTGTTCATATTACAACTAAAAACTGAAGGAACATGGATGATAGTATGACACTATGATCGCCAGCACAAGGACAGTTATAGTTTGCTTAATTATTCTCTGACCTATCACATAGTCAAGAATCACAAAGTAGTAGAGACTAAACTCATTTACTTTGTCATATCCTGATCACTATTCTATAAGCATGGGAAACACAAGTTGAACATTGACACTACATCATTCATAGAGAATATATATTTGTCCATCAAATTACCAAACAGTTCAAACATTTACAGGTTACAGAAATGTCTGGTTTTGATCAGAAACTCAGTGGAGACTGTTACTGCCAACTTTGAAGTTTGAACCTCTTGTTTGGGTTCAGGACAAGTTAAAGTTTCAGAGGAAAACAGATGTATTTGGCATGTATATAACAGAGATGTATAATTATCATCACAGAGATTGCAAAGGTCCATCTTTGATATTCCTAGCAACCCCAGATAATAGACAACTGGGATATTCATGGTTGCTACTAGAAAAAAAAAATGGCATCAGAACAAATTTAGGGTGGAGAGTAATTTCCATCACATTCTCACCATGTGAGTATGCCTAAGTTGGACCTCTACTCAAATGTAGCAACTTAAAATAACTTTAGCGTGATTGCAGAAAAAATGGATTTTACATGAAACATGCAAAGATATATGTATCACTCATAAGCGTTCTGTCAACCCAAATCCCAGCACACAGGCATATGTGTACATGTGGAACATTGTGTCTGAGATCCCTGAAATCTTCTTTATACTAACCAAGCATTCTACAAAATGTTATCAGAACAGGAAACCAGGCGCTGAGATTCCTAAGATCTTATTTATACTAACCAAGCATTCAATAAAATGTTATCAGAACAGGAAACCAGGCATCGTGTGGACCAGAGGCGGACCCAGCAAAGGGACACGGATGTACATCCGATAATTTTTTTTCAAAAAGTACGAAGTTAGGAGGCACCATCAAATAGCCAAAAGCCAAAGAACCTTAGGTTAGGGTTTGGCGTGCTCGGCTTCGCACAGCAGGAAGGGAAGAGAAGGGGCGGGAATACCTGGTGGGTGCTCGTCGCCGGCGAAGAGGCCAGCGAAGGCCTCAGCGCCTGGCGTTGGGGGCGGCGGCGGCGGCCACACCAGTCGTCGGAGCGCGAGAGGGGCGAGACCGCGAGAGGCAGAGAAACAAACGCGGCAGGCGGGTTGCTCGTGCGGAAGGGAAAAGGAAAATGCGGCGGACGGAAGGCCCAGTCTGGGCTTGTTCGGCCCGCGGAGAGCGCGCATGCGGGCCTCCTGGTCCTGGGCCGTTCTTTTTCACACATCTGTTGCAAAGATTTTCTCTCTCCTTTTCTTGATTTAATATATTTATTCTTCTCGATTTTTATACCTATTCTTTCTACTGCTCACAGCGAAGCGCGTGCCGACCAGTCGATCCAATGCTCTTCGTTTGGACGGTCTCAACAAAAGTTTTATGAGGGATTCATTAGCCTTGATAGACTTTATAGTTTATATAGGTATCGTTGAATCAACGTTTTATTAGGAGAGATAAAAAAATAAGATGAAACTCTATTAAAATGATTACTAGCTCTATGGCCTCATAAAATTAAATGTCTACGAAGCACTAAAAATAAACTATGTATTCAAAATAGATATTTTAGCTAAGTTTCATTGTACATATTATGACAATATTAGAAACAACACGAAACTTTTAATGGTCTTAGTGGGTCCGTGGGTTCGCATTTTGGGCATGCAAGCACACCTACAAGGCTACAACACAATGCAAATGTCCTAGTATTTATTATACCATCTCGATGCAAGCACACCTACAACACAATGCAATGTCCTAGTATTTACTATACCATCTCTCCTATAATTCTTAAGTGGATTATGAAAATATATTGAAACTTTCATCATGAAAACAACAAAAATATTTTGAATACTTTGCTCAAAGATGTGTCGGTATGCTGTGGTCGTGCTTGGGCCGAAGCAATGACTTGTCATGTCATACCGGAATGGCCTCATGTCCCACGATTTAAACCCACAACTTCAGTCCCCTCACAGTTCTCCTTACCACCTAACCTTTCACTTCACTATTTTTGTTGGACAAAACTTTGGATAATTGATTAGTCATCTAAGTGATTTAAAATGAAAACTTAGACAACTATAAAGGCGTAAAACGTTCCCCATAGTATAATGAACTATCCTAGAGATCTTACCACAAATAGAAATTTCTTCGTCTTTTTTGAAAGAGAAAGTTATCCAGCATTTTGTATTAATAAGAAGAGAATAGAATTGCAATCTTACATACATGAGAGGTGATGTCTCATATAGCAGACCGCCATATTTTTTTTTGAAAGAACTGGTGGGGCGGAGGCCTCCTGTTGGGATTTATTATAACAAGAAAGCAAAGGTACAAAAAGTCTTAGAGGTCTTACAGAGAAAAATTAAGAAACAAAGAAAGAAATTTAAAGATAACATTCACTGTAGTCAAAACATGCTCCCAGGGTATCCACGTTGCTCGAAAAAATTTTGGCCCTTGGATTCTTGATCTAACGGTGCTACTGCCTCCTCTAATGCATATATATATACCGATCCAAACCCTAGTTCCTCCATCATCTGTCCAGCACGAGACACCTCCCTCGCCTCCTCTCCCTTCCTCCCTCTCTTTCTCTCCCTCTGCGGCGGCGGCCATGGTGTGGCGGAGCCGGCGCGGCCAGGCGCGGCGCAGCTCTGCGGCGGCAGCCAGGCGCGGCGGCGTGGCGGCGCGGCTGTGCGGCGGTGGCCACGACGGGGCGGAGCGCGGCTAGGCGTGGGCGCGGCTCTGCGGCGGCGCGGTTGTGCAGCGGTGGCCACGGCGAGGCGGAGCGCGGCCAGGCACTGGCGCAGCTCTGCGACGACGGCCAGGCGTGGCGGAGCGGCTGTGCGGCGGCGGCCATGGTGGGCGGTGGCGGTGGCATGGAGAGAGCGCGGCCAGGCACGGAGGCCGTCGGCGTGCCGTGCGCGAGCAAGCCCCACGCCGCGGCTCAAGCATGGCCGTCCGGCGAGGGCTCTGGCGCGAGTACGCCCAGTGAAGGCAGCCGTTCTCTCCCTTGTTCCTCTCCTTCGCTCGCCGGCGTCGGGGTCAACCATCGGTTTGGAAAACTTTCCTAGGTCAATCTGGGGCCTCCGTTACCGAATCCAGCCTTGAATGGGTTGGCTGGCTGCGTCGTCGCCCTGGCTGCTGGCCTTTGGCTGTTCCGGTCTGGCTGGCTGCGTCGTCGCCCTGGCTGCTGGCCTTTGGCTATTCCGGTCGGGCTGGCTGCTCTGTCGTGCCGTGGCGGGCTGGGACAGCCGGCCGGGCGGCTGGCTACTTCGTGTGTGTGTTTCCTCATCATGTTGCGCTCCCATTCTGCTGTGGTGAGCTCCTAATTTCTAATGAATGAATACAGGAATTTGAGATGTTGATTTCGGATCTAGGATTAGGGTTACCCTTGCTGTCATTAATGTTGTCCTTGCTGTTGTGTCTTATGTGTTTGTGCCATGTCTGAGGCGGAGGAGCAGGTGGTTGCTCTGCTGCTTGAGCTCATCCGCCCTTCCATTGCTTGTGCTCTGATGAGGTGTTCTTCTCCATTCCACCCTCTTCTAATTATTCTTGTGGTTGGTTCTCACGTATACAGCTCTCTGACACTTGATGCAACGCTTGATGGCAGTAGACGCCCTTTGGAGCTGTCAAGGATATCGGTGAAACTAAATGGAATTCAGCTGTTGACTTATGCTCTGAATGATATATTGGTGCGACATCCTTTTCCAGCAAGTGTGTTACGCTTATAAATTCATTGAGGATGGAGACTGCACAGGCGCTGGTCCTGTGTGTATGATAATATGAAATTACTTTGATAATGCTTGAGTTATTTTTTACCGTATTCTTGTGTATGAAAGTTACTTTGATAATGCTTAAGTTTTCTTACCATATTCTTAATGTTTTTGGTTAGTTTTGGGGAGAATTGCTATGCACATGTTACTAAAAAAAACTCTGATTATACATGATGAAAATAATTATCTGTTGGCCTTCTTGATTGATCTCTATCACTATCTTCTGTAGCTTGGGGCTAAAGAGTAAAGACGCATCAGGTTCCATCATTTGGAAACAGGATGGTGGTAGATGATTTCCCTCAGCAAAGTGATAATCTTGAAACGAAAGGCGTGTGCTTCTCTCCATTAATTCCATTTACATGTCGCAGCTGTTTTAGACATTAGGCCTTCTATTCAATGTGTGTGCTGCCTTGTTTATTAGGCTAACTATGGATTAAGTAATGGAAACAAATACCTTTATTTCATTAAGCAGATAGAACCCGCTATATTCATTCATTATCAACATTATTCAATTTTCCATATAGAACTGTGGCAACTACCCAGCGCGCATGGACGCGCTTAAATCACTAGTAAAGAAAATAAGGTAAACTAAAAAGAGTACAACAAATTTTGGATCCATAAGTCAAAAGTAACAGACAATTTTGTTGTCGCTCTCAGAGAAAGGATCCTCATCTCCTTTCTGAAGATATCATGAGCTGAATCAATGCTTGGTTATATGAGAAACTTCTTCATCATTCGTTCATTATTTGCTCCAGTAGCAATTCGTAAAACATTTTTGCACACATATGCATTGTGCACACTCGGCTCCTGTCTAGTAAGCGCGCCTCCCAATAAATGGCTATTCAGTGCCATCCAACCCAGGACACCGCTCTTCAAGAACCCCTGCCCTAACTTTGCATTGGTAGCTCCCCTTCATCACTTCAAATTCAAGAACCCCAGTCCTTGTGCTACCCTCTTGAAGCTTCATTCTCTTCTCGCCTCTGCTCCATCTCATAGCTCCATCCGTGATGCCTAGCTTTTCTTTTATCTCCTGGTGAGGCCAGCTAGTCTTGTGTTTCTGGAATTGAGAGCAGCGTACCAAGCTGAAGGTTAGGTTAAGGGGGTTGTTGTCTGGTTCAAGGTCACCAGTCGCCACAGCAGGCAAAGCCCATTTCGCTTAGCATGAAGCATGGGTGTATCGATCTATTGGTGATCTCGGACCAGGCTTCAATCCCTTTAAATACCATCTGCATATACTTCTCTAATCAGCTGTTCTAATCAGCTTTGTTCAAGCAATTTGCCTCTGGGTAAACCATCCGTTTGTTTGTTTGTTCTTTTGTTTCCACTTCATTAATTGTTAGAAAAAGAACAGGAGTTTCTTGAGGTGGATTTGCCTGACAAGTTTTATGCTCTCATGTTTTAGTATATATACATGCAAGTACGATTGTGAACTTCTCGCGGCTGGCTCTGAACGAATTTATGAATCATTGTCATGCAAGCAGTCAAGCACCGTATCTCAGCGTTTGCATTTCCCTGTCTTTTGCATACCGCATTTGAATATGCAGTAGTGCATTTTTCTTCTTGGAAGAGAGCATCAATCAGAGAATGCATGTATGGTAATAACGTACATAATCATATTTTATTCATTTCTTAATGCGTATTGACATTGTTACTGAATACGCAAGCTAATATAGCACTTTGCCACCCTAGAACGACGAGATTTGAATTGAAGAGCGAAATTGAAGCATTTAATATAAGCACATCTGGCCAGACAGAGAAATAGCTAGGCTCATTACTTCGCTCACGTGGTCGTCATGTGAAAGATCCATGCCACTCGCCATTGTTACCGTGCATTTGTTTTTTGATGGAACTGGAGGGGTTTGCACCCCTACAGGAGTTTTATTGAATGTTACCGTGCATTTGTCTTCCAATATGATTGCAAATTTTAAGGGAAAATTAGGACATGTTCAGCTCGAAGCCAGAGGAGCTCTCACCTGGGACAGACATCATCCACCACAGGCGCGTCTAGCCAGTTTGGACGTCTGATCTGATGAGGCCATGATCATTGGCTGATGTGTGAGAGCAAATAAAGCTGCCTAGCAGGATCCGAACCAGACATCAGGTAGATATATTTTTTATGTGCTAAAAAAGAAGATCATGTATAACCATTTTTTTTTTCTGATTCATTCATCTACACGTTGGCTTTACTGACACGTACGGCATTTCGTGACCCTGGCAAAAGCACATGACGTGCTTGGACATATTGACGTTCTTCCATACTTGTACTGTTGATTTATTGAACGGACAGTGGAGTGATGTATATGTCTGTCCTTGCTCGATGAAAATGGTTTCAATAGATGTGAATCGTACTGCTCGTCCGATATTTACATGGTTCTCTCTTTCTCTCTATATTTTCACAAATAATTACTTTAGGGGAAAAAGTCACTTCTAAGAAAATGCGAGCACTTGTCAGCTAAGGATTTAAACTCCGCCACAAGGAACCGAACAAGCTATGCTCAGTTCACACCCTAAGACTTGTTTATTGATCTCGTCACGAGGAATGAAATGGTGTATAGACAAAATTGGTAAATTGATAGCGGATATTCTATAAATAGAAGTTATCTCATCATATTTTAGAAAGTCCAGAGATCGAAATAATAATAATGATTAATTATGTTTTGGGCTGCGTCACGAAATGCCGTACGTGTCAACGTGCACAAGCCTAATTAGCCCCCATACCACGTGCTGATAAACAACCCAAACCATCTCCAAATTAGCCTTTTGCTTTTCTTTTAGACAAAATTAGCCTTTTGCTGGATCGTAGAGTTACTTCCCGCACTGGGCCTTTGTGGGCTGACCCGAGCGTCGGCCCTCCCCCGTGGGCCGAGTGGGCCGAGTGTTGGCCCAAGAACTGCTCTTGTATAAACCATTAGAAAATGTCCACTTTTCCTCCCCTAAGTTTTATGAGAAACTTCGTTTTCCTCCGTAAACTCTAAAACCAAGTAAATCACCTCCTCAACTTTTTAAACCACATGCGGTTTACCTCGCTAGATCAGCTTGGAAGACGGTTTTGCCTTTTTTTCTTTTTTATTTATTATGGTTGAATCATTGAAAAACATAGTAAATTATAGAAAAATCATAAAATAGAAAATTTAATTTCATTAGACTCCACACGAGTACATTGAATATATAGTATGATATACTTTGTAGTACAAAGTTTCTGCTGTTGATTTAGACCTATATTTTTTTTAATTTATTAGAATAATTTGTAAATGTAGTTTCTATGGTCCAATTATAGTGAAATATATATGGTGGCTAAATTATTGCATGCTTGAACTACAGTAAAAAAATCATACTGATTGGATCATGTATAACTTAGTTATATAATTATTTAGATTTAACATACTCATTGGATCATGAATAAACCCTAAATAAATATACAAAACTACGACTTTCTAGCTTGCCATTTTTCCAGGGTCCCTTCATGTTGTAATATATTTGATAAGCTTTTGATATGACTCTATGTTGAGCAAAAAGTTATGTATGTATAAGTATAACCAGAGACCTGGACATGATCTACAATCTTATATAGTTCGCCACCTTTTTTATTTCAAGTTATCTTGGTATAAATAATTAGATACAGGAATAAATATTCGGACATATTCAGAACTAAGATGCCTTCATCAAACCATAAATCGGCATTGCAAAGTTGTATATCTAGTGAGATTTACCCTTTCAATATGGATTTTGTTCCCATATGAAAAAATATGGTTTTTTTTAAGATGTTTCGTGCTAAACAAGATCTCGCCAATTAAAATTTGTCATTCAAAATGGCGACATACTATATAGCTTGGATATGCAAAACAAGATAAGATTAATTTTGCAAAACAATTAATTTTGCATAAAGTGAATTACAAAGTATATTTTAATGTGGTTTTTAAAAAAGATAAGATGATGCTAGTTTGGCGTAAAGAATTTTTGAATATCTCGCATTTTAGGCAAAATGTACTGGTGGGGCTAGCATGTGCTACGTATACAATATATTACTGTGCCCTCCTTAGTCCGTACACTCTGCTCCGCTAGTAATCCAAATCCTGCCGCACTGCACCAGACTGGCAATCGCACAGGATCGGATCCTGCTCCTGCGCGGACACACCAAACCCCGGCCAAGAAGCCAAGATCCAAAGCCCGCACGCATTCCCAGCACCTGCCAGTCTGCCACTGCAGAGCTCGCGGTGTCCAGCTCCAGCCTCGCTCTCCACTTTCGCCGGCAGCCGCCCGACGAATTACCACCGATCAGCCCGGAGGCAGCGCCAGCGTCCGTCCGGTCGCCGCTCACTCACTCAGGCGACCGGCACCCGACGACAGCCATGCGGGCAGCAGCGGCGTCCCTACTACCAGTCCTCGTCGTCCTCCTGTCCGGCGTGCCCAATGCAGTGTCCAAGTCGACGCTCGAGTCCTGCGCCTCCTCGACCGCCTGCCCGGCGCTGCTCTCCTACACGCTCTACGCGGACCTGAAGCTGTCGGAGCTGGCGGCGCTGTTCGCCGCCGACCCGCTGGCCATCCTGGCCGCCAATGCCATCGACTTCGCGGTCCCAGACCCCGCCGACCGCATCCTCCCGGCGGGCCTCCCGCTGCGCGTGCCGGTGCCGTGCGCCTGCTCCGACGGCATCCGCAGGGCCACCTCCGTCCGGTACGTGGCGCGGGCGGGCGACACGCTGGCGTCCGTCGCGGGCACCGTCTACGGCGGGCTCACCACGCCCGACTGGATCCGCGACTCCAACGGCATGCTGGAGCAGGACGCCGCGCTCGACGCCGGGACCACGCTGTTCGTGCCGCTGCACTGCGCCTGCTTCGGCGGCGTAGACAGCGGCGCCCCGGCGGTGTTCCTGACGTACGTGGTGGCCGAGGGCGACACGGTGCCGGCCATCGCGCGGAGGTTCCGCACCACGGGTAACGACCTCATGAGCGTCAACGACATGGCCACCGCCGACGTCGCCGCCGGGGACATCGTCGTCGTTCCGCTGCCAGGTGAGCGAGCTTTCTTGGATCTGGTTTTTGGCATTTGCTGGCCTGGACCGTTGCTCGGCCTCAGATGTACTCCCCTGCACAATCACTCTCAGTCCGTCACTCGCGTGCGTGGTCGGTTGGTTAGATCGGACGCTTGCCGACAAATTTGGTTGGTAAAATTTGCTCGCGTAGCACTGCAGCCAGTGCTACCAGTAGCTGTCTAGCTGATCACTTACCTGAAGTAGCAAGCAGAATTTTCACGCCGTTGTCGAAGGTCTTTGCAGTTGATGTGTCGCTTGGTCGCGTAACATTTCTGCAGTAGTTTCAGTAAAAGCCAGGCTGGCCGGGCAAGTTTGTATATTTGGCTTTAGTGTTTTTCTTTGCACATGACAAGGGGATGGAAAGGGGTGAAGCATGCAGCACGAGAGCACGGCGCATTTCACGATTAAGAATGTGCCAAGTTGCCGCTGCGCCAAAAGTGTTGAGTTGGTGCTCTGTTTGGATGACTTCAAATATTGTCCAGTAGCAACATAGTGCGCTCCATGTGTGCCGCTTCATCTACTTTTACTGACACGCGTGTGCTCTTCAACTTCATCTACTGTTTCAGCATGCGCCTCGTCGTTCCCGGCGTTCACGTCGGACGCCGGCCTGGCCGTGGCCAACGGGACGTACGCGATCACCGCCAACCGCTGCGTCCAATGCAGCTGCGGCCCTGGCAGCCTGGAGTGAGTTGGCGCCGGCGCCGGCGCCTCCTCGCCTTTCTCTGCTCTGCATCCTCAGCTGCGCCTCTGACTCTGCCGTTGCTCGTCGTTGCAGCTTGTTCTGCGTGCCGGCGCCGCTGGCGGACTCGACGTGCTCCAGCATGCAGTGCGGCAACAGCAGCATGATGCTCGGCAACTTCACCCTCCAGATGACCAGCGCCGGCTGCAGCGTCACCTCCTGCACCTACGGCGGATACGTCAACGGGACCGTCCTCGCCACGTGAGCATGCATTGTCCCAACCCAAATTCACGATTTGCCCAATTTCATCTCGTGTATGATTTGAGGTTTGAGGGGGGAACACTTTTTCACCAACAATTGATCTTTCTTTGCATCTCGCAGATTAACCACGTCACTGAAGCCCCAGTGCCCAGGCCCGCACGAGTTCCCTCCGCTGATGCCGCCGCCGACGTCGTCGTTCTTCGAGACGTACCTGGGCCCGGCACCGACGCCGATGGCATCTGAAGGAGGCATTGGCCCGCAGATCGCTGGCATGGCGCCGACAAGCAGCCCGCCGGTGAGTTCAGGCGGTCCTTCGATGGCAGGTTCACATGGCAGTGACGGTCTTGCACTGGTCGCTCTCTGCCTCGTCGCCGGTTTGCTGTGGTAGATGGGCTGTGAGAGAATAATCGAGCAGCAAGTGTCCAGAAGGAATTCTTTTATACAGCGAACTCATGCCAATATGGAGCAGTATTTATCTAGGAGGGTGACAATGGTCGTGTCAACTGTTAAGTGTCAAGTGATGCGGGATTACGTGGCAGCTATTAGCGGACGAGAACGAGACGAGACATTTCAAAAATCAGATCGTTCCTTACGATCTTAATCAGTTTTTACGAGGGATTATGATAGAAGGGATGGATGACATTTGTATACACCATCAGATGGCGTCAGTCTCCCATGTACAGCTCCCTTGCATTTGCGTGCTACCGCATTTCTCATTTCTTGACAGAGCTCAAGCTCCAGGCTGGCCCGTGTCATCCACCGGCTTATCTCAACATCTACCCCCACCGTGCGTCCTGTGGGCACGGGGCCACGGCTCGGCCGCCCCGATTGCATGAGGTGACGAGGAGACAAAAGACACCGCAGACTCAATTGCAGGGGGGGGGGGGGGGGGCCCCCCCCCCCCTCCCCCCCCCCCCCCCCCCTCCCCCCCCCCCCGCTGATCTTCTTCCCCCCGGTGCCCCTGCGGCCCCTCGCCGCGGCCGCGGCGCCCCCCTCTTCCTCATTCCCCCGCCCTACTCCCGCCGCTGTCATGGCTACATTCGCCCCCGCCGCCTGCCTATACCCATCCGGCCGTCCTGCCCCGCCAGGCTCGGCGCCGCCGCCGCCGCCGATCCGCCACCGCCGCCAGGCCAGCCAACGCGGGTTCTACAGCCGGGGAGAGGATGGAGGCACTGGGGGACGTCGCCGGAACCCTAACCTCCGCCGCCGCCGCCACCTCAGGGACCTCGCCGGAACCCTAATCTCAGGGACCTCGCCGGAATGGTGACCTCCGGCACCGCCGCCGCCGCCTCGTCCACCACCCCGGCGGCGGCGCCCTCGTCGCCGCCTCGTCCACCGCCCCGGCCGTGGAGCCCTCGCCGCCGGCCACTCCACCGGCCACCCCTGCCCCCTCCTGCCTCCTTCTTCCTCAGGCGCGGCCGCGTGCGCCAGTAATCATACAGGCGTGCGTGCGCCAAATAGCGTTCGTGCTCAACTAGGGGCATGGAGAGGAGCAACACTGCGAGCTCATCAGCTTGGCCCAGGAGGCCGGGAGGATCCATGACACTATGCTGAGTTCCCGTGCTCGCCTACATATGAGACGAATCACGAATGAGTAACCATGTCCAGGAGGACGAACCCGTTGAGACGTCTAGTGTATTCCGGATCATCTGAGATGAGGGAAACATTCTCCCTCTCCTCCGGAAACCACCCAACATCACTACATGTTCGCAGCCAAATATTGACGTAAATCGGTTCAACGTGTTCCAGTTCGTCTGTGTTCGTGTTAGAATGAGGGACTGAAAACGGCGAGCAGGGCGGTGTAAAAAAGCATCAAATTTCTTTCAAAATATCCAGTCATTTCTCAAACTCACAGTCAAACATACAAACCAAATGCCGAGATATCCATGACCCAAATAAGTGGATAAATGTTCCCTAAGAACATAGCGGGACACCATAAACAATCACACACGGCAAAAAAACACTTCCCAGTCTAAAGGACAAAAAATGAGATACCTGATTTCTATTGAGAATAAGCGAGTTTCAAAAATTAAAATACCCAAGATAACTGGTGGCATGAACATCGAGACGCAAGAATCAAAAGAAACAATAAGAAACAACTCTTAGACAAACTTCACACTGGACATGTCTGGTGTGCCAACCAAACTTGTTCACGAAACAGGGTAGTGAAAACCACCGAAAGCCTCAGTTACTACATTGGACAACCGCAACCTGCATGCTTTTCTGTCGCGGGCTGAGGCGGTCCAACCTACTAGAAAATGCGTGCCGCTCTCAGAAACCGCAAAATCCCACAAACTCATACGACTTCCTTAGTGTGTGACTCCTTTCTGTCACCACCACCTCTGCTAGGTCACACAGACTACTCGTTGGCCATTCCACTAGTGCCTATGGCCAAGGTGCTAGTTGTGGCGCCAATGCTGGTGAGAGAGAAGCCCACCGATGCCCCCCCTCCAAGCCCGCCAATGCCCCCATCCCCCACCGTGTTGGCCAAGAAGTCATTGTCTTCATCCAAGGACAAGAAGAGGAAGAGAAAGGGCCTATCGGACCCTGCTCCAACCGCTAAGGCTCCCGTCACTAACATGGTTTAGAAGATCAGTGAAGGAGGTTGCACCATCCACATGGTTTAGAAGAACCCTAAGATAGTAACACTCTCCTTTGGCTAGATTGACACATACAACTCTTCTGATATATCTTAAATGCTTTATTTGGGCCCTCCTAATCCATGTTTTTCCTTGTGAGTTCCACTTATAGTACTCAAGAAAGTCCCAATACAATATACCATGGGCATGCTCAGATGTGCTATTCTTCTCGAAGTAAGATGTAAGCATCGACCTTTCAAAACCTAGACAATTAAGCACTCATCGAACACGCTCACGAGATTAATGCCAAAGGGGGAGAAATATTGGGTAGTAAGGCATGACCCATCTGTTGTCGAGGGCATGCCCATGAACTTTTTTCTTTCTACTATCATCACATCGTCTATAAACTAGGTACAAATCCTTGCCCTATAATTAATGTGGCATCACATAAGGGTCATCTATAATGGTCCTTGAATGATTCATGACCCTTTGTGAATGGGTAATTGTGATTAAGTGCTCCACAAGGGCCATGCATCATATGCTCTGCAACTAATTTATACAAGTCTAGATACTTCTTGTTTGGGAGCTCAACTGAGATGAGAAGGTCATATTACTCTAGGCATGTGATCTTGTACTTCATCTCCGTTATTAGCAAAAAAATATGCATGCAGTAGACCCCACTTTTGGATCTCCACAACATACACGTTTGTGCAAACCTTTCTGAGGACATCACTTTTTAGCAACTTGTGCTAAGTACTTCCAGTTTTTCCCAAAACCCGATCAATAAAATCTGGACTTTGTGATGTTTTTTAGGGCCTCAAGTGTGACCCTAGATCTAGTGGTGTCATTGTCATCGTTGCTACCTCTCACATGACAGCACACTTAGTCGATGGATCCAGAGCATTGTAGACCCTCGTCTTCATGTCATCTGCAGCTATCACCATGGCATTGTTGTACGGGTTGCTGAAAGTGCATCTAGCCCTTTAGTGGGGTTTGGTGAATTGATTGACAATATAATTAAAAGTCTAATGATTTTGCTAAGTGTTGAACAGGAAATTGTTTATCTAACAAGTACTTTATTAAAGTGTTTAAAGCCAAAATGACATGTCATTGTTGTATAAACAATCTAGTTCAAGCAAAAGACAACAGTGCAAATGGAATTCATGCAAAGGCTTATCTATTGTGAGATCTCTATGATTCATGTGAAAGCAAGCATGTTGGGAATTGAAAAATGAGATATAAGAAAATTGCATATAAAATGATCTCCTATTCAAGGCTTGTCACATTGATATGAAGAATCAAATTTCAATTAGAATGATTGATAAAAGTGACTTGGTGCATTTGGAGCTAATTTGATTTGATGAATGAAATCAAGTCACGTGCTTAAGATGGCTTTGCTCAAGATGAAGAAATCAAGAATGACATGTTGGCACCCTCAATTGATGAAGATTGAAAGAATCGGTTTTGAATTGAAAAGAATGCATCTTAAGATATTCTCAAGTTGTTTTACTTTTGATCTTGAGTTTATAGGAAAGCCATACTATTAGGAGGGATGCATCATGTCATAGATTTATATTCTTAAGTGCTCAAATCTACCCAAGTTTGCTTGAGAGAGACACACCTTGCACTCATAGGCACTTAGATTATTTCTCAACCAGGTGACCAGAAGTTCTGGTATTATAGCCGAAAGTATCGGTAGTGCTTAGCTTGCGTGAGTCCGCGTGCGAGAGTTTGGTTCTGATCTCTGATTGGTAGTTCCGACACCGACCGAAAGTTCTGGTCCCTAGACCAAAAATTCCGGTGGTACAGACTAGCGCGCGCACAGTTGGCGCAAATTTTGAACTACTGGAAGTTGGACTAGAAGTTGGACCAGAAGTTGGACAGGAAGTTGGATCAAAAGTTGGACCGAAAGTTCTGACAGCTCAAGTTGCACGCGTACTCGTGTGCGAGAAAACACTTCCGGTCTCCGACCGGTAGTTCTGATAGTGACCAGAAGTTCCGATCCATGGACCAAAAGTTCCGTTTGGTCTGCGTTGCCCAACTTCAAACCCAACGGTCAGATTTAGATGGACCGAAAGTTCCGGTGGTCTCCTACCAGAACTTCCGGTAGTGCAAATCTGAGCCCAACAACTAGAAAACAACTAGATTTTCAAAGTGGCCATAAATCCCCCTAAACCCCCATCTTGTGGGGCTGCTAATTCTGCCAGTTTCTAGACCCTCTCTTGAGCTTTGCTAACACTCCCAAACCCTCTCTTAGTGAGTGATTGAGCCAAATTGATAAATCCATCTTGTGGGTTGAGAGAAAACCGGCCAATTTTTGAGCAAGCCACCTCTTGAGCACTTGAGCATATTGTCTATTTCGTGATTCACATTTGTTACTCTTGGACTCTTCGTTCCTAAATAGTTTGGCATTGCCGGAGAGCACCCTAGAGCTTGTGGTTGCCGTCGTTTGTAACGGTTTGATTTCATCACCGAAAGGGAAGAAATCATATAGTGAAGGAGGAAAGGAGTTGGAATACACTCTGACTAGAGTGATGACCTTCGTGGTATCCTCTAGGGGAACCCTAAAGATAAGGAGTTGGAAAAGACTCCCACTAGAGTGACAAGTGTTGTATCCTCTAGAACTAGAGTGACCTTTGTGGTATCCTCTAGAAAGAATCTTTGGGTCTCCTGCAGCTCCCTCAACAGAGAGTAGGTTTTGACGGAAACTGAACTTCGGATAAACAAATATCATGTCTTGTTGTGGCGGTAGCATTGACTACCCTTGTCTTATGTCCTTTGTGTTCCTCCTCTCTACCCCCTACTTTCATAGGTTGGAGGGCTTGATCTATGATTTGATGAGGTGCCAAGCCATAAGGAGTTTAACATCATCATCAACAACATCTAGGAGGGTGTGGTAACCATAGAACTAAAATCACAACTCATTTCACTCTGATTTCATAGCTCAATAGGGCACTAGAAGTTCTGGTCCTGACTAGAACTTCTGATCCAAACCCACCAGAAGTTCTGGTTGGTATTTAACTTTTGCATTTAGAGTTTGTGAGTTTCAGAATTTTCAAAAACACCTATTCACCCCCCTCTAGGCGACATCCTAGGTCCTTACAATTGCCAACCCCGAGGTTAACACTACCCCTGCTTGAGGACGCGAACGTTGATGGCCAAACGCCACAACATGTATGCTTTGTTATGTGCTCACTCTTGCTCTAAAAAAGATGTGCTTCTATGACATTGATAACAATGTTATAGCTACTTAATTTAATTTTAAAGGTAGCTCTATGTGAAGTATGATATTTGAGATGTTCCACGCTCCTTCAACTATGGTACTTGAGTTGTTCCACACTACTTTAACTAAAACTCAATGCAAATACTAGAAGAACTCAATCTACTCTAAACTATGGTCACAAGTTCTGGTTATGTTACAAGTAGCATGTCTAAATCATCTGTTAGTAATTCACAGATATGGTTCACTAGTGCACATATGGCCACTAGTCCCGGTTTGCAACCCCTCTCTATTCTTGGTATGCCAACCGGGGTTGCGAATCCAGGACTAAAGGCCCCCCTTTAGTCTCGGTCTCAAGACCGGGATTAAAAGGACCCTCTAATCCCGATTTGTGTTACCAACCTGGACTAGAGGCTGCGCCAGCCATGCACCATGTGCTGTCACGTTGCACATGTCTTGTTCCGGTTGGTAATACAAACCGGGACTAAATGTTTCATTTTGTTTTTTTGTTTTTATTACTTTTCTTTTGTTTTACAGTTTGCTTGTATTGAATATTATACACAATATTAAGGATTGAAACTAAGAAGTTAATTTGGATCTTACAAATTACAACTAGTTATTCATCATGTTCAAAAAAATTAACTAAAAATTACAATAAACTAGATGTTCAACCATAAAGTTAATTACACATATGTCCAACTACTCTCCAAAGCGAGGAGTGGGCATTTCACTCTCTCGCAGTACAAGATCTGCGTAGTGTAGATCACCAATCTTGTATCCCATAATGCTATCGATGAAGTCCAAAGTATCAATTAGTGCACTCTCCGTTGTCTGACAACTAGTAGGACAAGGGCGACTAACAACGATTAACGGTGGTTCCACAGTGAATGGATCTCCCCTTTTAGTCGCTATCACCTTTGCTTGGTATCCTTTTGTAGTAAGTATCGGGTCTTCATGAGCATATTTCCATTCATAACCCAATCTATGCATGGCCTGGTTTAAAATGGCTTCAAAACTGCATCCTGCATAGCTCATGCCATACTCCTCGATCTGTAAGTGTTGCAGAGAATATGATTATAAGAACCAAGCTTTACAACTTATAACAACAAAAAGTAGATGTAAGCTATGAAACTAAGAGTTTACCACATCATTTGGAAGATTCCGAGACATCTGTGCACACAAGTCCGTAAGTTTGTCACACATGTTGAGCTTTATAGCTTGAATCTTCACTGAACATAGAGTAGGCAAGGTGATCCCAATCCTCGCGAGCCTAGTTGCATATGATTTGATGGCATATTTTATGGCAACCGATCGATCAGGTACCTTTACTCCTACCTTTGAGATTTGTACAAGTCTGCGACCACGACCATGACCAAAACCAATTGCAAAGCGGATTTGACATTGCAATAGTGCACCACCATCTACATTATAGGTTCGAACATCCACTTCCGTAACCCTAAAATAAGATAGTGTCTCTTTCAGCCAAATGATTGGGTCAATCCTCTGTGGCATATTTAAGAATCATATATATATATATCAACTACACATATATGAAATTGACAAATTTACTACAAACATATAGATAGAGTTGCTTACTATGTGGGGTTGCAGCCACTCCACTTCCGGCAATGTTGGATAGAAACCCCTTGAGCGTACATAGCTGGTGAAACCAATGACTTCCGGTGCAGGGAGACGACGTCCAGCCATTTATTTAATTTTGACTAAAGTTAAATTTATTGAATGTAATCATGTTCATATATGCAAAGTAAAAAAATCAGTGACCAAATTAAGCCAACATATAATACCATGTTTCACTTTCATAAGTCTTTGCCAAAATAAAATTATATATATATATATATATATATATATATATCAAGTGCTAAGAACAACTCCAAGATGATATGTCAAAGTAGAGAAATATATTTGAGCCAACATTGCATCACAAAATCACTACCAATTTACCAAATAATAATTAAGGAACAAGCCAAAGAAGATGAACATGATTGTAACAGAAACACACCTGTGGCTGCGGAGTGGTGGCGTGGGCACGCAGAGACGGTAGGGGAGGAGGGCCGGCGAGGGCACTGTGCAGGTCAACGGCGCGGTGGAGGCCGAGGGAGCGGTGAAGGTCAGAGCTAGGGCTCCTAGGCAGCCGGGCGGCGGAGTTGGGCGTGTCGGGGCGGCGGAGTCGGCGGCGCGGTGGAGGTCGACGGCACGGTGGAGGTCAGAGCTAAGGCTCCCAGGCGGCCGGGTGGTGGACGTTGTGGCGGTGGAGTCGGGCGAGTCGAGGCGGCGGCGTCGTGTGCGTCGGGGCGGGGGAGGTTGATGGCACCGTGGAGGTCGGGCGCGTCGGCGCATTCGGGGCGGGGAAGTCGGTGGAGGTCAGGCACGTCGGTGCGTCGGGGCGGTGGTGTCGGAGCGGCAACGGCGGCGGGCGTGTCGGTGACGGGCGCGTCGTGGCGGCGAAGTCGGGAGCGTCGGGTGGCGGCGTCGGGCGCGTTGGGATGGATCCAGTGGAGGGGTCGAGGATGTGGTGGGGGGCTGGTGGCTGGGAGGAAGGAGAGAATGGGTGGCGGCGGGGAGGAAGGAGGGTTAGAGGGTAGGGATGGGCCTTTAATCCTGGGTTGTGGTTCCAACCAGGATTGTCAGGCCTTTAGTCCTGGTTGGTAACCCAACCTAGGACAACAGAGGCCCGTTTTGGCACGGGGCCAAAATTTTAGCGAGGTTCAATTTCATTTCTCGCCATTTTTTCATTATTCTTAGTGTAAATATATGTAAAGCATCTAAATAATATATTAATTTATATATAGTATATTTATTTTGACATAATATATATACATAATTATTCAGTTATATATAAGGCATAAAAATATTATAAAAAGCATAAAAATTAGATAAAGTTTAAAATATTATATTTATTGAGATTCCTTACAAGAGAAATATACGATAACAAAGACCTTAAAATAAAATTACATATACGATAACAAAGATATTTTTCTATATAGGTCAATGTTACAATCAAAGTGTACAAACATATTAAAATTTAACCACCTCAGTAGCGTTCTTCTAGCATCGCATGAACCTTAGAAACGCCAGGTGGTAACGAGCTCTGTCAATTCGAGATGATCAAGGAGGCCGCAAAAACTCATGCATGAGCGTGCCCCGATGAACCTATGCCTGTGGGCTCTCGCTGTTGGGGATGGTGGACACTGCATGAGTTCTTCAGCAAATGAGCCTCCGATGAACCGATGCCTCTGGGATTTGCAAGCACAATCCAAGGCCCATCGGATTTTGCTCGGCACCATCACCATGCAGTACCAACACCGCCCACAACGGCAACAGTGCACAGCCCCGGATGACACCGTCAACCTCGTGGGGACCCCAATATTCGACGTAGCTCTATTTTCAGTAGCATTCTTTTAGCACCTTCATTGTGCACCATTTTCGTGGACTAGGATAGGCAAGGATATTTGTATGTGTAGGGGTTTCTCCCATAGAGACCCTATTTGAGTGGATTTTTTAGAAATGGAAGATCGTATAGTGAAGTGGAGTGTGTGAAATGAGCAGAATGTGTGTAGTGAAGTAGTGTGTGTACGAAATGCTGAAGATGTATTGTGGAATGAGATGGAAAGATCGGGGCTCTATTTATAGGAGTGGCAATCGTAGGGGTAGGTGGGAGCAGTGCTGCGACGTTTAATCCTGATTAGAAATAAAAACCGGGATTAAAGGTCATTTAATCCCGGTTGGTATTACAAACCAGGATTAAAAGTCCCTGCTCCCGCCTACCCAACACTGACAAACACTGCTCCCACCTACCACTAATTTTATTTTTTTGTGTAAACCGATTTTTTAGTTTCAAAATAAATGTATAAAACTATGAATAAATTTTGATAAAAAATTTATTTTAGTATTTGAATTTTATCCTACTAAAGTTTTCAGTTTTGTGATATTTATATGTATTTATATTACTCAATATTCATACCATGATATCTTACTAAAATAAAAATTTATGTATAGCACGAAGAGGTGTTACATCACAAACTGGGTTCAGCATCTCCAAACAAATAGAAGTAATTAAGTTATTACATGACCAAATTAAAACATGAACCTTACAATAGCTGCGGCAAAGAATTGCTATAGCACGTCGGCATTAGGAGCGAATTAAATAATGAAACACACAAAAAATATAAATTATAATTAAAACCAGATTAAACTATTACCTTGCAAATCAAACAAACTAAACACTAATCACTATCTTCAGCGGATCGGGCCATTCACTTCGACCCACCTATCTACAAATATGTGCCAGTTTTGGTCTGTGATCGTGTATCCCCTCTCAGTATCGATATAGTGCAGTGCCCATATGATTGCACTCTCTTGGGCCACGTGAGACAAAGAGAATGGTCGACCATAGACGGAACCTAATGAAACTTCATTGTTGTGGTGAGTGAACCTTATGCCGAACTGTTTGCCATCAATAGTATCCTGGTCAGTGGTGTCAACCCAATCCTAATCATAGTTGAAATAATCTATAGCTTGGTTAAGAATGGTCATCAAGCCATATGAAAAATGGGTAACATCCTAGAGCGTAACCTACAAGTGGCAGAAATAAAGATAATATTATTACCTTAGTAAACAATAAATAATATGCATGACATAATTACCAATGTAAACTGATTTTACCACATCAAGAGTGTTGTTTTGCGCGCTACATTCGCTAAATGTAAGAGCAGTGTAACCAGGGCAACACAGAGCCATGTTCTTGTAGTATGAGAAATCACACACATTATATCCTATATATCGAAGTGCGTCCAAATAGAGCCCGACTGTAGATTGTTGGGCGCTCCTCATGGATGCGCCCGGTGTCCCCCTCCGGTGTATAGTGTGCCCAGGAGCATTTGGGGCTCGGCTCCTTGAAGGGATGGTAAAACTAATTTCACATTGCCAGGTCGGAGCATTGGGAATAGGAAGCGTGACCATGTCGAAGTGCTCAGCAAGGAACAAGAAAAGTGCATCATGTAGCCATTCTGCTGGCTCCATCCACTGCAACATAAAAAATGCAATGCAATAATTATATTAAACTAATTATACTTATTTATATTAGCATAAAAACAATAGATGTTAAAAATTTTTAATACAATAGCTGGCTGAGGGAATCGCGGAACGGGCACATTTGGAGCAAATGGCTCATCGTCTGGGTAGAAACCCGGTGTCTGTGGTGGCAGTATAGGAGGTGCTACGTTGAAATCTAATCGATAAAATTTAACAAGTAATAAGTAAAATAAACCTAAATAATAAAATACAAAAAATATATAGGAATATGTATATATACACCAAAGAAATATCCCGGAGCCATTGTTCGAAGATAAGTGAATTAGTTTTCTCGCGACTTTACCGATTTCACCGTGTGACTTCACATTCATGTAGAATTGTATGTACAACAAATAAAAATAAATTCACCATCTTGACTTAACCATGGAATGAAATAATTATTTACCATTGAAAGATTCAAAATTATATGAGTAAAAGTTGCTAACCTTTTGAAAAAGATGATGCACGGTGCAAAGCTTGCTCTCCCAAGCAAGAACACATAGCTGTTTGAATTATTTTGGGATGTCTCGAGCGGGGGAATAGCAAGAGGGATATATATAGAGAATCATAGTCCCTGTTGGTTATACCAACTGGGAATATTGGTCCTGATATAGTCCCGGTTGGAATAACCAACCAGGATTAAACTTGCCCGCCCTGCTACGCGCCTGCAAAAGCTGCGTTTAGAGCCGTTGGAAAGGGCTTTAGTCCCGGTTGGAAACACCAACCGGGATTAATCAAGTGTTTTTTCCTAGGCCAAAAAATGGTCAGGACTACAGATTTGAATCAAAAGCCATTTCTCTACTAGTGGTTGTTTAGTCCATAGCATTTTGTTGTTGTTTAGTTCTTTTTAAAACAAACAACTTGTTATGTTCAGTGTGTATGGTTTGAGACTACTATCAAGAAGATAAGAAGTGACAACGGTAGTGAGTTCAAGAACACAAAGATTGAAGAGTTATGTGATGAACTTGGCATTGGACATCAATTCTCTCCAACATACACTCCTCAATCCAATGGTGTAGTGAAAAGGAAGAATAGAACCTTGATTGAAATGGCAAGAACAATGCTTTGTGAATACAATATTAGCCAAAAGTTTTAGAGTGATGCTATCAACACGGCTTGCTACTCTAGCAGCCGCCTCTATTGTCATAGAAAGCATGAGAAGACACCATAAGAGCTATTGAATGGAAGGAAGCCCAACATTGCATACTTTAGAGTGTTTGGTTGCAAATGCTACATTATCAAGAAAGGCTAAAGACTTGGAAAGTTTGATAAGAGATGTGATGAAGGTTTCTTACTTTGTTAATCTACATCAAGCAAGGCATATAGAGTGTGGAACTTGGCTAGTGATACTAGGGAAGAAGTTCATGATGTTGAGTTTGATGAAACCCAAGGCTCTCAAAGTGACCATCAAAATCAAGATGATGTGGGTGGAGAACTATTGAGCAATGCAATGAGACACATGGACATTAGTGATATTAGGCCAAGGCAAGTTGATGATGAGGTGCAAATGACAAGCCAAGTGGTGAACTTAGATTCAAATCAAGCAAGCACTAGTGGCACTCAACATGAAGATCAAGAGCAAGATCAAGGTCAAGCAAGCAATCCAAATCAACAAGTGCTTCAACCTTCAAATGTTGCAAGAGATCACCCTCTAGATCATATCATTGGAGACATTAAAAGAGGTGTGCAAACAAGATCAAGATTGGCTAGCATATGTAAGCATTATTCATTTGTGTCATTTATTGAGCCAACCAAGATTGATGAAGCATTGAAGGATCCCGATTAGATAAATGCCATGCATGAAGAATTAAACAACTTCACAAGAAATCAAGTTTGGGAGCTTGTTGAGAGGACAAAGAAGCACAATGTGATTAGAACTAAGTGGGTGTTCAAGAACAAGCAAGATCAAGATGGGTTGGCTGTGAGGAACAAAGCAAGATTGGCTGCCCAAGGATATACACAAGTAGAGGGTCTTGACTTTGGAGAAACATATGCACCGGTAGCAAGATTGGAGGCAATTAGAATCCTATTAGCCTATGCTTGTGCTCACAACATCAAGCTATATCAAATGGATGTGAAGAGTGCATTTCTAAATAGATTCATCAATGAAGAAGTCTATGTTGAGAAACCACCCGGATTTGAAGATGAGAAGAAGCCCAACCATGTCTACAAGCTCAAGAAGGCTCTTTATGGTTTGAAGCAAGCACCAAGAGCATGGTATGAGAGGTTGAGAGATTATCTCCTCTCTAAAGGGTTCAAGATGGGAAAAGTGGACACCACTCTCTTCACCAAAAGAATTGGAGATGACTTGTTTGTGTTGCAAATCTATGTGGATGATATTATATTTGGTTTAACCAATCAAGACTTTTGTGAAGAGTTTGCTAAGATGATGGCTAGTGAGTTTGAAATGTCTATGCTTGGAGAGCTAAGTTACTTCCTTGGACTTCAAATCAAGGAAATGCAGAATGGCACCTTTGTGAGTCAAGGCAAGTACATCAAGGACATGATCAAGAAGTTTGGTTTGCAAGATGCTAAAGCTATTAGTACACCAATGGGTACAAATGGAGGCTTGGACCTTGATGATAGTGGCAATATGGTGGAGCAAAAGCTATATCGGTGTATGATTGGAAGTTTGTTATATGTGACCGCTTTTAGGCTAGATGTCATGTTTAGTGTGTGCATGTGTGCTAGATATCAAGCCTCACCAAGAGAGAGTCACTTGATGGCAGTTAAAAGAATATTGAGATACTTAAAGGGCACATAAGATGTACGCTTATGGTATCCAAAGGGGTCAAGCTTTGAGTTGGTTGGATATTCGGACTCCGACTATGCCGGTTGCAAGATTGATAGAAAGAGTACAA
Source organism: Bothriochloa decipiens (assembly GCA_023333625.1). Taxonomy (NCBI): domain Eukaryota; kingdom Viridiplantae; phylum Streptophyta; class Magnoliopsida; order Poales; family Poaceae; genus Bothriochloa; species Bothriochloa decipiens. The sequence goes on along the minus strand of CM041631.1, from coordinate 23,323,015 downwards.
GTGGAACATGCCAAGTGCTTGGAAGATCTCTAGTTTCTTGGTCCTCAAAGAAACAAAATAGTGTTGCACTTTCCACCGTCGAAGCCGAATATATTAGTGCGGGGAATTGTTGTGCACAATTGCTATGGATGAAAGCCACCTTGAAGGACTATTGAATCAAGTTCAAGCATGTGCCTTTGTTTTATGATAATGAGAGTGCTATCAAGATGACCAACAATTCGGTTCAACACTCAAGAAAGCACATTGATGTGAGGCACCACTTCATAAGGGATCATTAACAAAAAGGTGATATTAGCATTGAAAGCATTGGCACCAAAGATTAACTAGCCAACATTTTTACCAAGCCACTTGTTGAAAGAAGATATTGCAAGTTGAGGAATGAATTGAACAAACTTAGCTTCTCCAACATGAGTTGATGCACCCTCTTATATATGACATGTCTCTCCTCCAACATAGCAAGGTAAAGTTATTTGTGGCATATCATGCATCCTTTGCTAGTTGTGTAGAACATATAGTCATGGTGCATCTTATTAGGATCATTCATGAAAATCAAAGGAATTTGATGTATGTATGGCACCACTATTGCTTCTATGGTTGATTTGATTTAGTGGTGGCATATGACATGTTTGTGAACTTGCAAACCTAGTGTTGAATCTATAGCATGAGCTCATGATGTGTATTTCAACATGGTCAAGATAACCCTTATTATTGAGGTGTGAAGAATCTTGTCCTTGGTTCAAATTGAAATACATATTCTAGGCAAGTGATCTAGATTTGACCATAATTTGATTGACTT